>CM034539.1:18707784-19345284 GCA_020002185.1 Paraescarpia echinospica | reverse complement strand
CTAGTTGGTCCATTGGCGACAACAGTCAATGATAGTTGAGCTACTCCGGCAAGAGATGTCGTTGTAATGTCTGGATCATCCACAGTGGTTGCCGTTGGGTTGTTTGCCGCATCAACAACGGTTGCAGTACTGTCTGCAGCATCATAAACGGCAGTTGCTGTGGTGTTCGCAGCATCAGTAATGGTTGCCGGTTGATTGTTTGCATCATCATCAACGGTTGCATTTGGGATGTTTGCAGAATCAAGAACGGTTGTCGTTTGAGTGTTTGCAACATCATCGATGTATGCCGTTGAAATGTTTGTAGCATCAATAACGGTTGTTGCTGGAGTGTTTGCAGCACCAGTAACGGTGGTTGGTCCACTCGATACAAGTACTGATTCATACTTTACGTACGATTTTCGTGTATCTTTCGCTTCAACAAACCCGGCTGTGGGTGGCGTTTTCTCCACTCCATCAATCAGCATATTCTGGACCTCTCCCTCTCCGATTGCTGACGCCGTACTTGTCCCAGTTAAGTCCGAGAGTAACGAATCACCGCTCACTCCTTCTGAGAAGGCTCGTGGTCTGTCTTCGTGCACTCGACGTCGGTCAACAAACCCACTGCGGCAACGGGAGTCTACTGTAAGCTCTCGCGTGACGGCGCTGTGCCGCTTCGACGCACCTACGCGTGGCCCTGCTGTCTTGCATCGCAGCGGCCTCTCTTGGTTCGTAGTCAACATCTCCGATGACGTGATCCTGCTCGTGAAACCCAGTTGCTCGTCCCTCTCCCCCGCCATCGATACGCTCCTTGCCCGGCGCCGATCCACGCAACTACTACAACCCAACCTAGAGTCGAGAAGCTGCGTGCGCACCAGCTTCTTCTGGAACCGGTCCGCGAGTTGCTTCTGTTCAGACGTGATCCGTGCGAATGCAGTTCGCTCACACCGGATGATACAGCGGAGCGACTGGCGCAGTTTCGTTCCTTCCTGTTCGTTCGCCCGACACACCTTCGGAGATCGCTCGGCCAGCTTCGTGATGCGGGGATTGTCGCTCGGAGTCACGACTATGTTGTCGTGGCACAGCATCGTTGAAGCTCGCTGTGGTAGAGTTTGGAGTGTTATCAAAAGTATCCAAACGATATTGCTGACCGGACTTTATGTCGCGTCTGGCGAAACGTATCGTGTGCACATGCGTAATTGCTATCCCAAAATCGATACCGACTTTTGTGTTTTAGCACCTCAGATGTGCCATTGTTTCGACCTATAATGTTGCTTTGTAGCATTTCCCGGCCGCCTGTCTGCTACAATCAATATCGTTATATCGCCGCCACATGTCTGGCAACAATATCGTCATAACCCAATAAATGCATCGATCAAACCGTCGTTAGACAACTAAATCGCATTGGGTTACCTCTCTATATAGTACTGACCGCCTTCGTTCGTAATTTCCCGAGCGTCAAGATCAATGTGTTGGGATGACGATCGCAGCCAAGAGACGCCGTGTTTGTTGTTCCTAGGATTTGTTGTCATAACAGTAGTTTCAGCAACTAATCCGACCATCATTATCGCCACCATCGGTCGTTGTCTCCATCGTCATTAATTCTGTCTTTGTCATTAACAACATTGTTAAAATGTTAGCAGGATTAAATTTAACAAGACGCATTGTTTTCGCTTCTAACATAAGTAATATTCACTCTCGTAAAACATAATTGAGTTAATAGATCAAATGCCTTAGTTCATTCGCCTTTATACGCATGCACCTAGGTTTCTATCAACTACATTTTCTATATAAGTGATAAACCCTACTACTACAACATTTGATTAAATGATTGTTAAGCAACAGTACATTCCCGTAAAGTAGGTGCTGCAGGACGTTATTGAAGAGGACTTGACAGGTCATTCCCTTTTGTTGAGTTAAGTATCTCTAGCGGCTGCTTTTTGTTGGGACATTGTAAGCAAAACGCATAACAAAAATCCCTTTGCAATAGTAGTTAACTATGATACTGATGAAAGTGTTATTATTATTATTGTTATTATTAGTAGTATTATTATTATTGTTAATAATAATAATAATTATTATTGTTATTATTATTATTGTTATTATTATTATCATTATTGTTGTCGTCGCCGTCGTCATCGTCGTTATTGTTGTTCGTGTTGTTTGTATTGTTATTGTTAAGGATTGACTGTACGGTGCATGTTCACAGAGGTTGACGTAATTAATAACAGTTAATTAAACAGAAATGATCAGTTTTAAAGTACTCGTTCATATCATGTGTGTGTGTGTGTGTGTGTGTGTGTGTGTGTGTGTGTGTGTGTGTGTGTGTGTGTGTGTGTGTGTGTGTGTGTGTGTGTGTGTGTGTGTGTGTGTGTGTGTGTGTGTGTGTGTGTGTGTGTGTGTGTGTGTGTGTGTATAAATAACACTATCGCAATGTTACTGCAGTGGAGTAAAATATCATACGGGCAACTTGATCTCGAACTGAATACAATAACAGCTAAGTTCTGTCTTTGTGACACGAGTGACATTTCAATTATGTCCTTCAACAGCTCGAGGCTGTCACGTAACTGGCGTCTAGCGCGAACTCGTCAGACGACCCAATATGTAGGTGACGGAGGCAGATAAGTCGTTCCGTCGCAGGCCCGTCCCTTGCATAGAAACTTTAATAATGTTATCTTGAACGCCTCAGGCCAACTAAAGGTCCTATTGTGTAAAGTATTGATTAGAGACAAGAGGTTGATATTTCAAAAGATAATCAGAACATCGCCATTAAAACGACACGTTAATGCTCCAGAGTGTTGAACGCTAAAGGTACCTGGTACCAGGAAAATATGTTCACGTACATTTAATTATGTAAATGTTTTATTTACCATGCACAAGTACAGTTAAAGCCTCCGTATCCTGTCCGTATCGTGGGTGGTTTTTTTGGGTACCTTTTCTGAATCTTCAGTTGGACATTTTCACAAACGTCCAACGCCTCAATCGGAACCGCAGCTGCTCAGCGCAGCTCAGCGGGTGGGGTACTGTTTTGGATATGTTTGCGGTGACGTTCTACATTCCAGATATTTTTGTCGGAGTCAGACTCAATCCGTGGATGCAGTTGGACACGACATCGGTGGAAGCGGAACTCTGTTTCCATTAGAACTCTTTCGCCACAGTGTGGCTGTTGCGTACATATACCCATTGCATCCCAGTTCGCAAGACTGCTATTGTCGAGTTTTTCCATCACAGAAGCTGCTGCAGTAACGGCTTGGATTTGTAGGTGCCGCTTCAATTCGATTTGTTCGTCTCAAATACAAATGTCGTCGGGGCAGATCAAGGTTTTTTGGTAAAAGGTGGTTCATTGTGTTATTTCTTGGTACCAGTTGCTGAATATGTAAACTCAGCGCGAAGCACCGACGTTTGTGGCTGACTGTAGGAAGGTGTCTGTGTACCTTCCCACCTGTTTAAACAGTTCAAATAGATACCCCGAAAATGTACAATTTAGTGACATATGAACTCCGAGTTTTACACAAGCTATATAGATATTGAAAAGGTGCAATTTGGTGGCACTTAGAATCTATTTTTCAGTCAAGTAATTCATAGCAGCTGTAAATGTGCCCATTTAATGGTCAAAAAGGGAAGCACCAGGCGCTAGGAACGGGTTCCGTTTCCCATCTGTTAGACATATTTTGAACAGAACACTTGAAAGGTGCATTATGGAAACAATCATACCTTTATCTAATAAATATATGTCAGTTTATGGATAGACTGATTGTATGGTCAACAATGGGCATTGAAGGGGTGGGGTGATATAAGGGGAGTAGCCAGAGCCGGGTCGATTACACACTCATTATTACGATTACGACTACACTGCCTTGAGAAAAGTAAATTACGATTACACACTTGAACAACAAATCGATTACGATTAAATTTTTTTGGATCAGTCTTCATTCCTCAATTTGTATAGTATGTATGATGTGCTAAGTTTATGTCGTACAATATTAACGAGATATACATATGTGTAATCAAATATGTTGTAAGCAGAATGTACACCGTGTTGTACTTGCACGTATCTCACAGTATGCTATGGCTTGAATTGGTTGAATTTCAGGTGTGACCAGACATATCAACTCTTCTGACAAACTGTGCAGTTGACCAACTGTAGGCACTTCACAACTCTATTTCAAAGGGTAGGCTGCAGGCGTGACTGAATGCAACCAAAAGATTTAATCCTTTAGAAGGATTTGTATGATTCTGTGCAAACATTAGCAGTGAGAAACCAATAAAAGTAAATTGCAATTAGCCAAGGTCCAGGTATGACCAGGCCAGATCTGAACCAGGCATATGAAGACTCTTCTGGCAAACTATGAATAAACCAAAGGATTTAATCCTTCAGAAGGATCTGTGCAAACACTAGCCATGACTGACCAGTGAGCAGTGAGCTACCAATAAAAGAAAATTGCAATTAGCCATGGCCCATGTACTGGGATTACTGACCAGTGCACCAGAGTTTCTGTGATTATTGACTTACAAATGGTTTCTAATCATGAATGGTTGCATGCATGTATGTGTATATGTATACGTATATGTATATGTATACGTATACGTATACGTATACGTATACGTATACGTATATGTATACAGCTGTATATATATATATATATATGTGTGTGTGTGTGTGTGTGTGTGTGTGTGTGTGTGTGTGTGTGTGTGTGTGTGTGTGTGTGTGTGTGTGTGTATGTGTGTGTATGTGTGTACAGTGTGTGTGTGTATATATATATGTGTGTGTGTGTGTGTGTGTGTGTGTGTGTGTGTGTGTGTGTGTGTGTGTGTGTGTGTGTGTGTGTGTGTGTGCCATACGTATACGTATATATATATGTGTGTTTGTGTGTGTGTGTGTGTGTGTGTGTGTACAGTGTGTGTACAATGTGTGTACAGTGTGTGTACAGTGTGTGTACAGTGTGTGTACAGTGTGTGTGTACAGTGTGTGTACAGTGTGTGTGTATGTGTATATATATGTGTGTGTTTGTGTGTGTGTCTGTGTGTGTGTGTGTGTGTGTGTGTGTGTGTGTGTGTGTGTGTGTGTGTGTGTGTGTGTGTGTGTGTGTGTGTGTGTGTGTGTGTACAGTGTATATATATATATATATACACACACACACATATATACACATATACAATTATACACATATACACATACATGCATGCATGCAACCATTCATGAATATAAACCATTTGTAAGTCAATAATCACAGAAGTAATCGATTACACTCACAGTTGTAATCGTAATCGACTTTTTCAAAGGCAGTGTATTCGTAATCGTAATCGTGACCTGTAATCGTGTAATCAGATTCGGTTACACCAACTATATTTTGTCAAACAGTGATTAATCATGTCATAATACTTTTGATTCCAGTATATATAATTAAATATATATGTATATATATATATATACATATATATATATATATACATATATATATTTAATTATATATACTGGAATCAAAAGTATTATAACATTGGGGTTGTTCCCCTTCCACGCGTTCATTTTTTATACATTTTTTTGAAAAGGTGCATTTTTGCGACACCTAGAAAATAATTACGCGTATTCAGCAAGTAAAATATGTATATTGAAGTAAACAATTGAAACACCTGTGGAGTAGGGGTCGGTGCAATTTGGTGATAATTTCAGCCAATTATTATATATTATAGTTAACAAAAATACTTTGACTCAAAAAGTGTGACCCACTGAACCGCCCCTGGACCTGTCTATGGTCATGCCCACGCTACTAAGAAAGTATGTTGACATACATTTATTTATTTGGAATGTTGGTATTATGCCAAGCATGTGTACAGTAAATTATCCCACCACTGATTCGAACAATTGAAACAATATCATTTTATCGCGACCTACATTCACGGAATCAGGAACAACTTCCCCTCGACAACGTAACATAGTCTACGTCTGGGAATTCTCTACAGCCGCACGAGAACACGTGCAATCGTCGTTTGCAAGTGGTGACAAGACAAACATAACAAGGTACTGTCTTACTGTCAACGAATTGTAACTTCACGCTCAGAGTGGAATTGTAACTTCACGCTCAGGGTGGAATTGTAACTTCACGCTCAGAGTGGAATTGTAACTTCACGCTCAGAGTGGAATTGTAACTTCACGCTCAGAGTGGAATTGTAACTTCACGCTCAGAGTGGAATTGTAACTTCACGCTCAGAGTGGAATTGTAACTTCACGCTCAGAGTGGAATTGTAACTTCACGCTCAGAGTGGAATTGTAACTTCACGCTCAGAGTGGAATTGTAACTTCACGCTCAGAGTGGAATTGTAATTTCACGCTCAGAGTGGAATTGCCTCACTGACTTTTAGCATTGGTTTCAATGGAGTACAACGATACTGATGTATTTAGCCAGTAGTGATGACTCTGACGCGCCAGTGAGGGTGTTCATCGGTGCATACATGCTTCCACTAATAAAAAAAACGTAATAGATACAGTCACGCGCACAGTTGGTTGGTAAAATGTATTCTCCTTAGTTTGCAAAGTGCAGAAAAACGTAACGTTTCGTTTTGTCTCAAGTCGCCGCCCTCCCCCACCAACACAACGTGTGGAGCTAAGGTTTCGGGCCATCAATTTGGCTCCCAAACTACAGCCAATATCTACCGGATTCAACCAAATCATTAACCACCATGCTGTTGGGTTGTGGCATCCACAATATCATACATGTACATTACTACATGTTCCACTCGACAGATGGCGCCACCGTATTGATTTATTTCCTTCGCGATTTGTGGTGACTACCAACCAATCATCCGTGACTTTGCGAACTTGTGGGACGACCCCTATCCAAGCTAGGGCCTACTCGTGTCTGATGCGTGCACTCGATTTATCTGGCGTTTGAACAAAGACGACTGGTTACAACTCACTCGCGCGAATCAGTCAGCGCAGCGATACATACACATATTTAATTTGCTTAAACATGGCCAATTAAACATCCGAATAAAATGAATACATGATTGATAATGCTCGAATAAGAATACAGTGGGTGTATGTTTTTATTGAAATATTCAAAGTATCATAACAGAAAAACAGTCTCCAAACTGTGACGCCATTGGCACTTATAAAATACAGTGCATTTATTATGTTTTAACAGGCAGTAGGACATTGACATATTTCCTAGCTTATTTAATATACATGAAATGGCACTTGGTATGCTTTTAATGTTAGTCACACCTAACAACAGGCACCACCAGAATCACTTCGGGTTTGTATATTGTGGGAGGAAAACAAATGAACACACGTATATTGAGTGATATGGACACTTCACAACGACGGACGAAGGGAGAGAGAGAGAGAGATAGAGAGAGAGAGAGATAGAGAGAGAGAGAGAGAGAGAGAGAGAGAGAGAGAGAGAGAGAGAGAGAGAGAGAGAGAGAGAGAGAGAGAGAGAGAGAGAGAGACAGAGACAGAGACAGAGACAGAGAGACAGCGAGACAGAGAGACAGAGAGACAGAGAGACAGAGAGAGAGGGAGACAGAGTGACAGAGAGACAGAGAGACCGCGATACATAGAGACAGAGAGAGACAGAGCGAGACAGAGCGAGACAGAGCGAGGCAGAGCGAGGCAGAGCGAGGCAGAGCGAGGCAGAGCGAGGCAGAGCGAGACAGAGCGAGACAGAGCGAGACGGAGAGACGGAGAGACGGAGAGACGGAGAGACGGAGAGACGGAGGGACGGAGGGACGGAGGGACGGAGAGACGGAGAGACGGAGAGACGTAGAGACAGAGAGACAGAGACCGCACCCACGCACCCACGCACCCACGCACCCACGCACCCACGCACCCACGCACCCACGCACCCACGCACCCACGCACCCACGCACCCACGCACCCACGCACCCACGCACCCACGCACCCACGCACCCACGCACCCACGCACACGGACGCGCGTTCGTCTTGAATGGGTCTATTTAGATGCAAGATAATGTGGAAGTGTTGTGTGACGACATTACTGAAGACACGCTGCAGCATACGTTGTACATGGTGACCTTTCGTGTACATAATATTTGGCGTATACTATGTACAGTTAGTCAAAGCACCCAGCAAGTATTTTAAGATTTCTAGAATCACTTTGTTAATATTCTTTCAAGATTTTAAAGTGGGTGGATTTTTCCATGCCTTGTCTTTCTATGATAATTACTGATTCCAGCTAACACTGTTGCCCCCGCTTTTACGAACATTTACGAACATTTACTGATATCCTACGGCTCTAGTTAAGTAACACGGATACATATACATATGTAAGTACGAATTAATACTTAAGAAAATAAGGGTTTGCTATAATAATACGTTTTATCTGCGTACATATGTGGCCTAGTCCGATTAAAGGCACCATGAGCATAGTCGTGTTAGATGTGTGTAACAAAAGGCAACAAGACTACTAAGTGTAATATAATGATATATTGACAAGGAAGTCATTTGTGTTTTCTTGTACTCCCGTTGTACAAATACACGTTGTACAAATACACGTCAAATAAGTTTTAGCATATTTACACCGTTAGCACTTCCACAGTAAGCAGGTAATATTTAGAACTATTTACTTAAATTGTCCTGCAAGTTGCTTTAGAAACACATAATGTGGAAATCACACATAAAGATGCTGTTAACAAAATCAACGTCTAGTTGTGGGATTCCCTGTCTTTGTTTAGAGAAGGAAGGTATAACTGCGCAAATCTTATCTGGAATATGAGAAGACATGGGCTGTATATGTGTAGCGTCTTTGTCGTTGATGCTGACGTAGAACAATATTTCTTCTGATAATCATGTTCTCTGACTATCAGAAGTTATAACTGGACAAATCTTATCTGGAAAATTAGAAAATAACCAGTGCTAGGATATTTTACGTGTAATGCCTTTGTATTTGTTGCTGACTTACTGTTTAGCATATTCTGTTGTTATCTGTCTATTATAAAACTGAGAGATTACTGGACAATTTCGAGAACAGTCCTTGAACTGTTGGACTGGCTATCAACGTGAATAAAACTAAGCTTACCACCACTAACACAAAATACGAATGTAAAATAAAAAAAGTGCAGTGCGTGCGCGCCTTTCTAAATGCGTTTGCGTGTGTAATGGTATATTTGAAAGAGCTTTTTGCGGGAGTTTTCTTATCTGGAATGTTTTTTGGCTGGGTTTTTCAGCAGTTTTTTTTAAATAAATCCATACAAATTGTACCCGTTGCAGAACTATATCAGCTAAATTATAAATCAGCTAAACATGACACTTGTATATAAATGTTAAATTATTATCGTAGGCAGTTTATTTGTGATTTGGTGTTACATTCGCCTCTCTCCAATTGTGTGTTATTTGGTTTGGTTGGGTACACACTGGTGACGTCACGAGGACAATGTTTTATGTCGTGCTGAGCCGAGTGAAGGACATAACTCCGCACGAACAAAATTTCTCTCGGACAACCCTCTCAGGACATGACCACACAGAACAAGACCCTTCACGGATATAACCCCTCACATGCCCGTCCTCTTGGGGTTTGAACGAACCCCCTTTTTGAAAGAAGTTTTTTAATTCCTTTTTATAAATCATCTTAGAGCTCGTCCTCATTTTGCGGAAACAAAGGCAGTAGACGCAACAAGTCCAGGGCCATAATGCCCACCACCGGCAGCGCACGTTGCGCAATCGATATTGCATAATCATCTTCTTTTCATACTTGAGGCGTGACCGGTCAAACAACGGAATTATCAGTGGTTGAGTAAGACTTTAGTATCACTCAGTCAGTGCTACCAAAGTGCGTCGGGGCCCGGGTGGAAATGTCCACGGACTTGTGTCAGTTACTGGAGACGACAGTTCGCCGTTCACGGTTCACACATGCATACGTCTGGTATAACGGAGCAGGTCCGAGCAGTATACCGCCTTTGATGAATACAGCCCAGGCGCGTCTCGAGAAACAGAGCGTGACGTTGCGGTCTTCATTACTTGCGCCATTCTTGTTTATGTATAGATGCAACTCGCGCACCTTGTTTGCGTCGCGTCTGACGAGTGTGTTTGTGAGTACGTGTGTGCGCGCCGCTTCGGTACCCTGGCCGGTGAACAACAACGGGGGTAACAGTCACACGGGGTGACAGCCACCGGCGCGGTTGTGCAACGAGAAAGGAGTACGCGCGTTCAGACCCTAAATGCCGTCGTAGCAAGCGTCGACGCCATGGGCTTTCTGAAGCGGTTCTGCTGCTGCTGCAATGTTCGCCATGGATCTATCTTCAGCGGGTTCTATAGTACGGTAAGTGACGGCAGTTTCCGTCTAACAGCGTCTACAATCGCAGTCTTTGTCCTTTGCTTGACCCCAACGTTTGCCACTCGCATAAGAGAGACATATAGCGCGATGAAATATGAGTAGATATAGCTTGATGAGTTCACATACCTGTCGTTGACATACTACATACAGCTGTATGACGTTGTCTTATGCGGACGTTTTAATCGTAAAGGTCGTTTATGTCTGTATAACGTACGTGTTGGTCGCGCGGTTTACGTTCCGTTGTCGGTGAGAAAGCTTATTTCCGCGTTGGTAACCGGTGGGTAGTCTGTTTTGTTGCAATAGGGTTATTAGAAATCGGAAGCTGTCTGGTCGCCAGTGGCTCGTCTTGTATCCGATCGATGGTTCTACGAAGGTTAATTGTGGTCCGAATACCCTGGCTTTCAAGAGAGACAGTCTAAGCCATTTTTCGTTCTACCTAGTGTAAATGCCAAAGAAAAAAATGTGATAGACGCACTGACTCTAATCTGAAAATTGGATGGTAGACTGACTCTAATCTGAAAATGGAAGGGTGCTGCGTCAGCGGCCTGTTAAAACACTTTAGAACCTGCGGTGGTGCTGCGAGCCACTGCCGTGTATTACATCTCAAGCTCCAACAAAGGCGAGAACACGTACGTGAGGAAATCTCGCACGGAATAACAATGCTTACAACATCCGTCTACCATAAATAAAAACTCCAGGGTTCTAGTTATTTGTAGTTTGAGCAGAACTGTGAACCAACGAACACGTAAGAAGCCCAGTATTGCAGCCGTCCCAACATAGTAAACTGGCCGGTTT
This sequence comes from Paraescarpia echinospica, assembly GCA_020002185.1. Taxonomy (NCBI): domain Eukaryota; kingdom Metazoa; phylum Annelida; class Polychaeta; order Sabellida; family Siboglinidae; genus Paraescarpia; species Paraescarpia echinospica. The sequence goes on along the minus strand of CM034539.1, from coordinate 19,334,221 downwards.
GGAGCCACTCAGAAAGGTGATCTAATCACAAGACACCCAACAAGTGATGGGGTCTCGTCATCGCAAGTTATTGCGAATGCTGATATGCCATTCTTGCCAATATGCCGACGCACACAGACTCCAGACTTTGTCAAAAGTCAACTGTACTAGCATTAAATATATCGTTTGTATACTGTTTCCGAAGTATTTGCAATTTACGATTTATGGGTGGGTTATCAAGAAATGCACCTTGACCTCACCACTGAACCAGGAGGAAGAGCACACTAAGGAATGCAGGGACAATGGGAATGGATGTGACGTGCTAAGGCGCAGCATAGCTCGAGAACGCGTCTTCCTGTTTACTTGTCTGCACTAAAATTGAAAGAAGTCCGTCACAGATCCTCAGTGTCTCGTTTGTGCGATGTTCTCCGTTACCCTGGCGGTCTTCTGTGATTAGTGCAGCACCGCCTTCGTGTCGCGAAGACAATCAATTAAGTCATCACAGCAGAAACTTCTTCTATTTAATGACCACCTTCATTTGGTTGAAGAATGTGTCTGCTTTTGGCAAGGGAGCTTCGGCAAGAGGAAAGAGAGCAGAAATGTACTAGTGTATTTTCTAGGGGGTGGGGTATAGAAAGGGAGAGTAGAGGTAGTAACCATGTTTTTAAACCTAAGTCTTACAACACTTGAGTATTCACTCAATATAGCATAAGCCCACCGGCCTAAATATGTTGTAACATTGGATTGGCCCGTCACATGGCATTAGCTAGTTGACGTTGCTGTTAAAATTCACAACTAAAATTCGTCCGCGAAGATACGAACACACGTGGGTTGTTTGCTGTGTAAGAAACCAAGACTGACGAATTAAACATTTTGTGAAAATAACCTTAACAATGGTCGATAAGGCATGACGAGATAAATGACGTCTATTAATATATTATCACCTGACAGACATTGACAAATGACATGTAACAACATCGGTTCCCAGCAGACGGTTGGTAAAGTGTGTCTTCCGGATGTAACTCATACATTCGTAGACCTTTTCTTTCTGGGGTCAGGACCGAGGGTAATAAACCATACCATACCTGGATATGCTGTGCACTCGCGAGGTTGGAGCTCTTTGTGTGTGCAAACGTAGCTACACAAATACACTACGGGCCTTACATAGGGTCGCATGGAATATGAACACACAACACACCACGGTATCAATGGAAATGTAAACTCAAGAATAAACGGTTGTGTGGACATTGTTTATATGTCCATTATGATAGGGGGCTTTTGTGCCAGCTACTGGACATTGTGCCTCCAGGTACCAGAGTTAGCATATGAATTTCGCTATGCTCTAAATCTCACGTCAGTAGTACCAAATGCTATCAAGTCAGGTGTGAGAAGTTTCCGCGGTACGCGATACCCAGCACGGAGGGACAAATGACGTCAGCATAATTGTAGTCAAGCACTTGCCACACAGTGACAAATTACGTCTAGTCTAAAACTATCCTCGTCAGGCGGTGACAAGATATTTATGATAATCCCCGGGTGCCTAGGTCACTATGATAAATGACGTGTATTAATCCCTGAGTACCGAGCACATTTTAACAAATGATGTATACTATTCCCCGAGTATCTCGCATACTAAACCAATGACGTCTAATAATCCCCGCGTACCTTGCACACTGTGACAAATGACGTCTAATAATCCACGAGTACCAGAATACTATGATAACTGATGTCTAACAATCGTCAGGTTCCAGTCACACTATGATAAATTACGTCTAATATTCCACGAGTACTTAACACACTATATTAAAGATGACATGAACATAAATTTTATATTTTAACCACGTAAGTAACATACTAACATAACGCTATTTAGACAGGTGTAATACCTGACAGGTTCCTTAGTTAATATATACACGCAGTTTAATGTGTAAAAATAAGCCTATCTGACCGATTTCCGAATGAAATCCCAATTGAAATAGTGTACCTGATTGCCGCGTGGAAAAAGTACTGAGACGTAATATGTGCCATAGTCCAAATCTTCCCCACCACTGGAAACATGGAAGACACGGCGTAACATTCTTGTGATTCGGAGTTGTGTCGCAAATGTGAGGACTTGTAGGACTGTTGCCGCATATTGCAATGAACCATTGGCAATTTACGTCGCTCAGGAATGTTTGACATGTACGATGATGACGACGATGTAAAAAGGAACATTTTGAGACTGTCATTGTCGCCGGTGACAAACGACAGTTTCAGATTCAAGGAGTTTTATTGGAAACAGACAAAACATTCATGATATTACACTGTATTGTCTTGATAACGCTATTCTTGTTTTGTTATGAGACGATCCCTTGTCAGCAAGTTCAACTCGCACTTGTGTTATATGAGCAGGGAAGTTAATATATCACATCCAACTTCCTTTCTTTATATTTATCAGTAGTCTTAGTTTATTATCAAAACGGAAGTGCGTGCTTAACTGATATAGATAACAACATATTTATATTTCTTGATGATATGCATGCACGCGCACGCATACATTCTCATGCACGTTCACATGGTAGCATGTATGTCCCGCTCATCACACACACACACACACACACACACACACACACACACACACACACACACACACACACACACACACTTACATGACCGCACACCACGTACGCACACCCACGCACGCACACGAAAAAAACAACAACAACAAAACACACACACACACACACACACACACACACACACACACACACACACACACACACACACACACACACACACACACACACACACACACACACACACACACACACACACACATACGTGCACGCATAAAATAGGATGACTTACAATCTTCCATCGAGAGTGACTCGTGTTTCTATTCAATATTCAAATAACAACATATAAGTCTATAATATGGTATACGTCACTGTCTCACAACATTGTCTCACAGTACGGAATCACACGTGCTTTTGAGTTATGACAGGACAGCGACAGACATAGTGTAAATGTAACGGTTGAAAAACTATGCACGAAGTAGTTCATTCCTCGGAAAGTTGTCAACATAGATTCGATCGCTTTAACCAATCTGTTTCCCTGTTAACAGTAAATACAGTTTTTAGCAATTTGTGTTATCTAGTTAGTCAGTGTTTCACTGGTACAGCTCGTGGTACGTAGTGGACTGGCCGTGGATAAAGCAATATGCCATTGTTCCTTTAACAGTATCTCAGTGTTCCTGTTTTGCTTCCGTCGTGTAGTAGCTATTGTGTAACTGACACCGCACACGGGCGTATTAAATGTCTCGTTCCTCAAAACAGATGTCGTTCGCATACAACAGGTTGCATATGTACTATAAATTAGCATTCCTCGAGGACCATATTAAGTTTGACAAAAGGCGTCTTTGCCGTCTGACCTACATTTCCACGACACTCTCTGAAACGCAGCATACTTCAGGCTGGCCATCTCCGCTTGGCATCCTGTATGCAGACGTCATTTAATCTTTGTATTATTCATACGTACAGTCTAAATACATTTTTTTTATCTTAGCACCAGTTTTAATATCTAATCAACTTATTTAGACGATTTTTGAATCGCTTTCGGCATCAAAACGGAGTGAAGAAGTTAATAAATGGCTAACCTAAAAGGAACAAACCTATTCGCTCACATATTAAATAACCAGTCACGATAGATGACTTGTAGTCCCCCATTTGAACCATGGCGAGTTGTTCTATTTTTTCGGTTTACTCTAGACCTGATAGGCGTCTTTATGCAGCATAGCCTTGTACCTTGCAACGCGGCGTGTAAAGAAACGTTGCGCTACTACAATAGGTTTCTGTCAGAACGTTTGTGACAGAGAACAGTAGCTGCATTGTAAACTGTCAACGTATTGGAATGTGGCGGGCTGGTTTAGTCTGGACCCTGGCGTTATGCATGCACACGTGTTTGAAAACAACACAATGTCTGCATTTTTCTGTGCGTCAGTGTGAAATCAAACTGTCAATAATCGTGAAAAAGATCAATGTTGTGGTCATGACATCAAAGCATGTGTTTTTGTGTCTCCGAGTCGCAGGCAGTTCGTAAGTGCACGATGTCGAAGCCTTGGATCGTGTGCTTTAAGTGTGTGGGTATTTTTCTCGAGGATATTTTTGGCAACATGACTCAACGAATGGTCTGTATACATGAACCAATAGAATTGCCTCATCTCTGCTTGTTCCAACACCTTTAATTAGTTTTCTTCGTTCGCCCTAAACCACCCAGTCGCCGTGTCTTCGCATATCTGAGGGAAACTACTGAAGGGTTGGTTTCGATTAAAGGTGCCGCCTAAATTCGATTTTCACGTTCGTCTCGTTTTCAATACATTTTGCGCACACAAAATCTTCCTAGCATCCACTGCTAGTTCTTACGTCGTTTGCACAAAATCTTATACATAGATTTGGTCAAATCATCGCATAAAATAATAACATAGATAATTCTTCCCCAATAATGAAGTTATTTTCATCATTAGAATCTTCACATGAATGCGCATACGATTATGCACGTGTTTCCGTGTTGATATTGTCGACTTCCATTGATCTCTCAAAAACATATGACCGACACATTCAGTGCGTTGAAGGCTAAATATAATTTTTGCAATTACCATTGTTCTTTAATTATAAGTTCGTGAAGAACAAAGTCCTTTTTCTTGATGATTTAAACAAATATACGTGCTATTCTTTATTTAAAAACTATCGATATTATTTCAACCATTCAGGATTACATACCTGGATATAAAATAATATGATTCGCAATGTTCCAAACCAGTTGAAGAGACAGTTTTTTTTAAAAGTGTACCTTATGTTGCAGGTGGATTGAATAGGTCAACCTGCACACGTAACGTAACGGTCAAGTTGTCATTATTGTCAATCTGCACACGTATCGTAACGGTCTGGTATTCATTATTGTCAAAACGCGTTGCATTTCCCTCGTATGAAATAGCGTTGATGTTATTAAACACTAGCTGGAGTCATCCTTGCAATCGAGATGTCAACTGTCTGCGTCAGAATAATTGCAAATGTCTCGACCACCAAATATATCCCCTTTGCAATCATCAGTTTGTTTTGACAGCCTGACAACAGTCTGTTTTGTGGCCGCAAGTGAACACCAAGCAATTGCCCATGCCATAACTACTGACCTAGTCGTATCACCTTGTCAAAAAGTTACCACGATGTAAACGAATCATCGTGACAGGACATCCGGACATATGTCATTGTTTACTGTCTGTCTACACAAACACATCAACTGTTCGACTGTATAAGAATAAGCAACGGGGGCACTTATGTCATTACTTACAAAACTTAGAAATTCGAAGAGAAGCTACGAACAAAAAATAGCTTGTAATATAAAACAAGACAGCAAGAGTTGTTATGCTTATGTTCGGAGCAAACAGAAAGTTCAGGGGTAAGGTCGGTCCTCTAGAAGATAGTGCTACAAATATAATATCAGAGGGATTCTTAATGGCAGAAGACCTGAATGAGTACTTTAGTTCGTTGTTTAACAGGGAAGATATTAATTCACTGCCAGTACCAGAGGCTAAGTTATTAGAAAGACTAGTTAAAGATAACATGGTTGATTTTCGTGTTAAACATAACTTGTTAAACCCATCTCAACTTGTGTTTCTAAAAGCGAGGTCATGCTTAACAAATATGTTATATTTTTGAAAGATATTACTAAGTGGGTAGACAAGGGATCACCAGGAGAGATCATCTACTTAGATTTTCAAAAAGCTTTCGACAAAGTGCCACATCAAAGATTACTACTTAAACTAAAGGCCCATGGCATAGGAAACGGTTTAATTAACTGGATAGAAAAATGGCTAATTGACAGAAGACAACGGGTAGTAGTTGATGCTTCAAACTGGAAATCAGTTTTGAGTGGGGTACCACAGGGATCAGTACTAGGACCTATATTATTCTTAATATATATAAACGATGATATAACAAGCAAGGTGTTGACATTTGCGGATGATACAACATTATTTAGAAGGATTAAACGTGATGGAGACGGACAGCATTGACAAGATGATCTTGACAGATTAATAAAATGGTCTGAAAAATAGCAAATGTTGTTCAATTTTGGGAAATGTAAATGCCTCCATACAGGATATGGGAACGAAGATGTACAATATACAATAGGGGGTTCTGTACTAAGTACTCAGAACTCAGAATCAGTTTATTTGACCTATAAATAAGATATATACACAATGAATAACATGAGTACTAGATAAGGTCGGGAGACTCCCATTAAGATATACAATATCGCTAGCACAGGAGCCACCCCACAAATGTAATCAACATCAAAATTTACATGTCACAAATCAGAATAGCATATGCCTTGTTTTACAGTTGATAATTACTCAGTGTATCAACATACATACATAATACAAGGACTGATTAAATGTACTCTTGTACAAATAATTGACGTACATATGGATACTTAGGTATACATTTCAATACATATTACGAATTATAAATAAAGCAATTATGAATACGACAACAGGATTCATAATTTAAAATAAAAAAGTTTGTTGTATACGTTGAAAAACCATACAGACTGTGGGTGTAAATTTTATTAATGATAATACTTGGTGTATTGTTAACTGTCTCAACTATGTTGTGTCTAATGCATTTTTTTTGGCAAATTCATGTTTGAATCTGGACATATACGGATTATTTCTTTCACTTGTGCAGTGCTGATGAATATTATAGATGTGTGTGTTTGGAAAAACATTGAAGTAGTAGGGTAAAAGATTGTTAATTAATTTATAGTAAAATTTTAATTGTTGGATTTTATAAATGTCATCCAACTTTAGCAACTGAAGTCTTTTAAAAATAGGACTTGTGTGAGCATTATATTTACTTAAGGATGTTATTCGTATTGCTTTTTTCTGTAATTTGAAAATTCGATGTGCCTGATGACCCCATAAAAGTAAGCCATAATTAATATGAGGGTAAAAGAAAAGGATTTAGGGTTAACCATTAGTGCTGACAAGTAAGGTTTCAGAGCAGTGCGGTATTGCCGCTTCAAAGGAAAATCAAATCCTTGGATTAATTAGGCGAAACATAACGTATAAGGAAAAAAGCTAATAATACCGCTGTACAAAACAATTGTTAGGCCTCATTTAGAATATTGCATTCAAGCGTGGAGGCCATATCGCAGGAAAGACATAGATATGTGTTAGAAAGAATGCAGGGGAAAGCAACTAAAATTATACAAAAACTGAGGGATCTTATTTACTAAATACGCCTAAGAGAATGCGGTTTAACAACACTAGAGACCAGGAGATTGAGAGGAGATCAGATAGATGTGCTTAAAATATTGCATGGTTATGAAAATATTGATAGAAATATGTTTTCTCACTTAAGAAAGATAGAAGGACCAGAGGACATGAAGTTACATTAGTAAAGGTGCAGTGCAGATTATATAAAACAACTTTTCATTCTCACAAAGGATTGTAAATGAATGGAACGAATTATCTACTGACTATGTTGGTGCTAGTAGCGTGAATATGTTTTAAAATAAAATCGACACATTCCTTAAAAGGGCGGGATACACGTAGATAAAAAGTGTTGGACTCTCGATAAGCCAAAAGGCTTCCTTGTCCACCTGCCATCTAGAGTTAATTTTTTATGTGGCTATCTGGTTAAATCTTTTAAAACAATGATGATATGTGCAGAATATCAAATTGTAATACGTGTCAGCAAAACAAACGAATCCTGACCTGAAGCAAACGTACACACTATTATAATGTAGCAAGTTCACACAGGCGCACAGCGTTTCCACTAGCGGCAGTACTTGCTCTCGAGAACACTGTCTATTTGCGTGGTAATCAGACCTTGTCGTAGTTCATTAATTACATACACCTGAAGATGTACTGAATGTAACTACGTCAGCGAATAAAGAAACGCACATTTCGCCATTAGCTAGCTCGGTGTCTTTCACTCTGCTTTACCACGAGGTATGAATTGGGTGGAACAACTTGAACTGAGAGAACCTCGCATTGAATGCATGTTGACGACACGTGAATGCCGAGGGTGAATGTCAATAGGAACTAACAGCTGAAGATGCCTTTAAATATAGATAGTGCTAATGCCCGTTAGAGGCGGCGTACTTCGTCGTCACTATAGTGCCCGTGTCCCCATTTGCGAGTGACGTCTATGTCGTGAGCTGTGGAGAGTTGTGGTCGCGCGATGGTTCGATTTTGATCGACAATTTCGTTCACCTTACGTTGTCAGTTCTTTCGGAAGAGATGGAAACAATGGGGTCTTCTATCTGGTGTATGTGTCATAGGACGTAAAATATCCCACACAGAGGGTATATGTGTGAACTGTCGTGGACGTACAGAGTTGTGGCCTCTATCGTTAATCCTCTTGATCTTGCTCCCAGCGACCGCAGTTGCTACCCGGTCGGCGATGTGAAGTGCAGCAATGTCTGTCTCTATACAGACGTCACAATAGCAGTATAGAGATAGGAACGTGGACAAATGCCTGTATCTCTAAACGTATAAATGTACGCCAGTCTCTGTCTCCAAACTTCCACGTTTGCATCTCTCTTTCTTCCTCTAGTTTTTCACATCTCTTTTTTATGTTTGCATATATCTTTATATCTGAACCTTCAAATTTGCTTATCATTAGACTTTCCTTTATTTTTAAACCTCCCAGTTTGCATCTCTCTTTTCTCTATGTCCCTCTTTTCCCCGCTTTCCTGATAATGCTATAATGGGTAAACAATAAGTTGTTCCATAAAAGGGGGGTGATCAATAATGCACGGGCATGCCGATATATACACACACACACACACACACACACACACACACACACACACACACACACACACACACACACACACACACACACACACACACACACACACACACACACGCACACACACACACACACACACACACACACAGGCACGCACGCACACACATACGTACATACACACACACACACACACACATACACACACACAGGCACGCACACACACATACATACATACACACACACACACAGGCACGCACACACACATACATACATACACACACACACACACACACAGGCACGCACACATAAACATACATACATACACACACACACACACACACAGGCACGCACGCAGACGTTTACATTATCAAATCGATTTTGTTTGTTTATTTGTGTAAATGTATCTACATGTAGTTTTTCTCGACCCACTTTTAAAGTACATTGCATTTTCAGGTATATTCGCTGATATACGTTGGCCTGCTCTTCTTTCGCTATGTGGGAATAAATTACCTGACCTCGTCAAAAAGTAAGTATACACGTGACGTTTACATCGGGGGACACGATGGCACTGTGGTAGAACATCGCACACTCACGGTTGGACACGATTGGAACCAACTTGTCGCCCGTCGAATCAAACGCAATTGAGTTCACTCAACAGTGCCGCAGTTTAATCAGTTGTATAACCGAGTACCTGGCAATAGTCCGTGATTGGACTGCAGCGGTGGAATTACAAAAAAAACTTTCGCGAAAAAATTAGAGGGTGGCTGAACACTTCTAAAAGAAGTTTAGAATTGTGTTTGTACGAACAGGTTTGCTGATGGAAATGTCTCGCGCGCTGAATATAGTGACTGCTAGACGGATATGGTATACATTGGACTTATTCATTTGATCTACGGGTGGAAAAAAACGTTTCAAAATTTAATTAAGTTGAGACTGATGTTCGTGACACGGAGACGCCCAAATAGTAACAGAACAAATAAAAGACACAGTTGGGTGTGTCGACGCGTTGACATGTGAGATTGGGTAGGACGTGTTAGCAGTGACACGTTTGAGAAATACGTTATGAATAGGCCAGTCGGACAACATGTTAAATTGTCTGTGTAATTAGCCTGGGTACGCTGTGTGTATGCGTGCATAGGAGTGTAACGGTAACGCGTCTTCGTCGTGTATTGTTAGAGTATGAGCGACTTGGCGATGCGTCGGTCGTGATAGTGATGATAAATGAGATGGGGATAATGATGGCGATGATGATGATGACGGCAAGGGTTGTGATTATGATAGTGGTGATGGTGGTGATGATGATGATAATGGTCGTCGTCGTGGACGTGATGATGTGGCGACCAGAATAATACCAGTTTTATTAGTTTTATTAAAACACTCATTGTGGTTTGATTTTATGATTTTTAAAACGATTATAATAAATTAAACACATGCTGCAAAAATACATTTCATTGAAATAAAATTAAAGCTTTAAAAATTATATGAAAATTATCCGGTCAATTGGAAAGTTCAAAGTAGGTCCTGTTATTGAATACATGCTCATGCATGGTTTTATATTGCTGCTGGCGACGACGATGATCATTAATGATAACGTTGTACGTGTACAGGGAGTGTACTTACTTTTGTAGCATACTCCATTCTCGTGTACTCGTCCGTCGTGATCTTCGGCTGTCACTCCATCTCTTCTCTTATAGTCGTCCTGGGAATATGCACGGTGAGCATCTCTCTACTTGGGTCATCTTTGTTTACATACAAAGAAGAAGTTTGTTAATCTCCTTTAGAACACAATTTTGATTGGTCTCCCTTGTAACTTAACCCTCTGCTAACTGGGTTTACCCGTTCGTAACAAACGTCTCATTACTTTCGCAACAAACAACTTCACACGGCACGAATATTACTACAAAGTCGTGCATACGTGGATCGGTTAACATGTTCAACGTATTCTCCCACGGTCTTCAGCTAGCAAGGTTACGCTTGAAATATCGGAGAGTTTGCAGTGAGATGTTTCTTTCTGAAGCCAAGTTGCAGAGGCGTAGAGATTTTGTTTTTTGTAATCATTGAATTGTTTAATTCTAAAGTTGTTTATGCTTCGGTAAAACACACGTGGGCCGTCAGTATATTATAGCAGATATAGATTACACTGTACAACATGATTTTACGATAAAAACAAACAGAAAAGGTCCATTTAAAGGGAGACAGACTGTGCTTCTACCTGGAATTAGCCAGAGTCGTAATTTTTAAGGAAGTATGCTCTATTGAATGAGGGAAAATGGAAAATTGTCTACCATCAAAGGTTATTGCGGTTAATTCAGCCCGCCTCGGCAGTATTGCCAATAAAGCCTACTTTGAAACCGTGTGTTTAGTTTACCACTTGAACAAGCTCCGGGGTCGTATCTTCCAAATTGCGAACGTTGTTACGGGTTTACTAAACACAATTAGGAGGGGCAATATAACGTCAACGTAGTTACTATAATCTTAACAACATTATGTTAAATAATAAATGAAAAACTAGGAACAGACCGCGTCCTTTAAACACGACCACCAGCCGGAAATAATCCAAAATGGTTACACTTGTTCCCTGTGCAGGATTCAGTCGTCTTCCTCTTCCCGTTCATCTTCACTGCCGTCGTGTGCATGTGTCACGCCGCCATCACCATCTGTCTTGTGATCGTCAAAGAAATCCAAGACAACGGGGTAAGTCTGTTCTACTTGAAGCCTGGGGATATGTCCCTGCGCTCATCTCACGCCGGTTGTCACGTCATCTGGTAATTAAGGCGCTTAGTCGAAGAATAGAATTTCCTGTTAAGAAGTGGATGTTCACAACTTGTCGTCATTCTAGCCTCCAATTGCCAACAGTCGGTGAGACACAATGGACCGTTCTGATTCAGTGGGATTGGTTTCTTTGTTCGGTCTAACAATTGTTACTCAAGGAATGTGTTCACATAACGCATTAAATTATTCTTTCTCTGGCGCGGGCCGTTTCTTCTGTGAAGTTCGACCAGAGGCGGGAGGCTGATACCTGGTTTTGACCTATTGTTACCGCCATCTTGTCTTTGTATTGCGTGACTAAACTGTTGACAACGAAGAGATGATAATCAACCTGTCCCAATTATCATTTTCTGTCTTCCAGCTCATCGTCTGTCTGTCTGTCTGTCTGTCTGCCTGCTTGCCTGCCTGCCTGTCTGTCTGTCTGTCTGTCTGTCTGTCTGTCTGTCTGTCTGTCTGTCTGTCTGTCTGTCTGTCTGTCTGTCTGTCTGTCTGTCTGTCTGTCTGTATGTATATCTGTATGTCTGTCTGTCTGTCTGTCTGTCTGTCTGTATGTATGTATGTATGTATGTATGTATGTATGTATGTCTGTCTATAGTTGTGTGTGGGTGTGTGTGTGTGTGCGTACGTGGGTTTGCGTGTGTGCGTGTGTGCGTGTGTGCGTGTGTGCGTGTGTGCGTGTGTGCGTGTGTGCGTGTGTGCGTGTGTGCGTTTGAGCGTGTGTGTGTGTGAGTGAGTGTGTACATGTATGTGTGTGTGTGCGTGCTCGTGTATGTCTGTGCGTGTGTGCGTGTGACCGTGTGTGCGTGAGTGTGTGTGGGGGTGTCTGTGGGAGTGTGTGTGTGTGTGTGTGTGTGTGTGAGAGAGTGTGTGCGTGAGTATGTGTGTGAGTGTGTGTGTGTGAGTGTGTGCGTAAGTACGTGTGTGAGTGTGAGTGTGTGTTTGTGTGTGTGTATGTGTGTGTGTGTGTGTGAGTGTATGTGAGTGTATGCGTGTGTGCGTGAGTGTGTGTGTGGGTGTCTGTGGGAGTGTGTGTGTGTGTGAGTGTAAGTGTGTGTCTGAGTGTGTGTGTATGTGTATTTGTGAGTGTGTGTGAGTGTGTGTTTGTGTTTGTGAGTGTGTGTGTGTGTGTGTGTGTGTGTGTGTGTGTGTGTGTGTGTGTGTGTGTGTGTGTGTGTGTGTGTGTGTGTGTGTGTGTGTGTGTGAGTATGTGTGAGTGTGCGTTTGTACGTGTGTGCGTGCGTGCGTGTGTGCGTGTACAACTTACACCTGCCCATGGAATAACGAACCACGGGCAGCAGTTATCATTATTACAGTGTCCCGACCTTAGACACTTTCACATGTAGATATCCTTTGTGTTCTTGAAATACATCGTCAGTTGGTATATCAGAGGCAAATGATCCAAGAAAACGAATGGACACAGAAAGAGGACCCACGCACCTGGAGGAGATACTACCAGATTGCTAATAAAACATTACATATTAATGTACAGTTGACGACTCTCTATCGCCAAATTTCCCTTCGCCACTTGTTCTCGTCGACAGCAGGCCAGTTGTTTACGTGTTTTTGTGATTACTCGTCGCGAATAACCTGAACTGGGGTGAACATTTCACGATACCCCGTCGGGTGACTCACCCTAACGGCTTATGGTTTTCACGGGTCAGCAAACACAGCACAGCATAACTACTCGTATACCCTTGAAACTCAAACAACCAAACAAAGCGGACTTGAGCAGTGGCTGCAATACCACCTTTCCATGTATGGCGCGTCCCCGGTACAGCCAGATAAGAGGCTTTGGACATTCGGCTCAGAGCGTCTTATCTATATATATCAATACATTGGAACATTGTAAGTCTGTCTCCCAGGCGCCGGGGTTCACTTGCCTCTTTCTACGCCCATTCGCTTCCTCAGACTGTTTCCACCTGATCTACCAACGGGCGATGTATTTGACCAAAAAACGCACACAAAGAGTGATTATTTTTCGGTTGACATATTGAGTTATCATTCATTCCTCGGGTGGAATTTGTCCTAAAATTATTATCTGCGGCTTACAATGTCGTTATTGCCGACTGCAGAAATGACACGGTCAAGGGAATGACTTAACTGTATGTTTCAAACGATTATGTAGTTATTGAGTTAGTAGTCACTGATTATGCAGTCACATGTGCAAACAAACTAATGCGTTATAAAATACTGCATGTTTAGTTTGTTCAAATATTGCAGAAGATCTTTTCTGCACGATGTCTGCCAGTCATGGTCTAACGCACTGTTGTAATTTCTTGTAAAGAACTATTAATTTCGAAAAGGAAAATATACATAGGTGTACGTTAGATTAAACTTGCATATCTGTTTTAAGGGATTATATATTTATATGTTTAGTTAAAACTTAAAAGGCATGTGTTACATTGTGTTTTGCAGGAGGTCGGTGCTTGGGAAGCAAGCATTTCAGTCTACCACATCATAAACATCGTTATTACTGTAAGTAGAATTTCGCATATTGTATGTTGCAATTAACTGGATCGTTAGTCACACATTGCTGTCCAGCATTTAGCCATGTTCAAAATATATACCCGTCAAATATTATTTTTAATGTGGTTATATAATATGTTGGAATATGTATTATTTATATTATACATTATTTTATTCGATAAACACGATAACATCTACCGTTGAGATACTGGAAGTTATTTAATATGTTGGTTTACACGTCATAATGAGCATGTATGTCCATTCGGACGTATCGTTCTATGGTTGCAATAGTGAAGGAAGAGTATAGATTATATATAAGAAAATATTCTTTCGCTCAGAGAATTACAAAAAAGAAACGACGACGTCATCGGCTAGTTCAGTAAAATAATATTCCATTTGCCGTCTGTTTTTGCTCTGTTTTACTATATATATATATAATTCTGTTCTTCTCTTTTTAGTTTTATTGTCTGCTATGCGTATTTTCGCAAACGCAAGATTTCATAAGGGGCAAAGGCACAGCACGATATTATCGACGTCGAAGGGTATGTTGTACTAGTATTATGTTACACATCTAGTGTGTCTGCAGATCGTACAAATATAAGTCAATGAAACCAGTTTGACGTCTGTGTACACACAGTAAATGCAATGTCAACAAAACAAATGCTATCATTGTACGATACAACGCAATTCAGTACAATGCAATGTACAATAATTGTAACGTACAACGTTTTCATACAAAATGATGGGATTCTCTTGCAACTTTTTGTTTATATCGCGAACGATTCGGCAATAGATTGAAAAGAAATAGTATACACAAGTAGGTTACACAATAAAGTAGGTTACACAATAAAGTAGGTTACACAATAAAGTAGGTTACACAATAAAATAGGTTACACAATAAAGTAGGTTACATAATAAAGTAGGTTACATAATAAAGTAGGTTACACAATAAAGTACTGCCAAAAGAAACATAGAAAGGAAACGATTACTATTTACCATCACTGTGATTAAAGGAAACAAAAGGCAATTGTTTGGATCTAATCACGTACAATAGTTAATGCAACTTAACCATTCACAACTACAATTAACAATATCACGCCTGTGGTACACTCAGAATATCACGCCTGTGGTACACTCAGAATATCACGCCTGTGGTACACTCAGAATATATATTTCCAAAGTGGGAAATTCTAATGAAATCTCACAGTTCCCGACGGCTGACACAATTGAGAAATGCCCTCGTTGGTTCACCAATAAGTGCTTAGGTCTTCTGCGGTGACGCGTCGAGTGCCCATGTTCCCTCGACATGTACATGAATACGAGAGCTCATTTGTTGGTTTCTTGTATACCCTTCGATTCAGAATGATGTACATCCGTAACAACTGTTATACTGTCAAACAGTGCACCACGCGGACGCAGCATTTTCAGTAGTTACAGCACCAAAACAAATTCGGTGACGCAAACAAGAGTACCTGCAATATTCTCAATTTGGTGACTAGCGAATTGGGACGAGTAGCCACTCGTGACGTCAGGTTTTCTATTACAATGGCGGTATCCATGCAATTTAAATTGCGTATCTTCAATAAGGTTATTCTAGTTAACTGCTGGCGTAATATTCTTGATTGTTGGTGCATTGGTCCAAAAAGATGCATTTTGTTTCCCTTTATATAACAATGCAGATAATTGTTATAGTCTATCAAAGTAGGGCATGCTATAATTTATATATGTCTCTGTTAGACGCAGTTGCGACTATGACTGCTCGCACGGTTCGATGCTTAGATGTCCTCTCCAGGTCGGTCGGTCTTGTGCGAGGTTGTGCCACTATCTGGAATATATTCCTTGTTTCTTCAGGTTTCGTTTTAAAATGTCTTTTTTATCCTAGTTTCGAGTTTTGTAGTAATTAATAATTGCAGTCAAACTGTGAACGTATAATACGAATGAAATAATACACAACACCGTACAACTGCCGTCTCTTTTCAGTCCCGTCGACGTCGACGAGCCGCGATGATACTGGAGGCGATGGAGCTCGGTCAACAACCGCCTCCGCTTCCCTTCCCCTTCGATGAGCTCTACAACGACCTAACGCCATATCCGGTCCCAGGTCCGGTCATAGAGCCACCAAGCTACGTGGACAAACCTCCACCCTACAGCACGCTGCCGCGCCCGGAAACGACGAGGCAGTCAATCGGCGACGGGTACCCACACGAACCAGATGCCGGCGCGAGCGGTTCCACTGCACCGGAAGTCGGTGCCACCGGTGGCGCATGCGCAACCATGCCAGACAACAGTGGCGCATGCGCAGATGCCGCCGTTGTTACGCGCAGTTGCTGTGAGTTAGGAGGGTGCCAAAGCGGAAGTGCGCATACAACAATAAACCCGGGGGGAGAACCCCGTAGAACAGAGCCCACAACAGGACACGAACTGCGACACGGAGAGTGTGGCGTCCGTTGTCGCTGCCCTGACACGTGCGGCGAGTATCAGTCTAGCGCGAGCGATCGACGTCGCTCATTGGATGCTGGCGTTTCTCCGCCATTGGGCGTTCCGCCAGCCGCACAAACTGCCTTTATTATCACCCAAGAATGGGACCACAACGAGGGTGTTATCGCCACATGTGACAGTATTACGCATATTTAGCACACACGTACACACACGACGTTCAGCATTTGTAGAATCGTTTTATTAAGCATACTATTTGTCTAACGTCAGGTTATGTTGATGACATTTTACGTACGCTGTGAATCATTCTTATTGTACTTTTAATGCATACTAACAGCATATCGGCAGTAGTGAACAAACAAAATTATATTAATGTATCTGTCGTATGAGTATCGTTCATTTTAACACGTACATCGGGATAATTTCCAAACACCGTGTCATAATAAACATTACCGTTTCACGAGGAGATAAATTGACACACACACGCCCCCCCCCCCACACACACACAATCGCACATCTTTTCGAAAGGTGCAACATTTTCCCCTGCGTTTTATCTTGGTTCACTCGGTTGTTAAAATGAATGCCTTGCAAGATACATTATTCACGTTTGTACGCAGTAATAGCAGTGTGGCTGAGTACTTCTCAGAGAAGTCGACCTTGCATGGGAAGGAACAGGTATGTGAGGGAGTGACATATAAACCGAATTCAGCGGTGCTACTTTCTGCATAAGTAAGAACTTACCGTTTTATCTTTTACTTATAAAAACAGTAACATTTCTGTTGTATATATTATGCCAGGGATGCGTAATGATGCGTGGCTACGGTTTGTTTATGCAAACGTTGCAGTACACGAGGTAATCGTTGTACAGATCGAATATGGGCACCGTAATAATGTATTGCATGATTACCAAACGGTTATCTAAAACAAATCATATTGATATATCATACATGCAGTAACGAATTAATTCAAGCCAACAGTACAAACTGATGTTGCATGTACCAAAATGGTCAATGAAAAGAATACAACATTATTGTCATCTATCAAACAAATGTAAGAAATGTATATTTCTATATGTTTTCTAACTTTCGTTGACACATACAAAGGCTTATTTTTTCCAGATTGCATACTCATTATTTGATAGGACGAGACGGTCATTGTAGCGGTGTGTTAATATACAATAACGGTAGCTGATAATAATCGTACGGAAGTTGTGGTTAGCATTCAAGTTTGCAGTGGTGCAACCTAGCGGACCTTTGTGATACTCCTGCCACCTAGCGGACATGGATCAAACTATAAACAATTCGAGTACAAATAGTAAGCGCATCTCTAGACGGATGCCAAATAATTGGTAGCCAAGCAATTGACGAAATCCAGCGTTATTATTAAATACGTAATTATATATACATTTGCAAACGTGCGATATTATTATATTTGCGAATAAACTTTATAATATACATCTTTGTTTTCTATCGAGTATTCTGGAATAAATACAATTTTGGATATTTCAACCGCATCCTTCGGTCTTCTTCAGCAGACTGAAATTACGAGAGTGTCACATGACTGATGTCATGTGACATCCGCTGAAGAAGGACTGGTGGTAGCTCCAGGCCGACATTGCGGTTCAATGAGGTGTTTCCTCTGTGAATGTTGATCGCCATATGTACAAGTATATTCGTCCTGTGCCAGTTTTCCTGATGGTCTAGCGTTGTAACGTCCTTCGTTGACCACCGAAGGCCCATGTACAGTAAGTGTTACTATACAGCTTCTGGGACTGGCAACAAGACAGAATTATGTTCTTTAATTCGTGTGCCAAATGTTCTCTCTGTTTTTCTTATATAGTGTTGGGGCACTGAATATCATATACCACCCCATATTTTGCTGTTTTGCTGTTTTGACTTTCGGGTGTACCAGCAGCGACCTCAGATTGATTGCGTCAGTGGTACATTGGTATTTCACCGTCAGATCCTTGTTAATTGTGTTAACAGCTTACTGGTTTAGGGCATACCTGTGTTATTTTGTCTTCTGTTTGGTTATTTGATGTTGTTCTCCTTCTTTCTCCTTGGTTGCGTGATGATAAGCATGTAATCCACAGGTTTGGACTTGTCTAATATCCCTGGGAGAGAGGAAAGCACTTCACACTATAAGCAGGGAGCGATCAAAATTCTACCAGCAGACAAAGGTAGAGCAACGACAATAAGAGAGCAAATAGAGCAACGACGCTAGGAGAGCAGGTAGAGCAACGACGTTAAGAGAGCAGGTAGAGCAACGACGCTAATAGACCAGGTAGAGCAACGACGCTAGGGGAGCAGGTGGAACAACGACGCTAAGAGAGCAGGTAGAGCAACGACGCCAGGAGAGCAGATAGAGCAATGACGCTAGGAGAGTAGGGTGAAACAACGACGCTAAGAGAGCAGGTAGAGAAACGACGCTAGGGGAGCAGATAGAACAACAACGCTAAGAGAGCAGGTAGAGCAACGGCGCTAGGAGAGCAGATAGAGCAATGACGCTAGGAGAGTATGTGGAACAACGTTGCTAAGACAGCAGGTAGAGCAACGACGCTAGGGGAGCAGATAGAGCAACGACGCTAGGAGAGCAGTTAGAGCAACGACGCTAAG
Source organism: Paraescarpia echinospica (assembly GCA_020002185.1). Classification (NCBI taxonomy): domain Eukaryota; kingdom Metazoa; phylum Annelida; class Polychaeta; order Sabellida; family Siboglinidae; genus Paraescarpia; species Paraescarpia echinospica. The sequence goes on along the minus strand of CM034539.1, from coordinate 19,315,161 downwards.
GAAGTAGGTAAGGCAACGGCGCTAAGAGAGTAGGTTGAACAACGACGCTAGGAGAGCAAGTAGAGCAACGATGTTAGGAGAGCAGGTAGAACAACGACGTTTTGAGTTAGGTAGAGCAAAGACGCTAAAAGAGCAGGTTGAACAACAACGCTAGGAGAGCAAATAGAGCAACGATGCTAAGAGAGCATGTAGAACTACGACACTAGGAGAGCAGGTACAGCAACAGCGTGTATGTTTGTGTGTGTGTGTGTATACGCGCGCGTGTGCGTGTGTGCGTGTGTGTGCGTGTGCGCGTGTGTGCGTGTGCACGTGTGCGCGTGTGCGCGTGTGCGCGTGTGTGTGCGCGCGCGTGCGTACGCATGCTAACATGTCTTGCAAGATGTGATGCTCGTTGACGTAATCCAACTGACGCCGGTTTCGCCTATATAGAAAGTTCCACTGATCCTTACGCAGTTTCTTAGACTAACCCAGCTTGACGCATGTTCTAGAACTCCGGGCTGTCTTATGCGTATTGTCTCGCCTTGTTCGATTGTCACACGACTTGGTTTGTTTCTTGTAGTAAATCGTACACCGACACATCAGCCTGTCAATGCACGAGTGTCGGTTTTATTTGAATTTCGAGGCTGCAGCAGTAAGTAAGAGGATAAGTTTTTGTATAGCACATTATCCGATCCTTGGGACTGCTCAAAGCTCTTAATACTTGACTCCTGGCAGATCTGTTCAATCGAATACCACTTCGACTTCTCTGTGAAGCATCCAGCCACGTTGCAATTAATGCGCGAAGACTATTCGTACACAAATATCCACCACTGTCTATTACCAAGTACTCATTTATACAGCTGAGTGAACTGGAGCAACGTAGATTGAACGAACTTGCCCATGGTTCGAAAAGGCAGCACAGGATTCGAACGATTGACTCTCGACTAAGAATCATATTTGCTCTATCACTGCGCTACTGCTTTCCACACGCAGCAATGGAAACAAATATTTTTCCATTGACGTCCCATAAAACGTCGTTCTGGATTTGTTCACACGCCTCTTGTCTTCGAGAACACGGCAAATTCTGCTGACGCAAACTGTAGTCCATTGTTTGTCATCGGGACAAAACGTTGCTCCACTTGCTCTCGTAACGTCGTTGCCCTGTCTGCTCTCTTTGCGTCGTTGTTCTACTTGCTCTCCTAGCGTCGTTGTTTTACCTGCTTTCTTAGCGTTGTTGCTCTACTTGCTCTCTTAGCGTTATTGCTCTACGTACTCTGTTAGCGTTGCTCCACCAGCTCTTCTAACATCGTTGTTCTACCTGCTCTCTTAGCGTTGTTGTTCTACCTGCTCTCCTAGCGTTGTTGTTCTACCTGCTCTCGTAGCGTCTGTGTTGTACCTGCTCGCTTAGTGTTGTTGTTCTATTTGCTCTCCTAGCGTTGTTGTTCTACCTGCTCTCGTAGCGTCTGTGTTGTACCTGCTCGCTTAGTGTTGTTGTTCTATTTGCTCTCCTAGCGTTGTTGTTCTACCTGCTCTCGTAGCGTCTGTGTTGTACCTGCTCGCTTAGTGTTGTTGTTCTATTTGCTCTCCTAGCGTTGTTGTTCTACCTGCTCTCGTAGCGTCTGTGTTGTACCTGCTCGCTTAGTGTTGTTTTTCTACCTGCTCTTTTAACGTTGTTGTTCCACCTGCTCCCCTAGCGTCGTTGTTCTACCTGCTCTCCTAGCGTTGTTATTTTACCTGCTCCCTAGCATTGATATTTTACCTGCTCTCGTAACGTTGTTGTTCTACCTGCTCTCATAGCCTTGTTATTTTTCCTGCTCTCCTAACGTCGTTGTTCTACCTGCTCCCCTAGCGTCGTTGTTTTATCTGCAATCCCAGCGTCGTTGTTCTATCTGTTCTCGTAGCGTCGTTGTTTTACCTGCACTCCCAGCGTCGTTGTTCTATCTGCTCTCCTTGCGTCGTTGTTCTACCTGCTCCCTCAGCGTCGTTGTTCTACCTGCTCTCTTTACGTCGTTGTTCTACATGCTCCCCTAGCTTTGTTGTTCTACCTGCTCCCCTAGCGCTGTTGTTCTATCTGCTCTCCTAGCGTTGTTGTTCTACCTGCTCCCCTAGCGCTGTTGTTTTACCTTCTCTCCTAGCGTTGTTGTTCTACCTGCTCTCCTTACGTCGTTGTTCTACCTGCTCTCCTAACGTTGTTGTTCTACCTGCTCCCCTAGTGCTGTTGTTCTACCTGCTCCCTCAGCGTCGTTGTTCTACCTGCTCTCCTTACGTCGTTGTTCTACCTGCTCCCCTAGCTTTGTTGTTCTACCTGCTCTCCTAGCGCTGTTGTTCTACCTGCTCCCTCAGCGTCGTTGTTCTACCTGCTCTCGTAGCGTCGTTGTTCTACCTGCTCTCCAATCGTCGTTGTTTTACTGCTCCCCTAGCGTTGTTATTTTACCTGCTCTCCTAGCGTCGTTGTTCTACCTGCTCCCCTAGCGTCGTTGTTTTATCTGCAATCCCAGCGTCGTTGTTCTATCTGCTCTCCTAGCGCTGTTGTTCTACCTGCTCTCCTAGCGTTGTTGTTCTACCTGCTCTCCTAGCGTTGTTGTTCTACCTGCTCTCCTAGCGTTGTTGTTCTACCTGCTCCCCTAGCGCTGTTGTTCTACCTGCTCTCCTAGCGTTGTTGTTCTACCTGCTCTCCTTATGTCGTTGTTCTACCTGCTCTCCTAGCGTTGTTGTTCTACCTGCTCCCTCAGCGTCGTTGTTCTACCTGCTCTCCTTACGTCGTTGTTCTACCTGCTCCCCTAGCTTTGTTGTTCTACCTGCTCTCGTATCGTCGTTGTTCTACCTGCTCTCCTAGCGCTGTTGTTCTACCTGCTCTCCTAGCGTTGTTGTTCTACCTGCTCTCCTAGCGTTGTTGTTCTACCTGCTCGCTTAGTGTTGTTGTTCTACTTGCTCTCTTAGCGTTTTTGTTTTACCTGCTCTCCTAGCGTTGTTGTTCTACCTGCTCTCCTAACGTCGTATGTCTACCTGCTCTTTTAACGTTGTTGTTCCACCTGCTCTCCTAGCGTTGTTGTTCTACCTGCTCTCCTAGCGTTGTTGTTCTACCTGCTCTCCTAGCGCTGTTGTTCTACCTGCTCTCCTGCCGTTGTTGTTCTACCTGCTCTCGTAGCGTCGTTGTTCTATCTGCTCTCCTAGCGGTGTTGTTCTACCTGCTCTCCTGGCGTTGTTGTTCTACCTGCTCTCGTAGCGTCGTTGTTCTACCTGCTCTCCTAGCGCTGTTGTTCTACCTGCTCTCCTAGCGTTGTTGTTTTACCTGCTCTCCTAGCGTTGTTGTTCTACCTGCTCTCCTAGCGTTGTTATTCTACCTGCTCTCCTAGCGCTGTTGTTCTACCTGCTCTCCTAGCGTTGTTGTTCTACATGCTCTCCTAGCGTTGTTGTTGTACCTGCTCCCCTAGAGCTGTTGTTCTACATGCTCCCTCAGCGTCGTTGTTCTACCTGCTCTACTTACGTCGTTGTTCTACCTGCTCCGCTAGCGTTGTTGTTCTACCTGCTCTCCTAGCGCTGTTGTCCTACCTGCTCTCTTAACGCTGTTGTCCTACCTGCTCCCTCAGCGTCGTTGTTCTACCTGCTCCCCTAGCGTTGTTGTTCTACCTGCTCTCCTAGTGCTGTTGTTCTACCTGCTTTCTTAGCGTCGTTGCTCTGTTTGATCTCCTGGCGTCGTTGCTCTATTTGTTCTCTTATCGTCTTTGCTGTACCTTTGTTTGGTGGTAGAATTTTGATCGTCTGCTCCCTGCTTAAAGTTTGAAATGCTTTCCTCACTTCCAGGGATATTAGAACAGGAAAACAAAACCAAAGCAGTGGATCACATCTAGAAAGTATTGAAAGCTAACGGTTACACATATTGGATGTTTAACATCACGCAACCAAGGAGAAAGAAGGAGAACAACACCACATCATCAAACAGAAGACAACGTAAATAGGTCCGCCCTAAATCAGTAAGCTGTCAACACAAGGATCAGGCTATAACGTACCAGTGCACCACAAACCTAATCAACGCTCTGGGTTCACTACGCAAAACAGCAAAGGCAGCAAAATATGGGGTGGTATATGACATTCAGTGCCCCAACACTATATAGGAAACACAGCGAGGATATTTGTTCAATCAGCTGTATATTAACACTTACTGAACATGGGCCATCGGCGTTCAACGGAGGACGTTTAAAACGCTAGACCATCAGGAAAACTGGCACAGGACGAATCTAAATATGGATCAACATCCACAGAGGAAAACACACATTGAACCGCAATGTCGGCCTGGAGCTTCCACCAGTCCTTCGTCAGCTGGTGTCACATGACATTTGTTTGCGACACACTCGCAATTTCAGTATGTTGAAGAAGACCGAGGGATGCGGTTGAAATATCCAGTATTGTATTTATTCCAGAATACTCGATAGAAAACAACGATGTATATTGTAAAGTTTATTCGCATAGTAATATCGCACGTTTGCGAATGTATATATATGTGTATTTAATAATAACACTTCTTTTTGTTAAACGCTTTGCTACCAAATATTTTGCATCCGTCAAGAGATACGCTTACGCTTTGTACGCGAGGTGTTTATAGTTTCATCCATGTTCGTTAGGTGGAACGACTATCACAGAGGTCCGCTAGGTTGCACCACTTTAAACTTAAACGCTAACCACAACTTCCGTGTGATTTAACCAGTATTAGCTACCGTTATTGTGGTCGCCTCGTCCTAACAAATAATCAATTTAAAATCTTGGACAAATAAGCCTTTGTATGTGTCAACAAAGGTTAGAATACACATAGAAATATACATGTCTTACGTTTGTTTGATAGATGAAAACAATGTTGTATTCTTTTCATTGACATGTACCATCAGTTTGTACTGTTGGCTTGAATTAATTCGTTACTGTATTATATGATATATCAATATGATATTTTTCAGATAACTGTTTGTAATCATGCAATATATTATTATGTTGCCCATTTTCGATCTGTACAACGATTACCTCGTGTACTGCAACGTTTGCATAAACAAACCGTAGCCACGCAACATTACATATCCCTGGCATAAGATATACAACAGAAAGCTTGGCCACATACCAGAAAGAAATTCAATAGGTGTTTGTAATTACTAGTGTTTGGTTTGTGTTAGAATTTTTTTTGTTTTTTATAAATAAAAGTTAAAACGGTAAGTTCTTACTTATCCAGACAGTAGGACCGCTCAATTCGGTTTACACTTCACTCCCTCACATACATATTCCTTTCCATGCCAGTTCGACGTCTCTGAGAAGTACTCAGCCACGCTGCTATTACTGCGTACACATGTGAATAATGTATCTTGCCAGGCACTCATATAAACAACCGAGTCAATTTATCGCCTAATGAAACGGTAATGTTAATTGTGACATGGCGCTTGACAATTATCCCGATGTACGTGTCAAAATGAACGATACACACAAGACGGATACATTGATCTACTTTTGTTTGTTCAGTACTGCCGACATTCAATTCAATATATTATGTGGTATTCATCCAAACATACAAACAAACACTACAGGCTGACTAATCGCCTCAATATGATGTTGTTGTGACATATGATGATTTATACTTAATGTTGTTTTAAAGTAATAAACAAGAAGTTAAAAAAACTTATAGTTAATGTATCCCCTAATTGTTATAGTAAATCACAGAGAAATTATCAGATTAATGCGTGAATATTGCACACATCCCCAATGCCTACACATATAAGGAAAATTACCATACCGTAGTTCACATAGTCATATACATATGTTTCAATTATCTGTATTGTTATCTAAATGGAAAAATGCATCTTTTTGGACCTATGCAACAATAATAAAAAATGTTATGCCAGCAGTTAACTAGAATAGCCTGATTGAAGATACGCAATTTAAATTGCATGGATACCGCCATTGTAGTAGAAAACCTGATGTCACGAGTGCCTACTTTTCCCAATTCACCAGTCACTAAATTGATAATATTACATAACCTATATGCACATACATACATACACACAATACATACATGTAAACAAACATACATACTTATACAAGTACACACATACATTCATACATATAAAACAGCGGTGCTTTTTTGAAAAATCAACATTTGACCTTGAAAATCAAGGTCAAAAACATACAAAAATGCATATACGCACGCATACACACATTAAAACACACATGCATTCGTATATACATAGAGGATAACGGTGGTGGTATTGACAAGTTTACATTTCTCGCTCAGTAATATTTTATCTTGATATTCAACGTCATGAACAACAAATATATCCGGCAAATAACGATACTTTCCCTCAGACTTTTGTAAACACAGGCAAGTGCAGCCTCTAGCGCAAGATAACGGCGTTTTCAAGCGAGACAGTAATGCGGCAATGTTAGCGTGAAGCACAAGCAACCGACGTAACTACACATTTTATATCGACTGTTGCGTCATCCGAAGGAAGGGCATTTTTGCTAGTTCTTTACAACTATTGGACATGATTTAGCGAAAAACATGCCGCCTAAAGCATCTGTATGTAACTAATAAACTTGTAGAAATGAGAAAAGTATATTCCTGTCATGAGTTAATGAAAGTGAAGTTATACATGTTGCAAGCAGTTGTAAAAGCAAACCATTTTCTGACTGTGAAGGCATCGATTTCAGACTTATTAAAAGTGTAATTGCTTCTATTGTAAAACTAGTAACATATAGGCGAAACCTGAGCTTAACGGGACATTTAACGTTCCAGTGTACTTCACACCAGACCTGGGGCCGAAGTACTCGGTACTCATGTACTCGTGTACTCGAGTACATTTTTGAAGTACTCGTACTCGTACTCGTACTCATGATACTTATGAGTCATGGACTCGTACTCGTACTCATGCTCATTGTACTCAGATTTTACGAGTACATTATGAGTACATTTGAGTACTTTCTCAATATGTACAGGGGAAAATAAATATATTTGATTATAAAATGAGATTTTCCTTAAATATTTAAATGTTCAACTATTTTTTAAATACTTTGTTATTTCTGATAGTATACAACCTTACCATCCCTACACATCCCAGTGCATCCTCATTATCTGATAACAATGACTATGATACCCAAACATGGCAACAGGCAGCACCTTTTCCCAGTCAGAAACACCCTGTTAAGCAAACAATAATTGTAGGCTAGCAGTTCAGGCCATAAACCTGTTTGTTTAATTAAGCCAGAAAGAGTCAATTAGCAGTTAACCCACCAGTTAGACAGGAAATGCCTTTGATGTAGTATGGAGACCATGCCACTTGGCACTTGCTGACAGTGCTAACTGCTAAGAACAAGAACTGCCAGTCTTCCTCTGTAGAAGTAAGGTGGCTCAAGTCAGACTGTCTCCTACACTAGTATAATCCCATGCCAGCAGCCTGGCTAAAAAGTCCAAAGGGGATGCTGAGCCTGTTATGTGGACATGTGCTAACCCTCTCAACAACTAGTAGTCTACGATCAGAAAATATAAATTGCAAACTTATAACGTCAGCAGATGAACGTGAGGTGAACGAATACCTCAGTCAGCCATGTACAGATTGAAGAAGAAGGTAAGTTCTTATATAGCGCAGTATCCAGTCCTCATGACGGCTCAAAGCGCTTAACACTTTACTCCCTGGCAGACCTGTTCAATCGAACACCATCTCGACTTCTCTGGGAAGCATCCAGAGAAATCGAGTGACCTCACAGTGACCCACTGCAGTTCTGAGTTTTCCAACTCTGGCTCAGTTGGACCCTCACCATCTCAGCATGCCAGCCTCATTAGCACCAGTTGAAAGGGTATTTAGCATAGTGGAGAAAGTATTCTGCCCTGAACAGTGCAGCCTGAAAGACTCAACCTGTGAACAACTCATGTTCATTCGGTGCAATGGCAAATAGATGATAAAATCATAGGATGCCACTGAAATGAATGCCAATGAAGTGAATTTCATTGTTGATGAAATAGAGGTTTTTTAGTTTTCCTCATAACAAATTTATCAACTGCCATTACATATTCACTTGTGCTAAGTTATATAAATTAGATTAATTAATAATTTTAAAATACGTTATTATTTAATATTTATATTTGTTAAATGTACTCGTACTTTTACTCGTACTCATGAGAATGTACTCGTACTTGTACTCGTACTCAGCTTTTAGCAATGTACTCGTACTCGTACTCATCCATCATCAAAGTACTCGTACTCGTACTTGTACTCATAAAAATGTACTCGGCCCCAGGTCTGCTTCACACACCCGCTTTGCATAGCGGGGAAAAAATCGTGCTGTGTCTATCACAAACATCAAGATACAACAGCAAGTGCTATTGTGCTGAAGTTGACACCATTAATATTTTATAAATGGGGACTATCCCGCTTTACCCGTGTTTTCCCATGTCTACATGTACGGGAAAAAACGGGATTTTGAACCGGGCAAAGAGGGATGAAAACTTAACCAAGTAATGACAACTATATACAAAGCCATTGGTCTTATTTGGTTAAGTAAAGATTAGCATTACTCTTCTATCAACGGATTGAATAGACACGTCGTAAGCGTAGTATTCTTATGGACATGGAGTTAGGTTTCCATTTTCAATATTTGTTTGCACACGTTAATCGTTTATTAGCTAGACTATACAACTACTGTGTACAAAAAGATTCCCATTTTGTCCGCAACGTGGGATCCTATTTTGCCACAAATGGGATCCCATGTATAAATTGAATGTATCTCTATTGTTGCTCAACATTGCGATAAACTATTATATATTAATATATTCACATACTAGCACAACACATTGATAGCATTGTTTAATTAGGCATAAGCCAGAAAGAAATAAAATGTCTGCTTTGTTCTTAGAAGAGAAAGTTCTAAGCAGGCCTTGTGCCAAGTACTGCAATCTGTGTGTTCTGAAGGGATATGTTGACTCAAGTCAGACAACCTGCACCAGTATAGTATAGCATAGTACAATCTAAAGAACAAAAGGCATGCTGAACTCTGGAGATTGGCAATACAAATACTAATTTATCCCCTCAGGAGGCAGTAATTTTTGTCTTTGGAGGTAAGCTGTAAGCTGTCGCTGTTGTAACCACTACGCCACCACCCCATCCCTTGTAAAAAACGGACATTTTACTTAACACTGGAAATATCACGACGAACATTATGAAAGTAAGTGCACGAAGGTTCATTGTTGAAATGCATGCATACGCTCGGTATCGAGCAACACAGAATCGCAAGTTCAATTTGTCCCCAAAGAGTGAGTTTTCGTAATCTAAGCTAGCCAAACATATTTCTCGATTACTTAGACATGTTGTTTATTAGTGACCAAAAAGAAAACATGACATAATAAATGCTATATTGACCCCCAAAACAACCCATTGTGAAGATCAGTGAGAATAAATCATATTGTATGGTCGTTTCTCCAGAATGGAAACATTTAGGTTGGGCACATGTTTAATTAAGACAATTTCAATTAAACTCATCTTGTAGATAACAACGATACATTTTTCGTTCGCTTATACCTAATTCTGTTAGTAGTAGTCAACGCCATCGCAACGCAACATCCAACGTGACGGCCAATATTCATGGTGTATGTCAATTGCGATATTTTGTAAATGTGTTTAGAATGGTTCAACCTTATTGGTCATGGCAATTGCACTTAATATATATCATTAAACTGCACAATGCAATACCTTTCCAACGAGTAGAATACCGTCAAACAAAACACTAAGTTTCTCAGACATCTTCCACCACTTAACAATATGTGACAAATGACAATGTTCCACCAAGTGGAGTTTGGTGGATTTTATTTCTAACTCTAAAAATGCCACCAGTCTAGCTATTGCAGTTTGCTTGACGTTGAACAACAGATTGGCTGGACTAGTAATGTTACACACGTCGTTATATTATTGGTCACGTATTATACTTAAACTAGAACATTTTCAGATACGGTATCACTCTGTCTACTTTTAATCGTACGACCGCAGTAAATGAATTTGCATTGACTTCGGCGTCGCTATTGCCGTATCTAACCACTCACCACCAAGCAATCGAAACGAACCCTTTACCGCTTGGGGTGCTGTAACAAGAGTACTAAGTGTCCACTGCTTAGAAACATTCGACCTCGCAAACGGTATTACATCAACCAACAAGCTACAGCAATGATAACAAATAGGAGGCGAGAAAGACTCGCTTTAACAGCATTTCCCAGTTGTATTAGCTCGGCGTTGATGATTTTTAAACTGCACGATTTCTACATCCATGTGATAGATGGACTATTTTCGACGGCGTATCGTGGCAACGAAAATGACAAAATGTCTCGGCAAAATCTCGCACTTATTTGAAAGGGCAAAGTTCCATTTCGGCCAATGTCACTCGGCAATATTGTTTGAGTAGGTGTGCGCCTGAAGCGGTTTGGCTGCGAGGTGACCAGATCGCATACTTCCGGAAGTTGTTTCACAGTCAGGGCCTTCCGGTATACGTCATTATGTAGCATCATCAGCAGACAGTCGACGCCCGTCAAAGAGAACGGCTCGTCGAATGGCGTACGGTGGAACTGGATGTGAAGGTTAAGGTATTCTTGTAAACGAAGCTTTCTCTTTTTATCGTGCGGTTTCTCAACCAGCAGATTACGTAGGCCTTTGCAGAAGTTCACCGCACGATGGCGCACTTGTCGGAACGTTTTCACCTCGGCTTGAAGGTTGTCTTCAACGGAAATTTGAGCCTGCAACAAACATGAATAGCGTGTTTCTCCAAATGAAAGTATTTCATGGCAGAACACGAAAACACTGTTGTATACTAGACTCAATACGAAACAAAATAATATCCACATTTCATTAATTGACTAACATTATTTATTTCAGTCTCGATTGCCGACACCCGATCCTCGTTGACTCAATAGATGGTGCTGTTCTTACCTCAACATAGCAATGCCATTTATTGAAGTTATTTATTTTATCAAGGTTAAATCAGTGGTTTATGTTTATTAGTACCTGAGGAAGAATGTGTTTTGCATGTTTTATCACTGACCTGCTTCATTTGTGCATCTCTGGGGACACAGAGGAATTAGGAATATTTTGTTAAAATCAAGCACGTTTGTGATTGTGCCAGGAGCTCCATGTAGTATAACTAGTTCCCCCCACTAAACTTGCCAACTACGGAACAAAAGATCAGTCTTCCACAGATATTTAAACCATTAAGTCTTGCATGGTTATATATCCAACAACTATTACCGACGTGTTATTCAATTTTAGTTTTTTTTCTGCGCACACTTCCTGACTGCAATTCCTTTACTCCTAGCATTTCCAATTGTGAAAAGTCTTCCCATTTAAAATGCGGAGTATGGAATTTTTTTCTTTAATTTGACTGTTTCCCAAAATACTCTGATGCACGAGGTGTCCGCGGAAATGGCTACCACATGGTTCTTCTTATTAGCATTGTACAGGTGGACAATTTTGTTGAAATATAAAAAAATTGCAATTTGGCAATAAGCAACTATAACGCAGGTTGTCCAGACGTAAACGGGAGAAATGTAATAGCAAAGTAGTACAATTGATAGGCCGTAGTGTTTAAATTGAGACAAAGTTCAATGCCATATTTACCCAATAATGCGACAATTGTTTGATGTGAGTTTGCGCCAATATCCCGTGCAGAATTATACGCACCTGCAACTTGCGTTCAAAGTGTTCGTACATCGCATAGTCAACGACACTCCACTTCCGGTGTCGCGCAATCAATTGGTCGTCGTCTTTTTGAGTACCGTTGGTCTTTCCTTTGTATTTCTGAACACGCAGCGGGATATACAATATGTCTTTTGTCGACCAACAAAATCGGCGTTTCATCAACACGACACTTTCATCAATACGTTCCATGATGAGAATGAGATCAAACATCTTATCGATCTGTTTGATCAACGCATCACCGGTCGCCAGATCGTTCACTTTCGACTGGAGACCGAAGAACCCCGCCATTATGTTGCGTGTCCTTTTAGTGCGATCGTGTTCAGTTGGATTTCGTAGTAAATCGGCGAGAAAGTGTTCCGTTTTCGAAATATTCAGTTGCTCATACAAGTCGCCGTAGTTTATGACCGATTTCAAGTGCGTGAAAGGATGTCGGATATTTGCAAGATATATTGTGTTTTTTGGCATCAGTTGTTTTACTTCAGATTCGCTGTACATCGTGTGTTCACAAAGGATGTTGTATCGGCCATCAAAGCCCGTCGATTGGTTTGGCTGCGGCAGTAGAAGGTGACTGAAAGTATGGGAGGGGTACGTCCATTTGTTGACGAATAACATGAATGAGAGATTGCGCACCAGACCGAAACGTAACAACAGTTGTTGGACAGTCGAACTGCCGGTCTTTGCTATTTTCAAGAAGAAGACATTCCGCTTCTCGAAGCATGGGCCTCTATCGCTCCACCGATTGTGATAATTTGATTCGTGAATGGTCCCGTTACTAATGTTATCAACTTCGAAATCCAGTTGCGCGTAAAGAAAGTAGATCACGCCAGAAAGCGTCATTGCAAACACGAGGTACTTCATGAATTGTCTTGTGCACTGCAACAAAAACCGGATTTCATATAACAACTGATTTAATAACATTTAACAAGATTGCCACATGGAGAATTAGCTCTAGATGGCTGGGCGAACGTGTTCTATACCCGTGGACAAGAACAGCATGTGTTCACGGATTAGCTAACCGGCAAAAATTCCAGTAACGACACATTGAAATGTCGAATCACAGCATTCTGTTTGGTTTACATATCTGTTGCAGGTTGGTTTACATATCTGCCAGTTAATGATGTTGTAGATAGTGAACCACAATTAAGTTGTGGAAACGACGGTATTTCAACACCATTACTAAAATTGATAAAAAAAAATGATATCAGCAATGCAGTCACTCTAATTATTAACCAATCAATAATAACTGGTATATTTCTAGACAAATTAAAAATTGCAAAAGTCATACCCCTTTTCAGAAAAGGTGATGTTTCTGACTTCAACAATTATCGTCCTATTTCTATCCTGCCAGTGATTTCAAAATTTTTGGAAACGGTTATGTTTGACTAAATCCACGATTATTTCCATTCTAAAGCGTTATACTACAATAGCCAATATGGATTTAGAAAGAAACATTCTACTGAGCTTCCTACACTTGAAATCATAGACATAATTATACAAGAGCTTGATAAATCGGTTACTCCAATAAATATATACCTTGATTTATCAAAAGCATTTAACACAATTGATCACAATATAATGGTACAGAAATTAAATTACTATGGATTAAATGACAAGGCTCTGGACCTTTGTACGAGTTATTTACAAAATCGTAAGCAGTACGTAGAAATTGAAAATGTTAAGTCTAAGGAAATAGTCATCAACATTGGTGTCCCTCAAGGTTCAATTTTAGGGCCACTCTTATTTATTATATATATAAATGACATAACACTTTCTAATGACCTTTTCAAATTCATAACGTATGCTGATGACACCACCCTTACTAGTACACTAAACACATTTAACGATTCAGAAAGCCAAATGCGAAGTGAAACTATTAACAAAGAACTAACAAAGATTAACAATTCGTTGAAAGCCAACAAACTGTCACTAAATGCCAAAAAGACTAAATTCATGATTGTTCATATACCTCAAATGAAAGTAGAATATCCTGTATTACAAATAAATGGGGCAATCAACTATAAAAACAAGTCATATGCTATTCTGATTTGTGTCATGTAAATGTTATTGTTGTTTATATTTATGGGGTGGCTCCTGTGCTAGCGATATTATATATCTTAATGGGAGTCTCCCGACCTTATCTATTACTTGCGTTATTCGTTGTATATGTATCGTATTTATAGGTCAAATAAATTGATTCTAACTTCTGAGTTCTGAGTTCTGGTGATGACAGTGGTGATGTTGTTGATTCGGCTAAAAATCTTTTGTCTGTTGACAGTCCTGACACAGTGACTTATGCTATGCCTGGTACCAGTGTTGTGACCTCCAGCGCGGTAGAATCACTGAAAGTGCAGAGATAACTTCAGAACAGATTCTTGAACAGGAACCGCACTTCACAGCCACACACTGACAATGACAAGACAGGCTCTGAGGTCGACAGTGAGAAGCTTGCTTTGATTGAATCTTCTCTGTTGTACACTACAAAAACCTTATATAAATGTTGCGACAGACCCCAGAAGAATTTAGTGAACCAGTTGAAACATTTGCGAAACAGTTTAATTCCTTGAAAACGTGTTCTGCTGTGGTTGGTCTCTGAAAACATTTGGCAAGTATACAAGTATACAAGTATACAAGTATACAAGTATACAAGTGCTAGCTTGTCCCTCTCAGAAGCTAGAAAAAGTAGACTGAAACGCTAGAGGGGCACATCAATAAAAGTACAACCTGCAGCTTTGGGTCGTCGAACAACTGTTGTTGGGAGTCGCAGATACCTCCCTACTGGTAGAAAAGAGAGCAGTGCCCGTGACACAAACAAACGGAAAGTTAGTGATAACTGTCAATTAATGCCCAAGAAGATGCCTAAAAAGGCGGCCCGTTCTCCTAGCCAGTGCGTGGCTAACAATGAAAACATTGGCAGAAACAAGTCTTCCAAATGGTAGACATGATAGATTTAATTTTGAAACTGGGTCAGACATCCAATCCATGGTTATGAAAAACAACCAACCTTCTGTTGCATCTCCTATTGCTTGTGCAGTTGTCACCAAAGCCTTTGTACAGCGTGGTCCGATAAAAATGTTGTATACCCAGAATATTTTGCGCCATCTTTTGTGTTTAGTATAATCATCATCAACAGAGATATGTGTGTTTTCTTCAGCGAAATGCAATCTCATAGACAGGTTCGTAGCAGTTACTGTTGGGTGTTGTACGCCAAACGTGTAGGCGTGCCTGAGTGTGTACGTGTGTGTGTGTGTGTGTGTGTGTGTGTGTGTGCATGCGTGTGTGCGTGTGTGCGTTTGAGCGTGCGTGTGCGTGCGTGTGCGAGCGTGTGCATGCGTGTGTATGCGTGTGCATGCGTATGCATGCGTGTGCATGCGTGTGAACGCGTGTGCATGTGTGCATGTGCGTGCGTGCGTGCATACGTGCGTGTACGTGTTTATCTTCTACAACACTGTGCTCTGTTTACTTGGTTCGTCGGTGAAAAGTCATTAAACCTCTATGCCATAATAGGCACTCACAAACATGCTTAAAATACACCTGGTAGAAACCACAAACAAAATCGTGCAGATGAACTAGTACAGGCTTTACACGGTGTACATACGCACATAGGCAAAGCACAGTAATACATACTTTAGCAATGCGGAGTGGCATCAAATGTAAAATCACACCAACATCCATTATGGCGATCTAGTCAAACGAATGTTTTTCTGTCGAAGCTGATCCACCAAGCGAATTCTACGTCCGTACGTACGTATATCTGGTCGGTAATGAAACGTAATAGGAAAAAGCACTTCGTCTCTGTCGGTGGTATGACGTCATATCGAAGTTTGCCATTATAATAGTCGCGATACTTGCTTGATACGATCGGCCAGTCGACCAACCAATATGTATTTTTTATACTTAATCATGAAATTGAATATGAATGGCGCCGGTATATGTCGACAAGGTGTTGTGGTGATGTGCTTGTTTCTAAGTTGACACATTTTAGGACACGGACACAACGCCCTCCTCTCCCTGCGTTATTTCCCTCAACTGTGAGATCCTTGAAGAACAAGCGTGACGAACTGTTTTATTTGATGAAAACCAGTTGTGATTTTAGAGACTGTTCTATGGATTGTTTCACAGAAACGTGGCTTGACCCCTTAACCCCAGACACGGCTGTCCTTCCTTCTAGGTACACACTTCACAGAGCCGACCGCTCGCCAGAAGGTTCAGGCAAATCTAAAGGCGGTGGGGTGTGTTTCATAGTAAATCACCGATGGTGTAATGACTCATCAGTTTTGTCTACTACCTGCTCCCTTTAACTTGAGACTCGTATCATCAAGTGTAAACCGTTTTATCTGCCGCGAGAATTTACCTCCCTTGTCATGGTTGGTGTGTACATCCCACCCAGGTCAACGCTACTGCTGCGAACGGCGTTTTCGCCGATCAGATCACCTTATCGAGGATTAAATATAGACTTTAGTGATATGTAGAGACAATGGAATGTTAATTGTGTCAGATGTGTTTTATACTTCTTTTATGTGTTAATTTTAGCTTAACCTATCAATTTTAATGAATATTTTAAAACAATTTTAGACATAATTATAATGTTTTATTATATTAATTTATTGTTATTGTATGTTCGTGGTATGCTTCAGTGACTGTATGTTTTAACACCAAGTCACATTCATAATTGACATGTATTTATGTGGATCATGACAATTAAGTATCTGTATCTGTAAATATTTTATTTTTGAAGGTCTGTTTTCTCTTCGGTCGGATCCCCAACTGCAACAAATTTGTGTTTGGATACACCTATCAATCTTTGCTTAGTTGTGGAGTACAAACATAAATTACAAGAAGCTCTGAAAAAGTGGAAGAACATGTTTGAGAAACAAAATGCTGATATTACCTAGTTGGCTGGAGATGATGCAGCAAATGGTGCCGCCTTTGCAACAAAAAAACAAATTAAGTTGGCTAAATGTTTCCAGCTGGTGTCTAAAATATATGTTTTAAGGACAAAAAGGCGCTCGCAACTTTATTGGGTGGTTCTAGTTCTAGTTGTTTCCAGCCTTCGGCAACGTTCTATAGCTGGTTAGTTTTTATATATTGTGGTGACAATGTTATGGTCTTACGAGATCTCATTCAACTAGTCAGCTTTTTTTCAGAACAATATTGCCAAACCGACCTTTCTGTGACAACACTGACGGTGGTCTCTGCCGGGGTGCTTGCCGTCCTCATTCGTTCTGTTACGTCCCAGATTGAGCGGGACCTGCAATAATGGGATCTCCGAGTCACGAAGGATACACAATCCCCAAATGTCAGCGCTAGCTTTTTACACAAAATATCATGCCTGCCAGGTAATGCTTTTGAACTTAGAACGCTGGCATGGTACCATGTTTAGCCAGCGCTCTGAGTTCAAAACCATGACCGGGCAGGCATGACATTTGGTGTTAAAACCTGGCTCTCGACATTGGGGACAGAACAGATCCAAGTGACCAGAAGTAATTTCGATGAGTTTTATTATAACGTAAACCAATTTAATTTCAGCATTTGTTGTCAAAAATGTACATGCGCCTTAACACGATGGGGGCATTATTTGGCCGACAATAAGAGCGAGTTGTCCGACAACATCAGGTTTTTGTAAGTTAGTACAGCACGGACGGTAATTCAATCAGTTAGTTGCCGTGACATTAGCAACAAATCATTGTAATGCGGTTAAAACGTTATACTGTTACCTTGATGAGTGCTTGTTTTAAAAAATAAACGCACGTGACATTGCATGATGGTGTAGTGTTTTGGACAAAAAATCAACCCCCATACCCATAGAAAGATTCCCAACGTCCCAACATGAACAGAAATCATGCCTCTTTGTGTCAGAATGATTGATTTCTTGAAAGAATGTTTTCACTCTCTAGTAGGAGGATTTTAAGGGAAAATATAGTTGACCTTTGTTCAAGGTCTTTAACGGTCAAGAGAAATTGTCTTATTGCTAAGACACATCAGAATGGATTAATAAAGGTTGCTATAAATTAACATTCCGTGCCTACGGGAAACATTGCTCCCACTGTATTTGCTAGATCTGGAGCGCAGTGGCACAGTTACTAGAGCATTGGACTCTCAATCGAGGGAACTCGGATTCGAATCATGTGCTGCCGTTTCGAACCTTGTGCAAGTTCGTTCACTCTACATTGCTCCAGTTCACTCAGATGTATGAATGAGTACCTGAATATAGGCTGTGATGGATATTTGTGTACGAATACCATTCGCGTATTAAGTGCAGTGTGGCTGAGTGCTTCCAAAAGAAGTCGAGATGTTGTTCGATTGAGAGGATACATATGCTATGAAATGTTAAAGAAAATTGTTGGATAAACGTTGCAGGAAATCAAGGAAATGTTACAACGGCCGACTATGGGGAGATCATACAAGTCCACACATGGCCAGTGCCATCTCTTCTAACACTACAAAGTGACAAGGGTTTGATTGGCATACAGTCCAAGGGTTCGTCTTACTGATTCCGGCCAGTGCCATCTCTTCTAACACTACAAAGTGACAAGGGTTTGATTGGCATACAGTCCAAGGTTTCGTCTTACTGATTCCGGCCAGTGCCATCTCTTCTAACACTACAAAGTGACAAGGGTTTGATTGGCATACAGTCCAAGGGTTCGTCTTGCTGATTCCGGCCAGTGCCATATCTTCTAACACTACAAAGTGACAAGGGTTTGATTGGCAGCACAGCTAGTTACATACATATTAACAAAGGGGTTTATTACGGTAGTCCTTGTATCATTGTCATTGCCCGGCGCCTGGATAACTGGACGTATACCAAGCGTTGTGACAGGAGGACTATTGGTGCTGGTAGTTTCAATGAAACTGGACTAAGATGGTACATTTCGGTTTGTATTATTGGAAATACTGGAAAACACCCATGCATCACTCTGTGGAGACCGGTTTTCTACACCTATCTTGTTGTCAGGGTGGAATACAGCTGGTCAGGTACCAGTGGCCAGCTTGGTGCAATGTGTAAAGCTTAGAATCTGTCGTTTTGCGTTGGAGTGCTTTTGGTCTGCCGATAATACAACCACCACAAGAGCTTTCAGGAACCGATCTTACCTACTGTTACAGTTGAAGGTGTTCTTTCCGTCGATGGTCTCCTCCAATATATCGTAATCCAGATGTTATCTTGTGAACGTACTGTGTTATAATCAATAACGCACGTGAAAACAATATGATATGGTCGGCATATGACACACTGATTACATCATTATGAGGTTTAAGCTAGGTAATTATAATTTGTTGGCAAAATGTTGCAATTGGTTAGACTAAAATGTCCATATCGGACCCAAAAAAAAAAATCGTTAGCTAAAATATCATTTATTCAGCGACCCATGTATAGAAATATTAAACAGAGTGGTCACATACGCAGTAGGCCCCATGTAGGCTTTTTGCTCAACGTTGTGTCAAATTTGATATTTCACAAAAAAGGCTCATAATGGGCAAAGTATCGCCATGAGGAGTTTATCTGCAGGTTGCGTTGTCTACGCTCACTCGAAGGCGTCGACCAAGCAGAATATGATATGTTTGAAAGGAGACACCAGGAACTGGAGAGGCTACCACCAACAAAAGGTGCGTTTGGATTATATTTTGCCAGTGTTTGAAATATAGTAAGTACTACGCTGACGCGATGGTTACTTAGCACCTATTTTCCGCCGGGTCAGTAGTTTTTTTGAGTACCATTTTTCAGGATGTAAACAGTGGGTTACAACTTTCCAACCGATTTAGATTTTGTTCAGATATATCATCAGTTATAGTACGAAGCGTTGGCAAGACTCAATTTGGATTGGTGGTTAATTGTGGGTCATTGTTTGCTTAACATCACATTTGACGCAAAATTTGTCCGAAGTGGGCACCAGGAGCTGGAGAGGTTACCACCAACAAAAGTTGCATTGGGAATACATTTTGTTCAGTCAAATATCCAGGCAAAGATGTGACTACAGTAGTATTCGAAATACACGCTGTTCCGGTGGTCATTGACCACGTATTTTTTGCTGGTTGTGTAACCATTTTGAGTTACTGGTCTGTGTGACCGTTTACTTTTTTGGGGAACTAATACGTTTACAGTATTCATATCAGCTAATCGTCAAAACTAGCCGTTGAAAGAAACAAAGTCTTGACAAAAAGTGATTTCCCTGAAATGTCATCGCAAAACGCGATGCTCACGAAGAAAAGAATTATATCGTCAAAAATTGTTGAGAAAGTAGGTAAAGGCGATGTAGTGTAATTTTGGTAAATCAAAAGGAGACGTTACCCGAAGGGTAGGCACACAAGGTAGAGCATTCGGCTGCAGGCAGCTGCAGCAAGGCAAACAGTCACACCATCAAATATGCAAGGTGAGCGGAAGTTTAGTCAATACTTCTACAATTCCAGATATATTCATTGAGCTTGTAAGACGGTGACGCGAGGCCAAATGCAGGAATCTCTCCAGCACCTGCAGTCGGAGTAGCTCAAGGAAGGCCCGTATAATGTAAGAGGGTCGGAGTAGCTCAAGGAAGGCCCGTATAATGTAAGAGGGTCGGAGTAGCTCAAGGAAGGCCCGTATACTGTAAGAGGGTCGGAGTAGCTCAAGGAAGGCCCGTATAATGTAAGAGGGTCGGAGTAGCTCAAGGAAGGCCCGTATACTGTAAGAGGGTCGGAGTAGCTCAAGGAAGGCCCGTATAATGTAAGAGGGTCGGAGTAGCTCAAGGAAGGCCCGTATAATGTAAGAGGGTCGGAGTAGCTCAAGGAAGGCCCGTATAATGTAAGAGGGTCGGAGTAGCTCAAGGAAGGCCCGTATAATGTAAGAGGGTCGGAGTAGCTCAAGGAAGGCCCGTATAATGTAAGAGGGTCGGAGTAGCTCAAGGAAGGCCCGTATACCGTAAGAGGGTACGCTGAGACAACATATTTTATTTTTTAGTGAAGTCAGAGGGTGTGCAGTTACGTCGGTCAATTTCGCTGCACACTAAAATCTGCTGCAGTAATCAGCGGAATTGGGAAGTAACAATACATGTGCTATGCGTTACATATACTTGCTAGTGTTTCTTTTTTTAATAACGTACGTCAAAATTACACTACAGCAACGTGAATCCTTCGTTTTCAACAAATAAATTTAAACAAACATTTTGTTTTCATTTGTTATGTTAAGCCTTTTTATTTTATCATTTTTTTACAAGTTAACTGTTTAAAGACACGGGTCTTTACGCAAGTCCAGCGAACGGAATTTGGGTCGCTGCGAAAAAATGTTAAGAACAGCTTATATAGGGGAGGGTGTGATTAGTTGGACAGAAAAGTGGTTGACATATATAATATAGCAATGAATTATTATTAATATGGTATTTCAAATAGTTATTGGAAACCAATGTTTTGATTGGAGATTTGAGTGGAGTGTTACTGGGATCAGTGTTAAGACCTAGGTCATATATTATTCTTGACATTGCGGCGTTAAATTACTGATGTAATGTATCTATAAGCGCAGACAATGGGAGATAAGTAAATTAACGAGAACTAAAAAAACAATAGGACAATACATTGCTGATGTAATGTATAGGCCACCATAGGTAATGTTTCAAATCCCGAAACTCAATCTTCTCCCGCAACGGAAGTATTGTGAAGAACAGGGGCCCCTCCCACCCACTAATTTCAACGTGAGCTATTCAAACCAGAAAGTATTTTTATTATGTGAAGTAGTGCAATATACAGATAGGTCATGACATCGCCAATTCAGTGCCACATTTTCTTGCAAACACAATGTTTTTATTAAGAGTTGTCTTAACACTCATCTTCTATGTGCCATGTCTGTCTCAGGCGTTGGCGATCATGGCCCTCCAAACTGAACGGTCGTTTGTAGTTTGTAGCAGTTCTGTTGTGCTCCTTCCACACCATGTTGAGAGACTATCTATTATTTTTATTCTCTGTCGTCTTAACACATAAATCCTATTGGTCGTTCTTTTTCGTTGTTGACACGCAGTTGCCTTTTGCCTAGTTCACTTTGTTCCGTGTCAATATAACCTTACAATAATTCTGTCTACAAATATGCCGCTGGATGTACAAAGGAATAATTTTAGCTTTTTTAGTTATTGCCGTTTGAACATCGAGAATTCTTAATATTGAAATATAAGTAGTTGTTAAACAAACGCCGATATAACGAATGCGCGATGTTCAAACATCAATAATTAAAACATTTCAGAAAATCCATGTGTACATCCAAAGACAAATGTCGTAGGCAAAATTTTAAAGTTTACTGTGATAAAATGACCACGTTAGAGCGGGCATAGAAACATGAGTTTGCAATCAACACATTTCATATTTGGCATTTTACTCGAGCAATGTGTGTGTGATGCGCCAAATGCTGTAGTGCAGTATGTAGTTTGTGCTTCATATTCTCTTTTTCAGTTACACCCGACTGATAGCTCCTTGGCGCGAAACGGAAGCCGAGTACATAAGTCTCCCCTGCTGGTACATAGCTTTACATAGACAAGACTCTAACACAACCTCCTTGTGGTACACTGCGGATACTGGGTACCTTGCGGGCCCAGGCGAATGAGCTAGGGATCTCGGAGCAGGTTGGAGCCTCAAAGGTGCAGTTGCAGGGCCCACCAGTGTGTGGACACGTCCCGATGCGATACCATTCCAACTCCCAACTATGTGCAAATAGTACGGGGCAATCTCAGCGGCAGGTGGGGCTCGTAAACCTTGGCTGATAGGCCACCTGAAAGAAAGTAACTCTGATTCCAAACCTCCGCTGCCTTGCGGCCACACTCATTCTTGAAAAAAACTAAGGGAGCCCCGAAGACGGTTTGATGATCACGCTGTGCCACTGGTAAGGACGAGAGGGGATCCTGACGACTGGGCAGCCCAGGATCTCATATACCTTTGCCCAAGCCTGCGCTCTGGATAGGCCACTCGAGCCTCACTTTACATTGTGGAATTAACTCGGGAGACAGCAGTTACGAGTAACTCGATTGGCGTAGAGAACGGGCGCTACGGGTTATCTCTGATGGTGGGAGAGATCATCGCGTCTCACTGGTCAGCTAGCTACCGGCCGCCTAAGCTGGGCAGCCCCCAGCCAATAAGGTGCTGACCCGCCAACATTTGCCTACTTCAATGGGTGCTTGGAGCTAAGTGCTTATGCACAACAAGCAGATGAGAGAAAGGGAGAAGGCGGGGAAAGGTGAGAAAGCAGATGGAACATTACATCAAACAAACCATGAACCATATGTCTTGGTATCACAGATGACCGACTACAGGTAAATTACAATAGGAAAACAGACATTATCGATAAAGAACTCGCCCGATTCGAAGTCAGCATCGCCGCTCTCCAAGAAACCAGAGTTGCATCCAGTGGATATATCAGGGAAGAGAACTTCACTTTCTTCTGGAAAGAGAAGGAGCTCGAAGAACCTCGCCTGTACGGAGTTGGTTTTGCTGTCAAGAACACTCTCCTTGAGTGTCCCACTGGCGGCACTGAGCACATCCTGTCTATCCGACTCGCCACGGCTGCAAAGTTTGTCCACATTTTCAGCATCTACGCCCCACCTTGGGGGCTTGCGAAGACATTAAGGACCATTTCCACGATGAAATTGACAACCTGATTGTCAATATTCCCAAAGCTGAACCCCTCATCCTTCTTGGCAACTTTAGTGCTAGAGTAGGCTCAGACCATGAGTCATGGCCGTCCTGCATTGGACACCTCGGCACTGGGCGGATGAACGACAATGGTCAAAGACTGTTGGAGCTATGCTCTTTTCATGGTCTTTGCATCCTAACAACACGCAGCTACCAAGTGCAGATTGCGATACAGAACACGCCATGGTATACAGTAAAATTACTTTGTCTCCACACAAGCTGCACCGCTCCAAGCCCAAAGGTCGCACTCGCATCAGTGTTGCTAGGAAATGCAGACACACAGCGAAGAGAACAGTTTGTAATCTCCATCGAACAGTCCCTATAGGACCTTCCGGAGTAGGAGGATGCCACAGCAAGGTGGACCACTCTCAGCAATGTCATCTACAATGCAGCGATAACTACATTTGGCAAGAGAGAAAGGTCAAACCAAGACTGGTTCATCGCCAACCTACGTGTGATCGTACCGGTCATCGAAGCCAAACGAGAAGCCCTGCTTGCTCACAAACACAATCCATGCGAGAAGACACTGTCGGCTCTCAGATCTGCGCGGAGCACCGCACAACGCACTGCAAGACGCTGTGGAAATGATTGAAACTGGCTGAAACTGTGCGAGTATATCCAAAGCTCAGCCGACTGTGGGAACGTATGCGGCATGCACAATGGTGTCAAGAAGACTGTTGCACCCGCTGTAAAGAAGATGGCATCACTGACGTCCACATCAGGAGAAATGCTCACAGACCGAGATCAACAGATGGCGCGATGGACTGAATGTTATTCAAAACTATACTCCCGAGAAACAGTCGCTACTGACTTCGCTCTCAACGCCACCAAGGACTTGCCTATGATGGAGGAGCTGGAAAATGAGCCATGGGTCGAGGACCTGAGCAAAACTGTTGACTCTCTCTGTTGCGGTAAGGAACCAGGAAGTGATAGCATACCACCAGAAATGATCAAGTGTGGGAAGCCCACCGTACTACAGTACCTTCATCAACTGCTCTGTCTATGCTGCTGAAAATGCTTCTCTCTTGATTCTGATTCTGATTCTGTTTAATCTGATTTCACAGCATTTTGAAGACTCCAAAGCCTACATCAGAGTGTTGTTCATAGATTTTTCGAGTGCGATTAATACCATCGAACCTTATGTTCTTCTGAAGCGCTTGATTGATCTTGATGTAAGCCCAAATATTGTTCTTTGTGTGAATGATTTTTTCGAAAGACCGTCCACAGCGTGTTAGTATTCAGGGTTGTATGTCGGATGAGATTATTGTAAATTCCGGCGCACCCCAGGGCTGTGTCCTCTCGCTGACACTTTTTTCAATATGCACAGATCACATGAGGTGTCAGACCTCCTCTAACTGGCTACTGAAATTTGCAGATGACATGGCCTTAGTTGACCTCCTGAAAAAAAAGATTCTCTGGCAGAATATTTTTTACAAATCTCTGTTTTGGAGAAATGGTGCGCTGACAGCTTTCTTAACCTTAACGTTGACAAAACGAACGAACTTGTGATCGACAACAGGAAAATCTCTGATGTTTTTGCTCCTGCCAAGATTAGTAATGAACCTGTTGAAGTTGTGTCCAGTTTTAAATACCTTGGCGCTTTTTGGTCAGGGCAGTACTCGCTGGAATACTTGTACAATGGCGCTGTCAGAAGGAGAGCTACTACTATTGTTTGCGACCCCACCCATCCTCATTTTGGTCAGTTCCTTGCACGAAGGAAGAATCCCTTAACAAATATTTTATACCAACTGCAGTGTCCATTCTCAACTGTAAGTGAATGTATTCTGTAGCAGTATTTTGATTGTATTTAGTTTTTTTGAGTTTTTTATGTAATTATATTGTACTGCTTGTACCTTAGTGTCCTGCAGTGTATATGTCGTGGCTCCACAGTTTTGTTTTAACTTGTAATGCCGGCGCCAGATGTCTAGTCATGGTAACGCCACTCTTCTTTTATTTGGATTATTATTTAATTTAAGGACTGAATGCTCATGATAAAAGAGCGCATGTGTAAATGGGTCTTAGCAATTTTAGGCATGACTATGACTTCATAATAATCTCTTGCAATATATATATATATATGTGTGTGTGTGTGTTTAATTGAATAATTACAATCTGTGATAGTATGCTTACCATGTTATAATGTTTTCCATTTTATAATGTATTTACTCTGACCCCATGTATTAGCCTGATTGTTTACAGTACTACTTGTATGATAGACATTCACCTCCTGTGGTTTACCTGTTTACTTATCTATTGTAGTTTACTTTTCTACGTGTATGTGATCTATCACTATATCCTATTGTGCATGTGATATGAATATTATGTGATAACCTCGCTCTTAGTACTTATCTTAACCTTGTATACATACATATGTAAGATTTTATATGAACAAGCCTAAAGGAAATTTTCTGTAACCCAACAAACAATAAAGTTATTGTATTGTATTGTATTGTATTGAAGGAGTAGAACCTCAAGAAATGCGGGATGTTACAATTGTACAAGAACGAAGGCGACCGCAGTGACTGCAACAACTGTAACGGCGTATCATTTCTGAGTATTGTGGGAAAGCCTTTGCTTGGGTCTTGCTAATCAGACTTCAGAAACTTGCTTCT
The DNA here is from genome assembly GCA_020002185.1 of Paraescarpia echinospica. Taxonomy (NCBI): domain Eukaryota; kingdom Metazoa; phylum Annelida; class Polychaeta; order Sabellida; family Siboglinidae; genus Paraescarpia; species Paraescarpia echinospica. Next base: position 19,289,228 of record CM034539.1, on the reverse strand, counting down.
CGTGTTTACCCAGAATCCCAATGCGGGTTCAGAGCAGGAAGATCCACCTTCGATATGATCTTCCCAGTACGCCAGCTCCGTGAACAGTGCAGAGAGCAGGGAATGCCTCTGTACATGGCGTTCATCGTCCTGACAAAGGCTTTTGATCTTGATCAGAAAGGAACTCTTCCGCCTGCTTGAGAAGATCGGCCGCCCTCCTAAGTTACGCAGACAACATGAAAGGCACAGTTGTGTGTGATGGTTCTACGTCGGAACCCTTCCCCGTCTGCAGCGGCGTCAAGCAAGGTTGCATACTCGCTTCAAGACTGTTTGGAATCAAATCAAAAACAAAGGTGACAGCGGTGTGAGTCAGTCAGTTGTTTGCGGATGATGCAGCATTCACTTCCCACTCAGGAGAGGCCCTCCAGAGGCTGGTTAATCGCTTCGCACACGCTTGCAGAGAGTTTGGACTCACAGTCAGCCTGAAGAAGACGAATGTCATTGCGCGGCATGCCAGCCAAGTCCCCTCTATCAAGATCAATGACTACACCCTGGAGGTAGTAGAAAACTTCACCTATCTCGGGTCAAACATCTCCAACAACATTTCGCTGGACACTAAGATAAACAGGCACATCGAAATAGCCGCAACCACTATGGCCAAGCTGACCAAAAGGGTATGGGAAAACAAGTTGCTCACTGAGAACACCAGTATGAGAGTCTACCAGGCCAGTGTGCTGAGGACTCTTCTCTTCGGCAGCGAATCGTGGACCACGACTGCACCTGAACCGGAAATCAGGGCGCATCATCATCGTCTCTCGAGACTGCGCTCTGCCTTCTACAAGAACATTACGTTTACGTATACGTACTTACTTACTTACTGCTCCCGTAACCCGCCTGGGTCATAGGGGCGCTGCATTGCTGAATGTTTCACCAGTCGACGCCAGTCTTCGCGGTTGTGTGCTAATGTCTGAGTTTCTGCAAAGGTCTTCCCAGTCCATTCTGCAATATTGTCTGACAATCTCTTCCTCTGTCTCCCCTGTCTTCTTTTCCCCGGCACTGTTCCTTGTTGTATTGTTTTTGTGAGCCCGCTTGATCGTGTTAACGTTTAGGTATAGGAAGTTTCAAAGAAATTGAACTTTGGTTGTAACCAAAACATGTCTTTCGTTTGTTAGGTATGTTTGATTTTTTCGCAACATAAATTTGAAATGAGACGAGCGAATAATCGATTTTCCCAGTATGTTAGTTTGGTGGAGGGTGAAGGCAAGTTGTCAGCAAGGTTTTAGAGAAAATGTGTAGGCCTTACATATATAACGTTATAACATGCATCCAGTACAGTTTTCACAATACTGCGTTGGCAATCACCGATAGCACACACGCACGCACATATACATGCACGCACGCATGCACGCATCCCCCCACACACAAATAAATGTATTCTGGTTAAGCCTAATACACGATTTGGTTTAGCGGTCAGGTGAGATATATGAATGTTCCACCTGAGGTCGCCGGAGAACTCCACTCCTAGGTATGGATGGTGGTGGGCAATCCTCGGACTGTCTCCATTGTGGTATGCTATACTGTGACTATTTGTGACTATTTGACACAGGTCTCTTTTCTGTGATGTACGTAACAGAACATTTATTAATGTTAAAATGCATCTGCCAAGTTATGCCCTAGTCAATTAACCTTTGCAGGTCGGACTGGAGGGCTTTTGGGTATTCATTGCCGCCATTGATGCGTTTGAAGTAATTAATACCCTCTCCTATGTCATTAACATAAATAACGAAGAGAGGAGGACCTAGTACAGTGTCCATTTAATGATTCGCCATCCACCACAACTTTCTGTTTTCTGTCGGTAAGCCAGTTTGAAATCCAACTGGTAACACCACTACTGACCCCGTAATACTGGTGGCATTCGATGTAGCGTATACGCTGCTATTCCGGTTCTGGCCTGGTCTGGTCGGGCCATGCCGGACGAAAGGTTCCAGTGTATTCCGGCCTTAGCCTTAGTGTTAATAAGTGTTTACTTTACTAGAGCCTTAGCGCCGGACAACAACAGGCAACCGAGTGGCTGTCATCATGTGCTAAAGCGCTTGAACTGTAAACACACCGTGCATTATTGTACGAGTAGCTCACGTAGTTTGAATAAAATGAATACCTACTCGTCAAGCATGTCCATAATTGTATATATGTGTGCATACACAATCCCGAATGAATGTCAACGTATGCTGAACCGATTGACCGAGCATGCAGGATCCGGTTTCATGTGACGTAGGCCTAATTGCGCCGTCATTGCGGTCGTTATGACGTCATGAGACGTAGACCTACTTACTCCGTGATAGCGACTGTTACGATTTCGTAAGTTATATAAGTCACAGAGTTATGGTGTCAGCGTGTCTTGAACCTCTTAAGATCGATTACTCTGCATTTTCTTCTATCCCGTAACATGTTGGGGCACTTGGGGCACCACTGACGAATTCCTGACAGCTCCATCCATCTCTCGCCATAATTGCTAATTAATTTTAACTTTGCGTAAGGTTAACGTTGTTTGGTCGAAGTTCAGTGTTAGATTAGCTTCGATTACACAGGCGCCGTGAGGTGGCAGCACTGGCCCCTCACTACGGCCTGGAATATTAAGGCCCTGCCAGTGTTACCGGTAGGGGGCTTTACCCCAGATTCGGGTAGTAGCTGTTTCATGCTCAACATAATGTGACAGATCAGAAATTTTCATTTTTCATATCCAAGATGTTTAATTTACCTGGTAGAGGCTTTCGTCAACGTATCTCGTTTAAAGAAAAAAAACTCGCCCTAGAAACGAAGCTGTTTACTTCGTTGTCAAGGGAAGAACAACAAAACGTCACGCGCCACATCGCGCATGTCAGCGAGAGTACGCACGAGAAAAAAAAATGGCGCCATCAACAAAAAATTCGGCGCTTGGAAGCGAAGAGAGACAGAACAAACGAAGCTGACCTTACCGGAACCCAGCTAAAAAGGTGGGTGATAAACCTGTCGAAATACAAACTGTCCGGGGCCCACAATAAGATCTTAGCGAAGAGACTAAATTACGCTGTAACGCCAGAAAAAAGTACCGACCGAGGAGTTCGTCGTAGCGGCAGAACGAGCGACATGGAACCTACCACAACAACAAAAAGACAAACTTCGTGCAGATATCACGGGAGTTCTGAAATCAGTAAAAGTTCCAAAACAGAACCTAACCAGACAAGAAAGAACAGCTTTAAAAGAGCTACAGAAGGAGAAGTCCATCACCATACTCCCAGCGGACAAGGGAAAGGCCACAGTCATCATGGAAACGAAAGAATACCAGGAAAAAATGAAAGAAATGCTAAGTGACGAAGCGACATATGAGAAGTTAAAGAAGGATCCGACCAAGAAATATAAGGCAGAACTCATCAGAATGGTAAATTCCTTGGAGAAGGAAGGGAAGATCACCAAAGATCAGTACTGGTAGTTGTATCCTACGCTAGAAAAAGTACCACGGATGTATGGATCACCAAAAATCCACAAGGTGAGGGTGCCACTCAGACCAATTGTCGACTACACATAGACAACAGCATACAGAGTATCCAGAAAATTGGCCAACATACTACAACCACTTGTTGGCAAAACAGAACACCATACTCACAAGAATTGGTGAAAGAAATTACAAAGTTGAGAATGGAAGAAGGAGAATCATTTGTGTCATATGATGTTGTGTCACTGTTCACGAAGACCCCGATCAGAGAAGCTTGCAAAATCATCCAAAAAAGACTAGAGAATGACAAGACAATAAAGAAGAGAAAAAACCTAAACGTAGACGACATCATGGAGTTGTTGAAATTTGTCTTGGAGACGACATACTTCAGATTTGGAAGATAAATTTACCAGCAGAAGTTTGGGGTAGCCATAGGCAGTCCAGTATCCCCCATTGTTGTGAACCTGTACACGGAGGACCTGGAGCAGAACATCATAGCCACGGCACCAGTCGATTGCCAACCAAGAAACTGGACGTGGACGGTGTAATTTGCCTGGTACACACAGGAAAGGCAAAGAAATTACAACAACACATGAACACTGTAGTCATCATTTTCACGCGGGAAGACGAAGAGAACAACAGCATGCCCTTTTTGGATGCAAAGTTCACCAGAAAGGAAGATGGCAATGTGAAGTCCACAGTGTACAGGAAGAAGACGCACACTAACCAATGCCTGAACTTTGCGTCCTACCACCCCAAACATCAGAAGTTAGGAGTTGTCAGAACCCTTATGAACAGGTGTGAGACAATAACTTCGGATACTGATGAAGTCGACGTGATACGTTGATGAAAGCCTCTACCAGGTAAATTAAACATCTTGGATATGAAAAATTAAAGTTTCTGATTTGAAAACGAACTATCCTGAAGAATGTTCAGTAATAATGTGACAGACGAGCATTTGGGGGACTTCCGGTGGTGAATTGATTTGAATTTGGTGCAGCAAACTTGCGAAAATATAAGGATATTTGATCAAGATAAGTGATATTATTGAGCGTATAGGATACATAACGTAATTATAGATATATATTAAGCAATATTTTTTGTTAAAAGTTAGCTAGAGGGAGTAATCTAGGGTAGATTAAAAGTAGGCGATTTGCGAGCGATAATTGGGGACGTTAATGTAATCGGAACGTTGTTTACAAAGTAGGTCACTGGCGAAGTTAGCGTACCGTGAACGACAATAGAATAGCGTTATTTGAGATAATCGGTGTAGTTAGATGAGTAATTAAAACCTGAAATAGCAATCTTTTAAAGTGTATAATAGTACACAGGAAACAGTCTTTGTAAAGACTACCTTGTATCTAAGCCTAACTTGAATACATTGTCATCGACATCGTAACTAGGTAAGGCACGGTGTGTCACTGTGTGTTAACAAATATAACTAACTATAACCTAAACAATCTGGTGTAAATTGTACACAGAAAAGTCTTTTCAAAGACTACATAAAACTACTTTGAACATAAATAAATTCTGATATGGCACCTTGCAAGCGGCAACTCAGGGCAAAACGACACCTAGTTTGCAACGACTGCCAGAGCTGGGTGGATTTTGCGTTGTCTGGCTGTCCAAAATCATGGGCAGAGACCAAAGATGACGGATTCACCTTTCGGTGTATGGGGTGTTTGAGGGTGGAATGTCTGATGAAGGAGGTGTGTAAGTTGACGGATATAGTGAAGGAGATGGAGGCGAGACTCAACATAGAAATAGATGGAGCAGAGAGGGATGACGCGGAGAGAGTTGAGAATTCTACAACACAGAAGGAGCAGAGTTGTGACACGGAGACTGAAGAAAGGAGACTGAGAGGAAGGAAGGTGACCGGTGTGAAGGAACAAGACATTGAGAAAACAGAGGGACGGAGGAAAAGTGTTCGGCAGAGGAAGAGAAAACGGGCCAGTGGGGATAGATCAGCAGGTAGTCAGACTGTAGAGAACGAGGAGAGACACGACAGCGATACAGGTGGTGAAGAGGTAGATACCACAGAGGCAGTTGGTAAGACTGTGAGACAGAAGACTGATGGAAGAAGACAGTGTTCAGCAAAAAACAGAAAACATGACAGGCGTGAAGGTGACAGGGGAGAAAGTGACCGTAGTGAAGGAGGTAGCCGGGGAAAAGGGACGGGAGAGGAGAGAAGAAAATGTGATGGGAGGAAAGAAGAAGGGACGAAAGGAAGTGAGAGTAAATGTGCTAGAAGAGAAGATGACAGGAGGAAAGGGGATAAGAGAAAACGCGACAGGAAAGAAGGGAATGGAAGAGAATGTGACAGGAGAGAAGATGGCAAGAGGAAAAGACAACAACCAGACATATGCAAACCGGAGGAGCTACTCCGAGGCAGTGATTGAGGGGGCAAAGAGAAAAGAGAGAGTGTTTATGGGCGATTCAATTTTGAGAAAAACAGACAAGACTATATGCGAGGGGAAGGACGTTGTTGTATGTCTACCGGGGGCTAGGATAGAGCATGTGACCGAAAGGGTAGAGAAGGTATTGGGGCATGGCAAGGGAGGGTCTATACTAGTACACGTTGGGACAAACAATGCAGACAAGGAGGGAACAACTGGTATAGTTCAGAAGTACAGACATCTAGTGAGGAAGCTAAAGAAGACAAGAGTGGAACAGGTTATTCTCTCAGGAATTTTGCCAGTAATGGGAGGAAGGGGGGCAAGATACAGAAACTGTAAGAGGATGGCGATCAACGCACTAGTTGAGCAGATGTGTGAGGAAGAGGGCGTGGGATTCATAGATTTATGGGGGTACTTTGTTGGGAGAGAAGATATGTACATGAGAGATGGCCTCCATCTAAGTGGAAAGGGGGCAGCAGTATTCTCAGAGAATCTGCTGCGATCTGTTGACAGTGGGACAGGTTGCATCTATTTAAACTAAATTCGCAGGGGGGACTCGCAGAGAAGCCTGAAACTGGAGGCATAGATAAAGGCAGCAAAAATAATTCAGCAAAGAACAGTCTGGAAAACTGTTCTGAAGCTGGGTATAAATGTGTTTGTTTAAATGCAAGGAGTATAGTAAACAAAAGAAATGAACTAAACATTATGGTAGAAGATATTGACCCTCACATAATAGGTATAACCGAATCATGGGCAACCACCGATATATCGGATGCCGAATTGGGACTGACAGGATATGTAATGTTTAGGAAAGATAGAATAGGAAGAAGGGGAGGTGGAGTTATTTTATATATTAAAGAATCTATCCAGGCTTATGAAATAAAATTAGACAGAGAAGCAGATTGCGAAGAAGCTGTTTGGTGTAACATAGTTACAGGAAACTCAACGTTAACGGTTGGATTAGTTTATCGAAGTCCAAACATAAGCATAGAAGAGAATGAAAAAATACAAAACGCTATAAGGGAAGTGAGCAAACGGGACTGTGTTATTATGGGGGATTTTAACCATGGGCATATAAAATGGAAATCTCTACAGAGTATGGGTAGTGAGGACCACAAGTTTTTAGTTTTAGTACAAGATAGTTTCCTTTCTCAACATGTGCTAGAACCAACCAGGGGAGAGAATGTGTTAGACTTAGTTTTGTCCTCACAGAATGAATTAGTTGACAATGTTAAATTATGTGAGCCTCTGGGAAGTAGTGATCACAACCAGATACATTTTACCATTAAAGTAAAATCAGAAAGAAATAATAAAAAGCAGTTGAGGAGAAATTTCCACAAAGGAAGATATAAGGAAATGAGGAAATATTTAGCAAAGATAGACTGGAATAATACACTGAAGAATAAGACAGCAACAGAATGCTGGAATATCTTAAAGAATGAAATAGAGTGCATCGTAGATAAATTTGTTCCCTTCAAAAAACAAGGGAAACGGACCAGAAAGAAATACTTATCGAAAGAAGCCATTAGAAAAATTAAGTATAAACAAATGATGTGGAAGTCTTATAGACGTACTGGCAATGACGAAGACTACAACCTTTATAAAGAAGCACTAAACCAAGCTACAGCTGAAATTAGAAATTCAAAGAGAAGCTATGAACATAAATTAGCTTGTAATATAAAACATGACAGCAAGAGTTTTATGCGTATGTTCGAAGCAAACAGAAAGTTCAGGATAAGGTCGGTCCTCTAGAAGATAGCGCTGGAAATATAATATCAGAAGGATTCTTAATGGCTGAAGACCTAAATGAGTATTTTAGTTCAGTGTTTACCAGAGAAGACACTAGTTCACTGCCAGTACCAGAGGCTAAGTTCAAGGGGGCAGAATCAGAATATTTAAGACAGTTAATTGTAACCCCAGAAATGGTAGCTAAGAAAATTAGGGCTATGAAGGAAAATAAATCACCTGGAGTGGATGGTATTCCACCCAAACTACTAGTGGAAATTGTAGAACAAATTAGCATACCGCTTGCAACAGTTTTCAACTTGTCATTAGAAGAGGGAGTGGTTCCTTTAGAATGGAAAGAAGCAAACATTATACCGTTATTTTAAAAAGGTTCGAGAAACAAGTCAAATAATTATAGACCAGTTAGTTTAACATCGGTGATTTGTAAATTATTAGAAAGACTAATTAAAGATCACATGGTGGATTTTCTTGTTAAACATAACTTGATAAACCCATCTCAACATGGGTTTCTAAAAGCGAGGTCATGCTTAACAAATATGTTATGTTTTTTGGAAGATATCACTAAGTGGGTAGATGATGGATCACCAGTAGATATCATCTACTTAGATTTTCAAAAAGCTTTCGACAAAGTGCCACATCAGAGATTACTGCTTAAACTAAAAGCCCATGGCATAGGAAATGGTATAATTAACTGGATAGAAAAATGGCTGATTGACAGAAGACAACGGGTAGTTGTTGATGGGGAGGCTTCAAACTGGAAATCAGTCTTGAGTGGGGTTCCACAGGGATCAGTACTGGGACCTATATTATTCTTAATATATATAAACGATTTGGACGATGATATAGCTAGCAAGGTGTTGAAATTTGCAGATGATACAAAAGTGTTTAGAAGGATTGAAAGTGATGGTGATAGACAGCATTTACAAGATGATCTTGACAGGTTGATCAAATGGTCTGAAAAGTGGCAAATGTTGTTCAATTTTGGGAAATGTAAATGCCTCCACACAGGACATGGGAACGAATATGTAGAATATACAATGGGGGGAACTGTACTAAGTACTACTGTAAAAGAAAAAGACTTAGGGCTGACAATTAGTGCTGACATGAAGGTTTCAGAGCAGTGTGGAATTGCAGCTTCAAAGGGAAATCAAATCCTTGGATTGATTAGGTGAAATATAGCATATAAAGAAAAAGAACTAATAATACCACTGTACAAAACAATAGTTAGGCCTCATTTAGAATATTGTATACAAGCATGGAGGCCATACCGCAAGAAGGACATAGATATGCTAGAAAGAGTACAGAGGAGAGCGACTAAAATGATACCAAAACTGAGGGATCTTAGTTATGAAAAACGCCTAAAAGAATGTGGTTTAACAACACTAGAGACCAGGAGATTGAGAGGAGATCAGATAGAAGTGTTTAAAATATTGAATGGTTATGAAAATATTGATAGAAATATGTTTTTTTCAGTTAAGAAAGATAGAAAGACTAGAGGACATAAAGTTACATTAGTAAAGGAGCAGTGTAGATTAGACGTGAGAAAGTTCTCATTTTCACAAAGGACTGTAAATGAATGGAACAGATTATCTGATGATTGTGTGGGTGCTAGTAGTGTGAATATGTTTAAAAATAAAATCGACACATACCTCAGAAGGGCTGGATATATGTAGATAAAAGGGTTGGACTCTCGATAAGCCAAAGGGCTTCCTTGTCCACCTGCCATCTAGAGTTAATTCTCTGGATGGCAATCTTGTTAAATTTTGTTAAAAAGATGTTTGTGGGAAAGGACAGTCAAGAGGTATTAATAGTTACTATGTGAAACCGATTCCGTCGTTCCAAAACGACAATCGTGGAAGCGACGACTGTGGGAATAGCAGATTGCCAACGTCACACCTTTCGGTTCAATGCGCCCTCGTTTGTCAGCGACTTCTATCGTGGATATAGGATATTATATCGCGATCGTCCCGCGGAAATCAATGTCACTGCTTAGCTGTCGTGAAGTACCAGCAAATATTTACTATACGATGGATGCAAACATTTTAAGTGCGATCGAAAACAAAGTGTTTCGGTGGTATACAAACAGACCAATTAACGCGTGTCATAGCTGCCGCTACCGCACCTACAAAACCATGGTAATTAAAAAAGTAAACAGCCCGTTATTTAAAGACGAAAAGACCAGGGCCCGGTTTCAGGAAACGGCTAAGAACGTTCTTAACGCTAAGATGATTGTCTTAGTAAATTACGCGAGTTTTTTTAATATGAGCAAACACGTGACGCTAATTAAAGCGTAACTTTAAGTACACTTCATGAAACCGGCCCCAGTTGTTTGATAAAGAAAATAGCGTTACAATTTCATAAAACCTGTTCCAATAAAGATACATTGTTTCACTGGCTAAGGACCTTAACAACATTAGCTCCCCCCATGTCCGAAGTCATGTTGGACAGAAGCTGTGTTTGAGGCACAAAAACAGAACTAATGAGGTTTGGGGAAATGTGCAATCCTGGCGGGAAAACACACCGCCAAATCAGCCACTCTACGTCCCTGGACAGAATGTTTTAATGAAGTAAGTACACGCTGATTCTGGCAAAATGTGGTACGCTTTTAAAAGTTAACTTGCGTTAAAGTCAACATCCCTCTCTGCCAGACACACTTTTCAGTCATTGTACGCGATGATTAGTCTACTACGTGTCGCGGAAGTTGCATGATTGTCGTGAAAGTAGAGCTAATTATTTCATATTTGGATATTTTTCAACGCATTGAGGGTCACATATAAAAGCGATGTTGCAATTGCAACAAAACAATTATTGAAGCGACGACTGAGTGAGGGGAATAGCATGATGCTAACATGGGAACGTGCGTGCGTATATGCGATACTGAGTCTAAAGGCCAATACCAAGACAGTATTTAACAGCATAGGTTTGACCTGCCATTGGAAAAAGTTACACCTCGATATGTAGTCAATATCTAATTTACATTTAGAACATATCACATATATTTTATATGAAATCTAATCTTTTAGTTTTAGTTTCTTTAAAAGGTACAGTTAAAGAGAACGTATAACAATTGTTGACACTGTTTGGCCGATACCGTCTTCTTGTCAGTATTTGTTTTCTAGTAGCGTTACCTAAGCTTTTGTAGGATAGAACGACACTGTTTGGCCGATACCGTCTTCTTGTCAGTATTTGTTTTCTAGTAGCGTTACCTAAGCTTTTGTAGGATAGAACGACACTGCATCGTATATACTGCTTGAAGAATGCACCTCGTAAGCACTACATAGATCTGTGCTTCCTCGTTTTGTTGACGGCAGCATGACCGTCTACGCCGGGTGACCGTATTACGGAGTTTGCTGCGGCGGGGGCGTCATGACGGTCACCTGTGGAGCGGTTGTTGTATGCACTGCAAACACACAATAATGATAGTAATACAGTAGTAGTATTAACAATAACAACAATAATGATAATAACATCAACAAGGTAACTTCCTAAATACTCGAAACTCTATCCGCCATCAAATACTAATTTACTTTGGCCAGTCATGCGAACATCACATCTGGAAATTAGTCATGCTGGGAACGACTGAGGGATAAATGAAAATAGGTCGACCCAGAACCAGGTGGCTGGACGGGAGCAACATCAGAGAGGCGAGAATGGAGGTGGCTGTGCTGGAGAGTCGCCAAAAATCTGGTCCGACTTGGCGGTACAAGGTGAGAGGATGACTAGGAACTCGCGCTCACACATGCATCTAAACAAAGGAGTTATTCAATCCAAAAATCAATAAGCAGTATTAAAGTTATCAACAGATGAATGGATAAGCCAGGGAGGTAAAGTGGCTACACAAGGTTGTAAATTTATAAGTATTGACATCTTCATGTGTTCGGCATCCATTTTTGGAGGTTTGACGGACGTAATGCCAGGCAACAGGTCATGTGAATGTTAGGTCAATTAATTGGAAACGATACCTATTGTTTAAAAAATACGTTGATGTACAAAGCTACATGAAACAGCTATTAACTCCTGTCCCAGTGAAACCAATTTCTACCAAAGCCTTAAGTTCGTGTAATGAGGTTATCTCTTAATATTTTCTTGGGTTTTGTTTTTATTTTGTCATCAAATTATCAAGTAAAAGTAAGTTCTTATATAGCGCAGTTTACATTCCTCAGGACAGCTGAACGCGCTTTACACTTTAAACCCTGGCAGACCTGTTCAATCAAACACCATCTCAACTTCACTGTAAAGAATCCAGCCACGCTGCCTTTCATTCGCGTAAACTATTCATACACAAGTATCCACCACTGTGTATAGCCAGTATTCATCCACACAGCTGAATGAACTGGAGAGACGTAGAGTGAACGAACTTGCCAAAGATTCAAAACCGCAGCACAGGATTCGAACCTGGGTTTTCTCGGTTGAGAGTCCGAAGCTCTAGCCACTGCACCACCGCGCTCCATACATTGATGGTTCAATTTGTCGCTGATCGCCTACATCATAATCTATATTATGCAAATGATAACCCTCAAGTTTTACTTGTTTAAATAAGTATACATTTAGCAAATCTGGTCAAAGGGCCCAGGTTTCAGAACATCGGATGATGGGAAAGAATCCTTTACGTGCATTGTTTATGATAATCTACTTCTCTTTCATAGGTATATTTTTTTGCACTGACAGTTTAACTAGTCTAGTTTTTTTTATAAATAAATTGTCATTTTATCGGCCCACCGACTTGACAAAAACGCAAAAATAACTTGTTTTATATTATTCTCATATTTCGCAAGCAACCAATACATTTGGACTACTACTACAATACTACAGTGGAACCTCGCTTTATGGTTGTTTCGGTAATACAGCCACATCTCTATTAACGTCGCCCTAGAACAGTCCAACATTATTTCCACATCCAGTAAAGTATACGATATTTGTCCCGCTAATACGGCAATCTCGCCATTCCGGTCACCTTTGTCCAGTCCCAAAGGTGACCTTAATAGGGAGGGTTCATTGTATTTCCTTATGTTATGTATTTGCTTCTTTTATTTCAGTTTCCTATGGCTACTGTACAGAATCCCACTTTTCTAAGGACGTTATTGTGTTACGATCCCCGTGTTCGGCATCCATTTTGTATGGTTCAGCGCACGGACCTTGTTGGTATTCAATAGGTTGCGTGATGGATGGGCCAGTTAGGCGAGTCTACGTCCCATCTGAACTTTCTCAGGAATCGTGTGAGTAGCCCCTTCCTGGAGTACCATGCAGGGCAGCATTGATCATAGGTTCAGTGAGCTTCAACAATTCGGGTATTTTTCATACCATTAATAAATTGCGGTCGCCTTTCTTTGCAGCACGCGCAGCAGCAGCAACAGCAGCAGCAGGTGATGAGTAAGAGGCCCAGAACAACGAAGATGATGTAGAGGACAACAGCGACTGCTTGGCTTAGACTGCAACAGCAATACGGGGTTAACATATGACACACACGCATGCACGCGCACGCACACACACGCACGCACACAGACACACGCACGCACACACATGCGCACGCACGCACACACACGCTCGCACACAGACACACGCACACACTCGCACACACACGCACGCACACACACACACGCACATACACGCCCACGCACACAGACACACGCACGCACACACACGCACACACACATGCATACACACACGCTCGAACGCACACACACACACACACACACACACACACACACACACACACACACACACACACACACACACACACACACACACACACACACACACACACATAGACACACGCACACACACGAAATACAACATTTCCCCCAAAACAACCATGTTGGTAAACGCAACTCTAGCTAAAAGCACCTGGGCTTTATAACAGTACACAGTACTGCTAAGTAGAGGGATTCAAACCATCGGTGTATTCGTTGCATGTCTGCGTTGATACATAGCCCGTATGTATCGTACTATAGATTTGTTAACTAATAATAAAAAACATCAAAATTCATGTTTATGCCCGTTTAATAGATGGGAATTGAGTTAAAATATACCCCGAAACTGGCATTGTTATTAATGTGTTCAATGTAGTACTGGCAATTGACGAGCAAAGACGTGTTTTTAGTAATAAATCATACACCTATAACCCTATATTATGTTTGTTTACGAATACATCTCTACTAAATGGCATATTAAAAAAAAATTGTTTTATTTAGCAAACACATTAGGAAGACTTACCAAATTGACCCCCATTCCGTCCCCTCACAGTCGGACTCTATAAATAAAGAAGTCAAACTTGAGATTGAGAGCGTAGGTGTTTCTGTAGTCACATAAAGTGAAGGAAAATAATGTAGTGAGCACACACGTGTACACACGCACGCACGGCCGCACGCACAAACACACATGTATAAATATGTACACATATAATGATAATACCACAGATACAATGACGACATATTCTGGCACTAGCATCTGCCTAGGTACAGTTTAGGGATCACCTCAGATGTCGTTGTCCAATATCAGACGAAATTACTGTCATTTCTGGGGTTACTGTTGGTCAGAGACCGTTTCGTATGGCATCGGATGTCGAAGGTTTAAAAACTAATTGAAATGAAATTTTAAATGTCTTTGAAACTACGTATACTCTTGTCACGTAATATGCCCAATATGAAGCATGTTCATTACGAATTAATGTCACTAAGCCCGCTCAAACATGGTCATTGGCGTGTCACAAAACAACCAGCCGGTCAGATCTTGCTGACGACACTCGGGCAGCGCCGCTGAGCGCGCCCTATCCTTTAGCACGGCAAGCGGCGGCGCGGCCTGTTGTTTCAGACTACTTGTAAACATGGAATGGTAATCGCAGATTTGTTTATGTATCACCGTAAAGCTAACAATCTTATCTATAAATTTGTCGCTGGATGTACACAGCAATTGTGTTAACATGTTTGTTATTATATCCACTGCCGCGCATACATTGCAGGATTAAGCATTTGCGATGTTCAAATGGAAACAATTCAAAAACTAAAAACAAATCATGGCTGCATCCAGCGGCATATTTGTAGATACGGTTAACATCTTTATTGCGATATCAAACATTATTAAATGCCATTGCAAGTTTGAGTATTCGCAATTTTTAAACGGCAATAATTCAACAAGTAAACCAAATTCCTGTGTGCATCCAGCGGCACATTTGTAGGTAAGGTTTTTATCTTTCACAACGACCGCCACTAACTGTACAAAAGGTACAGAAACGTGCAACCAAAAGGGGCCATGAACAGGGTGACCGAGGGGTTTTAAATTTTGTTTGAATATCAGGATCAGGGCACTATTTTTTAGAATATATTTCGTTCAGATTGGGAATAAAAAAGGTTCATTTCGCTTAGCCTTTAAGCTTTGGACTTTCGCGTCCCCTCGCTTTGTTCGTGAACTCTGTAGAGGGCCTTGGGCACTGATTCTCCGGGTATTGTATCATAAGAAAGAAAGAAAACAATATTGCAGCTGTTGTTCAGTGTTCCATTTTTTTTTAAGGGAGGACCAGGGTCGGACTTCGAGGGTCATTTTCTTTTTCAGTCAGAGAACTGAAACTTACAGGGATGGTAAAGTGTGCCAAAGTACACATGATGAATATTTTTACATGGCATGGCGGCCATCTTGGATTTAAAATGGTGTGAGCCCCATTTGGAAACTACTTGTCATAGATGTCCCAAAATTGGTGTGCACATACCTTGTAATAACCCTAAAAGCATGTACAGATTGTTGTTTCAATATTTGTTAAAACAATTTATTTTTTTATTTTTAAAGATTTTATTAAGAAAAACGGTGGCGTTAACCTGAATTGATGGCATATATTATAAAAACCGATAACATTTTCAAAAAACTGGTCTGTTGACACTGAAAAGGATACTATAAAGGTAATGTGTGAGATGTTTCAAGTCATTCTGTTGAGAAATAACCAAATGAGGCTCATTTGAAGATAACAACGGGAATAATAAATACGTTTTAGAGAAAATCATGATCAAAGTTTATATACGTTGGGCTGTAGAATTCAACCTCTAAAAAATTGTCCAGATGGATGAAACCTTGTACATATGAGCTTTCAACTGCCTTCTAATAGATGGCACAAAGGTAAAACCATTATATTACATAGAAACTACAACACTAAGCAATTCATGTGAATCTGGAAAAAAACTAGAGAAAAACGTCTTCAGAAATTTGACAAATTTATTGTACACATGTGTAGAATAAATGCAGAATGTGTAGACATGATGTATGTATTATATATATATATATATAGTACACTGTCTGCAATGTCTTAGTGTCCCACTGATTCATAGCCCGTATCCTGGGCGTGAGCTCGAGTGATTGCCCGACGTGCCTCAACCAAAGTGTTCTGGACTTGGCGACGAGTCACACAGCGTCACACAGGAAGGTGCTCGACAAGGGCAGGCAACACACTGCAGCGTACTATCACGGTTGACAGTTTGCTGTCGCCATCTTCATCAGCAAAACGTGTTGCCCCCATAGACTCGAGAAGTTTGGCATATCCAAACTTTTTCTGCGTGGCTGAAGTGCATCAGGATGTAGGTGCATGTGAGACCTGGAAGCAAATAATGCTAATATATTTCCTGTTATAGTTATACATTCATTTTATATAGTAACTAAAAACTGACAGACAATGTATGCCTCTAGCAATATAGTTGCATTGCCCTTTTGGCAGCAAATATGTTTTTCTTTATATCTATGCCATTGGATACTGCAGTTCATAATTTTTACTGGATATCACAATGAAGAACTTGTACTAGTAGTACAATATCAAAATAGCCCATAAGATCATACATAACTGGCACCTGGAGGCTGGAGCCTGGATAACAACCCTGGATGTCACAGTGGTGACAAGTCAGCATCCAACAACGTATGGGGCCGTATGTAATGTAGCAAGATTTATAAGCTAGACTAATGTGACACGATAATAGTATATCCATAGATATATAATAAAACGATCTGCCATGAGTGTACCTGAGCGTGGAATACTGGAAACTGAACTCACTTCGCTTGCCATTGTCGCAGACGACATGGCTGAACTCGACGGCGACGCAGAAGGCCCGGGCTCTGCACGTTGTTTTTTCGCAGATCGCGCTAACTGTAGCTACGCACACCTGCGCTGCTTTGCAGCACTAATCCCACGCTTCGGTGTACGGCATATCGATGACATTACGTCGTTTACTTTCGATAAACTAACAGAAAACACGGGAGGATACCTATTGCATAATGTAAACAACGGGAACGCAAGCGAACAGATGTAGCACCCGGATGTTAGCGCAACCAATCAGTGCGAGGCATTCCCGTATCGAAGCAGGGAAATCCCACCACGTGACGTGGCCTGGCCAATCATCGAGGCTAATGTTAATTTATTTGCGTTCTCGTGTGTAAATAGGGGGTCACTAATAGTCGGGATTATTCGGCCGCATTCGGGGATACTTTTCAATGGTTACACCCATGATGCATAGCGAAAACGGAGCTATCCGGTGGTATGCGCCATGATGGAATTGGTCCACGGGTTCGCATGTAAACGATGTCCGAAAAACACGTCAAACTTCGATTATTCACGCTTCATTTGACAAAAACAAAGACTTATAATGAGGGACAGTGCACAAAAGACATGTTTTGTGACACAAATAAATTTATTTCAATTGTAGAACTCGCATGAACGGCAAGTTGAATAATTTTTCTACACGGAAATGAGAAAAACGCAAAAATTATTTTCATCGCAAAATCCGCAAAAAATGCATTATTTTCCGACCCTGGTCTCCCCTTAAATAATTATTGAATAAATAAGTATAATTGTAATTTTCTTGTTATTCAAAGTGAATGCACACAGGCAAATAATAGAGGGTGAATCCACGTAGATCGACCCATAATGTTAATATATTGATGTCACCATAGCAATGTTTACACACTGTCGTCTGTGGGGTGGGGAGCTGAGGCCAGAGGACAGTTAGTTCATCTGTGTTAGGACATTGATGTTTTGAGATGATCCCTTATTCTTCTGAAATAAGCCGTCGACTTTGTTTGGTAGCTAATTTTTTTATCAACGTTAACATGGATACGTTTCCTTTCTATAGGACGGAGAAAGGACTAAATTCTGTTACACTTCACTCTGCTTGCCTACTTACACCAGTAACAAAGGCGTTACGGATCACTGAACACATAACAAGCAGGCGTTGCGTAATGCTTCCAACAGAAGCCGAGATGGTGTTCTATTGAACAGAGGACAGTTTCACTAAGGTATGACCTCATAACGAAAATCCATCATTAAATAGAATCCGGCTTTAAATTTAACAACTATTTTCAATATATAAAAAATACTGCCTAATCACCGTGGACACTATTTCCGTGACACACCTGCGGAAGTGTCCCGATGTCGCTTCCTGGTGTTGGCAAGTGTCCGATAATGAGTGAAATCGATTTAAAGAGCAAAATGTGGCTTATGAGTTCATAAGAATCTTGTTTAAACGGGCCCCAGGTCTGCCAGGGAATACAATGTAAACGGACCCCAGGTCTGCCAGGTAATACAATGTAAACGGGCCCCGGATCTGCCAGGGAATACAATATAAACGGGCCCCAGGTCTGCCAGGGAATACAATGTAAACGGGCCCAAGGTCTGCCAGGGAATACAATGTAAACGGGCCCCAGGTCTGCCAGGGAATACAATGTAAACGGGCCCCAGGTCTGCCATGGAATACAATGTAAACGGGCCCCAGGTCTGCCAGGGAATACAATATAAAGAAGGCGCTCTGTGCTGTCGTAAGAATGGAGGCCTTCATCCAACCTCGGGACACTATGGCTGCACAATGATGACGGTGATGATGAAGGATGGATACCGCGCTATATAACAACTTACCTTTAACTTACTTTTATATGTTTAAAGCTATCCACCCGCAACATATATGAACCTGATTCGCGATTGACGAGTGATTGTTATTATGATTATTATTATTAATTACATGTTGCAGACGTTATACATTATACGAGTCACTAAGGCAGTTTATTCCCTCATATTTTGAGTGGCAGATTTTAACAATTCAGTAGCCGGCGACTGAATCTGGGCGGTGCGGTTTTGCCGCCGTAGGTGCGCGAACACTAGGGGGGTCCGGGGTTATTCCCCCGTGAATTTTTTAAATAAAATGATGCTATTTGGTGGCTTCTGGTGCATTCTGATTATTCCCTTTAATTTAATTCAGTAGACAAAAATAATAATGTAATAGATAAAACATACATTAAAATCACATATAAATTTTACATGTTCATCCACCACAAATTTGATTTTCTACTCTACTACATTTTATACAACCATCACCAAGGTATATATATTTGTAAAACACTTACTGTTGTTTATTCCAGTGTTACTGAATTTATTACCTCTATTGGTTGTGAAATTTGAAAGTAAAAATCACGAAAACAATGAGCAACAACAAAACCTATTGAGCGACCATTGTTCTCAAGAACTCTGTTTTATAGACCTCAAATAATGTTTAAAGACAATAGGGACATTGTCAGAAACATCCAGACAATAAGTAAATTATCTGAAACATCCAAACATCTTGTCAGAAGTAGAAAATATTGAACATCGATCCAGCTCACACTTTGTGGGTTTTTTACATGTGGTGAGAAAAGTCCAGCCCTAAAAAATATACAGAACTTCCCCAGCATAGTGTATTTTCTTTCTTTAATAAGATCATTCCCCCTTCCCCCAAGCCCCCACCTTTTCCCCCATCCCATTTATTTTTTATACACATATAGTTGGTGAAACTGGATCACAAGCGGACCTGCCAACCTGATATCACTTGTCTCAGTAACAAATCTGGAATTTGTCAGTAACAAATGATGATCTGTCAGTAACGTTTTGTGGCATATCAAATGACATCTAAGCTAATCTTTTGTTTTGCATAGGAGCGAGCAAAATAGTATTGGTAAAGTTGTATCATTATATGGAGATGATACGTATGTTTGGATAACGTGACCCTTATGTTACAGTGGACATGGGGAGAATTTGTAGCGAAATGCCGAATTTGGTGACTATGTGGCTGTTTTCGTGGATATTTGGGGATGCGGGCCGCGTGCGGACCTACGCAAAGACAAGTTAAATTTAGTGCTGATCGTAGCGAATTTCAGTATTGCCTATACTATTATCGGTAATAATTTAAATTTCCAATGAATGTTTACGTGTAATACCTTTCGGTTGTGTGCATGGCCTTTTGCCCCACATCAGAGGTGTTAACCCTGAGTATATGTTACCAGTGAGATCTGAATCAGATATCCTTGAGATAAACAGAAAATCCTTACAAATTTAGCGCAAAAAACACACCTAAAACAGTCAAAACAAGTAAAGTGAGTGTGCACTGCATTGACCAATTTACTGGGCGCCTGTGGGCAGTGTGGGGTGCTCCAATTTGTACTGGTGGGATGCCCACTTGGCCTCGCGCAGCATCTGTTGCGTCACGTCAAAGCAAGTACTTTCACAGTTCATCTTGCATTGCATGAAAGCAGTAATCGTGTCCGCGTGCAAGCTCTTGCGTGCCTCAGTGTGGATCTTGCGAACCACTGAGAACGCTTCTCGGAGACTGCGTTCCTGTGTGGCAGACTGAGCAGGGCCTGCAACAGGCGAGCCAGACAGGGAAAGCGCAGTTGCTGTAGAGCCGTCTTCAACGCCATCACATCAGCCTAGATGGAGTCGATACAACGTGCCTGACCCCCGTCCTCCGACCTCCGTGCTGAAGACGTCGCCCTACATCAGCTGGAGGTCTTCGAATTCCTCTTTAAGGGTCTCTCCGTCGATATGATTTTTGTCAATTTTAGAATGTTTTTTGAGTAGTCAATAAAACAGCATATATGATAAATGTAAACAGTTACCTAAAAACTCCATCCAAAACAACAAAGATTTCCTCGCTTGTGTCGCCGTTGCACAATGGCATGTCCAGCAGGCGTGTGCGTGCCGTCCCGTCGCTGAAGAATCGGACCAGGATGACGAGCCGCTTCATCTCAATTGCCAAGCATCGCTTGATAACGTGCATGATCTTCGTCCGTTTGGTCTTAAAGAATAAAGGACTTCGCGATCGCATTGTCCGGGCAACAGTTCGGTGAAATGGTCGGCGACGGCTGCTAGGAGGTTGTGCTCCGCCATCAGGAGTGACCGCCCTCGCCTTGAAAAAAGAAGTAATCGGTGCGTCTTATCGAGCTGACTTCAGTTGCCTGTCATGCAAGTTTTACTTGATATGCTCGCGAACATCATGTACGCCAGACGCTGGAGGCCTTTACTTCACGCAAACACACTGCGGCGTCTGCGCACCAGGCGTGATGCTTGACAGGCTTCGCCTTCGACTTGGTTATCATGCTGTTGAATAGCTGGACCCATTATGGCAGGAATACAGCCGCATCATTTTTTTCCACTTCTTTGCTTGTGGAGCATCCATAATTTTATGTATGTGGTCAGGTTCCAAGAAATGAGACGTAAACGAGGCGGTGTATTAAAATATGCCACCAGGGGCGCCGCCACCAAAACTAGTAATCGTCAAGCCCGCACCGCGGCGCCAAGAACGCTGCGGGGAATGCAATGTGAAGCACGGTGCGATCTATGAGTCGCATTTAGCGTAATAGAAATGTTGGTGATGGATAGCGTAGAAATTCGGGATCCACGGCCGACCGCGCTATATCCAAATACGCATTGTAAGTTAACGAGGCGCGTTATAACGAGGATTGAAAACAAATGAAAATAGCAAAATTACATAAATCCGTGAGCATCGTCTCTCACGGCCGTGAGCCTATGTAACTCACGGATAAACCGTGAGACTTTACACCGCTGCCCCACATGTTTACGAGTGATTTTAGCGTTTTACGTTTCATCCTTCCTAGCGGACTTATTTTTTAAGGCGCGTCGACTGAATTTGTGTGCGCCAGATGTCAAATTGGGCCAATATTTCCCCTCTAAAACCATGAAAAACGTGATAAAATAATTATACGGGGTTGGTTCAGTAGCCGGCGGTCTGATTAGCTGTTGTCGGCGATCCCGCCGGCCGCCGGGGCTTCGGGAACACGCTGCTATGGTTGACAGATGCACTTCCATTTTGACGTTATGTAAAGAACAAGAAGAAGAACAAGAAAGTTTTATTTAGACCCAATTACAATATGTGTATAATATCAAATTAACGTAACATGAACAGGCATATATATATATATATATATACAAATGCAGTGTAATTTCAAATTAGGTGGGGTCTGTGACTCCTATTAAGACAATAACAGTCGCTCTCATAGGAGCCACAAGAATAATTTGTTTCAACTCAAATTTACCGAAGGAAGTGCAAATGTAAATGTAAAAGTGCAGGAAAAGAAAAGAAAACGAGCTACTTGATTGCATATATGCATGTATTGGAGTATTAAAAGGTATGGTAAAATAAACAAATACTAGTTGTCAATAGTACACTTCAATATACTTGATATGTATGTGTGTATGCACAAATACAATATCCATATGCTGATTTATATATATATATATATATATATATACAATACATATCCATACATATCACATGCATTAATACAGTTTTAATGACTTTGATAGCATGTATAGCAGTTTAATATTGTACACGTATCTACGTATTTTTCTAATAAATTGTTTTTTGCATAATTACCAAAACTTCTGAAGCTATGTGTTCCAATCTTCTCTGTGACTAGCTTTGAAGTATTGTTTATGACATGTGGCAAACTGTTTCTAAGACATCTTTTGGCAAATTCATGTTTTGTTCTGAAAGGGTGTAATTCTGTTTTATTCCTTGTGTTGTAATTGTGTACGTAAGCATTTGTAATTATTTTCCAATTTAATAGGTAAGCAGGGAGGTCATGATGTACGTATTTATAATAAAACTTAAGTTCATGTAATTTTAACATGTCATCAATTTTTAAGATATTCAATTTTTGGAAAAGTGGCTCAGAGTGTGAATTATATTTACTTATAGATAAAATTCTCATAGCTTTCTTTTGTATTTTTAACATTCGACTACCTTGGTATCCCCACACCATAATACAATAGTTGATTTGTGATAAAAATAACGTATTATATAAGATAATTTTAATTTCTAGGGGAAAGACATATTTTTGTCTGTTTAAGATGCCGACTGTTTTGGAACACTTGTTTGATACTTTTTCAATATGTTTATTCCAATTTAAATTTGTATCTAAAGTAAGTCCTAAAAAATTTAATTCATCTACTCTTTCAATGTTTGTACCATTTATATTGAGCGTAAAGTTATCGACAGCTTTATTTTGCATGTGAATAATCATATATTTGGATTTGTTTCTGTTTAATGATAATTTATTAATGTTTAACCATTCAATTATTTTAAGGAGTTCATCATTTATTGCCGATTCTATATTTCTATTTGGGGAGTTACCTTGAAAATGATTGATGGTGCTAAATAAGGTGGTATCGTCGGCATACATAATAAAGTTAAACATTTCGCTAGCTTTAGGAAAATCATTAATGTATATTATGAATAATAGGGGACCAAGAATAGATCCTTGTGGTACACCAATTGTGATAGGTAGGATATCAGAACTTTCATTTTGAAATTCGGTGTATTGTCTTCTATTGCTTAAGTAGCTATTAAACAGATTCAGGGTAGGACCCTGCAATCCATAATATCTTAGTTTAGTTAATAGTATCGAGTGATCAATTGTATCGAAGGCCTTAGAGAGGTCAAGAAAAATACTGAAAGGAACATAATTTTTATCAATTTGTGTAATTATTCTATATATTAGTTCAAGTGATGCATACTCGGTAGTGTTTTTTTCTAAAACCATATTGATTTTTAACAAACAGGATCAAAATCATTAAAGTATGCTGTTAGTTGACTAGATATTATTTTCTCTATCACTTTTGAAATTGTTGGAAGAAGAGATAAAACTATACAACTAACGTTTTTAAAATGATAATTACTAAATAGATAAATAAATAATTACATTTTGAGATCATTACAAAGCTGTTTAACGACAAGGCGGGGGAGCATTATATACCTGTCAACGCCCCCACACATGGTATTTGCACGGGGTTCATAAATAAGAAGACAAGCTGACGGCCAAACGTTTAATATGGAACAGTTCCTAAGTTCACTTACGGTTGTACCCGGCGTCAACAAATGTGGTAATGATTCCGCACACAAAAATAACGACGCTGACTGCTGTAGTGTGCATGGTTGTCGATTACTCAGGATCAAAACAATGTTTGAAACAACCAAAATACCTTCGTGACAAGCTTTCTCATTTACTTAACGTTGCACAGTTATGCGGGTGATTACATTCTCCTCACCCTGCTCAACAGGGTAACGGTTGTAATATTGACACATATGCATTGATAACGTCACAATGCTACAACTAATGTTATTAAACAAATTGGCGTCTTTACAGTGTTGTATTATCCTACGACCGAATCAGCGGTTTTTTCCTTCTGTTAATTACTACTTGTTGTATAGTTTCAGCCACGGAAACCCTGCGCAGAATGGGCACAACCCTACTTACATATTCATGATTTTCTGGAAACTGGGGCGCCCGTCGGAGAAATGGTTGGTGCCAGTGTGTGTAGGAAGGGCATATCCGTGATATATAACAATGACATATATATATATAGTAACCAATAGGAGCAAACTCCTTTGAAACGGCTTTATTATCCTTGCAGTTATTTTGCTTATGGATTTTCACGTTTCGAAATGATTTGCTGTTGTTGTGTAAGCTCCTGTTAAGGGGACATTCATAAACGAGGCAAGACCGGTGTTGGGTGTACACAGGTTGGTTGTCATAATGTCTCTAGTGTTTCCCACAGACAGCAAGAACATTCGGGATTGTCACTGCAGTGACCGTTTAGTAGACACGAACCCCCATCTTTCCTGTCATAGGTAAAAGGTTGAGGTGTTACTATTTATTTTAGTCAGTAGGAAACAATTTAATTTAACCGTCATCTACAAACCAATCTTTTAATATTGAATATCCTCTTTAGCTTCTTATCAATTCCAGCCATATGTTGATGACTTTTGCTATGTATATGTACAAGTCACGCGATCAAGAAAGTATGTGTTCTGTGTAGTTACTCTTCATATACCGTCATAAGAATGGACACAGTGTTCCATGAAGTGCCCAAGACGACTGTGATGCTGTGATATGTGCAGAGCTGAATCCAGATTGTGACATCTGGAGAGTCACCCGAATTCGACATTGATGTTTCCGCCAAACAGTAAATAGACACTCGACACTGCAGGTGAGCTGAGGGTAACATCGGTAGCAGCCTGTTTGGACATTGTTTTGTTAAACGCGAACTATCGGCAATCTTTGCCGCCGAAGTCGTCACGCTCGAGCAGTTGTGCGCACCCAGGCGGAGAGGCGCGACAGGCTTGTCATGCAGTCAGATTGAAAGGTCAACTAACGGATAAGTGACCATGGTGATTATTGGGGACATTGTTGGACGATAGAGGCTGTGCGTGTAACGTTACCATTTTTGCGGTCTGCCATCTTGGAGTACAAGCGCTGGAGTACAGACCGCCCCGCGCGCACCCGAATTGTGAATGTTTACTGATGCAGTAAATCTTTTCTTTTCATCGTTACACCGTTATTCGCGAAGGATGGTAAACTTTTGTGGAGTATTTGCTTGCGGCAAACGAGCTGACAGAGACAGTCATTTGTCGTACTTCAGACTGCCCACAATTCGCCATACGCAGGGGGAACAAACTCGACAACTTTCGGAGGAACGACAGCGTGTCTGGCTTTCCAACATAGGCCGGTCAGACATTAAGCCGTCCAACTACCCATACACTCGTGTATGCTCGTTGCACTTTGTGACTGGTAAGTAATATTAATGTTAAGGCCGTATAAATTATTAAATGTTACATACATAAAATGAAGTCAGGTTTATGTAACTAACAGCCTGTCTATCTAACAATAACAGCCTGTGACTGTGTCTGTGTCGGCCATGCCCATGGCTTTGCCTTGGCTTTGCCTATCACCTATGGCTATGCTATTGGCTGTGTTTTGCCATAAATTCCATAGCAACCATAGCCTATGTAATTGATTGACTAGCAAATTTATAAACATAGAATTATACACTTCTTTATTAATACAATATAATAAAAAATATAACATTGACTGAGTAACACTAACATTTTATACAGTAAAATACCTGCTGACAGTTTTATGGATGTATTAGTCACAATTTGTATTGTGTATCAATGCTACAGTGGGTTTTAAGCCATAAGACAAGTTCAATACACATTACATATTTATTAAATATTCTCAGTGCATGTTTTAATGTGTTTTATATATTGTTTTGTAGGCAAGCCTGCCAGTTTGTATGACAAAACAAACTGTGACTGGGCACCCACCATAAACCTTGGCCACGACAAGCTCAAGCCGTCAGATGGAGCAACCAGTTTGTCACGATATGAGCGCAAAGTTGATCGTGCTGCTAACAGAGCTCGCCTAGACATGGCCAACACACTACTGTCCATGCAGACCTCCTTAGTGGAAGACCGGGCACACGATGTAGTACCACCAGCAGCGGACGATGATACAAAAGAGTGTCAGACTGATATGAGTGGTGATGTGGTGCGTTGAATGGAGGAAGAGATGAGGAGGCTGACGCTAGAGAACAGCAGCTTAAAGCTGGAGTTGGCATCTGCAAAGTTGACTGAGTGCAGCTTAGCCGGCAATGACAACAAAGTGAATTTTCTTTACGGCCTTCCAACTCACTACATCCTCATGCAGCTGTACAACTTTGTGTCACCGCGTCTACACGAAACACACAGATCATCCCTGACCAAGTTTCAGCAGTTATTGATGACATTGATGAAGCTCCGCCTGAATGTGTCGAATGAACTGTTGGGTTTTCTGTTCAACGTCAGACAGTCGACCGTCTCAAGAATTTTCTTGAACACACTTGATGTTCTGTACGTCATGATGCAGCCACTAATTATATGGCCATGACGAGATGAGTTGAGGAAGACGATGCCGATGGAGTTCCGGCGTTATCTCGAGTCAAAAGTTGTGGTAATCATTGACTGTTTCGAGGTGTATATCGAAACACCATCAAACTTGGAAGCAAGGTCACTGACTTGGTCTTCCTACAAGCATCACAATACGGTGAAGTTCCTCATAGGAATTACGCCACAAAGGACCATTTCCTTCTTGTCGAGAGCTTGGGCTGGCCGAGTCAGTGACAAGTACCTCACCGAACACTGTGGTTTCCTCGACCACCTCCTCCCAGGTGACGTTGTGATGGCCGACAGAGGGTTTGATGTGAATGACAGTGTGGGACTGATGATGGCAACCATCAAAATGCCTGCCTTCACAAAGGGGAAGAGCCAGATGCCAGCAGTCGAGCTTGAACGATCACGAAAACTCGCTCATCTGCGAATCCATGTTGAGCGTGTTATTGGCCTGCTTCGTCAGAAGTACACCTTTCTGGGAGAAACAGTGCCAATTGACTTTCTCTTCGTCAATGATGGAAAAGGAATCACCACGATTGACAAAATAGCCACTGTCTGCTGTGCACTTACAAACTTGAATGGGCCCATCGTTCCATTTGACTAGTGAGATTGCACAATGGTAGGAGATGGCATGTGTGGAATGATATCCAAGAAAAAAGAAAAATACAAAAAAATAGCATGTCTGACATGTCTGCGGTTTTTCATTTCACGTGAAAACCATAGCTGCACTGATGAGTCCTGGGGGGACGAAACATGTCTGTTTAATATTAGTTGCTGTATAGCCCAGGTAGCTATAATTTTGTGTAAAGACTAAAGCTTCTGGTAAGAATAACATTTACAAATTTTATTATAATTAACTTTTGAATGGAAAACAATAAATGTTTGAAATTACATGTGTAAATAAACATGCTCTAAAAATAAATACACATTTACATTATTTTTGGTTGATATTTTATATATCTGGATTTTAGGTTGAACCTGATTATATCAATATAGACACCAAAAGGAATAATTATTTTTGTGATGAAAGTGGTATGCTGTAATTGATGTCACTGTGATTGATATGAATATATATATTGTAATTACACCTGTCTGTTAGTAACATGTTTCGTCCCCCCAGGACTCATCAGTGCAGCTAGGATTTTCATGTGAAATGAAAAACTGCAGGCATGTCAGACATGCTATTTTTTTTTTTTTCCTTTTTTCTTGGGCATTCATGATTCAGCGTTTCTCCATTCTCTGTTTGCGTTTGTTCTTTCGGCATTCAGGGCAAAACCACTTTCCCTTTGGTTCCGACAGCACACCCACACACATGTAGTGAAACCATTCATACTGACAGCTGTCACTGTCACAGGCCACCATCTCGCCACACTCCTCCTTTCGGCAGTAACACCACACTGCTTGTACAGCCTCACCAGTGTTCACAGTGTCCGAGTTCACAGCACAGCCAACCAGGGGTGGACGTGTGTGGCATTTTCCCAGCAGTTCAGGTAGCACACCTACTCGGAAGAAGTGTCGGGCTTTTGGTACCATCTCTTCCCAGAGAATGTTATCCTTGTAGATGCGCTCACAGTGATAGGACCTCTGTGTCCACACAACAAAGTCTCCATAGCTGTGCCCACACACAAACAGCTGACACTGTACCTGGTAGTAGTAGGCATGTCCTTTTTGTAAGTGTAGGGTGCCATCTGCATTCTTTGCCAAACATGTGGCGCCTTCCTTTACCTCACTCAGGACCTCGAGCAATGGGGGAAACAACGCGATCGGCTTCGCAAATTGAGGACGCAGACGTTGAAGCGACGACTGAGTTACATCGCTGTGAGCAACGTGACCGATCAACTTTGACCCTTGCTCGACGCACTCGGTGACTGAGATATACAATTAATCATTTTTCGTTTGCTGTAGCGACCGTTACTCCACCGACTTGTTTGCCCCCTACGTTGCTGAACAGGATCGTACATCTGCGTGTGACCACTGTCTATAGGCAGATTAGTTAGTATCAGCTAGTTCACATATCTTTTGTTGAGAAAATACCTGTGATGCAGCGGGAGAAAATAGGAGATGAGTACCGACGGTACATGACTTGCATAAGGCATTACCTAGTCACAAAAAAGCACTTGGTGTGTGAAAAGCGAATGTGCAATGCTGTCTTGAAAGCTACGCAGCATGGCAAATATCAATCAAGTAGACGGTGAGTAGACAGTCCAGGACCAGGCTAATAGTCTGTAGCCTACCGTATAGTATACTATGCCATAAGCCAGTCTATTAATATGGTCTCTTAAATGATATAGGTGTCAGAATAGGGGCCTAACTTTTTGACAGAAATATAACTATGAAACGATGGCTGGACGCAGTGGCGTGGCTATTAACACAGCTGCTCTGCAGGCCCACCGTTTATTACCTAGAATGGTTATTATTTTTATCTTTCTATGGGTTGTACCTCTTGATTTCCTGAACCATAAATAAATATTCCTTTGACAAAACAGACACCCTGACAGACATTACAGGTTGGTGGTTACTTTTTGACAAATATTATTAAAAATTGCACTCAACCTAAGATGTCAAATAGCTTCAGTCTTATATGACCATATGTACTGCTAGTTTGTCACTACTTTGTGTCACATAAAATTTACATTCCATGCCCATGGGAGCCAAACCTTAATACACTGGCCCCCACGATAAGTGCTACTTAAAATTGATTAACTGTGAATTATATTTTGTGAATATTCTTTCAGCTGAAATTATTAACGCTATTAAACAATCGTTTTACCTAAAAATGTATAGGCCTAGTCTAGGGGCCTACCACTAAAATGTACACCAACCTAAATACCAATGTATTTGACCATATATAGTGCAATTAATGAATGAAATAGATTAATAAATCACGGACAATCACTCGCTATCAGTGTTGCATTTAGCACAGGTACTTACATTGTTATTGTCACACTGTACTGTACTGTACTTGTGTATGAATAAAGTGATATTTCCTTTCTCAGAAGTAGGCACAGTGACATGTAAGCTTATTGACAGTGTGTGGGAATACTGTTACATGACAGTAAGGAATTTACTAATTAATTGTATCATACTGACTTGGTAGACTTTGTAGTGCTAAATTGTTTCAAGTGAATTATGACATTCTCTGCATAGTTTGCTCAGGCCCTTATCACTAGAATTTAGACCCCTACTGCCCTAGGCTATGGCAGTGCAGCATCAGGTAACTTGTGTTGGTAATTTCATCCATCATTTATGTAGTAAGCTTTACTGATAATTGTAACAAGTGAACAATACTATTTTGCAGCATCTGCGAATTTTGTAAATGGCCTTTATTAAGCTGTCTGTTTTTAGTTGAAACTTGAAACAGTGGTTTCCTTTTTAACATTGTTTATTTTAAAGTAAGAGTACACCTGTAGATGCTAATGTCTCGGTATCTGTTGGTGGTTCAAATCCGCCAGGTAAATGCACAAACCTTTGTGCACAATTACCCCTGGCATGGGCTTATTGACCGATACATTGCGTCTGCGAGTATGATTATGTTGATTTTTAATTAAAATGACTTTCAATGATGCAACAGTTGAAGCATCAGATATAGTCCATTGAAAAAAGATCCAAACAACTGATTTACCCCATACCTTCATTGTCCACCTAACAAGATTGCCACACAGAGAATTAACTCT
The DNA here is from genome assembly GCA_020002185.1 of Paraescarpia echinospica. Lineage (NCBI taxonomy): Eukaryota > Metazoa > Annelida > Polychaeta > Sabellida > Siboglinidae > Paraescarpia > Paraescarpia echinospica. Next base: position 19,258,960 of record CM034539.1, on the reverse strand, counting down.
AGATGGCAAGGTTGACAAGGAAGCCTTTTGGCTTATTGAGAGCCCAACCCTTTTTATCCAGCCCTTCTGCATCCTGCCCTTCTGAGGGGTGTCGATTGTATGTTTACACATATTCACGCAGCAAACACCCACACAATCAGCAGATAATCTGTTATATTCATTTACAGTCCTTTGTGAAAAGTAGAACATTCTTATACCTCATCTACATGCCTCCTTCCTAACTGAGAAAAAAAGTATTTCTATCAATATTTTCATAACCATTCAATATTTTAAACACTTCTATCTCATCTCCTCTCAATCTCCTGGACTCTAGTGTTGTTAAACCATCTTCTTTTAGGTGTATTTCATAACTAAGATCCCTCAGTTTTGGTATCATTTTAATCGCTCTCCTCTGTACTCTTTGTAGCACATCTATGCCCTTCTTGCGATATGGCCTCCACGCTTGTATACAATATTCTAATTGAGACCTAACTACTGTTTTGTACAATTTATCTTTTTTTTCCTTATACACTATATTTCACCTAATTAATCCAAGGATTTTATTACATCCCTTTGTAGCTGCAATTCTGCACTACTTAGAAACCTTCATCTCAGCACTAGTGGTTAACCCAGTCTTTTTCTTTTAGAGTTGTACTTAATACAGTACCCCCATTTATATTGTACATCTTCGTTCCCATGTCCTGTGTGGAGGCATATACATTTCAAAAATGTTAACCACATTTGCCCCTTTTCAGACCATTTGATCAACCTGTCAAGATCATCTTGTAAATGCTGTCTATCTACAAAACGTTTAATCCTTCTGAACACTTTTGTATCATCCGAAAATTTCAACACCTTTCTTGTTATAACATCGTCCAAATCGTTGATATATATTAAGAATAATATAGGTCCCAGTACTGATTCCAGTGGTACCCCACTCAAAACTGATATCCAGTTTGAATCCTCCCCATCAACTATTATCCGTTGTCTTCTGTCAATCAGCCATTTTTTTATTCAGTTAATTATATCATTTCCTATGCCATTGACCTATAGCTTAAGTAGTAATCGTTGATGTGGCACTTTGTCGAAAGCTTTCTGAAAATCTAAATACATGATATGTACTAGTGATGTCTCCCATATATAAATATATGGAGTATCTTGAAATGACCCTATTGTGGGGGTCGTATATTAATTCCTAAACGTTTGGTGCTCCAGGTTCAAGCTGTAAGATGAAAACTACCCACATGCATAATATGCAAGCTTGATTCTAAGTCAATGTTATGCCTCAGGTGGTTTTCACAGGCCTGTTGTCATTGAATGTAAATTCTAAGTGCACACTAGTAGCAGTTAGGTTCAGGCAATTGTTTGCACAATCTGAAATCTCCAGCCAGGGACAGTCAATGACTGAGCTGGGTGAACTGTGAATGTCCAGTGGGTGGCCAGGCACTTCAGGGCTGGGTTAAAAATGTGAAAGTGAACACAATCCAGCTATACAGTATTTAACTTAAATTCTCATATTGTACCTTCAAGCTTTAGATAAGTTTGTACAATGTCATTGTGCTTTGTTAGTTTGCTTGGCCTGTTACAGACATTAGTTCCAGTTAGCCTCTTTAGCGGATAATGTGTTCTTTTTGTCTTAAAATTAATCGTCAGGTGAGTTCAAGTTGATTTCTAATTTAATTGAAGTTAGTTTAAATTGAATGTTAATTAAATGAAAGTTATTTGTTTATTTTATTTTATTGAAAAACATTGGGAGGTTAATTTAATTTAATTGACCTGATAAACGTATGATATTAATTAATTTAACTGGAAAATATCTGAGTTGATGTATTTTAAATAATTTTCAAAGTTAGTTTCCCATGCCTGCTCTCAATATTCTTTGATGTTTCCTGCACTAAATAAGTTTAGGTATGCAAGCATGCCAAATTGTTTTATGTGAAGGAATCTTCATAGTATATTGAGTTACTTTGTTGTAATAAAAGTGATTGATCATAGAACAATATTTTATACTCGGTATTTAATTATTGTGTTGTGTTATATTTTATAAATACCATAATGTGGCGTCTTGGCATCCATATTGTTTAACAAATAAGATAATTATACGTTAAAAAATGTAAATTCTTATATAGCGCAGTATCCAGTCCTTAGGACTGCTCGATGCGTTTTACACTTTACTCCCTGGCAGACCTGTTCAATCGAACACCATCTCGACTTCTCTTGGAAGTATTCGGCCACGCTGTGATTAATGCATGAAGACTATTCGTACACAAATATCCACCACTGTCTATAGCCAGGTACTCAGTCATACAGCTGAGTGAACTGAAGCAATGCAGAGTAAATGAACTTTCCCAAAATTTGACACCACCGCATAGGATTCGAACCTGCTTCCTCTCAGCCACAGTTGTGGTGTGTTCACAATGTTGGTGAGCATCATTTGAGAGACAATTAGGTCTTACCATTAATTGTAATTTAGGATATATTAAGACAATAAATTCCTGCCAATTTGAAAAAAAAACAGCAAATGTGCCAATCCTCCACATGGTGCTATATACACAGAGACAACAATAGTCTGTTTCCTGGCATATTCCTACATGACATTTGCTATGTTATATATTTGAACAGTTTTTCGCAATGCTGATTACATAAAACGTCCCTCACTGATGTAGGAATGAAAACTTCACATGATACACACTAATTGCCAGCTCGATTACAGTAACATTGAGCATGTTATCACACTACCAAGTACCAAGTAGGTTTTTATAAAGTATTATACTTCACAGAATTAGCAAAGGAAAATTGTGACCTGTATCTATGTATGTTATTAAGGGATGATATGTTTTCAGATGAGTGTATTATTTATGTAAGGAAATGTTAACATTAATGTGTATCTGTATTCCAGTATGTAAAGGCCATCAGCGTTGGAGTACCACCTCACAAGATACGCCAGTGCCATGTCGATGCTTTCAGAAAGGCAGTATTAGCAGAGTTCCTGCAATACAAGAAACAGTAATGGCACATGCAGCACTGAATATATACTTTAGTTTGTCATCTTACTATTTTAATCCCACCTCATCCTATTATGTGATGACTCTTAGTGTAATTTATTATTTAAATGAGTTTATTCATTATATATGTTTTAGGTATAATGCCTTTATATTTAAATTGTTTTTTAATTCAATGTACGATTCTTAGTTGTATTGTTTTTATGATATTTAACTTAATATTTTAATGATCTAACTATACAGGTTTGGTATTATGATTGTATTGTAAAGCACCGTAGAGCACTGTGTGATTATGGCGCTATATAAATATCTTACTTTATTATTATTACAGTCATGCTATATATGAATTAATGATTACTTGTGACAATGGTTTTATTTCTGAATAATTGAATTTTATATTACTTGGCTGATTAAATATTATGATATACTTTATTTGTAGCAATGTTGTATTGCAAGCGAGTGCAGCGTTATATAACGGGCTACGTGGTTTGGTTCTTTGTAAATGTAAGTCAATAATTTTAGTGTATTCCTGTTGTTTTATGTTACTTTGTTTAACGTAATAACAATCACAGCTTTAGTTTCATAAGGATCTCCTCAGTTTAATTTACATTACATTAGATTGCCCATAATGTAACGTAAATATGTATGACCAGAAAGGCTAATGTTATCTACGAGTTAATAATTATTTGTAACAATAGTTTTATTTTTTAATAATTGCATTTGATCACTTGTCTGATGAAACATCACAGTATTATACAAAGGGCTAGTTTTTATCTGTGTAAATAAATACATTTTTTGCATTTTATATTTCATTTAATAATACTATTTGTATAAGTATACACGTTGACATGATAATAAATGTTTACTTATGTAAGTTGTGAATGCATGACCCGTTTCCATAAATGTATTATTAAAGAATTGTTGAGTTATTCGAAGTTGCGTTGGGAAAAACTTTTTGGAAATGATGACCCCAAGATCCCCACCCTCCGTACGAATTTTGAAGTGCCTCAATGGGACTTCTAGACTGCACACAAAATGTCAGCCCCATATTTCCAAAACTGATGGAGATAAGTGCTATTTTTAAATTGTGACCCCCAGACCGCCACCCCGGACAAATTTATAAAAAAATATAAAACTACGAACTATCCCAATGGGTATGCTAGATCGCATAAAAATGGCATACTGGCATGACTGGCCCAGATAAGTGCCATTTTAAAATTGTGACCCCCACATTTTGAATTTTTTTTAATATCTAGATCCCAATGGGCTTGCTAGATCAAACACAAAAGTTCAACTCCACACATGACAAAATGACAGAGATAAGTGCATTTTAAAATTGTGACCTCCCCGAGACCCCCACCACCTGGATGAATTTCGAAAAAACCTATATGTACAAACTACCCCAATGGACACCCTAGATCACACAAAAAATGTCAGCTTCGTATATGTCAAAACCCGCTGTGCGTATAAACAGCGCTGAAAACTGCAGCTCTGTGTGACGAAGTCGTAAGATACACAACGTCAACGCTCTGAGACAATGACATCAAAATAAAACACCATTTTTTTGCAAATAACTACAAGTTATGCTAATTATGAGGTTTTGTTATGTATAGTAACAATTACAAAAGTAACCGCATCATTAACGTAAACTATAATATAATTGGATCACACATTCTTTCGGCAAACACCGTGTTAAGCTGGCCAAAACTAGGCGCTAACCTTTGACATGTACTGTGTGTACGCAAAACGGAACCGGAACTTACTCTCAGACCGGAACCTCCTTCCAAACCATACAGCTGCAGGCCGAAAGTAGGCGCTAACCTTTGACATGTACAATCGCATGCGCACTACGCAAAACGGAAACGGAACTTACTCTCAGACCGGAACCTCCTCCCAGACAAGTACACCGGACATGGGGGACAGATTGTTACAAGAGAAAAAAAATTTGAATGACCCAAATATCGTATTTTAAATATAACTACGTTGATATTATTAATACCCATACATAGTTTATAGATGAAAGTTAATATTAGCAACACTTGGGTAATTGTTGCTACAAAGACGAAACTATGAGAAAAAAACGGTATGTCAACAATTCCTGGTCTCCCATCCTCTCTTGTCCATCGAATCGATGAAGACCACGACATCACATTTCACGTGGTAATAACAGTTACAGTTTGATGATTTCTTTTTGCGGTGGGTTCGCATGTGACCGGTAAGGCCAATGTTCGCATGAAATGTATTTTTGCAGATTTCGCACACTAATGGAGCTGGCACTGTTGATGTATACTTGCAGCTCTCGCCTTTCGATCCTCGCGCTTGGTCCTGGCTGCTTCGGCACCTTTCGAGATCATATCTCCCCAAGCAGGACGATTTGCCGCATGGTTTTCACAGGAGACCGGGTCAATTCCGAAGCTCTTTAGGGAGTCCTCAAGTGTATCTCTAAAACGCAGCTTTGGCCGGCCCCGCTCCCGTCGACCTTCCGCCAGTTCGCCTCAGAAGTCACATTATTTGTGGACATTTGTGACATCCACCATCCCTTGTTACGCTTCGTAACGTTGACAACAACTTCAATATTAGATAACACATATCTCAAACGTGTCGATCCTGTTTTTATCACATCCGAAATCTTTGCCGTAATCGCCGATATATTGTTTGGCAAAAGTAGTTACAAAATCTCCTCGTTCTTTCTCGCCCAGTGCCACTTCTAAAATCGCTACACTGACTCCGTGTGCGATATAGAATTATTGTCAAGCCCTTTCATCGAATCAACCAGCATACCTATATTCAACGCTAACCCCTGTGAGAACGCCCAGATAGCTACGGTCGGCTGGTTCTAATCTACGTTTTGTTAAGACGAACGCTGGAACTCGAGCCTTTTCAGTTGCCGCACCTATGGAACTCACTCATTGTCATCGATACATCAGCGGAAAATTTCGCCGTCATATAAACCTATCTTTTGTAATACTCCATGTTCCCCTTAGCTGCTGAACAATGTCATCCAACTGTTGACGACCTTTGCTTTACACGAATTTGAGAACGCATATTCCTTTGGTTTTGTTGCGCCCCTGTGCTTGGATTTTCCGAGGATATTGGCGCTTATTTTATTAATATTATAAGACACACTCAATTTAATGTCCGTTTTAATAAAGATCTACCCAAATCTGACTGAACACTTAATGCTATAAACACTACTGATTTATTATGAACAGCTCAACGAGTCATTACTTCACAAAAATATTTAACCCCTCAGGCAATGTAACGGTTCGTTATGCTTGTTCGTAGACCACCCGAGCCCCCACCACTCAGCATGAGGTTGTATAACACGATACCAGCAGAACGCCAATTAAGATATTTTAGAAGTGGCAATATTGGTGGTGCCATCTGCTGATCAATGACAATGAGTTTTATTTCCCTACGAACCATTGCGGAGTATGAGAGAAATTTTCTCTACAGTATATTTTAAAGCGATTCTTTGTCAGCTAATATACATATGTACTTTCGAGATGTACTATATCAAAACGTGATAATTTCCCATACATACTTTCTTTGCTACTTATTTCTTGCATGTTTATGCATAATTTGGGTGTTATCTGCGCAAAAAGCCGATAAATCATTGTGTTTATGCGAATAATGTTGAGCTTGCTGACACGTGGATGATTAATTATGCAGCCCGAGTAAAATAAATATTCATGCACGCACAGTGAAACACACATAGACTGGTGACGTCACACACAGTTAACTGGTCAGATTTCGAAGTGAGTTGTTGCAAGTGTAGTGTTATGCTATCGCGCTCCTACCTCTACATCCGGGACTTCGTTGAATACAGCCATTTTCTATTTACACGTGTCTTCTTTCTTTATGTAGTATTCATGTCTTTTTACGTTATTATTAAAGCAGTAGTAACACCACATGGTGTCAGAATTTTAAGATGAATACGGTGATGTTGTTGCATAAGTAATTTTGCATACATCTACCACGAGGTACGTTATTTTTGCTTGTTTGACCCAGTCATGGCCCAAACATTCCAAATCGCCCCGCCTGATGCTTTCTGCTTCGTCAAACCTAATGAATGGCCTAAACGGATTCGACGGTTTGAGCGCTTTCGTTTAGCGTCAGCCCTGGACGAGAAAGCCGAGACAGTTCAAGTCAACGCACTTATCTACGCGATGGGTGACGAGGCGGACGATATCACGGAAGGCTTCGGCTTGACAGATGAACAACGGAATGTGTATGCGGTCGTCAAAGACAAGTTTGATGCGCACTTCATAGTTCGACGCAATGCGATTTTCGAGCGGGCTAAATTCAACCGACGTTCCCAAGAGGAGGGCGAGATGGTTGAGCTTCATCACTGCGTTGTTCTGCCTGGCGGAGCATTGTGAGTACGGCGCGCTCAACGATGAAATGATCAGGGATCGTATTGTCGTTGGCATCACTGATGCGGCGTTGTCGTTGAAACTGCAGATGGACGCGACATTGACACTGAAGAAGGCAATCGACATGGCACGCCAGAACGAGGCTGCAAGCAAAGAGCAGACCCTGTTGAGGAACAACTTTGCGGCGAAGACAGGCGGCAATGTTGACTTTGTGCGGACGAGGAAGTCGTACAAACCCAGCCAGTCGAAACAGAAGATGAAAGCTCAGTCTGTCAACTTCGACGCGGAAGTGTGACTGTTGTGGGAGATCTCCGGCTCATCAGAAGTCAGTGTGCCCAGCGCGTGAGGCAGCATGCTTCAAGTGTAAGAAAGTCGGACATTTTGGGGCTGTATGCAGGTCAACGAGATCTGTAGACGCAGTCACTAAGCACACTGAGTCGGAGTTTGCTTTCCTCGGCGAAGTGACGAAGGGCGACGACCAACCGTGGACGTCCACCATTGTTTTGGAGGCAATGGACACTCGCCTTCGCACGAACGTTTGCTTCAAGTTGGACACTGGGGCCGACGTTACTGTGATCTCTGCCAACGACTACAAGAAAGCAGGTAGTCCGCGACTCGACAGGTCGACTAGAAAACTTGTAGGCGCGAACGACGGCGTCCTACAAACCATGGGCAAGTTCAGTGGCAAGGTGTCACGAAACGGTGTCGTCATTCACGAAGACGTGTACGTCGTCAATAGCCCGACGAGGTCACTGCTTAGTCGGAGAGTGCGAGTCTCTTGATCTTGTCAGACGTGTTGCTGTTGACTCGGTCGATGCAGCAGACGTCTACAGACGCGACAACCCGAAGCTATTTGGAAATCAAATCAAGCTACGGTCTGACGCGAAGCCGTTCGCATTGACTACACCGAGACGAGTCTCGATACCGTTGCTAGGGGTCGTCAAGAAGGAACTTCAGAGAATGGAAAATCTTGACGTCATCCGCAGGATTGAAAGCCCGACGGACTGGTGTGCTGGTGTGCTGGTGTGGTGGTGGCGAAACCGAAGGCTGTCACTTCTTCGGACGTTGAGGGGCAGACGGAGACACACAAAGTTCGCATTTGTGTCGACCTAACGAAGTTGAACGAGAGTGTAAGGAGGGAGAAACACGACCTTCCTTCAGTCGATCAGACACTCGGTAGGCTGGCGGGCGCGAAGGTCTTCACTAAGTTGGACGCCAACTCAGGCTTCTGGCAGATCCCTCTAGCCCAGTCTTCGCAAGAATTGACGACATTCATTACTCCTTTCGGAAGATATTGCTTCTTTCACTTCGGCTCCCGAGTACTACCAGAAGCGGATGAGTGGCATTCTCGATTATTTACCTGGTGTTGATGGACGACGTCATCATCTTCGGCAGTTCGGTAGAAGAGCACGACGCGAGGGTGAGGGCTGTCTTCCGTCGTCTCGAGGACAACGGTGTGACTTTGAACTTTGATAAGTGCGACTTTGCCAAGTCGAGCATTTCGTATCTTGGTCACATTGTGTCAGCTGACGGGGTCATGGCAGATCCTGCGAAGGTGCGAGCCATCACAGAGATGCAGCAGCCCATCAACGTGAGCGACGTTCGACGCTTTCTGGGTATGGTAACCAGCTAGGAAAGTTTTCTGCCAACTTATCGACTACAACTCAGCCACTACGTGATCTACTTATGAAAGAAAATATGTGGACATGGGGTGAGAGGCAACATAGAGCGTTTGATGCCGTGAAGACAGACCTAAGCAACACTCCAGTGCTGGCTCTGTACGACCCACACAGAGCGACGACAGTGTCCGCAGATGCGTCATCATTTGGTCTGGGGGCGGTGCTACTGCAGAGTGACGACGGCGCGATGCGACCCGTGGCGTACGCATCGAGGGCGATGACGCCAACGGAACAGCGCTACTCACAGATTGAGTAGGAGGCACTGGCGACTACGTGGGCTCTTGAGAGATTTACGAACTACCTCTACGGAATGCAGTTCCATGTCGAGACCGACCACCGACCTCTGGTGTCACTTCTTAGCACTAAGAAGAATCTAAATGAACTTTCACCACGCATACAGCGATTCCGTATGCGACTGATGCGGTACGCGTACACGATCAGTCATGTGCCCGGCAAGAACCTCTACACTGCAGATGCGTTGTCGCGCGCTCCACTAGTGAGACCACTGACGGCGGAGGAGTCGCGATTCACAGACGAAGTATCAGTGCATGCGAGCCTGGTGGAGAGTGAGATACCGGCAACCGAGACGCGTCTGGCCGAGATTAGGTCTAGACAGCAAGACGATGAGGTGTGTCGCCAGGTGTTGCGATATTGCCTAGAGGGTTGGCCAAGCCATCCATCATTGCCATCGTCTTTGCGACCGTATTGGCAAGTCCAGAGTGAAGTGACAATTCATAACGGTCTGCTACTGAAAGGGGTACGGCTCGTCATACCGGCGTCGATGCGGTTGACTATGTTAGACAAGCTACACGAGGGCCATCAAGGTGTGGTCAAGTGTCGCTCGCGGGCCCAGTCATCGGTCTGGTGGCCCGGACTCAGCAGGCAGCTTGAGGAGCTTGTCAAGAACTGTACTACGTGTGCGATGGAGCGTAGCAACACAGTCGAACCGATGATTGCGTCAGAGCCGAATCTGCGACCTTGGCAGAAAGTCGGCACCGACATGTTTCATTTCAAGAAGGCGACGTTTCTAGTTGTGGTTGACTATTACTCGAGTTTTGTCGAGATAGCGAGGCTAGACGACACGGGCGCGTCTGATGTGATTCTCCACCTGCGGTCAATCTTCGCGCGGCATGGCGTCCCGGAGACGGTTGTTTCCGATAACGGCCCGCAGTATGCGGCACACGAGTTTGCGCGTTTCGCGGAGAGAACAGGGTTTGTACACATTACCAGCAGCCCTCGTTTCCCGCAGAGTAACGGAAAGTCAGAACGCGCGGTTCAGACGGTAAAGAACTTACTGCGAAAATCAACGGATCCGTACGGCGCCTTGTTGGCGTATCGTACGACAGCACTTGAATGCGGCTATTCGCCAGCAGAGCTGCTGATGGGTAGACAGCTACGTAATTCGATCCCAGTGTTAGCGTCGACACTGCAACCTCGCTGGCAGGAATCGAGACATCTACAGGAACGACGAGTGAGTCTAAAACGACGACAGACCGAGGCGTACGATCGTCATCACCGTGCGCGACCTCTGGCTCCCCTACACGTCGGCGATCCAGTGTGGGTGCAGGACACGAGAACGGGGGGTACAGTGGTAGGCCAGGCAGGCTCACCTCGCTCGTACCTGGTTCAGACGCCGACATCTTGTCTGCGTAGAAATCGGCGGCATATTGTGCCGACGCCGAACGAACAACCCGTTTGTGCCGACCGAGCGACTACGGAGACCGCTGAATTGAGCACGAACGACGACGAGACGCGACCACGTTCGTCTTCACACGAGAGACAGCAAAGTTCGGCATTGCAACCGAGACAGGCTTCACCAAGCGTGGTGCGCACTTCTGCGGCTCCACCTGTGACGACCGTGACGCGATCGGGGCGGACATCCGTTCCACCACAGAGACTCGATCTGTGAACTATAGATCAGTCAGGGGCATGTCTCACAAAAGGGCAGAATAATCCCTTGAGACGTGTTTATGATAGGTGGTTGTCTACCATCTATCAGTAGGTAGAGTTGTCTTCGTATCCTTAAAGGACTCGAAAGGGAGATGTAGTGTTATGCTATCGCGCTCCTACCTCTACATCCGGGACTTCGTTGAATACAGCCATTTTCTATTTACACGTGTCTTCTTTCTTTTATGTAATATTCATGTCTTTTTACGTGTTATACTAAAGCAGTAGTAACACCACAGCAAGCATTGTCATTTTAAATCAACAATTCGTAGTCATAATGTATATTGGCAGCTATTTTTAACAATGCAGAAAGCTTATGCATCGTTTATTTATCCTGCTTCTAATGCCGTCCATCGAGTAACTTTTCGATTAAGTATAAATATAACATCCGACCCATCAATCCGACTGCCCGCGCAGGGGCGACGGCGACGGCAGCAGTCAGTGCTGGTTGGGTTTGTGTGTCTACGGGTCTTGCCTTTCCAGTCAGCCGTTTTCGAAAAGTCCCCGTTTCCCCACTTATTTGAACCGAAATGTGAAATACGTTTACAGATTGTTTCTAGTGCTACAGCTACGATTGTCAGTAAACCTGGCTGACATGACATCATTCATTGAAAAACGTTTAGGTTTGTTAAAAAGTACACAATACCGTGTTGCCACGGAATTTTGCGATGCCCGAACTTTGGACACCAGCAGATCTGCACTCTAGTATACATAAGATTTTATTAATAATTTTTTTTTTTTTAATCTAATAATAGATCAGATCCAACTCTGCTGCTTTAAAGTGAATAGCACATTTAATGTTAATGAAACTCGCTAAAACATACAAATTAAACATTTATTTTTGATATGTTGCTGTTCCATTTCTGTACACTTTTCACGAGAATGGCCTATATGTATATATACAAAATTAATTATTAGTGCAAGAATTAAGGAAAACATACATAGCACTCTGGATAAGGTCGAACTTCCAGGGACCCATGACAATACTGATAAGTGGAACTTCTGATAACTAGAAAGTAATCAGAAGGTCCCCTTATTGGGAACTACGTCCAGGACCGAGGAAAGAGATTGACTTAACTTAGCGAAAATCAACTTAAGTGAGTTCGAGTTATCTGGAGTGCACTGTGTATGACCAATGCATATAGGTAATTATGTAAAAGCATATTAAAAGTTAGCCAAAGTAACGGATTGGGATTTTAGTCTGACTGAATCAACATAACAAGGTTCTCTTGTATTTCTTTTCCATTTAGCCAGCTGTACACTTGGTGATAAGTCTCATAATCTAATATCTAAACTGAATTAATCTGCACAGTGTTGAGAATTAGTTAACTCATATTTAGGCTCAGTTTCATCAATTCAACTGTGTTTATTTGCAGGACCATTGGAAATAGCCGAGCTGATGGAAAGAGGCAATTGAAGAGCTCTACTTAACAGCAACAGTGCCATTAATTGGACAATGGGTCACATCCATGGTGCTTGACTTTCTTTTGCCCCATTCTGTTCTGTGTGACATCTACTGGGAAGTTGTACATTACGTCATGTTTCAAATGGATGTGTGCATCTGATAGCTTCGTATATCAAACTGCATAGCAGTGTTATTAATTGGACAATGTGTTAATTGACACAGTAGTGAAGAAGATGTCTAACTTTGTTCTGTCACATTAGTTCCGTGTGGCTTCTGCTGAGAATATGTACACCACATGTTTCAAATGGATTTGTGCAATCGACCGATTCATCCAAATGCAAAACACCCCATCATTATGTTGCAAAATATGAGTACATAATAAAATTTATGCTTTTTTATGCTCATCATGTTTGGATTGTGTTCTACAGCATATTCTTCAAAAATTGTTGAGATAAGTTTGTGTTAAGTGAACTATATTGGTAGTAGTGTATAAAAAGGTGTCGACAGTTGCTTTTACAATAATTTTGAAAATTCATAAAATTTAAATGTTTCACAACATTCAAAATTTTTAAGGATCTTCTTGAATTAAATACACCAATGATGACCGAAATCAATGTTTTAAAATATGCGTTACTTTTAAAGTTTTGTAATTTTATAACTTTAGTTCCATCATACAATGGCCATTTTATTTGTCATCGAAACGGGAGTTCAACAGAAACAAATTCAATATCTTTTACTCTAAATGATGGGCAGAACAACTAATATCGTCACCACCTCCTCAGTGCTTGCTGACGTTTGCGTCCAGGAAAGTATATTTCTCTACTTCATTCAGTTGTTGGTCATCAATCTGTATTCTGTTGTTGCATTTGCTGTTTATCCTCAGTACTTCAGTTTTCATTTTATTGATTTTTAGGCCGGTTTTTGATGCGAATGCATTCATCTTTGTTGCCTTTGCTTGCATGTGTCTGTGACTTGATGACATAAGCGCAATGCCATCTGCGAAGTCCAAGTCTTCAAGTTTTGACATGAATCTCCATCTTATCCCTGTGTTGTTCTCTTCAGTTGTTTTCCTCATTATCCAGTCGACTACCATCAAGTAAAAAAATCCGGACATTACGTCTCCTTGCTTAACTCCAGTTTTTACCTTGAACCACCCAGAATGTTCACCTTCTTCTAACACTGCACATTCACTCTTCTCGCACACAATCTGGACCATTCTGATTATCTTGTGTGGGATTCCGTAGCTCGCCATGATTTCCCAAAGGCTCTCTTGGTGCACAGAGTCAAATGCCTTTTCGAAGTCTACAAAAGTTGCATATAGCGTTGCTTGCCATTCTATTTTGTTTCGAAGGATGACTATCTTCTCAACTTGTTGTCAACTCCATCTTTTAATCTGTCTATTATCACTCTTCCGAACACTTTACTGGGTACATATGTTAGAGTACTTCCTCCCAATTTCCGCACTCTGTATGGTTACCTTTCTTTAGTATTCTAACAATCAGTCCCTGTTTCCACGTCTTTGGTATTTTTTTGTTCCCAAATTGTTTTGAATAAGCTTAGAAGCCAATTCTCTGTTGAGCCATGTCTGCATTCAACAATTCTGCTGTAATATCATCTTTACCTCCGGCTTTCCCATTTTTTAGCTTCCTCAGTGCTGCTCTATTCTCTGTTTTTGTTATAGAGTCAGTGCTGATTTCATCTATGATCGGATCTAATTCAATATCTATAACGGGGTCATCGGTCTAATAAGGTCTTCTTCAAAATACTCCTTCCATCTTGCCCACCTAGCTGGTCCTTCAGTTTTTAGGTTTCCATATTTGTCTTTTGCTGCATTCGGTGTCTTGTGTTTGTCGTTACTAAGTGTCTTTGTGATGTTGTAGACTGCTTTCATCCTCCCATTCCCGGCTGCTTTCTCTGCTTCTGCGGCCAGGTTGTCTACCCACTTTCTTTTATCTTGTTTCATGCTTTTCTTTACATCTTTGTCTTTTTGTTGATACTTATCCTGGTAGCTCTGCTTTATCCTTTCTGACTTTGCTTTTTCTATGTTGTTCTTTAGCCGTTTCCTGTCTTCTACCAGCTCCCTTGACCCTTTCTGATCCATGGTTTTTGTTCTCTCTTTCTGTAACCCAGTACTTCTCCCGCTGTTTCTTTGTTGGCCACCTCGAATTCTTGCCATTTTCTCTCAACAATGTCGTAATCTGTCTCATCGTAGTCCTGTAGTACATCATATCTGTTCCGTAGCTTCAACGAGCATTGCATTTTTATGGTTGGTTGTTGCAGCTTGATTGTGTCGAATTTCTTTCTGTTCTCACAGGTCTTCTGCTTCCTCTTTAGCTTCAGCCTGATCTTCGAGCGCACCAATTGGTGGTCACTCGCAATGTCTGCTCCCATCAACACTCTGGTGTCGATAACTGATGTTCTGTGCTGCCTGCTCACTAGCGCATGGTCAATTTGGTTTTTGGTTCACCCTCCTGGAGATGTCCATGTCTGCTATATGGATGAGTCGATGTTGAAATATGGTACCTGTTACCACAAGGTTGTTTAATCCACAGAAGTAAATTAGTCTTTCTCCATTTTGATTTCTTTCACCAATTCCATGACTTCCCAATATGTCTTCATAGCCCTCATTGTCTTCTCCAACTTTGGCATTTAGGTCCCCCATTACTATGAGCATGTCATGTTTATGTACATTGCCCACAACTGACTGCAACTGTTCATAGAACTGGTCTTTCTCTTCGTCAGTTGTTTTATTTGTTGGTGCATATGTTTGTATGATTGATAGTTTCACATATCTTGAAAAGAATATATAATAAATAACCCTATCACTCATAGGTTTCCATTCTAGTAGTGCTAGCTCTGTTCTGCTCTCTTTCTCATCATTATTGCCACTCCGTGTCTGTGTAGGTTGTCTTCTCTCCCACAGAAAAAATAACACTCTCCAATGTTCAACTTGACTTTCCGGTGTCCTGTCCATCTGCATTCGCTAATGCCCATGACATCGATTTTGTATTTATCCATTTCTTTTGTAAGTTGTGGTGATTTACCTATTGAATTCCAACATCATATATTTACAGTTTCCTTTGGTCTGGTTAGCGACGCTGTCGGCTGCCGAATGTCCGATTGGCTTTGATCCGGAAGTGTCATACTTTCCATGTATCTGCTGTCCTCAGGTATATGCAGTGTCACCTCGTCATAACCGTTTCCAGCATGTGCTGGCGAAGTCTCACATTTAGTTTCCGTAACAATTATTGAACTGGGGGGTTTGTTGGCTAATCCAAACACAAACATGTTGATGAAGTTTGTCTTGCCTCCATTAACTTGGCGTAGCTAATCGAAGTCTGATGGACAGTCCAGAACATCCTCGCAAGCCATGGCTGTTTGCCATGCAAAACTAGACCTGGCTGAACCCCTACGCGAAGTGCGGAAGTTAGCTGAGTCAAACTAGTAAATGACTTCTCCAGTCGCGACTGCATCACCCGTGGGAATAGCGCAGATACCCGCCCCAATTTGAAGACGCATAAACGACTTCTGGGAATCGCAATATAATTTATAATGACCCGTTCGCCCATTTAGCACGAACAGCTGAGCGGTATCATGTATTCGAATAATTGCTTCTACTTCTTAAACATTGCATGTAACACGAAGCACGGTTGGTTGAAATTAGTTTTATTATGACCACCTGACCTGCCGAGATCCACTGATCTAGTGAGCGATTTCATAGGCTGAGCTTAAATTCAGAGTTTCACAAAGCGATTAGCCAGGTAGACTCGATTATCCAGCCGCAGTGAGGCGGCAGCATTGGCCCGTCACAACGGACTGGATCATTATGCTCCTGCCGATGTTACCGGTAGGGGACTTTACCCCATATTCAGGTAGAGACGATGATTGGCTCTCAGGCCAACTATGAAATAACAAATGAAATAAGGATACATTTTTATCAGATAATACTATACTATAACAACTATTCAACATTAAACCTAAAATTGAAACTTGTCACATACAAAATCAACCGACATTAAACTTGTTTCGTAGTTTAGTGCCTTTTAATCACATGCATATTCATTAGGTGGCAGCTTCCATGAGTCATGGCTGTCGAAGATTTCGTATTGACTCTCTTTGCGCATGCTCGAGCAGAAACAAAAGACTAAGTGGGAATAAGCATGATCTAAATACCAAACAAGGACAAATTTAACTAAACAAAGTGCAATCGATGTTTTATTTTGTATAATACTATTTCGGGCACTATTTCCTAATTTCATTTCGTTATCGAAAACATACATAGTATATAAAGACGGGGTACAGGAGGGTCCTATATCACAATTCACAGTGAAAATATTTGGTTTTTCACACTGAAAATTACCATTTCTTGTTTCACAAAGAGATCGAAATTTGTAGTCACCTGTCGTCAATTTCACGAAGAAAGTGATACCTCAATCACGGTTCACAAGGAAAATATATTTTAAATCACGCTTCACGCTGTTGCACCTGATCACGAATCACAGGAATAAAAAAGAGCTTTCACGTTCCAAGAGGGAATAATTTTGCTAATCACGGATCACAAAAATACCCCCTGCACCCCCTCTATAAACATTCTGGGGGATAAACGTGCTAACTGGCACTGAGCAGTCAAAACGCCATTCTGAGCCAGACTATCTTCCTGGCGAAGTCACGCAGCCAAGCGAGAGTCCATTATGCGAGACTAATAATTATTAATACACAGCAAATCCTGACAATACATAACTTCATAAATTGATAACGCTTTGATTCATGAGTACACCAGTGTTGCCATCTAGCGGATAACATTTTGACGCGCCTTTCAGAGCCAGACTATCTTTCTGGCGAAGTCACGTAGCCAGGCGATAGTCGGCTAAGCGAGACTATCAGCCAGGGGGTACTGCTGGCTGGCACTGACGTAATCAGCAGCAGCGACCCATGGCGCGCGAGCTGGTCCAGAATATGATGGAGATGGGAAGAAAGATGAAGGGACGAAAGGAAGTGAGAGTAAATGTGCTAGAAGAGAAGATGACAGGAGGAAAGGGGACAAGAGAAAACGCGACAGGAAAGAAGGGAATGGAAGAGAATCTGACAGGAGAGAAGACGGCAAGAGGAAAAGACAACAACCAGACATATGCAAACCGGAGGAGCTACTCCGAGGCAGTGATTGAGGGGGCAAGGAGAAAAGAGAGAGTGTTTGTGGGCGATTCAATTCTGAGAAAAACAGACAAGACTATATGCGAGGGGAAGGACGTTGTTGTATGTCTACTGGGGGCTAGGATAGAGCATGTGACCGAAAGGGTAGAGAAGGTATTGGGGCATGGCAAGGGAGGGTCTATACTAGTATACGTAGGGACAAACAATGCAGACAAGGAGGGAACAACTGGGATAGTTCAGAAGTACAGACAACTAGTAAGGAAGCTAAAGAAGACAAGAGTGGAACAGGTTGTTCTCTCAGGAATTTTGCCAGTAATGGGAGGAAGGGGGGCATCATACCGAAACTGTAAGAGGATGGCGATCAACGCACTAGTTGAGCAGATGTGTGAAGAAGAGGGCGTGGGATTCATAAATGTATGGGGGTACTTCGTTGGGAGAGAAGATATGTACATGAGAGATGGCCTCCATCTAAGTGGAAAGGGGGCAGCAGTATTCTCAGAGAATCTGCCGAGATCTATTGACAGTGGGACAGGTTGCATCTATTTAAACTAAATTCGCAGGGGGGATTCGCAGAGAAGCCTGAAACTGGAGGCATAGATAAAGACAGCAAAAATAATTCAGCAAAGATCAGTCTGGAAAACTGTTCTGAAGCTGGATATAAAAGTGTTTGTTTAAATGCAAGGAGTATAGTAAACAACAGAAATGAACTAAACATTATGGTAGGAGATATTGACCCTCACATAATAGGTATAACCGAATCATGGGCAACCACCGATGTATCAGATGCCGAATTGGGACTGACAGGATATGTAATGTTTAGGAAAGATAGAATAGGAAGAAGGGTAGGTGGAGTTATTTTTATATATTAAAGAATCTATCCAGGCTCATGAAATAAAACTAGACAGGGAAGCATATTGCGAAGAAGCTGTTTGGTGTAACATAGTTACAGGAAACTCAACGTTAACCGCGGATTAGTTTATCGAAGTCCAAACATAAGCATAGAAGAGAATGAAAAAATACAAAACGCTATAAGGGAAGTTAGCAAACGGGACTGTGTAATTATGGGGGATTTCAACCATGGGCATATAAAATGGAAATCTCTACAGAG
Organism: Paraescarpia echinospica; assembly: GCA_020002185.1. Lineage (NCBI taxonomy): Eukaryota > Metazoa > Annelida > Polychaeta > Sabellida > Siboglinidae > Paraescarpia > Paraescarpia echinospica. Next base: position 19,240,313 of record CM034539.1, on the reverse strand, counting down.
TATGGGTAGTGAGGACAACAAGTTTTTAGTTTTAGTACAAGATAGTTTCCTTTCTCAACATGTGCTAGAACCAACCAGGGGAGAGAATGTGTTAGACATAGTTTTGTCCTCACAGAATGAATTAGTTGACAATATCAGGATATGTGAGCCACTGGGGAATAATGATCACAACCAGAGACATTTTACCATCAAAGTAAAATCAGAAAGCAATAGTAAAAAGCTGTACAGGAGAAATTTCCACAAAGGAAAATATAAGGACATGAGGAAATATTTAGCAAAGATAGACTGGAATAACACACTGAAGAATAAGACAGCAACAGAATGCTGGACTATCTTAAAGAGTGAAATTGAATGCATCATCGTCAAATTTGTTCCCTTAAAAAACACGGGAAACGGTCCATAAAGAAACACTTATCGAAAGAAGCCATTAGAAAAATTAAGTATAAACAAATGATGTGGAAGTCATATAGACGTACTGGAAATGATGAAGACTACAACATTTATAAAGAAGCACCAAACCAAGCTACAGCTGAAACTAGAAATTCAAAGAGAAGCTATGAACATAAATTAGCTTGTAATATAAAACATGACAGCAAGAGTTTTTATACGTATGTTCGAAGCAAACAGAAAGTTCAGGATAAGGTCGATCCTCTAGAAGATAGTGCTAGAAATATAATATCAGAAGGATTCTTAATGGCAGAAGACCTAAATGAGTATTTTAGTTCAGTGTTTACCAGAGAAGACACTAGTTCACTGCCAGTACCAGAGGCTAAGTTCAAGGGGGCAGAATCAGACTATTTAAGACAGTTAATTGTAACCCCAGAAATGGTAGCTAAGAAAATTAGGGCTATGAAGGATAATAAATCACCTGGAGTGGATGGTATTCCACCCAAACTACTATTGGAAATTGTAGAACAAATTAGCATACCGCTTGCAACAGTTTTCAACTTGTCATTAGAAGAGGGAGTAGTTCCTTTAGAATGGAAAGAAGCAAACATTATACCGTTATTTAAAAAAGGTTCCAGAAACAAGTCAAATAATTATAGACCAGTTAGTTTAACATCTGTGATTTGTAAATTATTAGAAAGACTAATCAAAGATCAAATGGTGGATTTTCTTGTTAATCATAACTTGATAAACCCTTCTCAACATGGGTTTCTAAAAGCGAGGTCATGCTTAACAAATATGTTATGTTTTTTGGAAGATATCCCTAAGTGGGTAGATGATGGATCACCAGTAGATATCATCTACTTAGATTTTCAAAAAGCTTTCGACAAATGCCACATCAGAGATTACTGCTTAAACTAAAGGCCCATGGCATAGGAAATGGGGTTGAAATTTGCAGATGATACAAAAGTGTTTAGAAGAATTAAAAGTGATGGAGATAGACAGCATTTACAAGAAGATCTTGACAGGTTGACCAAATGGTCTGAAAAGTGGCAAATGTTGTTCAATTTTGGGAAATGTAAATGCCTTCACACAGGACTTGGGAACGAATATGTAGAATATACAATGGGGGGAACTGTACTAAATACTACTGTAAAAGAAAAAGACTTAGGGCTGACAATTAGTGCTGACATGAAGGTTTCAGAGCAGTGTGGAATTACAGCTTCAAAAGGAAATCAAATCCTTGGATTGATTAGGCGAAATATAGCATATAAAAAAAAGAATTAATAATACCGCTGTACAAAACAATAGTTAGGCCTCATTTAGAATATTGTATACAAGCGTGGAGGCCATACCACAAGAAAGACATAGATATGCTAGAAAGAGTACAGAGGAGAGCGACTAAAATGATACAAAAACTGAGGGATCTTAGTTATGAAAAACGCCTAAAAGAATGTGGTTTAACAACACTAGAGACCAGGAGATTGAGAGGAGATCAGATAGAAGTGTTTAAAATATTGAATGGTTATGAAAATACTGATAGAAATATGTTTTTTTTTTCAGTTAAGAAAGATAGAAAGACGTGAAGTTACATTAGTAAAGGAGCAGTGTAGATTAGACGTAAGAAAGTTCTCATTTTTACAAAGGACTGTGAATGAATGGAACATATTATCTGATGATTGTGTGGGTGCTAGTAGTGTGAATATGTTTAAAAATAAAATCCACACATACCTCAGAAGGGTTGGATATATGTAGATAAAAGGGTTGGAATCTCGATAAGCCAAAGGGCTTCCTTGTCCACCTGCCATCTAGAGTTAATTCTCTGGATGGCAATCTTGTTAAATCTTGTTAAATAGTCATGAGAATGTCGGTCCTATTACACTGCCCGAGACCCTAGTACACTGCTCGACGGCAAACCTCTCGACGGCAAAACTGTTCGTCGGCAAACCGTCGAGAATTGAAACAGAAGCGATTTTTTAGAAAATGCCGCGCGGCTAATTTCTCTTTGACCAATCAGCGTTGTTGTTTTGGTATGACGTCAAAGTGCACATGTCAGATTGCACGTTTTCCAATATAGCGATGTAATCTCTTTAAAATAAAAGAAAAAGGATTCGAATTAGCAGCGCCGTCTGTTGATAACAGTGGTTGATAACCCTGAATTAGCAGCGCCGTCTGTTGATAGCCCTGACAAAATTCATGATGTCGGCAGAAAAACTTATCGTAGAGGTAGAGAGGCGGGAATTGCTATATGCTCCATCCCATCCTGATTACAAAAACGCAAAGAAGAAGTTGGCCATGTGGGAAAGCTTTGGGGCCAAGCTAGACATGACTGGTACGTGATAGTTTATAGAAATAATGCAACCCTAGTTTCGATGTCATTATAAATATTCAGGAGTTCGGATCGTTCGCAGCACATGGTTCGTAGCGTCGCCTATCGAACGCTGCTGTCATGACTTCAGACAGCTGTCATATTTCACAGCATCTACAAGCTATTCACGTGGCAAATTTACACATGCCGTCGAAGATTGCCGCGCTCTGTGTACTAGGCTCTGCTCGCGGTTTGCCGCTTTGCCGTCGAGGTTTTGCCGTTGCCGTCGAGCAGTGTAATAGGGCCTTTATACGGATCGTAAAGGTGGGGCCAAAGTGGAAACTGCGCGTATGCGCAGTTATTTTTTCGATATATTGTCAGGGTCTTTAGTGATTAATAAAATATAACTCTAATGAAATAAAGGCATAGAGTTACATTAAATAATCACATTAACAGGATTATTCTATAATTGCGTACATTACAAAGATATTAACATTCTGAAAGAATCGCTTTAATGTTTCCCTCTTAGACGCCTTGAACCTCGAGCGCCTAAGTTCATGGATTAATCTACGACCCCTAGAATAGGACGTGCCTCCTAAATGTTTTCAAAATATATACAGTGGAACGTCGGTCACCCACGGGAATAGGCCAAAGTTACCTTAATAGCGAGGTGACCTTAATGCTGAATATATGGACTGAAGCATCACGGGAATAGCTCAGTTGCCAGATCTCTGGATCTGACCGCTAGACGGCGCCTTTCAAACATCCGGCAAGTTCAATCAATGTATGAGACGATCCAGAACAAGAACAAGAACAAGAAAGTTTTATTTAGATCCCAATTACAATATATGTATAATATCAAATTAACGTAACATGAATAGGCATATATATTCATAAATACAAATGCAGTGTAATTTCAAATTAGGTGGCGTCTGTGACACCTATTAAGACAATAACAGTCGCTCTCATAGGAGCCACAGTCGCGGCGTCAGATTACAAACCCATACTTCATCGAATAATTTACCCATGCTACTTGTTTAATATATCAGGCAAAACAACTGTTTACATCGAGACATATCTTGACTTCATACAAAACTTAAAAGGTGAGTTTCAACAATATTTATAACGGCAACAATCTGGACAAATATTGCCCCGACAATGGCTATAGGCTTAGCGTTCCTCGCACCATCGATCAAAAGTGCATTCACTTTGTGTTGATATTTGGTTCATCAGAAAACAATCTTTCAAACATGTTTTAGAAAATTTGATAGCACTTTATTTGAAACGTTTTAACCAGTTAACACAATAATTTGCCTTCTCCATGGCCGGTCATTGCCAGATTTCAGACGAGCTGTCAAGCTTGGATAGGTCACAGCTGAAACCATTGCACCACAATGGAGACCCCCAGATCTAAGTCGATTGTTTGGGGGTCGTGCCAAAAAATATTTTCGCCTGGGCTCTTTTTAGCCCAACAAGTTGTGATTGATCCATTTAGATGTGCTTGTAGGCCTACTTATCCGTTGTTTACATTGTTGGCCTAAACTGATTAACAAATTATAGCCCTACAGTTGTTTATATTGGATCTAAATAGATGTTTACTACATGGAAAATTGGCGAGAAAGACCGAGGAGATTTTGTAACTACTTTTGCCAAACAATATATCGGCGAGTACGGCAAATATTTCGGATGTGATAAAACAGGATCGACACGTTTGAGATACGTGTTATCTAATATTGAAGTTGTTGTCAACGTTACGAAGCGTAACAAGGGATGGTGGATGTCACAAATGTCCACAAATAATGTGACTTCTGAGGCGAACTGGCGGAAGGTCGACGGGAGTTGGGCCGGCCAAAGCTGCGTTTCAGAGATACTCTTAAGGACTCCCTAAAGAGCTTCGGAATTGACCCGGTCTCCTGGGAAAACCATGCGGCAACTCGTCCTGCTTGGGGAGATCTGGTCTGGAAAGGTGCAACCTCTTTCGAGAATCAACGTGTCGAAGCAGCCAGGACCAAGCGCGAGGGTCGAAAGGCGAGAGCTGCAAGTATACATCAACAGTGCCAGCTCCATTCGTGTGCGAAATCTGCAAAAATACATTTCATGCGAACAGTGGCCTTACCGGCCACATGCGAACCCACCGCAAAAAGAAATCAACAAACTTTAACTGTTATTATTACGTGAAATGTGATGTCGTAGTCTTCATTGATTCCATGGACAAGAGAGGATGGGAGACCAAGAATTGTTGACATACCTTTTTGGTTTCTTTTTTATAGTTTCATCTTTGTAGCAACAAATAACCAAGTGTTGCTAAGATTAACTTTTATTTATAAACTATGTATGGGTATTAATAATATCAACGTAGTTTTATTTAATATACGATATTTGGGTCATTCAAAAAATTATCTCCTGTGACAATCTGTCCCCCATGTCCGGGTTGGTTGGTGCAGATTATGGGGTTGGTGGCCATATAATGTGTGGACTACGATAACGGAAATAAAGTAATGTGTTCACGAAATATAATTCCACAATAAAAGAGGGAATATAAAATGTGCCAGGTGGCGTATTGGTGAGTTTCTCAGTGGCAAAATTTTGCGATATTATAAGATTCATGTTTTTTTAATCACGTATGTTACATGAAAAGTATTTGTTTGAGTCATGACGCATTTCAGCCTAATTCACATTGACATGTTTAAAATAGATACCCAAGATATGAAATTTAACGAAAGGATTTTCCAAAATTCGTAATTGTACGACTAGTAGTCATAGAAAATCCGAGCTCATTGGGGCAACAAAACGAAAGGAGTGAGTTAGGGAGGGAGAGAGGACGTGATGGAGCGACGGAGGGAGAGACGGTGGCATGGACTGATGGAGGGAGGGAGGGAGGGAGGGAGCGATGGAAGGAGGGAGGGAGCGATGGAAGGAGGGGGAGGGGGGGGGGGGGGGGGGGGGGGGGGGGGGGGGGGGGGGGGGGGAGAGGGGAGAGAGGAAGTGGGCAGGAGGGAGGGAGCGATGGAAGGAGGGGGGGGGGGGGGGGGGGAGGGAGAGTGAGAAGGAGGGAGGAAGGAAGGGATGGAGCGAAGGATGGAGAGACGGTGGCATGGACTGATGGAGAGAGGGAGCGGGAGGGAGGGTGCGGAGGAAGGAGGGCAGGAGGGAGCGATGGAAGGAGGATGGGAGACCGGGAGGGAGGGAGTGGTGGGAAGGAGCGGGGAAAGGAGGGCAGCAGGGAGGAGGAAAGCGATGGAAGGAGGGAGGGAGTGCGGGAGGGAGAGAGAGTGAGAAGGAGGGAGGGAGTGCGGGAGGGAGAGAGAGTAAGAAGGAGGGAGGGAGCGAGGGAGGGAGAGAGAGTGAGAAGGAGGGAGGGAGCGAGGGAGGGAGAGAGAGAGAGAAGGAGGGAGGGAGGGCGGGAGGGAGTGAGAAGGAGGGAGGGAGCGAGGGACGGAGAGAGAGTGAGAAGGAGGGAGGGAGTGCGGGAGGGAGAGAGAGTGAGAAGGAGGGAGGGAGCGAGGGAGGGAAGGAGGGAAAGGAGGTGCGAGGGCAGGAGGGAGGGAGAGAAGGAGGGAGGGAAGGATGGAGGGAGGAAGGGAAGAAGGAAGAGATGGAGGGAGGGGAATAGCATGAAGACAGAAACAGATTCCACCAAACTGACAGGTAGCATATAACGAGCACTATGACAAACGAAGTGTAAATACTGATGAAAAACTGGCTCACGGTTGCTTTGGGGTGACCTTTTCTGAAACGTAACAGAAACAAAGTAGCAGCCCGTCAACGCATTCTCTTCCAATAAGCTAGGTTGTGTGACAAAGTGTGTTCATCTTTACTGTTTCAATATGCTAACTTATATGTAAATAGCAACAATAGTAAATAGCGAATGCGCGCCTACGCAATTGTAACAACACACCACATTTACACATTATGTAATCATGACTGAAATGTTTACACACTGATCAATCTTATGTACCTGTTTTATGAACGGATTGTTAGGTTAATGACATTTTATCAAAATTCTAGTATTTTATTAACATCAAACGAATTTGCTAACTTAAATTTGCATTTTGAATTAAACTACCATTTTGACTGTTTTTAAGAAGATGTAAGTACATCAAGAACACTATTTACTTATTTGATATTACTTGCTATGTCACTTTGGTATTTGATGTTATTCAATAAATTGTACGTTGACAAAATTGTCGGTCGAATGGTTCATGTTGATTCTGTGGACATTTGTATTCAAAGATGGACGATTTCAGAATGCAACTTTAACTGATATGTGTGGTTACAAGCGTTGTCATGGACGCAACCAAGGAAATATGCCCATATATGTATGCTTCCAACGTGATGATATTTTCAGTGGATTTTCAAAATTTGGCTTTCAACAAGTCCGCCGCGCATAGTTCAACCAACGTCCGCATGGTGGCAGCAACAGCACTAAACAGTAGCGAAACTTGTGCCGAGACAAAGATGTCTACCAGCCCCTGGCATTCCTCGCAAGCCAGGGCTGTTTGCCATGCAAAACTAGCCCTGGCTGATCCCCTATGCGAAGTGCGGAAGTTAGCTGACTCAAACTAGTAATTGACTTCGCCAGTCGCGACTGCATCACCCGTGAGAACAGCGCAAATACTCGCCCTAATTTGAAGACGGATAAACGACTTCTGGGAATCCCAATATATAATGACCCGTTCGCCCATTAGCACGAGCAGCTGAGCGGTATTGTGTATTCGAATAATTGCTTCTACTTCCTAAACATTGCTTGTAACATGAGCCACGGTTGGTTGAAATTAGTTTTATTATGACCACCTGACCTGAGTAGATATAATGATCTAGTGAGCGATTTGATAGGCTGAGTTTTAAATTCAGAGTTTCGCAAAGCGATCAGCCAGGGGGTACTGCTGGCTGGGACTGACGTAATCAGCAGCAGCGACCCCTGCCCCTGGCGCGCGAGGATGGCCCCTGGTGGTGAGGGGATTTAGCTGGCGAATACGACGTTCAGAGGGTCGTTATAACGAGCAGCCGTAAAGATGGACGTGAGTAGTAACACGGAGACATAGCACATTTGTCTGTAGTCAGAGATTATAAACGACCTGGAGAGATTCCAACCACCGGTGATTACTGGAGGAGAGGCAACATTATCATTGGCCCAGGACCGTTTCACTGACAGTCTTACTAGCTCATTAGCCTGACTGTTCCTCCTAGTTCCTAGTTGTTTCCAGCACTCGGCAACGTTCTATTAACTGACTAGCCTGTGTATATTGTGGTTACAATGTTATGATCTTATGAGGTCTCATTCAACTAGCCAGCCTTTTAACTGTACTCTTTAAAGTCGATTTCGCTTCTTAACAATGATCATGTTCTCTGAAAACTGTCAACACCATGCCGCGCCACCGGGACACTGGCATGTTACAAAAATAGTGTCCTCAGTGATACGATGGTGGTGATTTGCATTTTAAGAAAGCTTAAATTTAATAATGGATTATGTTGAATAGTGAATTTTCCATATGAGCTTAGTAAAACAGGCCCGAGAGTTGCGGGGAATTCGGTGGGGCAGAGATATTGGAGAGATGGGAGGTTAAGACACATTTAACTCTTGTTTCTCTAGCTGTCCCAAAAGCCAAGAATATGTAAGTATTTGTTGTACCATTTTATAATATATGCGCGCGCGCACGCACGCACGCACACAACCAATAATGACAAGAAGTATCGGTCAATATGGGCTTTATTGGACGACCGTTATTATAAGGTAGAGGTGTTTTTTTACGAATCCGTTGAGTTAATAACATTTTGGATGAATGAATGAATGAATGAATGACAGTTTATTCAACATCAACAACAATATAATACATGCACAGTACGGTGTGCTGCTGCTGCTGCTGCCGCTGAAAGGACATAGATGAAGTCGTAGACTTATATGTTGCTATGCCTTTCTCAAACTAAACAAAACTGAATAAATACAACACGAATTATAAATAAATCACAAAATAATATTATCAAGTTGTACAACAAAGACAATGTACATGTACACACATACATACAATAATAGGATTAATGTTAACGATCGGTACCTAACATTTATCAACGTTTATATTGTTCGTTTGCGTATCTGGAGTACCTAAGTACTACAACCTGGTTAGATCGTATACTGATCCATACTCTCAACATCCATACAATAGTTAGTAGTGTTTGGGTGAAATCAATGTTGAACAATTTAGTCAACACATGAGTGGTTGACTTTCCTGCATTGTTTTATCGTAACACACAGTAACATCAGGTGTAGGAAAAAAAATTGTTGCCAGAATCCTTGTTCCGATTATAGAGTAAACGGTACAGGTGCAATATCAGGTCCTTACCTTACCTAACCTCTTCGCTCCCACTGGAGATTTAGGCGTTAATACCCATTGGGAGGTTTTTGGGGATTGGTAGATCCAAAACACTAAAGGACGCACATTTCTGATTGCAACTGGCAACTAATACATTGTGTGCATAGAGGTTATTATGTTGTAGAACAACAGTAATGATACAAATATATGTATAATGAACATGTATTTCCCTGTCTACTCTACATAACTGTTTACCTACATGAAACACCTAATTTTTTTTTTTTTAGGTGAAATCGTGATTGAGGTCGCCATGGCAATAAATGATCCTCATCCTCAAGAATGCGCCACACAGAATAAGTAAAACCTACCGTGTGTCTTTGGAACAAGATGAACGTTTGTGAAGATATCTATACCTGGGAAATATCGCACGCTAAATCTATGCCAAGTAGATATTTATGGCCATCCGGGTACGTACAGACGACAAGTAACGCACTACCTGATATATGGCTGGTGTTGTCAGTTGGTTCCTCTGTTGTGTCATGAACACATGGAAATGAGTGTATGAGAACAACTTTTTAACATAAAATGCACTGGAACATTTTTCCGTGGTGTGGCCCGTGTGTGTGCGTGTGCAAGGTGGTGCACACGTGCGTGCGTGCGTGTGTGTGTATCATTATAATAGCTTGTAACAAGTAACTAGTGTTTGTAATGCAAAATGCGATTTCTTTCAGTAAATGTGACGAACCTGGCTCTCGGCAAGAAGGCGTTACAGAGTTCAACGGTTTCTCCTGCGTCGCATGCGACAGATGGCACCACTCGCACAGACGCGTTGAGACACAGCTGCGTGCGCACCAAACCCGATAAATATCCGTGGCTACAGGTGGACCTGGCGGCCGAATACGAAATATTGCAAGTGGTCATCACAAATCGCGGAGATTGCTGTGGTTAGTACGCTCTCTGGTTTAACTTGTTGTAACGTCATCATTGACAGTGAGCACTATTGTTATGACAGCGCCACCGATGTCCTTAGTTGCCATCAGCAACAACATCAGTTGAGTTAGAGCGAAAATATATATAAACGGAAATAAAGAAGAGGAAAGGATAATAATAATAATAATAATAGTGATGATGCTGATGATGACAGTGATAATAAAGATGACGGTGATGATGATAAACTTTGAACAATTTAGCACAATTGGCGGACATTGGGATAGACTTTATTTATGGATCACGGTGCCCATTTGTTGAGCAAATTTAGTTATTCGACGTCTGCTTGCGACGCAATATTCCATACATTCGTTGTCTTTGTTTAAATTAAACTCCAACAACCAAACCATTTAGTCAAATAACGCATTGGGGTGGACTTTCTTTATGGATAACCGTGCCCATTTGTTGAACAAGTTATTCGATGTCTGTTTGCGAGGCAATATTCCATACATTCATTGTCTTTGTTTAATATAAACTCCAACAACTAAATTACTGAGCCAAATAACGCTCTGGTCAACTGCTTGAAACAAAAAACGTCATGTTTTATCCAGAGCACTAGGCCAGTGCGCACATTGCTGCATGCATGCCGTCTCATGTAACGTCAGTGCAGAGACAAAACAGGCAGTAGTACTACATCATGACAGGCAGTACATAGTTTCATTTACGAATCTCTATGACACAATAGTTTGCTTTCCACTTCAGCCCACCAGTTACATGACGTCATCATAGACGTGTCGACGTCAGAAGATGGCGTCTTCTCTCAGAAATGCGTTGTGGTGAAAGGAGACTTATATACTGTTGGGCGAAACACGACACATCCATTGCGTAGTAGGAGTGAAGGGCAGATTCATCAACATCACTGTTCCAGGACCGAATGAGACACTCACTCTCTGCGAAGTGCAAGTTACGCTCTGGAATAATAGGATTACGCCGTATCGTATTTGCAGAATTTCCCCTAAATGTGTTTTAACTGTTGGTTTCTCCCCATTTGAATCGCTGTAAGCTATTGTTTGGAATGATTACATACTACTTTCTGCAAAGATAACACGGTGGTATCAACCATTCATCCGGGATCTTCTTCAGAATCGTTTCCCGGCATGCTTGGCACGGACTTCGCTTATTGGTTTGGCAGGAAAGATGTCGGCCCTTGCGATGTGATGGAACACTGTGAGTGAAGTATATAATTATTAGTTATACTAATTATAATACTAATTATATTTGATTATATGGAGCAATTATCTCAATCACACTTATACAAGTTAAGAAGATGGCATCGATGTATTTGGTTTAGTTCTGTATACAGTTTCCGTGCTTCCGTTCCAAATTGGTTATATGCGCATAGACGTGTATGTGCAGCTCTTTATACGTAGGGAGTGAATATATATATATACATCAATGTCAGTTCGAAAATAAGACTGATGCGCTCCCTTGTCATGTCCATCTTTCTATACGCTTGTGAAACATGGACCCTCTCAGCAGATCTATAGAAGAGGATACAAGCCATGGAAATGAGGTGCTTTCGGAAGATCTTGCGCATATCATACAAAAACCATGTTAATGCAGACGTTCGCAACAAGATCATACAAGTCATCGGACCATACGAAGACCTCCTTACAACGGTCAATAAGTGCAAACAGAAATAGTACGGCCATGTCTCACGATCATCTGGCTGTGCAAAGACCATCTTGCAAGGTACCTTGAGAGGAGGGAGAAGAAGCGGTAGACAGAAAAAAGAGGTGGGAAGACAACATAAAAGAGTGGACAGGACTGGAGTTCGCCGACTCGACATATATATGTATATATATATATATATATATATACATATATATGTATATATATATATATATGTATATATACATACATACATATATAATATATATTACCAGGTATATACATATATACTTATATATATATATATATATATACATACATATAATATATATATATATATACATATAACCAAACATGTTTTCTGTTTGTTTCCAGTTCGCATCAAACAGTAACTCGATTCGTTGTTCAAAAATGGGCTTTCGCTTAACACAACGCCTAGTACTGAGAATACAACAACCCAGAAACTGTGCGGGGCTGTCACAGAATGTAGACACGACTACCTGGCGACAAATACTGTTGAATTCGCCCGGGCGTTCCTGTTTCTAATGCAACGTTCAAGAACGCCCCGAAACCAGGTGAGATATACTGGAAGAGAAACATATTCTAAAACTTGGCAAACTAACAACTGATCAAAAAGACTGGTTAATATTGGTAGTTTAATTATACATTTTGCTCTGCACCTCTTTGTATGGATGCACGCATGCACACACATATCGAGGAACGCACACGCCACACGTAAGCACTCCGTTACACACGTATACTTGCTACATGCACGCACTCTCACACACATATCCCACATGTACGTGCGGATGAATGTATTGACAGTGTAAGTTGTTTTTCTCCTGCCGTTTTCGACTGCAGAGCTAACAACTCTTGCACGGAGGTACAGTTGGCGTGGCCAAAATATATCTTTCCGTACAAGACAAGAGATAGCTACATTGAGTGTTCTAAAACCGGCAAGTTCGCTGTGAGGGTCTGCGTCAAGAATTTATTCTACCTGCCAACTAAGGGAGGATGTGCTTAATTCCTGACGTCCAGGACCATCAGCTGTTGGGGGAAACACGACCTCCTATGATCAACAACGCAAAGGAGAACATTGTTCGCTTGAATGAAATCCGCAGTCACACAGCAGTGTTAACCTTACGACCACAAGTAGTTATAATGTGGTTGACGGTACGGGTCATGACCTAAGATCAAAGGAAATCGGTGAAACATCAAAGGGTTTTGCACGTTTTTTATTAGTAGTGAGTCGTTTTGGTGCACTCAGGAATGTTACTTATAAAAAACGTTTGGAATGACAGCTTACTTATAAAAAAAACGTGTGATTGATTGCCTAATTAGTGAATAATTAGTGAATAATTATGAACGGTGTGCGCGCCCTCTAGCGAGAAAACTAATTAGTACTAATTAGTGTGTGCGCTCTAATTAGTAAAACTGCTAGTGCTACCCTCTAGTGAAAATACTAGTACTAATTAGAATGTGCTGTAATAATTAATTAGTGCTAATTAGTATAATAAATAATTAGTGATTAATTAGTGCTAATTAGTAAAACTGCTGGTGCTAAAAACACTAGTACTAATTAGAATGTGCTGTAATAATTAATTAGTGTTAATTAGTATAATAAATAATTAGCGATTAATTAGTGCTAATTAGTAAAACTGCTAGTGCTACCCTCTAGTGAAAACACTAGTACTAATTAGAATGTGCTGACTTTGCTAAATAGTTGACTAATTAGTGCTGATATATACCACAAATGAGGCAGTAAAGTCTAGTGAAGTACGCCTGCACTTAGCTTGCATCAGTCAGCTGCTGGCGTCGCTGAAAGTGCAGAGGTTATCGGATGGCCTACTCGTCACGACTCACGGCCAAATGGGATATCGTATTACGGCATTGTTTGGGTAGTGGTGAAAATATGTTGTTGGCGCTTTTGCAGCTGCGATGGATTTGGCTGTGCGTTAAGCGGGCGCAGCGCGGTGCAATTTAATGATAAAGTTGGCTGGTTCTGCGCGGCGCATTTTATAACGCTGGATTATTATTATTGTGTAGGCGCTTGGCAGTGATTCTTTGGCTGGCGGTGGTAACAGCTGTCACTTGTGTGCGCATTATTTGGAATATGCTGTATTGGTGCTGGTTCTGCGCGGCGCATTTTATAACGCTGGATTATTGTGTAGGCGCTTGGCAGTGATTCTTTGGCTGGCGGTGATAACAGCTGTCACTTGTGTGCGCATTATTTGGAATATGCTGCGGTTGTTGGATGCTATGCTGTATTGTGGTCGTGTGCAAGGATTGAACATAAGAAAGGAAACGGTGAGAAATATATTTTTATTGCGTCCCCTATGGAAACGGTGAGAAATATATTTTTATCGCGTCCCCTATCCCGGTCGTCCATAAACAGTAGGGGTTGCCCTATTCCACTCCGCTGGCACCGGTCCAAACCCGTGTCGTCCAGGTGGAGTCGGAGGGGGAGATCGACGGGGTGGACGTGGACCGAAAGTCCGAGCACGTCCACGGCTCCGTTCGAAAAGATTACAAGTTACGCTGTCAGTGTCGGCGGGCTCGTGAATTGGTGATGGCGGGCGTCGTCTTACCCCGAGTACGCATAACGTGGGAAGATCAGGCGGTGGCGCTGTAAGGGTGACACGGCAAGTGGGCGAAGCTTGTGTTGGGTCGGCGGCGGCGGCGGCGGCTTGGTGGCGAGCGGGCGAAGGATCGATCTGTCGGCGGGGGCCTCTATGACGTGAAGGCACGTACCACGGCCGATGGAATAGGTTCGATGATCAAGGCCGGGTGTTATGAATGAAGGTGTGGCGTGTGAATGATCTGTAAATATAACAGATTGTTAGTTGGCTGATTCGGTAGTGGCGGGCGTGCGTCGGCACGCGATGAATAGAACGCCGCGTCCCCCCTGTTGTTCACGAGGGGTCGTGTCCATAATAAGCATGTCGATTCCGGGCGGTCTGACAAAACCGTTTTGTTTTGATGGCAACATAATGGTTGTTCCCCGTCCCACGTCAAACGTTTCAAAGCCGTTAATTTGGCGTCTGTAAATAAAATGTTTTTTAGTTAGTATCGTTGAGCCGTTATTTTAGTTAGGGAAGAAACATGTAAATTGTAGTTATTTGAAGGAAACCCGTTATTTTAGTTAGTATCGTTGAAGGAGGAAACATATATAATCGTACCTCGCTCCTGGTCTTTGGGCGTTGTCATTCATCGCGGCGGCGCTCGCTTGTGCGTGTTCGTCGTTGCTCATTGTTCGAAAGAATGACGCTCACTTGTTTACGCGGTGACTGTAGGCGCAGTTTTGAAGGCATGTTAATTGACACGTAGCCTTCTCTTACGTAAGCGCTTACTTAAGAGACTTACGTAACTAGCTACAAAAGTACATAAAGCCTTAATAAATAGTTAATTGCGTAAAGGAAACGGTCTATAATGCTAATTAAGGACTGGAGAATCTTATGGTAAACTTATAATAGAAAATAAAAGCGACGTTCTGTTTATGCACTAACGTGACCGATAGATTTTTTTCAGTTTTAGTAACCTTGCGAGAATGGGCTGTTTTCTGGCGCGCGTGCGCGAGTACACGGGAGAGAACGCTTCTGTATTCGCTTATTGTCGGTGTGGTAACTTCGTGTGTTGTTGGCTTTGCAGATCGTCGTTGCTGTTGACATCATGCTGCCCGTGCTGGGAGACGTGCCGAAAAAGATTAAAAAGCCGAAGGTAGTGGCGGCTGAAAATACGATGAAAGTTCCTGCAGCGACGGCCACTTCTTCATCTTTAGGCGGCGGCGTTGGTGCCAAGCAGGCGGGCGATACCTCGGCCAGTGTCGATGCGCCTTGGTGAGTTTGTTCGCGCTGAATGCGCTAACTCTGAAAGAGTTTCTACAGGCGATGGATGGTGTATATAAGATTTCTACATCCGTGAAAATTACCGGCATCGCATGGACAAATAAATGCACGTACATTGGCTGTTGTAATTGTAAGCGCAAATTGCGAGGCCTCCCAAGCGGCACTATGGTGTGCGCGGTGCACGGAGTACAAGTGAAGCCGAAAAGTTATTTCTCGGTGCGCGCCCTGGTGGAAGGAGCCGGGGGCGATGATGATGATGATGTGGGTCTTTGGCTTACTCTATTTGACGAATCGATGTCATTGCTCGTCGATTATTTCACCACGTAATGGTGAAGAGAGAGCTAGCTTATATCACGTTGAAATTGCTAATAGGTGAAGCCGTTTACTATTTGCTTACCCTGACATGTATGTCGTTTACGATCTAGATTGCCTGACATTACTGTGGCATAAAGCCTTACATGTTATTTGCCGACTCGTGGCATAAAGCCTTATATGTACGATGAAGCCTGACACGTCGCCGTGAACAATACTGTGGCATAAAGCCTTACATGTTGACTCGAGGCATGAAGCCTTATATGTACGATGAAGAGCTTGCCTGACATTATAACATTACTGTGGCGTGAAGCCTTACATGTGCGATTACCTGACATTATTGTGGCCTTATGTATGTTTGTTGCAATAAAACGTTGAAAACGTACGCCCGCCTCTTCGTTCCTCTAACGGTAGTCGACATGGACAGCGCTGCCACCTGACGGTCCAGTGAGAAAACACACCTTGTCGCACGAAAAGCCCCAGCTGCACGATGCTAGAGCCCCGATGAACAGACTTGTAATGACAATTCCTCTAACGGACTGCGTTGCCACCTGACGGGTAGGTAAGAGAAAAGCCCGCCTCCGCGCAATTGCAGTGAGAAAACAAACATCGAAAAAACGGCTGCCCCAGTGATACTTGTGGCGCGCGAGCGGTCCAGTGAGAACCTTGTCACACGAAAAGCCTACGCTGCGCGATGCTAGAGCCCCGACGAACAGACTTGTAATTCCTCTAACGGACAGCGTTGCCACTAGGTAAGAGAAAAGCCCGCCTCAGCGCAATTGCAGTGAGAAAACAAACATCGAAAAACCCGCTGACCCAGTGACACTTGTAGCGCGTGTTTTATGTACGAAGAAAACCGCACGACGAAAACCAGCGGTAGTCGGCATCGAAAGCGCTGCCACCTAACGACGGTTGTGTAACAATGCACTACAACCTAGCGTGGTTGCCACCTAACGGACGTTTTTCGCGCGGCTTTATAGTCGGTGTCAGTGATTCTTCGTAGTTAATAGCGGTCCGACATCGACATAGACCGCTGCTGTCATCTACCGCGTTAGAGGCGTGCCGCTACCACCGACGATGTACGAATGCCCGAAATGCGGTCGATCGTACGCTCGTCGCTCCGCTATGTTGAAGCATCTGAATAGCTGCGACGGTAGTAGTGGTGAACATCACGCGTGTCAGAAATGCGATCGTACGTTCCCCCGTCGCAATAATATGGTGAGGCATCTAAAGACCTGCGGTATTCCGCTACCGCCACCACCACCGCGCGTCGACGACGGTCTATGGCGTACCGTTCGCGAGCACTGGTCTAGCATCCGCTCGTCTAAGGCGCGCGGTCCCGTCCAGTCGAGGTACAACTTCGAAATGACCGACTGTTTGGACACAGCCGCGCTCGACGCCCGACTACGACTGATGTTCGAAGAGCAGACTCGGGGGTTTAAGATTAACTTAAATTTCGGTTTTATTCTTCGTCACAAGGAGACGGGCCGCTACACGTACTACCATTCGTCCTGTAACTGTTGCGGCCGCTATCTCGAATCGCCCGTCCTCGTTACCGACGCCGCGTCGTTCGAACGATTCCTCGACGCCGCCCGTCAACCCGACGTTCTCCAGTATGTTATTTCGCAGAGACCCGACTCGGGGTGGATCGCCGAATTGGGGACGAACGTTACCTACTTTCTTAACGCGATCATCAACCATCCTATCGGGTGCGCGCGGCAGCGACTCCCCGACTACCTGCGCACCAACAAGGCGCTCATCGGTCTAGCGAAAGATCAACACAATCAGCCGTACACCGATAACCTGTGCCTCTTCCACTGTCTGGCGCTGCATCGGGGCGCAAACTACCGCGTACACGATTTGACGAAATTGGCCTTACGGCTCTACGCCGACTACAGCGACGAACCGTATTACGCGTTCGCCGGCGTTCCGCTGAACGAGTTCGACCGGGTGGAGACGGTCTTCGAAACAAATGTGACCGTGTATCGACTGACGGAGGAGGAGGGGACCGCGAAATTGGTCCGCCGCTCCCTCCACCGCTACCCGACTACCATCAACGTCAATCTGTGCGAGACGCACTAATCGTTCATAACCGACGTCTCGATGTTCTGTCGCTCGTACCTATGCGGCAAGTGCGGCGAAACGCTGTGGCCGTCCATCTATCTACTGCGACGCCACGTCTTTCCCGGCTGGGTCTACCATCCGACGCATTCCGTGTTTCAACAGCTGGAAGACGAGGGCGTCTACGTGTACGAACGCCTGCGATACTACCCGTACAGGGCGACGTACAACATCGAGTGCTACATCGATGATCGCGACCAGTCGGCGGACAGCGACAAATGCCGGTGGATAGCCCGACACGAGCTACTCAGCGTGAGCGTTGCCTCGAACGTCCCTGGGCACGAGACGGCGCGCTGCTTCGTCACGACCGTCGATTCAGGCGAGCTCGCGAAGCGCCTGATCGACGTCCTGGAGGCCATGAGCGAGGCGGCGTGCGCGGCTCTGCGACCGTCGTACGACGCGACCTTCGAGGCGATCGCCGCGCTCGACGACGAATGGCGAGCTCGCGCGACGGAGAAGGAGGCGTCGCGCGATAAGAGCCCGTACACCGTCCTCGCCTATCGCCTGTGGTCGCATCTGTGCCGCCTCCCCGTCCTCGGCTTCAATTCGGGAAAATATGATATGAACGTCGTCAAGAAGTATCTGACGCCCCTGATCATGACCAGCGAGACGCAGAGCATCTCGTCGGCGTTTACGATCAAGCGTCAGAACAACTTCATTTGTCTGACGACGGCGACGCTCAAGTTCCTGGACATCACCAGCTACCTGGCCCCCGGCGTCAGCTACGATAAGTTTCTGAAGGCCTACGGCTGCGCGGCGACGAAGGGTCACTTTCCCTACGAGTACCTCGACGACCTGCAAAAACTGGACGACACCGAACTGACGCCACGCGAGGCCTTCTACAGCCACCTGTAGCGCGAATGCATCTCCGCAGCCGATTATGAGGGTTGCGCAAAGGTATGGCGCGACGAAGGGAAGACGACGCTGCGGGACTACCTCGTCTGGTATAACAACAGTGACGTGGTTCCGTTCTTGGACGCCGTCGACAAACAGTTCGCCTTCTATCGGGAGCGCCTCATCGACATGTTCAATGACGCCATCAGCGTACCGGGCCTAACGCTGCTGTACCTCTTCAACGATCTGCCGTCCACGGTCCACTTCACGCTCTTCAACGAACCGAACAAGGACCTGCACCGGCTCCTGCAATCGCAGATAGTCGGCAGCCCCTTGATCATTTTCGCGCGCTATCACGAGGCCGACGTGACCTTTCTCCGGCGCGACGAGTACGGCGAGTCGGCGCGGCCATGCCGCTCGATCGTCGGCTTCGACGAGAACGGCTTCTACCTATGGGCGATCACGCAGGAGATGCCGACGGGGTGGTACACGGGCCGTCGCGCGGAGAACGCCTTTCGACCGGAACGCGTTCACCGCTACGGCTGCCTGGCCGTGGAGTGGCTGACGTGGGAGGCGGAGCGGACGGGGGCGCGCATACGACACCAGCTCAACGGATGCGAGAAGCGCGTCGGCAAGTACCGGGACGACGGCTGGTGTCGCGAGACGCGGACGGCGTACCAGTTCCAAGGGTGATTCTTCCACGGCTTCCCATGCACGGGGAAGGCGACGAACGAGGTGTGCGGCAAGCCGATCAGTCAACTGTACGCCGAGACGGCCGCCGTCACGGCCTACCTTCGCCGCTTCGTCACCGTCGTCGAAATGTTGGAGTGCCAGTGTCGCGCGACGAGACCGCCGCCGCCGCCGCCGCCGTGGAGCTGGACCGACGGTGGCGCCGCCGTTACGCGGTCGACGATCCTGAAGGCCGTGCTCGACGGCATTGTGTTCGGCATGGTCGAGTGCGCCTTCGCCGAAATGCAGCCGATCTTCAAGAACGCCTACATCGCGCGCGACAATCTCAGCCCGTTCATGCGTCGGTACGCCGAAACGAACGAGCTCCTCGACCGACCTCAGCGGACGCTCGTGGGGAGCTTCTTCGGCGCCAAGATTCTACTCGCGATGCCGCTACTGCGGTTGTATCTGCGGTACGGACTCGTCGTCGAGCGCGTCTACCAGATCGTCGAGTACGAGCCTGTCACGTGCTTTCGTCGCTTCGGCGACACGGTCTCCGCCGCGCGAGGCGAGGGCGACGCCGACCACGACAAGGCCATCATCGCCGATACGTTCAAGCTTCTCGGGAACAGTTCATACGGGAAAACTAGCACGCGGGTCGATCTGCACCGCGACATCAAGTACTGCACGTCCGCCGGCGCCGCGACACTGATCAACGATCGACGATTCCGGCAACTCGACGTCTTCGTTCCCGACGGTCTCTACGAGGTGGCGCTAAACAAGCGAACCGTCCGGTACGCGCTACCCATCCAGATCGGCTACTTCGTATACCAGTATGCGAAAATGCGTATGCTGGAATTTTATTACGATTTCATCGCCGCCTACATACCGCGCCCCCTGTTCCAGTACTGCGCGATGGACACGGACTCGGCGTATTTGAGCCACGCGGGTCTCGACCTTGACGACCTCGTGGCGACGGCTAAGCGCGAGCACTACTTCCGGCACCGCGGAGAGTGGTTCCCGTCGGAAACCTGCGACGCGCACGCGGAGGCGTACGTGCGGTGCCGGCTCGCCTGCCGAGCGTGTGACACGCCCGAAGAGTGTTGCGCGAGACGGCGCAGGTACGGTAAGCGAACGCCGGGCCTCTTCAAACAGGAATGGTCCGGTCGAGGAATCGTCGCGCTCTGCATCAAGACGTACTACTGTTTCGGCGGCGCCACCGGTGACAAGTACTGAACGAAGTGCCTGAGCAAGCGTCAGAATGACGTCGACAAGGACGTCTTCCTCGGCGTGCTGCGCGGACGACGGAGCGCCGGCGGCTGGAATCGCGGCTTCCAAGTGAAGGAATCGTCCGTTCTGACGGATATTCAGCAGCGCGCGGCGTTAAGCTACTTCTACGCCAAAGGTCGCGTGCTTGACGACGGCGTCACTACGGCGCCGATACTCGTATAAGGGGGACCCCACTAGTAGGACCACCTAGGGACACTAGTAGGACCTACCTTCCCCTAGGGTCCCCTAGTGGTAGGGTATGTATGTATGTATGTATATGTTGTGACTTATAAAAATAAGTGAACACGCGGTACAATTTACATCGTTTTTTTATTTACTACAACCTCACTACTTCGGGCTTGCCTGCCTAGTACGTCGAGGAGCCCGCGACCAGCGGGTCCGACAAAGTCGGTTCGGATACTCGGTTGTCTACTAATAATAACAAGCGATAAGCCAGTCGAAAACAAGACAGTCGTTGGCCACCCTATCGGGGCCGAACAGGCACTGGAAGCCGCTTAGCGGCATTCCGCGGCATCGCATGAGCAGGTAGGTGACGCAATATTGTCCGCACACGTTAGATACAACGCTCTGCAGTCTCTTGTCGTTGTACGTCCACGGGTCGCAGTTGCGGCGAAGGAAGGCGCGGAAGTGGGCGTGCAGCGGCGGTAGGCCGTACGAATCGAAGTACTCGCTTCGCCGGTCGGCGTCCACGTAGACGGCCACCCACTGCTCCCCCGGTTCGTCACCGTCGTCGGTGTTGAACACGAACGCCATCGGGTAGGCGGCGAGCCGCCGTCCCGGTAGCTCGTCTTTAGGCACGACGACGACGTTTTTAGTGTACGCGTCGACCGCCAGGCGACGTATCAGCTGAAACGTGTCCATCTCAGTAGTCGTACACGACGTTCCGGTTCTTGTCGATTTCGAGCACCGTCTCGAACTTCCAGTACACGACGACGTTCACCATCCGGGGGAGCGCATGCGCGAAGTGGATCTCGGCGCGCAGGTTCCCCTTACGCACGACGTTCAAGTGTTCGCCGTCGCAGACGTCGGGCGACAGATCGAAGCCGAAGACGATGTAGCTGTCGCTGAATTCGGCGCGCGTCAGGTCGATCCCCTCGTCCTCGTATGCTTTCCCCGTCGCGGCGAAGAGGTTCATGTAGCTTCGGATGTAGCGCCGATGCGAGAAATCCGGCTGCAGCGGCTTGCTCGGCATCTGGCGTCCGTCGACGTAGAGGGCGAGGAAGTATATGACGTTGTGCTTCGCGTTGAACGGGTTTTTATCTTAGGCCCCGTTATTGGAGTCGTTGTTGATCAGGCACATGAACACGCGTCTCGGGATCGTGCCCAGGTAGACGTTCTCGTGTGTATCAGACATCGTGCCCTGCGGTGTCGAGAACACCTTGCAGTCGACGCGACGCATCGGGTACTTGGCCGTCCCCTTCGTTAGCGCTTTGATGTGACCGAGCTGGACGGCCGGTTTCACCTTGGCCTTTCGCGAAGGCGTCCTTGCTTCGCACCACTCGGATCTTTACGTCGACGCCGTTCAGCAGGTTCCGGTTTTGCATGAACACGTCGACGTGCAGGCGTCCCAATATGTCCAACTAGCGACTGCCATTTATGTAGTTGTGCCGATGCGCGTACCCGCCGTTGTTGTTTCCCGCCGTTTCCATCCGCCCGGCGGTGTCCTTGCACCACATGTCGGCCTGGAGCTGCCACCATTTGGCGTCGGACCCGTAACTGAGCAGGGTCTCGATGTAGGCCCGGTACGGATACGTGTTGGTCGACGACGTCACGAGCGTGCCGTTCAGCGACACGTCGACTTGACTGAACATCGAATGCAGGATATTGTTGACCGGGGCCACGACGCTGTCGTTCGCGAGATCGGTGCCGTCCCCCTTCACCACCTTGACGCGCAAGTACAGTCTAACGGTCGCCAGGTCCAGATAGTCGTCTCTGGAGCCCGGAATGAGAAACACGATAAGGCTGCCAGCCTCGAGGGCCGTCAGCGGCTGGTGATCGATCCACTGGCCGCTCTCGATGATCGTCTGCGTCGTCGGGACACTGAACAGGTCCAGTTCGCTCTTCACGCCCACGCACGACTGTCGATGCACGAACGCCATTCTTCTTCTACGCGGGGAATACGTCGTCGCTCGACGTCTGTTCCTTTCGACGGCGCCTCTTCTTACTGGTCGTCGCCGGTGTGCCGGGCGGTTTTATGCGTCGAACACATCGCTTTTTTGGCGGCGGCGGCGGCAGCGAGTTCAACAGCCAGTCGAGAAGGTCGGCGCCCGCCTCCTTCGCGCGTCGCTTTACCGACTGTTTCAAATTGCCGCCGGCGACGACGTCCCTCGCCACGCGCACGCCCGTATTGAGAGCGCGCTTCCCAGCGCTGCGGCCCCTCTCTTGATAAGCGGCATGGCGCTTCGAAACAGGATGCCGAAGAGATTTCCCAGGCCGTCTCCCCGATGCGATCTGCCGCCGACGAACACCGGCAGGTTGCTGCCGACCTGCCGATTGTAGTAGACCTCGTACACGTTGCGCCCGGTTCTCGCTAGCGCCGCCATCGTCAGAACAGTTTTGACATGCAGCGTCTGATGTGAAGCGCCGTCACGACTTTTCTGTGCTCGAATGGTATCGGCTGACCGATGTCGTCTCTTATAATTTATCTCGATCGACTCGAATTGGCGCCGCAGGAGTGGGACGTATTGGACGCGATCGAAGACGTTCGATACGATGAGCCCGTTCGATCCGTAGGCGGGCACGGTTCGAAGGAGCGGGGCGAATACGACGCCGACGATTGGCGGTTACACGATGTCCGTGTACACGTACATGGTGTCAACGCCCCCGTTCATGTCCACCGTGTGGTCCCCCTCGTAATCGAAGGTATACGCGACGGGCATGCCGTCGTCGTCGTCGGTCGGCGCCGCGGGACTCGCGATACGGTCCGACTCGAAGCATAGTATCTTATTCAGGTGGCTCCGAGGGGGTGTGTTAAATTCGACGCCCGCCGATAGACGCAGCGTCATCCGGTTAGAGACGGGGCTGTACTCCAGGCACGCCTTGCCTCTATCGCTGCTCAGTCTCGTCAGTGTCTCGTTGATTTTTTGCATCGTAGGCGCTGTTGTAAAAACCGTGAGCAGCGCCGTCCACAGGTTGGAGTCGCCCTGGCCGCGCGTTAGATTGTATATACTGACGACGATAACCGTGTTCAGGACGACGATCTGGCACAGGAAGATGATCGCGGCTTTAAGGCATTCGTTGCCGCTGAGACGCCACGGCACGTTCGTAACGGAGGAGTCGTCGACGGCATCGGTCGCATCCACAGAGACGCATGAGTCGACGGCGGGTTCTTCAACAAACACGCCTGAGTCGACGGCGGTATTCGGCTGCATCGACTGCTGTCGTCTCGACGGTGTTCATAAAGGGACTGCCGTCCGACGCTACGGTAGCCTTCCTTTATTGCACACGAGGGGGTTTCGTTGCCGCAGAAACACCATAGAGCGCGTTCGCCGACGTTGCGGTCGTCGTCGATAGCTTCGTCGTCGATAGCATCGGTCGCAACTACAAAGGCGGAGGCGGCGGTAGTCGTAGGTCATACTGCCGTCCGACGCTATGGTAGCCTTCCTTTATTGCGTCCAACAACGCGTCATCAACCCTTATAGTCCACGAGCGCCTTGGCGTCGATCCAGCTGTTAAACAAGGCCGGATAGCCGGACCATTTGACGAGTACCTCTTCACCCTTACCGCGTCGTCGACGACGTCTCTGTAGAACAGCCTCCACCCGATATAGTTTATCCTTCGAGACGATTACTTTTTGTAGCTTCGGCTCGTAGAAGGTGCCGTCCAGTATCCTTCCGGTGTCGTCCATCAATCGGTAAACGGGAGGGTCGGACGGATGCGATTCTACGACGGTGAAGAGCTCTTCGCTCCAGTTAGCCATGTACCCCTTCTTGAAACGCCCCTTCGCCTTGCTGATGCGTACGCGGTCTCCCTCTCGCAGTTTCGGCTTGTTTTTTTGACACCCGCCGCCGCCGTACAGCCGTTGCCACACGCTCTCTTGATTCGCGGCGTTGACGCTCGCCGGCGTCCTACCGATGCTCCGATGGTAGGCGTTGTTGTACGACCGCACGAAGTCCTGCAACGGATCCACGTACCTCAGCGTCTGATGCTTCGTAAAGTACCTCCACATGCGAGTCTTCAGCGTACGATTGAAGCGCTCGACGACACTCGCTTTGGTCTCCTCGTTGTGCGTCACGAAATGGTGGACGCCGCGCGCCTTCAAAAGTTTCTGAAGGGGCCTGTTGAGAAACTTCGTCTCCTTGTCTTTCTGCAAGGCGTTCGGCGGCGACGACAGTAGGTTCTCGAAGGCCGTGACGAGCGCCGGACCGGATTTACTCTTCAATGGGACGCACCACGCCCGTTCGAGAAGACGTCGATGACCGTCACTAGGAACGCTATACCGTCGTTGTGCTTTTTCAGTTTAGCCACGTCGACGAGATCGGCTTGCCACTGCTGGTTTCGACCGCCCACGATAACGCAACGTCGTTTGAAACGTCGTCTGACCGGTTTTGAAGGGTATATGCGTCCTGCTCCGATAGCCACCGCTCGACGATCGGCTTGGGTACTACGGTCGCCCGGTGCAAAGCGTCGACGCCACCATAACTCCCCGCCCGTTTCGGGTCAAAGTACGCGCGCTTCAGGCGGTCGTCCCGTTGTTGAGAGCGCTTTCGTTGCGCACCACCACGAGGCCGCCGGGACACCGCTATGGCGACGGCGGAGATACGGCGAACAATATACAGATGTATAGGGCTAAGGCCGCCGCGACTACGCCGGCGAGGGTAACGACGAGCACCGACCTTCGAGAGGGCATACTAGCGTTCCTCGACCTCTTTAAAACGAGGCCCACGGCGTGCGTTCGAGAAATTGAGCGCGGCGGGTCGTTCGCTTCTGGGCCGCGCGCTGAATGTACGCTTGATGCTGGGGATTACCGACGAGCTCCATAGGGACGTTCAACTGCTTGATATGGTCCCCGAACGCTTCCCAGCCAACCGGCGCGGGCGTCTTCTTCCTCTTGCGCATGAGATCGTTCACTAGATCTACCATGTTGCTTCCGGCGATAGGCGCGCCGTCGTACACGTGCTCCCCTCCATCGCTCCAGCGAATCAGCGGGTCGGTTTTTAGTTTTACCTTCAGGAGGCGGGCCTTTTCTTTCAGATTTTTCGGTACGCTCTTCACGATCTCGTTCTCCGTGTCTTCCGGCGGCGGTGATTGGTCGGTCGACGACTCTCTTCTGTCGTTCACTACGTTCATTACGCTGCGCTGGAGACGTCTCCATGGCGTTGTAGCGACTCAGCAGTTGATTGTACGCCAGTACCTTTTCTCGTTCGGACAAATCCGTACGCTCGAGAACGGTTTTCATGTCGTCGTCCAGGCTACTCATCACATGCGACGTGGTCGTGGTCGGTTGCGATAGTAACGGAAGTAGACGCTCCACCAACCGGGGGTCTACCAACGCCATCTTCTTCGCATGCTGCATCAACATATAGCCTGTCTGAGGAGGGGCAGAAAGTCGCTCGCCAACGGTGCCAGCAGCGTCGTCAGAAAAGCACCCGACCCCGTCTGCAGGACGGCTCTCTTCTGTTTGATGGGCACTTTTTTCGACGTTAGCTTGCGCAGATGTTTCCTGTACTTTGTCAGCACTCTTTTCTGTTTCGCCGATAATTTCACGTTCCCGCTCAGAATGTTGTACGCGCAGTCACACAGACTACAGATGAGATCGGATTCCGCGTGCGTGATTACGGTTTTCTCAGATCCGAATTCCTCTTCTATCTACGCAAAAGCTGCAGTGCTACAATGTGCCTCTTCACGTGCTCTGTCATCCTGACGAATGACGTCGGCCGCGACGCGCTCCTCTTTTTATACTCTCGTCGGCGCGTAGACGTACTGAATGCGATCGTCGGGGAAAATGGCCGTACACAGGCGCATGGTTTCCGGTGTTTCCTGTTTCAGGTCCACCAGGAGGTAACCGTAAGCTGCTGAGGTGGCGTCTTTGAAGGCCTCCATCATGTAGTTGGTTCTACCCGGATACATCTGTTTCGCCAGGGGACCTACTTGACCCGCGTCCCGAGGGCTCTTGAAGAGGACCATGTACTGCGCGTTTAGGCTAATTGTGCGGTTTTCTTTCCCTTTCGGAAAGAGATTCTGCAGAAGCTGTACGACGGACGCGTTGCAGTGATGACTTTTTTTAGTAAACAAGGTCATGACCCGACTATCGGTTTCCTTCATAAGGTCGTCGAGTACTAGAAGCGTCTTCGTTTTGGTGTCTAGAAGCTTCGGATCCGGCAAACCGTCTACGAACTCTATACCGGCTGTCGTAGAGTCGTAGGCGGTTTGCCACTGGCCGTAACACCACAGGATTTTCTCTGGCGGCGGCACGATCATAGAAAAAGCGAACTTTAGCAGGCGAGCGACAAAAGTAGTCTTGCCGCACCCCGTAAGGCCGGCCACTATACACGTAAAAGGATGCTTCCACGTCCCTTCCATATCGACGAATGCTGCGCCAATAACGAACGATGACTTTTATTCGTTTCTTCTATATTCACGACGCACCTCCATCAACAATTTACCGAGCATGTTCTGACTTCTTTATACCCGTGGGCGCAACCCCAAAAGGCTTCGTTCAACAGCACCCACTCCACTAATTCGACGTCCCCGGTAGCCAATAGGGCGTCTCTGAACTTTTTCGACGCCCCGAACTTACTCATCAACAGGTTCTTCATACACTCGACTTTAACGGCGTCCCATTCGGCGCCCGTTCTCATTTTCTTGATTGCGTAACTTCGTCGCTTCGTTATATATGCCGACCACGCTTGCTTCATCTTCGTTAAACATCGCTTTTCTAAACTGGTAAGCGTGCTCGACGGATTTGAAACCCCGACCGTACGCCGCGATTCTACATGGATAAAAATTCGACAGGTACGACATCGACCCTCTGAAACGTATAGGCTCCATACCGCTGATCTACACTGACTACGCCTCACGCGCGCGTAACCACTATATAACCATGTCCGATTTCTGCGCTAGAGGCGCTAGTGCGTACTTTATTTCTTTCACTAGAGGGCAGCACCTCGTTCATTCACACTAATTAGTACTAATTAGTATTCTCGCTAGAGGGCGCGCGCAGCACCTCGTTCATTCACACTAATTAGTACTAATTAGTTTTCTCGCTAGAGGGCGCGCACACCGTTCATAATTATTCACTAACAATTAAGCAATCAATCACACGTTTTTTATAAGTAAGCTGTCATTCCAAACGTTTTTTATAAGTAACATTCCTTAGTGCACCAAAACGACTCACTAGTAATAAAAAACGTGCAAAACCCTTTGATGTTTCGCCGATTTCCTTTGATCTTAGGTCATGACCCGTACCGTCAACCACATTATAACTACTCCCACATTTCGACCGCCGCACTAGAGTTGTGTTGTTGTGTGCTGGATACTAGTCTACTAATGTGGCATTTTTCTCAGAAGAAACGCAAACCTAAATGTAGTGCGCGTGGTGTTGTAATATGTTGTGTCTTAAGGTGAAACATATTCACGGCACCCTGTACGTTGAGCTGTATTTAAGGTTACTGTTAGCGTTGATTCGTTGCACTTGTTATAGAATGTTTGAAAATCAAGCTAATTCCCACTAGCAAGTATAATCACCTAAGGAAATGATAGAGTTGTGTAGTAAGCAAGCATAGAGAGTGAAGCCTTGTTATTGTACACATCCGATGATTAGGTACTAAATTGTTGCGGTTGCATTTTGTTCCTAGAAAATGAGGTGTTGTGTGAAGAAACATTTATTTTGGTATAAATATCTTTATATTTTAATCGACACATTTGCTAAATTTATGTTATTATGTATTATTAATGGCTAAGATTAGTTAAAATGTGTAATTTTTTGTAAGAATGTGTCTGGAAGTGTTGTATCTGCTCCGGGTCCACGCCTTGAGAATAGAAGGTAAGGTAAGGTAATTATATGGTTTGGATTATAAAATTATTAAAAAAGTTGTTTCTCTCATCTTGTTTCCCTATGACCGTGTATGACGGTGATGTTGATTATATTGTTTGAATTCAGTTTTGTTTTTCTTATTTTGATAAAAGAAGCTAGAAATTTAAAGTTCTTATATTTTGTCGTTATCAAAAGCGTAACGATCCTCTTCTTTTATATGGGACGACATGTTATGCTGTTACCAAGCTTATGTACTACAATTGGTGAATCAGCTCGAGCAGGTGTCCACACAGTCACTTAAACTAGAAAATGGCATATGTGTCAAACGTTATTTACGACACCCACGCGTTAACGTAAGAACAATACACAAGTCTATGGTGTTGACCTTGGTAATGTACTAAATTACTAAAACACTACAACTCTAACGCCATGAAACGTTACAAGTTACCACGTTGACTTATAACGCAAGGACACGGAACACAATCGGAATGGAAGATAACAACACGCATGCTTACGTCATAAAACCAGCGATCCTATAATACTGAGAGTCAGCACACACACCACAAGTATATATATAGAGAGAGAATTATATATATTATATATGCCTATATATAGACAGGTCCACTGGTGGAGTTCGTGATCAAACCTGCCACAAGATACGGATTACCCGTATCCGATACGTATTTTGATGATTTTTTAGTAATATGGCCGTACATTTGTTACGCATTTCAATAAAATTTACACAAATCTTGATATAGCCACACTATTTGCTTGTATGCATCACAAAACCACATTGCAGTCATACCAGTCGAAAAAACCAGCAGCTTTCGAATTTCTATTGAAGAAATGAAATCGTTTATTTTAGTGACTAAATACATCGAAAGAATGAACTAAATTACCGACAATAGTCAGTGATTCAGTTCGTTGTATCGAGCAATATCCCAAAAGATGGCGCTCTCGTAAATTGTATTTCTGAAAATGCGACAGGTGGCTCAACGCCGGGAAACAGCTAATCGCCACATCCGCAAAGTTGTTAACATGCGCACCATCAACTTCAATGATCGCTCCATCCAGCACGATAACTCGACCACCGTGGTCAGTTTGAAGGTGCGCTCCTTCTTCGAAGACGAAGGTGTCACGCCAGCCATCCAGGCGTCATTTATCAACGATGCAGAGACCAAGGAAGCGGGATTCACCTTTCAGTGCGTGGGGTGTTTGAAGGTGGAATGTCTGGAGTCTTGAGGAGGTAGCTAGGTTGGTAGATATTGTGAAGGGGGTGGAGATGAGAATCAGCAAAGAGACGGGTGAAATGGAGAGAGACGACAGGGAGAGAGTTGGGAATACTGTGAAGCTGAAGGAGCAGAGTAATGGCAAGAAGACTGAGGAAAGGAGACTGAGAAGAGGGAAGGTGATCGGAGAGGAAGAAATTGGAGGATCGACGGCAGGAAATGTGACAGGCGTGAAGGTGACAGGGGAGAAAGTGACCGTAGAGAAAGAGGTAGGAGGAAAAAGAGACGGGAGAGGAGATGGAAATGCAATGAGAGGGGGAAATGACGGGAAGAAAGGAAGTGAGAGTAAATGTGACAGAAGAGAAGCTGGGAGGGACGATGACAGGAGGAAAGGTGACAAGAGAAACACCATCAGGAAAGTATGGAACGAAAGAGATTGTGACAGGAGAGCAGAAGACAGGGGAACAAGACTACAACCAGACAGGTGCAAACCGGAGAAGGAGCTACTCTGAGGCAGTGATTGAGGGGGCACTGAGAAAAGAGAGGGTGTTGATGGGCGACTATATTCTGAGAATGACAGATAAGACACTAAGCGAGGGGGAGGACGTCGTTGTTTGTTTGCCGGGAGCTAGGATAGAACATGTGACTGAAAGGGTAGAGAAGGTATTGGGGCATGGCAAGGAAGAGTCTATACTAGTACACGTAGGGACACATAATGCAGACAGAGAGGGAACAACTGGGATAGTACAGGCAGTTAGTGAGGAAGTTAAAGAAGACAAGAGTCGAACAGAATATGCTCTCAGGAATTTTGCCAGTAATGGAAGGAAGAGGGCTAACATATAGAAACTACAAGAGGATGGCGATCAACGCACTAGTTGAACAGATGTGTAAAGAAGGGGGGGGGTGGGATTCGTAGATTGATGGGGATACTTTGTTGGGAGGGAAGATATGTACATGAGAGATGGCCTCCATCTAAGTGGAAAGGGGCAGCAGTTTTCTCAGAGAACCTGCTGCAATATGTTAACAGTGGGACAGGCTGCATCTATTTAAACTAGATTCGCAGGGGGGATTGACAGAGAAGCCTGAAACTGGAGGCATAGATAAAGACTGCAGAAATAAATCAGCAAAGAACATCCTGGAAAACTGTTCTGAATCAGGATATAAATGCGTGTGTTTAAATGCAAGGAGTATAGTAAACAAAAGAAGTGAACTAAACATTATGGTAGAAGTTATTGACCCTCACATAATAGGTATAACCGAATTATGGGCCACCACTGATATATCAGATGCCTAATTGGGACTAACAGGCTATGCATTGTTTACGAAAGATAGAATAGGAAGAAGGGGAGGTGAAGTTATTTTATATGTTAAAGAATCAATCCAGGCTTATGAAATAAAATTAGAAAGAGAAACGGATTGCGAAGAAGCTGTTTGGTGTAACATAGTTACAGGAACTCAACGTTAACGGTAGGGTTAGTTTATCGAGATCCAAACATAAGCTTAGAACAGAATGAGAATGTACAAAATGCTATAAGGGAAGTTAGCAAACGGGACTGTATTGTTATGGGAGATTTTAACCATGGTCATATACAATGGAAATCTCTACAGAGTACGGGGACTGAGGACCAGAAGTATTTAGTTTTAGTACAAGACAGTTTCCTTTCTCAACATGTGCTAGAGCCAACCAGGGGTGAGAATGTGTTAGCCATAGTTTTGTCTTCACAGAATGAATAGCTGACAATGTCAAATTATGTGAGCCACTGGGAAGTAGTGATCACAACCAGATACATTTTACCATCAAAGTAAAATCAGAAAGGAATAGTAAAACGCAGTACAGGAGAAATTTTCACAAAGGAAGATATAAGGACATGAGGAAATATTTAGCAAAGATAGATTGGAACTACACACTGAAGAATAAGACAAAAACAGAATGCTGGAATTCTTAAAGTAGTCCAGTAGAAATTGACGATGACCCGGACATTTTGGTTAAAAAGCCAATTTTTGTTTTAAGGTGACCAGTAGGGTTTCCCGAACTTCTAAGAAAAACCCAACCAAAATCAACCCTGGGGAACTTTGTTTTTATCCCAATCCTTGTTTTGGGGTGTTTCATTCCAATTTCGAAGTAAAACTTTTCGTTTGTGTTTGTTAGTCATATTTTTAACTGTTTCATTTATTGGTTAATACATTTGTAATGATATGTATACTGGTCTGTTAAGCCATACATTAGTGATGGAGTTTAATTAATCAAGTGAGTAATTAACCAATTAATTAGTAATATATTTCTTATATAGCACTCCGTCCCAACGCTGTTCTGGGATTTAATTAACATCTTGATTAAAGGGAATAAAAACATATATTGCTTGAATTCATATTAAATTAGATCCTGCTATATATTTCCATGTCCACCAAGCCAAAAAAATCCCCAAAAATCGAAGAATTAAAAATTCCACATTTTATGCTGTACATCCGGACATTTTCGAATATGCATATTTTTGGCGCGCTTTTCGGGATGCCGAGATGTGACGTCAGAGTTGACTCTGCCGATACAGCGACCGCTTGTTTACATTCATTCTCAGCAATATGACAGCAGAGGTGGCTGTGTAATGCGAATATCATCATGGTTCATTGTGCGGCATTCGGTTGTAAATGTAATGCAAACTCTTCTAAACATACAGCAACACACCATTTTTTTCGGTTCCCTACATAATAAATCTACATATACTCAGTTTTGTGGAAAATTTGATAGTGTAATCAAATCGATTCAGGTGACTGTTTTTATCATTATCATGGTTACAGGAATGTAAGGCAATAAAACAAAAACGTCAGCAAATTAATTGATGCTAATTTGTTAGTTATGCATTTAATTAATCTATTTACTTTTACATGCAAATAAGAAATAATTATTTTAATTATACTCGTTGCCGAGTCAGGTTAGTCTGTTATAATAAGTTTTTTAAACCGTAAGAATCAATACTTGGATGTAGAACATTGCAATGTGAATTTGCAGATGGAAGAATAATTATATTTTCAAATGTATTTAACGTTGAATTTGCATAAATTAATTATTATTTTTCATACATAACATTTGTTGTTTTTTAAATGACAATACTTGGACTTTATGAAAGTGCCATGCATTTTGATCAACATCAAATGTATGTACACATTAAGTACCATGCATAAGTTAGATATTTAAAACAAAAATTATAAAATTAGGAAGTGGTCTGTCTCACTCTCATAGTTGGAACCAGTTGCTGGCAATCTCCTCCTCTGACACATGACTCACTAAAGTCTTATGTCATCAATGACTTGCTGAAGAATTATTACAGTGTTTGGCACCTGTCTGCTAATCCAGCTAATTGGACTCCTTTGTTGTGACTCCTCCACTTGACTGAGGAAGTAAGTGTAGTGTTTGCCCTAGTCAACTGATCAAATCTAATTAATTACCAGTTGACATTGCACTTTGTAGGTCTTTCCTGCTATGAATAACAAATACACCAGCCACCATTAAATTAAAGCATGCTAGGTGGAAATGGCAGGAACTGGGTAACATGGATGTGACATGTCGGATACTTATTATTACTATAATTAACCCATGCAATTAACCCATGCCTAACATCACCCTGATCACCATTGCAATTGGTAAACCTTGCAGGTAGATGTGATTAATTATTATTAATATTGAATGGTTACCAGATTGAACACCCTGTAGATTACAGTATGTATTCATCGAGTTAATAATATATTATGTTTAAGTTTTCAAAAGTAATGTTTTCAATAAATATAATTCTTACAGTAGATGCAGCTTTCATAACACACACTATTGTAACACACAAGTACTGTAACATTTGTTACTATAGAATTCTTACAGTAGATGCAGCTTTCATAACACACACTATTGTAACACACAAGTACTGTTACATAACACACACTATTGTAACACACAAGTACTGTTACATTTGTTACTATAGAATTCTTACAGTAGAGAGCAGCTTTCATAACACACACTATTGTAACACACAAGTACTGTTACATTTGTTACTATAGAATTTTTAATATTTCAATAGTAATTTATTGATTTGTATTTTCATAACTCCAGTGCACAGGCCTATGGTGAATTACAATACAGTGTCATATATTGCTATTGCTTAGTTTCCATTTTATTACAGTTGAATATCGAAGACAATGTACATCATGCAATATATACTATTACATTTGAAGGTATTATCATTACATTTTGAATTGGAACTACAGTATGTACCGAGATAAATATTTAGAACAAAAATATAACTATTGTATCTTGTATTATCTACTAACAACGTTTACGGATAGAACATATTTTTCATTTTATGTCTGTATAACATGAATGAATGGAAGACAAAAGAAATGTCACTGCAATTTAATAGATTGCAATCAGTGTAATTACACCTTACTGCTTGGTGCATTGCTAATTACTGGCACAAGTCATGATGTTTTTTTAAACAGAAGCTTAGAAATGTACCAAGGACCATTATTCGGCTCCCACATTATTCATGGGATGGATGTTGGCAATCATAAAACCTGGATAAACTAGTTCAATAGGATACAGAAAGCATAATTAAATTTATATTTTGATGCGACATATATTAATAAACATGTATATATATTATATGCCAGTTACTATTACATTGTTTCTGTTATTATATTGTGCTTTGTTCAACTTATTGTTACTAATAGGTATTATTATTATTACACCACTCCTGGAGCAGGCTTCCTATAGTGACTATAAAATTGAGTATTGCAGGATTGTTCATGTCTGCAGTCACATATTGTTATGATAGTAACTATATCAATGGATAAGGATTCTACTAATGATGTTACAAAATGTCATTAATGAATTTATTTGATTTTTAACTTAATGTTATTAAAAAAATCAAGTAAATTTATCAAATAATAAATATGTTCACATTTGGATGTGGGTTGTTGCCCAGCTACCAAGTGTGAAAATGGTCATTTGTTGTGAAACAATAACAATAAATGCAATGCAAGTTGCAAACCTATCTATTGTATATTTAATAGATGATTAGTTATAACCAAAAATAAAATGTTCACAAGTAATATATTGTCACATTTTCCAGGTAATTGTTTGCATAAAAGTGTAACATAACAAAAGTAACTATGTCTCTGTGTAGATTCTGTAAGCGTGATATCAATTATTTATGATGTTTTTATCATAGAATAAACAATACATACCTTGCAACTTGAAATTAATTTATTAATTTGTATTTTTCACAGCTAGGCAGTCTGTTCACACTTGGAAGCTGGGCAAATGACTAGACAAATGGATGTACTCCTTTCTGACAAGATGGTAAAAGACAGGATTTTGTTTGCTTTTGTCAGAAACCTACAACAATTTATTTTTTTGCAAATTCTATAAGGGTCATTTGTTATTTCAGTTATTTGCTGACATTCTGGCAGCAGCTCGAGATAGTCCACCGTCGACCAAGAATGGGTCATCTGAAGATACAGCAACTGAATATGACAGCTCTCGTACGGATTCCTGTGATACAGAGGATTCCACACCTGAGTCAGTCACAGCTTCCACTCCAAAAAGGAGCAGCAAATGCTTTCAGGTTGACATCAGGCCATCAACTCGCACGAGAAGAGTGCAAGCAGTCTGTGCATCAGAGCAGGTTGCTGTGCAGGTGACATCAGCAGTGAGGTCAACGAGTGTGCAGTGCAGTTTGTTGACTGGTCCGATTAGTGACTCGAGTGACTAAAACGGGGAGGAAGTGACATCTGCTGCAGATCCAGAGTATGTTTGCTCTGACAATGAGTCGACTAGTCGTGACAGCAGCAACAGTGACAGCGATGACCATGTCGACCAGTACACTGACACAGAGGAGGGTGTTACAAACAAGACTCCCTTGAGGAAAGATTGCTGCCCTTCCAGGGAGAGGTACTTCTTGGTTGCAGAGTCTTCACTTCGTCATCTTTTTGCACGTTGCCGAAACTGCACTGGCCAAACCAATGTCGTAGTGCAGCAGTTTCTCGGCTCAATGGGAAGTTGCCCTGTAAAGATAATAATTGGTCTGTAGATGTGAAGCTATGCTATTTATTAGCATGTCATAGGTAAAGTGATCAACAAAATGGACTAGATAACTTGTTTATCAATGGGTATTTGCTGAAGCCATATTCTCATCTGCCTGCAGGGGAAGTATTCCCATGGGTGTTGTTTGGCTTATAACCATTGTCTGTGCACCGTGTGGTGATTCACATTGTGTTACCAGGTATACACAGTTACCAACATTTGGAATGATTCATCCCAGTAAAACTGTGTTCTGAAACTTGCTTGATGGATTTGTAATAAATATGTCACACAAAAAATGTGATTAAAAATGCTATGTCCTTATGATTTTTATGGACATAGTCGTAGGGCACATATATACCCACTGGTAGCATCTCACATATAAGACCCCTAAGGTTACACTAAACCCCTAGGTCTAGGACATAACCTTTCAGTCTATAACCCATTACCATAATTATTCAATTGTTCTGCATGTTGTTTTAATGTTTATTTTAGTTTATTTTGATTATATAGTAGCTATATTGTTATGTGTCAGACTCAGAGTAATACAATTATTATTCCACATAAATGACATAATGATAATCTAGAGCTGTCATTATATATGTCATGATATTATGGTCATCTCGCGAACAACTGTCCAACTAAAAAAGTGTGGGTTTTGTCCAGAGGGGTGATATCGTAAGTAGCTATAACGTCCTAAACTCGATCCGCATAAACCAGACAACCATGCTTACGACGTTCGACGGTTCGTAACTTTGTGAAGTTTGTCTTTGACAAGTCTGTTTACAATTACTTCGTCCGATGACCTACTTAGCTACAACCTCTAGCTAACTCTCTGTACAGCTTTGACACCGCATTTTATAATATAACGTCGTACTAAAACGATATAATTGTTGTTGTCGACAGTTTTCACACCATATGTGTCATTATAATGAAGTTGAAGCTTACCAGTCGGTGTTGCATGAGCGAACATTGTGACTGTCCGACTCCGCATCATCTTCTTCGCTATCGTCGCTGAAACGCTCGGAAAGAGCGGAATTAGACGAATCATCCGCTGTAACCGTTCCCGCTAGTGGCTCAAAATCGTATGATTTCACTTGAAACTCTGCGAAACTCCCACTAGCCATGATGTTACAAGAGAATGGAGAGAACAACAATGGCGATGCATAGATGTCAACAAAGCCGCGATTCGGCATTGACGTCACGATACCACGTGATCGCCTAGCTCATTAAATTTCAACTTTCTGCGGGAATCTCTACACAGACGGGTTTAAAATAGAATTTTGTCTACAAACGTATTTTTCTGTATTTTTTTAATGTTGTCAAATGTTACATACAATGTTAATCTTTGTGTACACATGGAAAACGGATTTTAGCTAATGCCTTGTTGTTATTTCCTTTAAGATCACATGAAAGTCACTTATATCCGAAACAGTGAATGGTATGGCATTCAAACTTGAATATAACTAGGAGAAATCATAAATGTTCTACCTGTAATCTTCTAATACATAATTTATTAAACATCATCATTAGCATTGCCATCGTCGTCACTGTCGGTACAAGAGTTGGGCCGTTTGTGCAATGTCCTTGACATTTGCAGTGGACGCTACAGGCAAGACGCTTCTTTGAGCTCTTGCAAGACACACACAAATTATCTTGGCACTTGCAAGAGCAACGGATCGCTTGTACAAGATGTTCGGGGTGCTGGTTCTTTGTCTGTGATGACGGGCACTACTGAGTGTGCGTAACAGTGGAAGCCATATTTCTTTCTGTCCAATACCTTCAGATTAACCCAAGTAGAAACCTGTAGGTGCACTCTGAGTGAATGGAAGTAGCATGCTCGACTTGTCGGCGGCATTCTTTCAATGGCAACATACTTTGAAGAAATTATGTGCATGTATCGTAGATCGTCGAGACTTACATTTCAGTTGCTTATGGTGTAATTAAAAGCGAAAGCACATACCGGTCCCCAGCTGTTGCAATGTCGGCGCTCGATGCAGTGTTACTGCCGAATATGGCAACGGATGTTCTCAGCTCTGTTGAAGATCCTAGAACTGTCATGTGTTTGACTTTGCTAATACCACAGATGACTGGCGTTGCATCACAGCCGGACATAGCGTGTGCAAATGGCAAGCACTTACACATCTCCTTTCCGAGAGTATGTTCACCAGCGCTGATACCGATTCGTTTTTGCTTGGTTTGCATGTAAATAGTGGACTTGTTAGGCGCCTGGTAAAGCAGGTTTACAAGCCGATATGTATCATCACAACGGACACATACGTTCTCGTGGGATTCTGCAACTTCTATGGTACACTTCCCAATTGTGGTATCCACATCTCCTTCCTCGCCAGCGTGACGCACCTCGACACCTTCTTTCAGCAGGTAAGTAGAGAGGAGATTAATGAGTTGCTGTTTGTTGTACTTGTCTAGAAGAGAACTACTGTTGTTTGAAGGCACTGGAGTGTTATGTCCAACCAACACATCAGCGGAAAGGATCTTGCCCAATTTACGTCGCTTCTGTTCGGGTTCCTTGGTCGTGAGCATTCCATAGCTGTAGAACACTACGAACCAGGCGCTATCGTGTGCTGCCAAGTGTAGAACATAATCACATAAGATGAAAACAATTCATGAAAGGTACCTGTCTTTGGCCAGAGTATCTGAAGCAGAACGGCACATCCATCCACAACTATGGCTTTGACGTCAATTTCATAATTGCAGACAACATGGGGATCGAGGGTGGTGATGTATGAAACTAATTTAGACTCCACTGGCCTTTGCATTGTGCCATTGTCGTGGAATATAGCTGGGGCTACGGCTGCTAGCTCATGTGAGAAGACACTGCGATCTGGTGGTCCATAAGTATATGTCCTGGACAATAGTCTCTGGTACAACTCCGTCGACGAAATGCGCATTTCTTTTCCATCTTTCAGTTTGACAGTTTTCCTCATATCTTCGAACGTTTTGACTTGGTCTGACTTCCTGAGAACTATGTCTCCGTACTTCTGATCTGTGCTCTACTGGTGGATTTTCATTCCAATATCCACAGCTTGGTCTACATTGACTCTCTCATCAGCTATGACCCCAGTAGCAACATTTTGTAGGTGCTTGTCATTGTCGGTGGAAATGGGTTGTGACTTCGCAGAAAAGTCAGGAATTGGGCCAGATCAATGTTGTCCTGTTTGATGCAACAGGGAGTTTGATAATCTTAACCTCTCGAGGTCGTACGAGTTGGCATGCATTCTGATGCAACAACCTGGTTTGTTGCCCGAGATGATTTAGTCACATTTTTGAGGCAGTGTAAGTCATTCCACATTTGTCATGGACATAATGATCACCTGCATTATTGAATTGTTCAGCCAACCCAGCACCTCGTAGTTTTGACACCGCCACCAATGGATCTATCACTTTCTTTCTAAGTTTAACCATTAAGGCACCCCCACCTTCTTGACAAATGGCAATTTGCTCCATGTCAGTGACCCGTTCCTAAAAAAGATGTATGACTATTATCTAGACAATCTTCATAATATGCTCAAATAATTACATAAATTTATTATAACTTTTCTAACAATCTGTAAGCAAATAATTAATACAATATCTGTTATTTATTTAGAATATAAATCCATTGTGTAAAATGTATTGAGGGGGTTTACGAAAAAGGTTTGTTCTATTAAATACTACGAATGTTAGTGCAATTAATATATTATGTGATATTATCGCTCGTGTTTGGATTTTAAAACATTGGCTTTTGGTACACAATGGTAGGATCTAATCTTGTGGCAAACACTTGATTTCTTATATTAGCGAGTTAATGGATACATAAAATACAACACAACACAAGTATCTTAACCGTTAACTTGGTGGCCAGTGGAAGTCAGTGCGCCAAAACGCATTTGCATTTATGTATGGACAGCCAATAAAAAGAAAATGCTGCAAAAAGCGACTGACAGGGTACGTATATACGTCTTGAAAAAATCGAGGTTCCCCAGGGTTGATTTTTTTTTCTTCTGTAATTCAGGAAACACTACTAGTCATCTTAAAACAAAAATTGGCTTTTTAACCAAAATGTCCGTTTTTGGTTTAAAAAATATGCTGATTTCTAATGGACTAAAGAGTGAAATTGAGTGCATCAACGATAAATTTGTCCCCTTGAAAAAAACAAGGGAAACGGTCCAGAACGAAATACTTATCGAAAGAAGCCATTAAAAAAATTAAGTACAATCAAATCTTGTAGAAGTCATATAGACATACTGGTAATGACGAAACATACAACATTTATAAAGAAGCACTAAACCAAGCTACAACCTAGAAATTCGAAGAGAAGTTACGAAAAAAAATTAGCTTGTAATATAAAACAAGACAGCAAAAGTGTTTATGCATATGTTCTAAGCAAACAGAAAGTTCAGGATAAGGTCGGTCCTCTAGAAGATAGTGCTTGAAATATAATATCAGAGGGATTCTTAGTGGCAGAAGACCTAAATTAGTATTTTAGTTCGTTGTTTACCAGGGAAGATATTAGTTCACTGCCAAGTTCAAGAGGGTGACATCAGACTATTTAGGACAGTTAATTGTAAACACGGAAATGGTAGCTAAGAACATAAGGGTTATGAAGGATAATAAATCACTTGGTGTGGATGGAATTCCGCCCAAACTTCTATTGGAAATTGTAGAACAAATTAGCATACCACTTGCAACAATGTTCAACATGTCATTAGAAGAGGGAGTGGTTCCTTTAGAATGGAAAGAAGCAAAGTTATTTAAAAAAGGTTCCAGAAACAAGTCAGACTACAGACCAGTTAGTTTAACATCAGTGATTTGCAAATTATTAGTAAGACTAATTAAAGATCACATGGTGGATTTTCTTGTTAAACACAACTTATTAAACCCATCGCAACATGGGTTTCGAAAAGCGAGGTCATGCTTAGCAAATACGTTATGTTTTTTGGAAGATATCACTAAGTGGGTAGGCGAGGGATCACCAGTAGATATCATCTACTTAGATTTTCAGAAAGCTTTCGACAAAGTGCCACATCAAAGATTACTGCTTAAACTAAAGGTCCATGGCATAGGAAACGGTTTATTTAACTGGATAGAAAAATGGCTAGTTGACAGGAGACAACGGGTAGTAGTTGATGGGGAGACTTCAAACTGGAAATCAGTTTTGAGTGGGGTACCACAGGGATCAGTACTGGGACGTATATTATCTTAATATATATCAAAGATTTGGATGATGATATAACAAGCAAGGTGTTGACATTTAAGGATGATACAAAATTGTTTAGAAGGATTAAACATGTTAGAGACAGACAGCATTTACAAGATGATCTTGACAGGTTGATAAAATGGTCTGAAAAATGGCACGTTGTTCAATTTTGGGAAATGTAAATGCCTCCACACAGGACATGGTAACGAAGATGTAGAATATACAATGAGGGGTACTGTACTAAGTACTACTGTAAAAGAAAAGGACTTAGGGTTAACCACGATTAGTGCTGATATGAAGGTTTTAGAGCAGTGCGGTATTGCCGCTTAAAAGGGAAATAAAATCCTCGGATCAATTAGACGAAATATAGCGTATAAGGAAAAATACCACTTTGCAAAACAATAGTTAGGCCTCATTTAGAATATTGTATTCAAGCGTGGAGGCCGTATCGCAGGAAGGACATAGATATACTAGAAAGAGTACAGAGGAGAGTATCTAAAATTATACCAAAACTGAGGGATCTTAGTTACGAAATACGCCTAAAATAATGTGGTTTAACAACACTAGAGACCAGGATATTGAGAG
Organism: Paraescarpia echinospica; assembly: GCA_020002185.1. Taxonomy (NCBI): domain Eukaryota; kingdom Metazoa; phylum Annelida; class Polychaeta; order Sabellida; family Siboglinidae; genus Paraescarpia; species Paraescarpia echinospica. The sequence goes on along the minus strand of CM034539.1, from coordinate 19,198,585 downwards.
GAGATCCGATAGAAGTGTTTAAAATATTGAATGGTTATGAAAATATTGATAGAAATAGTTTTGTTTCAGATAAGAAAGATAGAAGGATTAGAGGGCATGAAGTTACATTGGTAAAGGAGCAGTGTAGATTAGATATAAGGAAGTTCTCATTCTCACAAAGGACTGTAGATTAGATATAAGGAAGTTCTCATTCTCACAAAGGACTGTAAATGAGTGGAACAGATTATCTGCTGTTTGTGTGAGTGGTAGTAGCGTGAACATGTTTAAAAATAAAATTGACACATACCTTAAACGGGCGGGATACACGTAGATAAACAGTATTGGACTCTCGATAAGCTAAAAGGCTTCCTTGTCCACCTGCCATCTAGAGTTAATTTTCTGGATGGCAGTCTTGTTTTAATTCTTGTTAAGTGATCTGCACGCATTTTACTTGGCGGTTGTACGCAAGATGGTTGCAAAGTTTCCGTTCGGCGACCCGGTGTTGCGCGATGGTTGCGAGTGTTCTCAACCTCACGAGTCACGTACCAGCCGATTGTGCGTCTGGCAGCCCGCTTTGCTTCCGACGTCGATGGCCTTCCGCTTCCCGCTGTTGGCAAGTGATGGCACCGCTTCTCTGCCTCCCACACAGCAATGCTGATGTAGAGAGGCTGTTTTCCATCTTGCGGAAAATACACACAGACGCACGCCACAGCTTGAATGCGGAAACCATTACTGCATGTACACTGAACATCCGACAGCCCCTGCCACCAGTTGGCTGTGTCAGCTGAGACACTGGCTAAATCTGCAATGCATGCCGAGTCACAGTGATGAATGTAGTTTTGTGGAAGACGTTGGGTATAATGTATGAGTAATAAAATTACATAGTTGTTATGGTATGTGCGATATATATGTATATATGAATGATATACATTGATACATGCAGATTCTTAGAGAATTCTAGGTCAAAAATACAGATTGCAACCCCAAAAATGTGGCGGGTCTGCATGATGATATATTCAATTCAATAGCTTTATTCAAGACTCCACAGAATATGCCACACATGCATATACCTTTTACATACACATGAAACTGGGGTCGCTATATTGTTGTCCGGGATACGTTAGAGATTACACCAGGTACGGCTGTATACATTTTCTTGTTTTCTCAAATATTTAGATATAGTAACCAGTGTTTACGTATTCTGGTTGTATCGCAAGCTGGTAGCAAGTACATGCTTCACACCTGTATTAATTATAATTAACTGAACGTATAGCAATATATCAACATCCTTATAACAAATTTACAGCATTGAACATAAAATAATGTGCATAAAAACTAATACTTTCATACTTGGATACACCAAGGAACAGCTTGCTGATATTATTATATTAAAAGTTGATTTCTTATCAAATTTCTCACACAGAGTACATGTAACAGTAGACATAGTCCAGCTGATGATGGTGATATCAAGATTAAATCATCAGCATATATTATATGATTAATCAAATGATAATTCATATTACAACCAACATTACATGGTTTGAGTTGTTCACTTAATTCATCTACATACAAATTGAAAGAATATGGAGATAATATCCCTCCCTGTCTAACACCATTGGTTACTTTAAATTTAGTACAGTATATATTTCCCCCACCTAATACACATGGCCTGTTTATTATACCATAAAATTTATACATGTAATAAATATCCTTGGACTCTTCTTTCCCCAGTTTCCTAAAAAACGTTCTGTGATTTACTCTGTCGAAAGCCTTACTGGCATCAATGAAACATACAAACACACTACCGTTAGGAGATCTGTACAAGTCAATTATTTCGTTTAACACATACATTGATCAGTTCCATGTTTTCTCTTGTCACTGATATTGTCAGAACATGTATTCATGAGCAGTGTCTCCTGCATGTTAATGTTCCTTAATTTCATACTATAATAAACAAAACATATGAGACATTATTTACATCACAACTCACAAGAAACTTAAATTCCACCACCAAATATTTTGATCGTGCCTTATGGCATTCATCAGTGGACAGGCATGTCTTATCTGTACTATTATTATGATGTCCATACGTCCGAGAAATCTGTCATCTTCTTATTCCGTGGAAGCAGATACTTGAACCTGATGGCTTGAAAGACGTCCAAACGGTGACTGAAAGAAAGGAATAAAACTGCCTTTCTCAGATCACATATTGAAGAAAGGGTGCGGCAGGGTTCTGAACCTCTCATCTCCCACCTGTTTTGGGGCCATACTCCCAACTCCCATAGGCCCAGCCAAACTCCGACCATCTACGTTTGAGGCTAATCTCCCGTCAATTGTTATCACCAACTTCCCCTTTCCTGCCACACACCCCTCATTAAATACAATAACTTTATTCATACACTAAAATCCAAAGTAAACATCTGTTCAGAGGTGTTTACAACAATTGATTAATATACTAAGTAATAAATATATTAATACAAATGAAGTAAATAATTCAATATTCAATAAGAATATATGTGACAGTGTATACTTAAATGGAGAAACTATAGCACACATAAATTTGTATAAAGTATAAAGTGTCACTGGTAGTAAAATAAATAAAGATTGGATGTTGCATCATTCAAATAAGAATTCGTATAGAAATATTAATTAGTAGGCAATTAGAATAATACATTGTTAATTGTCACATGGCTGCACTTTGTGTTTTCTGAAATATATCTCCAATTGGAGATCAATGGTCCAAGGATGAACATAGAGGCAAGTGGACCTCTGTGCTTGCGAGGAGATACACTTACAATACTCAACAATTAACATATTAATATATAATGTTTTTATTCCAAACATTCAAGTAAAGGAAACATCCCATACTTACAAGTCTGCGTGTGGATATGCCCCATAAGGCACAGGGTACAAAGCCTCGTAGACACGCCCCTCCCCCTCTCCGTGGATGGCGTACGCATTGAACTTGGATACTTTTGGTGGGAAGTAGTTTGATGGAATAATCGCTTCTCCCTGCCACTTGTCCCCATTAATTGTGGCTTTGAACTTCAACGGCAGTTTGTCCTGAAAATGTGTAATTATATTTATGTTGTAACTTCTAAATGTTTTTCTGCTTAATGTAACATTCAATGAACAATGCAGTTTCATAACCCAGCTGCCCTTTTCGAACATTCTTAATGACAGATTTTCAATTAGAAAAGACCACCTATTGTTCCTGATAACCAAAGTTCATTATACATATAGTGGAACCTTGCTATTAGTATTGCTATCACCCTCAGGACTGCGCCAAACTTACCTGAAAAGTAAGGTGATTATGTTAGTGTGAATAATTTCCTACACAGCGTGTACATTGCTATTATAGAAATATTTTGGGACTGTTCTAGGGTGACTTTAATTGCAAGGTCCACAAGCCTCTTTCTAAGTCCATTTGCTTCCTTCGACCAGTGACCTCTGATTTTCAAGAAACACAAAGGTAGTTATTTCGAGTTATTTACTTTTTATAGATCAATTAAGTGGTCAGGCATTTCCCAGGTGACGTCACAAGTTCAAAATATTGTAATGGTGTTGATTGTAATGGTGTTGATTGCTGCCCTTTGTTCGTTGCACTTTGGGTGGGCGCAGAATGACGAGTACTTTTGCACTGATATAGCATGTACAAATTTGTTTTGGTATCCATTAAAACATGTTTGCTGCATTTTATATCTTAATTATTATTTGAACATCAATTTGTTTAGTTAAGCTTACCTTTATAGCATTGCGAGTTCCATTCAGTAGTAACACCAGATGTTGCCCATGTCTGAAATAAATTAGTAATTTGTGTAGAAAGAATTGTAAAATGGTTCATGTGTGTCAGTTTAAACAGCAACAATCAATATTTGACACTACCTAACATATTGGAAGGATGTTTTACTGTTCAACTCTTACTGATAATTTTCATTTAGTAGTTTATTTTACATATAAACAGGCCTACATGATAAATTACAATACTATTCCATCTATAAATATTTTGAGATCACAGGATGAAACTATATGACTAATATAATATGGTTAGAAATATGCATAATTTCGTTGTGCTGCATAATAGTAGCAAATAAATATTATTAATATAACCTTCATTGATTATAGGAAAGATTCTTGGTAAAAATATAAGACACTAAAGCTAAACATTTTAATAAGAATGGCATTCAAGGCATATGAGTCTACACCAGTTATTTTTGTCGAGTTAATTATTTTTTGCAACTTACGGACAGAGTTCCACTTCCAGGTATTGGTCATCTTCATTTAGGAAAAATACCTCTACAACTAAAGAACATTACATAAATAAAAGGTAACAATCTAAATATCACATAATATGCAATTGTTGCATTGACCAAATTATTAAAAAGTTATCTTCCCTAAAGTTAATCTATTAAATTATGTAACAATCTTCAATACACCACTAAGTTTCCCTGCTACGGTACACTCACACTGTCAGTATACACACAACCTCATACAACAACATGTACAAGCACACACAATAATTTACAGACACACACCAAATGTAAACATCGTACATAAAGACCTGTCTGTACAGGCAGATAAATGGAAATGAGTCTGAGATTGAACAGATAAATACAAAGTAGGCACTATCACAATAAACAAAATTGCAAATCTACCAGAATGTAGTACTGCCTGTTATTCAATTGATTGTACATATTTTATGTCACAACATAATTTAAATCCATGATAACTAAATAAAACTATTTTATTATCAGACTTATTGTAGTGTTACTGTACTAATCTTTATAACTGGAAAAATAAACAAGTTTCATCTGTCTGTCAGTCCTTCCGTCCGCCCGCCCTTCCTGTATGATACAGACATAATATTTTATAATTAAATTAATAAGCTCACCTTCATAGTCCCACAGCTGCGGAAATGGTTCACCAGGTGTTCCACCAGGGGAGGACGGGGAGTTAAAGAAGGGAGCACAGATTGTGACACAGACGCCATCTTGAGTCGGAGACAAGGTCACTCTGACGGGTTCGTGGTCGACTGGCACACTATTCCACTTGGTCCAGATTGCGAACTCCATACACCTGTTATGTGAAATATTATAAACTACCAGTAGATTACATGGTTCACACTACGTTGGGGCAAGAAGCCACTTGCTTACTTTGGCATCACTCGGTGTACTGATAACCACTCAATCATCTCAGGTGCAATAAAAGCCCTCAAGAAAAGCCTGCATATCAATTATACAATTTAGTAAATAAAGCTGAATAATTATTGTGTTTTCTGAAATACATCGTCATTTGGCAGATCAGTGGCCAATGGTCCAATGAAGCAAATGAACGTAGAAAGAGGCGACTATACCTTGGCAGCTGGGAGGAGATGCACTCACATTACTCCTTAATATACAGACAGCTTGCACTGCAAGGGCATTTCTTATCAGCAATGCAGTATTTTGATTTAACCTTGTTCTCTTTAACCATTTAATTCCTGCTCTAGTGGAGGATAATTATTTCCTAATAAATCTGACATCACACCACAGCAGGACAATGTGGCTGTCACTGAATTCATCCACACCCAAAAGTAAATAAATTTAAAAATAACTACCTTTGTGGGTTTTTTAATACACTGCCAGTTGTCAGATGTCCACAGTGCAAGCATCAAAGTGACTGAATATAGAATTGTAAAGAAGCAAATGGACCTCGGGGCCTTGAATAGTGTATTTACAGGTGGTAGCATACAAAATTACACATAATGGCACAGACACACGCACAGACACACACGCACAGACACACACGCACAGACACACAAGCACAGACACACACGCACAGACACACATGCACAGACAGACACACGCACGCACAGGCACACACGCACAGGCACACACGCACACGCACAGACACACAAGCACTGACGCACACGCACAGACATACACACACAGACACACACGCACAGACACACACACATGCACACACTGTAATAGTATAGTCACACAAACACATATGTACATGCATGCAAGCGTACATACACACATCCTGCAGACAAAATCACTATTGACGTGGCAGGCTTTAATGATGTAGAATATCAGATTGGGTGTACATCTTTGCCGACACCTTTTTATACACTACTCCCAATATAGTTCACTTAAAGGGAATAAAAACATCTATGGCTTGAATTAGTGTTATATTACATCCTGCTATCTATTTCCATATCCACCAAGCCAAAAACAATAAAAAAATCAATGAATTAGAAATTCCACATTTAATGCTGTACATCCGGACATTTTCGAATATGCATATTTTTGGCACGCTTTTCGGGATGCCGAGATGTGACGTCACTTATGACCCACACTCGCATCAGGCCGACCCTTTCCATGCATTCAGAGCATGTTTACAAGTATAGCTTTTGGGTTGAAACGAGCGTGAGAATGAGTTATTGTGCAATATTCTGATGAAATACAAACACTAGTCATCATAGAGGAACAAGCAGTTATCTTACGGTTCCACATGAATTGAATTTTATTCAAAACGATGAATGCGAATGTGCCTACAAGTTGACTAGGTTTTGCCGAGCTTGGGCTCGTTTTCAGAATAATTAACAAGATTTAACAAGTTTGTCATCCAGAGAATTAACTCTAGATGGCAGGTGGACAAGGAAGCCCTTTGGCTTATCGAGAGTCCAACCCTTTTATGTACATATATCCAGCCCTTCTGAGGTATGTGTCGATTTTATTTTTAAACATATTCACACTACTAGCACCCACACAATCATCAGATAATCTGTTCCATTCATTCACAGTCCTTTGTGAAAATGAGAACTTTCTCACGTCTAATCTACACTGCTCCTTTACTAATGTAACTTCATGTCCTCTAAGTCTTTCTATCTTTCTTAACTGAAAAAAACATATTTTTATCAATATTTTCATAACCATTCAATATTTTAAACACTTCTATCTGATCTCCTCTCAATCTCCTGGTCTCTAGTGTTGTTAAACCACATTCTTTTAGGCGTTTTTCATAACTAAGATCCCTCAGTTTTGGTATCATTTTAGTCGCTCTCCTCTGTACTCTTTCTAGCATATCTATGTCCTTCTTGCGGTATGGCCTCCACGCTTGTATAAAATATTCTAAATGAGGCCTAACTATTGTTTTGTACAGCGGTATTATTAGTTCTTTTTTTTATATGCTATATTTCGCCTAATCAATCCAAGGATTTGATTTCCTTTTGAAGCTGCAATTCCACACTGCTCTGAAACCTTCATGTCAGCACTAATTGTCAGCCCTAAGTCTTTTTCTTTTACAGTAGTACTTAGTACAGTTCCCCCCATTGTATAGTCTGCATATTCGTTCCCATGTCCTGTGTGAAGGCATTTACATTTCCCAAAATTGAACAACATTTGCCACTTTTCAGACCATTTGATCAACCTGTCAAGATCATCTTGTAAATGCTGTATATCTCCATCACTTTTAATCCTTCTAAACACTTTTGTATCATCTGCAAATGTCAACACCTTGCTAGCTATATTATCGTCCAAATCGTTTATATATATTAAGAATAATATAGGTCCCAGTACTGATCCCTGTGGAACCCCACTCAAAACTGATTTCCAGTTTGAAGCCTCCCCATCAACAACTACCCGTTGTCTTCTGTCAATCAGCCATTTTTCTATCCAGTTAATTATACCATTTCCTATACCATGGGCCTTTAGTTTAAGCAGTAATCTCTGATGTGGCACTTTGTCGAAAGCTTTTTGAAAATCTAAGTAGATGATATCTACTGGTGATCCATCATCTACCCACTTAGTGATATTTTCCAAAAAACATAACATATTTGTTAAGCATGACCTCGCTTTTAGAAACCCATGTTGAGATGGGTTTATCAAGTTATGTTTAACAAGAAAATCCACCATGTGATCTTTAATTAGTCTTTCTAATAATTTACAAATCACCGATGTTAAACTAACTGGTCTATAATTATTTGACTTGTTTCTCGAACCTTTTTTAAATAACGGTATAATGTTTGCTTCTTTCCATTTTAAAGGAACCACTCCCTCTTCTAATGACAAGTTGAAAACTGTTGCAAGCGGTATGCTAATTTGTTCTACAATTTCCAATAGTAGTTTGGGTGGAATACCATCCACTCCAGGTGATTTATTATCCTTCATAGCCCTAATTTTCTTAGCTACCATTTCTGGGGTTACAATTAACTGTCTTAAATAGTCTGATTCTGCCCCCTTGAACTTAGCAATCTGGTACTGGCAGTGAACTAGTGTCTTCTCTGGTAAACACTGAACTAAAATACTCATTCAGGTCTTCTGCCATTAAGAATCCTTCTGATATTATATTTCCAGCACTATCTTCTAGAGGACCGACCTTATCCTGAACTTTCTGTTTGCTTCGAACATACGCATACAAATTTTGCTGTCATGTTTTATATTACAAGCTAATTTATGTTCTTCATAGCTTCTCTTTGAATTTCTAATTTCAGCTGTAGCTTGGTTTAGTGCTTCTTTATAAATGTTGTAGTCTTCGTCATTTCCAGTACGTCTATATGACTTCCACATTTGTTTATACTTAATTTTTCTAATTGCTTCTTTCGATAAGTGTTTCTTTTTGGACCGTTTCCCGTGTTTTTTTAAGGGAACAAATTTGACGATGATGCATTCAATTTCACTCTTTAAGATATTCCAGCATTATGTTGCTGTCTTATTCTTCAGTGTGTTATTCCAGTCTATCTTTGCTAAATATTTCCTTATGTCCTTATATTTTCCTTTGTGGAAATTTCTCCTGTACTGCTTTTTACTATTCCTTTCTGATTTTACTTTGATGGTAAAATGTATCTGGTTGTGATCACTATTCCCCAGTGGCTCACATATCCTGACATTGTCAACTAATTCATTCTGTGAGGACAAAACTATGTCTAACACATTATCTCCCCTGGTTGGTTCTAGCACATGTTGAGAAAGGAAACTATCTTGTACTAAAACTAAAAACTTGTGGTCCTCACTACCCGTACTCTGTAGAGATTTCCATTTTATATGCCCATGGTTAAAATTCCCCATAATAACACAGTCTCGTTTGCTCACTTCCCTTATAGCGTTTTGTATTTTTTCATTCTCTTCTATGCTTATGTTTGGACTTCGATAAACTAATCCAACCGTTAACGTTGAGTTTCCTGTAACTATGTTACACCAAACAGCTTCTTCGCAATCTGCTTCTCTGTCTAATTTTATTTCATAAGCATGGATAGATTCTTTAATATATAAAATAACTCCACCTCCCCTTCTTCTTATTCTATCTTTTTTAAACATTACATATCCTGTCAGTCCCAATTCGGCATCTGATATATCGGTGGTTGCCCATGATTCGGTTATACCTATTATGTGAGGGTCAATATCTTCTACCATAATGTTTAGTTCATTTCTTTTGTTTACTATACTCCTTGCATTTAAACAAACACTTTTATATCCAGCTTCAGAACAGTTTTCCACACTGTTCTTTGCTGAATTATTTTTGCTGTCTTTATCTATGCCTCCAGTTTCAGGCTTCTCTGCGAGTCCCCCCTACGAATTTAGTTTAAATAGATGCAACCTGTCCCACTGTCAACAGATCGCAGCAGATTCTCTGAGAATACTGCTGCCCCCTTTCCACAATTATATCGAATGCAACCAACGAGAGTTAATCTACACCAATAAACATACATAGCAAACATATATCGTATCCAGCTACAGAAAGTAACGTGTATAATCTCATAATATCACTAGAATATCGATGTATGAAGGAGGAGTTGTATCATAACAACTTATATCAATAATTTTTGTCGGCCCTGCTAGCTCAGTTAGTAAAGGCGTTGGTTCCTTAGCATTTATTTTGCAATCGGGTGACGCCGGTTCAAACCCCACACCAAACCGTTGATTTTTTAACACTTTTTTTGGTTTATGTTTTCGCGAAGTATTATAAACCAAATCATTTTTATACTATGATGCACTGTTTGTAAATATTTTGGTAGTAATTATTTATTTGCCACAAAAATTAAAATATGGTAATTATATATAACGCGATGTTTCTAAATTTTATTTATTCAGACAGATCACCATTTGTTTTCACATATATAATTACAATATATTACCGTACAATATATATACAATTAATAAATTATATATCCATTACATTGTATTTGTTTGGATGAATAAAATTTAGAAAAATCGTTATATAATTCCCATATTTTCATTTTTTTGGCGAATAAATAATTACTACCAAAGTATTTATAAACAGTGCATCATAGTATAAAAATTATTTGGTTTATATTACTTCGTGAAAACATAAACCAAAAAAAGTGTTAAAAAAACAATGGTTTGGTGTGGGGTTTGAACCGGCGCCGCCCGATTGCAAAATAAACGCTAAGGAACCAACGCCTTTACCAACCGAGCTAACAGGACCGATAGAAATTCACTGACTGATTTAAGTTGTTATAATAAATTGAACAACTCCTCCTTCATACATTGATATTCTAGTGATATTATGAGATTATACACGTTACTTTCAGTAGCTGGATACGATATATGTTTGCTATGTATGTTTATTGGTGTAGATTATCTCTCGTTGGTTACATTCGATATAATTATTCTGAAAACGAGCCCAAGCTCGGCGAAACCTAGTCGAATTGTAGGCACATTCGCATTGTTTTGAATAAAATTCGATTCATGTGGAACCGTAAGATAACTGCTTGTTCCTCTATGATGACTAGTGTTTGTATTTCATCGGAATATTGCACAATAACTCATTCTGACGCTCGTTTCGACCCAAAAGCTATACTTGTAAACATGCTCTGAATGCATGGAAAGGGTCGGCCTGATGCGAGCGTGGGTCATAAGTGACGTCCCGATACCACATGATCGCCTAGCTCATTAAATTTTATTTTCCGCGGGAATCGCTACACAGACGGGTTTAAAATCGAATTTATGCTACAAATGTATTTTTCTGTATTTTTTAGTGTTGTCAAATGTTACATACAAGGTTAAACTGTGTGTACACATGGAAAAAAGGATTTTAGCTAATGCCTTATTTTTATTTCCTTTAACACAAACTTGTTTCAACAAATGTTGAAGAATATGCTGTAGAACACAATCCAAACATGATGAGCATAAGAAAGCATAAATTTTATTATGTACTCCTACTTTGCAACACAATGACGGGATGATGTGCATTTGGATGCACATATCGATCGATTGCACAAATCCATTTGAAACGTAGTGATGTACATATTCCCAGCAGAAGCCATATGGAACTACCAGGTAATGTGGGAGAACAAAGTAAGACTTCTTCACTACTGTGTCAGTTAACATATTGTCCTATTAATAGCACTGCTATGCATTTTGATACACAAAGCTATCATGCACACATCCATTTGAAACTCGAAGTGAGGTACAACTTCCCAGTAGATGTCGCACAGAACAGAATTGGGTAGAACAAAGTCAGACATCATCTTATGTCAGGTGACCCATTGTTTGGCAGTTAAGTAGAGGTCTTCAATTTGCAGCTGGCTAAATGTAAAAGAAATACAAGAGAACCTTGTTATGTTGATTCAGTCAGACTAAAATCCCAATTCATTACTTTGGCCAACTTTTAATTTGCTTCTACATAATTACCTGTATGCATTGGTCATATACAGTGCACTCCAGATAACTCGAACTCACATAAGTGGATTTTCGCTAAGTTTTAAGTCAATCTTTTCCTCGGTCCAGGGCAAATGTCCCAATAAGGGGACCTTCTGATAACTTTCTAGTTATCAGAAATTCAATTTATCAGTATTGTCATGGGTCCCTGGAAGTTCGACCTTATCCAGAGTGCACTGTATATTTTCCTATATTCTTGCTCTAATAATTAATGTTGCATAAAGTGAAAAGTGTACAGTAACAGTAAAGTAACATGTCAAAAATAAATGTTTAATTTGTTTTAGCGAGTACTATTATTATCAAATGTGCTATTCACATGTAGCAGTGCAAGTTGATCAGATCTATTATTATATTTTTTTTAAATATATTAATGGATAAAAACTTATGTATACTAGAGTGCAGATGTGCTGGTGTCGCAAAATTCCGTGGCAACATGGCATTGTGTACTTTTTAACAAACCTAAAAACGGTTCCATTAAATGATGACATGCCAGCCAGGTGTACTAACAATCGTAGCTGTAGCATTAAAAACAGTATGTGAACGTACGAATCTCACTTTTTATGTTTTGGTTCAAATAAGTGGGGAAACGGGGACTTTTCAAAAACGGCTGACTGGAATTTGGAAAGGCAAGACCCGTAGTCTATATGTGTCTACGGCGTAGACACATATACCCAAATCCCAGATTTAGCCTTTAGCCAGTTTAGGCAAACAAATATCCACGACCAGGTTAATCATCTTGTTATGGTTGCATATACTGATATTTTAGTGTGCATTTTCTTTCACTGCATGTCAAATACCGGACAATGCAGTTTTACTAACTAGAAAGGCGAGACCCTTGGCCTTGCCTAAGCCTAAGCCTAAGCCTAGGCTTATAGTATTTACTGTAGTAGAGGCTCGACAGACTCGGTGACAGTGACAGTCCCAGAGCCGCGGCAGCTGACACCGACTGCAGCCGTCCGCGTCGGCGGACGTTATAATTCGATTTAATCGAAACGTTACTCGGCTGACTGCACTGGGAAGCAGGATAAATAAACAATGCATCTTCCTACACTTAATTGCTTATTTACAATGCCATTGCTTGAATCAACTCACCTCGAAATCAGAAATGTTAGCTGTGTGTGTGACGTCAACGGTCTGTGTGTGTTTTCTGCGTGTGCATGAATATTCATTATACTCGGGCTGCATAATTCATCGTCCACGTGGCAACAAGCTCAAAATGATTCGCGTAAACACAACTGTTTATTGGCTTTTTGCGCAGATAACATCCAAATTATGCATAAACATGCAAGACATAAGTACCAGAGAAAGTACTTATGAGAAATTAATACGTTTTGATACGATCATACGGTACACCTCGAATGTATATATATATATATTAGCTTATAAAGAATCCCTCTAAACCCCTGTAAAATGCGTTGAAATGAATTAAAATCAAAGGTGACTATTGCTTACCTTGAAGCATAGGTAAAGACGCCATACGTTGTAGAAAACACGAAGCATCTAAACAACATTGTTACGAAGAATCTATAGTATACAACATCTCGTCCACGTCGTAGCTTCTTTGACGTTGCGTGTAAAAATCATGTGACCCTAACCTTTAACCTACCCATCAGTTACGTGATAGTGGCCGTCCATTTTCGAAAAATTATACACAGATTCACTTTATTTGGAGGTTTACCAATGGCATTTCTACACCATACAACCAACGTGTCAAGGGTAAGTGAACGAAAACAAGTCGGTGAATGTTAAAGACACTACCAGCGTACTTCCGCCCTTGTTAGTTGTTTATTTGTCCTTGTTTATTATGGTCCTGGCAAATCAATGTAGGCACTTCGAACGATTCTGCTCGCTACGTAATTTTCCGTGCGCCGCAGGCCGTTCGCGATTCAGCCGTGTCGTTTACGCACCGCCCGGGTAGTGCTTTGTTTTAACTCTTGGATTCGCGCGCTTTATCTGGTCGTTGACGTCATCTGCTGATGGATTAATTTTGCTGGTAAGTCGAATTATATTTACGTGTCTTTCTTTTTCAAATTTGACCAAATATTCCGCTAGATTTTATCGATTTTACGACTTAGCTGTTTTTCATTAGTAAAGTTAGCACATTTGCATTAGTATAAGAAGAAATCGTTTGTGTTTAGCAAGATCTACTAGGTTTATATTAGTCTGAGTTGAAAAATCGGGCGCCATCTATGATTTTGAGCCGTTCCAAAAAATTGAAGTTTCACCATTGTCAGGCATTGCGGGTCGATGAAATCGCATGCGCGTATACAAAACCATGTCGGATTAAGCTATATAAGTGTGTCTAAGAGAAAAGATTTAGTGTTTAGCCTGATCTATGGGGATTTATGCTAGTCTGTGTTAAAAAATCTTCGGCGGATTCGGGCGCCATATATGGTTTTTGAGTCATTCAATAATTATGACACGATTATTTGACCGATCTGTGACTGTTGGTGAAGCCACTTGCGCCGCGTCATCGACATCGTGATGATGTCATCGGAGCCAGATTGTGACTTATTCCATATTACTGAAATTAAATCACTACAACACAACAGGCAAAGCCAAGTATATTAGTAGAAGTTTAGATTTGCTAGACTTTTTAGTATATGAGTATGAAACTATTGAGCATTGTGTGACTAGTATAATAAGTATCATAGTAATAGTATTAGTATGACTGAGTGAGACAATGAGTAGCTATGCCTATGGCTATGCCTATGGCTATGGCTATGCCATGCCATGGCTATGCCAATCAATGGCATGCAATTATTTTGACAGATTTATTTTACTTTCAAATTCACTAACAATTCTTAAATGAATTGTTTAATTGAGTGATTTAAACCAAATTGTTCGAAGGGTTTTGAGGATAAACACTTAAATGACTGAACTTAACCTGGGTCTATTCACATTTATTTATTCCAATTCAATTTCATGTGTATTTACCAAAGAGCAATTCCAAATCCGTGTACTGACACAAAATATCAAATTAATTAATTCCTTTGGATGGGGAATTGGACCTGTACTTGGGGAGTCCTTGTCTTGTGCAATAACTTATACTGAAGTTTACAAACAAATCTCATTGGGTTTTTATTGCAGCAGAAAAGTTACTGTTCTGCGTATTTGTTTTCCTTCAAAAATCTGCTCTACGTGTATAGATTTAACAAGATTTAACAAGATTGCCACCCAGAGAATTAACTCTAGGTGGCAGGTGGACAAGGAAGCCCTTTGGCTTATCGAGAGTCCGACCCTTTTATCTATGTGTATCCCGCCCGTCTGAGGTATGTGTCGATTTTATTTTTAAACATATTCACGCTACTAGCACCCACACAATCAGCAGGTAATCTGTTCCATTCATTTACAGTCCTTTGTGAAAATGAAAACTTTCTTATATCCAATCTACTCTGCTCCTTTGCCAATGTAAGTTCATGTCCTCTAGTCCTTCTATCTTTCTTAACTGAGAAAAAAATATTTCTATCAATATTTTCATAACCCTTCAATATTTTAAACACTTCTATCTGATCTCCTCTCAATCTCCTGGTCTCTAGTGTTGTTAAACCGCATTTTTTAGGCGTATTTCGTAACTAAGATCCCTCAGTTTTAGTATCATTTTAGTTGCTCTCCTCTGCACTCTTTCTAGCATATCTATGTCCTTCCTGCGATATGGCCTCCACGCTTGAATACAATATTCTAAATGAGGCCTAACTATTGTTTTGTACAGCGGTATTATTAGCTCTTTTTCCTTATACGTTATGTTTCGCCTAATTAATCCAAGGATTTGATTTCCCTTTGAAGCTGCAATTCCGCACTGCTCTGAAACCTTCATATCAGCACTAATGGTTAACCCTAAGTCCTTTTCTTTTACAGTAGTACTTAGTACAGTACCCCCCATTGTATATTCTACTTCTTCGTTCCCATGTCCTGTGTGGAGGCATTTACATTTCCCAAAATTGAACAGCATTTGCCACTTTTCAGACCATTTGATCAACCTGTCAAGATCATCTTGTAAATGCTGTCTATCTCCATCACTTTTAATCCTTCTAAACACTTTTGTATCATCCGCAAATTTCAACACCTTGCTTATTATTTCATCATCCAAATCGTTGATATATATTAAGAATAATATAGGACCTAATACTGATCCCTGTGGTACCCCACTCAATACTGATTTCCAGTTTGAAGCCTCCCCATCAACTACTACACGTTGTCTTCTGTCAATCAACCATTGTTCTATCCAGTTTATTATACCATTTCCTATGCCATGGGCCTTTAGTTTAAGCAGTAATCTTTGATGTGGTACTTTGTCGAAAGCTTTTTGAAAATCTAAGTAGACGATATCTACTGGTGATCCCTCATCTACCCACTTAGTGATGTCTTCCAAAAAACATAACATATTTGTTAAGCATGACCTCGCTTTAAAAAAACCATGTTGAGATGGGTTTATCAAGTTTTGTTTAACAAGAAAATCCACCATGTGATCTTTAATTAGTCTTTCTAACAATTTACAAATCACTGATGTTAAACTCACTGGTCTATAGTTCTCTGACTTGTTTCTCGAACCTTTTTTGAATAACGGTATAATGTTTGCTTCTTTCCATTCTAAAGGAACCACTCCCTCTTCTAATGACAAATTGAAAACTGTTGCAAGCGGTATGCTAATTTGCTCTACAATTTCCAATAGTAGTTTGGGTGGAATACCATCCACTCCAGGTGATTTATTATCCTTCATAGCCCATATTTTCTTACCTACCATTTCCGGGGTTACAATTAATTGTCCTAAGTAGTCTGAATCTGCCCCCTTGAACTTAGCCTCTGGTACTGGCAGTGAACTAATATCTTCCCTGGTAAACACTGAACTAAAGTACTCATTCAGGTCTTCTGCCATTAAGAATCCCTCTGATATTATATTTCCAGCACTATCTTCTAGAGGACCGACTTTATCTTGAACTTTCTGTTTGCTTCGAACATACGCATAAAAACTCTTGCTGTCATGTTTTATATTACTAGCTAATTGTTGTTCATAGCTTCTCTTTGAATTTCTAATTTCAGCTGTAGCTTGGTTAAGTGCTTCTTTATAACTGTTGTAGTCTTCATCATTTCCAGTACATCTGTATGACTTCCACATCATTTGTTTGTACTTAATTTTTCTAATGGCTTCTTTCGATAAGTGTTTCTTTTTGGACCGTTTTCCTTGTTTTTTGAAGGGTACAAATTTATCGACTATGCACTTAATTTCACTCTTTAATACATTCCAGCATTCTGTTGCCGTCTTATTTTTCAGTGTGTTATTCCAGTCTATCTTTGCTAAATATTTCCTCATGTCCTTATACCTTCCTTTGTGGAAATTTCTCCTATACTGCTTTTTACTATTCCTTTCTGATATACATATGTATATTGGTTAAACTTATATTATGCCCATTGGTTAATTTGACAAGGAATTACATACAATGTTGTCACCTATCCTCATGATTATCTCACATTGCATCTCTTCATTAAGTAGTCTTCAAATTTGAGAGAGTTCCTAAAGTTGTGATATGACATTAGCAGAATGTAGTTAAGTGTTAGAAGAAACTGTGCATCAGGTTTCCACGTTGACGTCGTTGCACAACTTTTACCAAGAGAAACCATGTCCAAAAACCATTATGTGTAATATGCAATGAGATTCATCTTTCTTTCCAGGACACGATGGAGAAACCAACGCTTCTCATTGTTGGGCACAGTTTTGTTCGACGGATGTGTCAAGTTGGTTGGATAGGTGGAGATAGTCGCAGATACTATCGACCTGATCTTGACTTGGCTGATATGTTTGGAAAGATCGTTTTCCACGGGAAAGGGGGCCTTACTTTGGGTGGCCTTTTTCGGCAACTGGGAGTGGTGCGAGCAGTTGCGCCAACTGTTGTTCTGATTGACATCGGGACAAATGATCTGGGCAATGGTTGTGACCCTGGGAAGCTGGCAGAGGGTATTGTGGCATTCGCACGCGAACTGCTCACAATACCTTCTGCGGCGCAGGTAGTAGTTTGTG
The DNA here is from genome assembly GCA_020002185.1 of Paraescarpia echinospica. Classification (NCBI taxonomy): domain Eukaryota; kingdom Metazoa; phylum Annelida; class Polychaeta; order Sabellida; family Siboglinidae; genus Paraescarpia; species Paraescarpia echinospica. The sequence continues at coordinate 19,180,927 of CM034539.1, read as the reverse complement.
AGATATTGACACGTATACCTGTACAGTTTGGCCGGTTTAGAGTACGGCCTGATTTTGATCGTGCTCGTCAGATTGCGACAAATAAGGTGCGGGCATTGATCGCTGACTCGGAAAACATAATTTTTTATCATCATTAAGTTGTCGAACGAGAAAAATTACGCGAGAGATGGTGTGCACATGAGTGCATCTGCCATGGCCAGGTATGTGGGTAACATGAGGGGAGCGGCTGTAGCTGCTGGTAAGCGATGCTTACAGTAGTGGTTGGCTACTTTCCTTGTGTTACTCATGTACAACATTTCTAGACCTATTTTTCTATGTAATTTTGTTATAACTACAATTTTGTTAACTGCAAATTCCTACTTATAACCAAATATTTTTTCTTCAAAAATCTTTAAAAAAAACTGTTTACTGGTATACGTCTTGAAACCTAGCATACTATAACTTCAATTACAATAATCCTGCCTGGATCATTTGTTCCTATGTCAATGGTGAATACCTTTGCTGCAGCTGCTTGCACATCTTGAACTTGCTGAAATAGACCATCCATGGTATGTGCTCTCCTTCCTAAGGTAAACTACCTTTTCATACATATTGGCTCATGATAGATTTGGTCATAGTACTGTGACGTACTTCACCTGTCCGAACAACTTGAATCCATCGTGCAAAACTGTGTCTGACAGTGGACTGTGAAGGTACCAAGCCACAGAGTCGTCTACATGTGACACCCATCACTTGCTGGTCCTAGAACTGTGACACACTTCACCTGCCCAAATAAGTTGCATCCGTTGTTCAAAACTGTGTCTGACAGTTACCTGTGAAGGTACCAAGCCACAGAGTCGTCTGAATATGACACCTATCGCCTGCCTGCATAGGTACACATTTAATGTGGCTGATAATATATCTGATATGTACATTGAACACTGTCCAATCAACATGACAGTGACATGAACATTACTTATAGACTTCATGTCGAAGAACACAATGTTATTTTATAAGATACTGAAATATGAACCTTGCTGCACAGATCTTGCAGTCTACTGGCATTAAACTATGAGACAATCAACTGCCAATATTACAAAAAGACTGTATTGTGAGCACACCAGACTTCTTCTTCATGACTTGACTCCCATGGGGAGTAACGCAGAAAGCAGACTTGCATTTGGCACAAACGATGTTGGGTCCAGCGACGGAATACTGTGAACAATTTATGAACATTACTTCATCAATGCAGAACATTACATTATGAAGCAGTGACAATTTATTACTGGACTGTACTGAGCCTGCAACATTCATCCAACCTGTCAGGACACAGTCATACATAGACACAGTGAAGTATGACTACTGTATTGATCTGTTGAGTTTGTGTGCTATTTAGTTAATATTTACTTATTGATAAAGTTATTGTTAATGATATATGACTGATTAATGTATATTTATTATAATGTTTAATGTGGTGATAAACATTGCATAAATTATATAACTGTCTTCATAATTATGGCATTCCACCCTTTTATCGAAATGTAGTGGTCAGTCGTTAGCGTGCTAATATTAGCCAATATTAACTTATTAATTAAGTTACTGTTAATGTCAAATGACTGGTTAATGTATATTTATTACTATAATATAATTAATGTGGTTTACTGCTTTCATAAATTATACAAATATCTTCATAATCATGGACATTATGGCCTTTTACTGAAATGTGTCGGTTTGTAGAGGTTGCGCACTAATTAGCCAATATTGACTAATTAAATAAATTGTTAAATGATTTGTTAATGTATATTTATTACCATTATTAATGTGGTTATACACATTGCATAATATGCATAAATATCTTCATAGTCATGGACATTATGGCCTTTTACTGATATGTTTTGGTCAGTCGAGGTTGTGTGCTAATTACCCAATATTGACTAATTAATTAAATTATTATTATTTTAAAATTATTTTTTAATGCATATTTATTACCATTATTAATGTGGTTATACACATTGCGTAATATGTATAAAATCTTCATAATCATGGACATTATGGCCTTTAATTGGAGCGTTTTGGTCTGTTGAGTTGTGCATGCTACATAACTAAGATTAACTAATTAATTGCATTAATTTGGTTATAATTAGTACTAAAAATATTAAATATTATAAATTTATTACTCTTGTCAATGTGTTTGAAAACCCTGAAGACAGTATTTAAATATCTGTATAAATAAAAAAGTTATTACATTTGAAAGCAAATATTTACCTATAGAAAACACAAAAATGAGTCCATTTTGCCATTGTAAGAGATACACAAAAATGACGCTGTTTTTCCGTCTTAAAATCGCAATATCTTTTGATCTATTAAAGGTATCTTAATAAAATAAACAGTTATGTGATCCTTAACCTATTACCTTTAATTTAAGCCCATTCCCAATGTTCTACCATGATATTTAATTTTTTGTTGAAGTGCCTAATCAATGTTGAACATGCCCATGGACCATGGTCATGTCATGATGGTGCCTGAATGACAGCCAGCGAAGCCACTCCGAGATTGCAGTGATTATATATTATCATTGTATGTATCGGATATGTTGGTATTGACTGATAACCTATGAAACATGCCCATATATGGACATACCTGTTTCAAGGCTGTTTGGCGTATTTCACAAGACTGAACAGCCGTACGTTTAAAAGCAACAAGTTTGAAGTTAATAATCACTCAATCAGATTCAGGAGTCAATGTAATTATCATATTATATATACAATTACGAGCTGTCACAACTATATAGGCTACCTAAGCCTAACGCATTTAAGTATTTTAACAATGTTGATATTTATAAGGCTGTTAGCTAATAGCCTAATTTAGGGATCGCTTCAAAAATATATTGAGTAATTATTTTTTCCCAATTAAATAAGGAACATTTTGGGGGATGGGCATGTCAAGTGTGTCATTAAAGCCTAGCATGGGGTTGATGTAGATAGGTTCAGCATCTTCTTCCTGTTTTCCATATAGCCTCAACATATGTTGGATCGCGGTGTGGGTCCAAGGCAAAGGTGGGCCAACTTTTTGATGACTTAGGATGCGAGTCCGTTTTCATTTGTTACCCTGATTCAGCTCGTAGATATCAGGGTGCCCCTCTTCTACCCTGGGCATCCATGTTGCTGGTTTCTTAGACATATAATTGTACTAATTTGTGGGGAAATGACACTCCGTCACCCTGCCTCAAAGTATTATTGTTCATTGAATTAAATTGCATATACCTGCATTGTTTTACCAGTCATCTGAGCAAAAAAGATGATGGTCAGCTGGACATTTGAGTCTGTAAAGTCGGTGATCTGACTCATTTATAATTGGTGGTCCACAAATTAACATACATAACATACATACAAACAAGATTGGCATTGTTAGTTAAATTGTGTACATATACACATTTTAATATGTGTGGTCATGCGGGTTGGTACTTTTTGAGGGTTGCCAACCCAACCATAGAATATACAGCATCAGACCCTGGATCAGTAGTTTCAAACACTGGGTACCATGTTTGAGAACTTCTCACCACAGTCTTAATCTATGTCATTTTATTGCTGCAAACACAAGTGATAACCTGTAAAGAAACCTGCACAAATTATCTGTTTAATTGGGTTGGTACAATGAAATGCATACGATGAAATAGACCCAGAAAGCTTGTACTCTGGAACCCTGTCTAGTGTATGGTCGACAACACTGCACTTTATTGTGCATAGCCAGCATTCTTTCTGTTGTGTCGTAGTGCATAAAAAGGATTGCTGTGTAAGTTGTATAGATCAGTGCATGGTATTGCTCTGGAGATGTCAGAGTTTGTAACTTCAGGCAGTACATGATTTGTTATGCAACATTGACTGGCCAGGGTTGACACACAGGGTCAGCTTTAAGGCCAGCGGGGTCACTTCCTTGACCAGTTAAATTATGTCCTCACTTCCCATGTTACCAGAGAGTCTAAACAAGCAAGACCATTCCCACTGCTAACTAGACTGTTACCATGTCAGCATGGCCTGTAGATAGGTAAATGGAATGGTCCCCATGAGTAGATAGAGTGAGCTGTTCGATCTCAAAAGCCTACTTATAAAAAAGAATTTAATGACCCGCTAATGGCTTTTGCACATCGCTGAGTCAGCAATAATGCGAGACTAATCCTATGCATAAAAAAAGATCAAAGGCTTCGTGGTTGACACTAATGAGTTTGGGAAACCTACTTATAAAAAACGTGATTGATGAGCGATGTAATTTGATACTAATTGAATGATTGACAGTACACTAGAGAGATGCCACCTAGCGGTGAGTGCGGAGAGTATTTTAGTCCTAGCGATCAACGCCGTACCTAGAGCGCGCTGACGTAAGCAATAATGCGTTTAATAATAAAGTATATAAGTTTAGTTTCGTACTTTATAACCATGCTAAAGTATATAAGTTTAGTTTCGTTTTTATAACCACGCTAAAGTGAAGTGGACCACCTATAACTGGAGTAAGCAATACGTTGGGGTAGAGTTGTGCTGACGTAAGCAATACGCTAACCATTGTGTATTAAATAAACGGACCACTGGGGTAAGCAATACGCTGGGGTAGGAGTTGTGCTGACGTAAGCAATACGCTAACCATTGTGTATTAAAACCATTGTATAAACGTTGAGATGTCCCCGTATGTGATGTTGACAGCAAGAGGAGCGACGACGACTGCTGCAGCGATAAGGGCTGCTGCCCTACTGGTCTTTGACCCCTGGATGACAGCATAGCTGGCTAACGGCGTTGTTCTGGTGGACGGATTAAAACGAAAGCAATGCGTTTAAATACGTCTAGTCGTGGGATTATCAAATGCATAAATACACTAACATTCAGTAGGGTGTTTATGCATTGAAAATTGACGCGTGAAAACGTGAGTAGTGACTGGAATATTTATTAATATGGTAGCGTTCGCTCGCGACCGACGGGTTGGTGCCTGTCGCTCGCGGCCGGCGGAAGACCGAAGCCTTCCCGCCGATAGAGTTCTGGAGGCGTAACTGTTCTCCATAGACCGTTAGGTTGCTTCATCAGAAACACGCGCGCTAAATCGGGAACGATTTCATCGTCATCGTCACTGTCGTAAGCTGCTGCTGCTGCTGTGACATCCGGCGCTGTTGTGTCATTGGAAGCCGGCGCACGGACGGTCGGCGTGACCCTACATGTTGGTATCGACTTTGTCGTCGACGCGTCGGGGAGGCCAATCGCCCTACGCGGGCTATATTCGCCCCTTGTAGGCAGTCGGATCGGTCTATGAAATAGACAAAGGATGAATAAAATGAGTGAGATAGTAAATACTGTCTTGGTAAAATACATTGTTTAAATAAAATGTTTAAACGGTAAAATGCGTACTAGTATGCATTAAACAACAATAAAAACGTGCATTTAAATAAAATACATGTTTAACAATAAAAACGTGCATTTAAATAAAATGCATGTTTAACCGGTAAAACTAGTGAAAACGTGCATACTAGTAAAACATTTAAATAATAAAAAACATAAATAAAATGCATGCATGCAAAACTAGTGAAAACATGCATTACAACAATAAAAACGTGCATACTAGTAAAACATTTAAATAATAAAAACATGCATTTAAAAAATGCATGCATGTAAGCACTGTTTAACAATTTAAATAAAATGTCTTACCGTGTTTTCGTTGGGGCCATGTTGTGAGAGCGATGGGTGGAGACGACGTGTTTGCGTGGTTGTAAAATCGTGTATGAAATGTGCGCGTCGTGAAAACACCGGCGGCGGCGCATGACACTACGACTGATTTTGATTGACACGTGAACGGAGAACAAAGGGATTTTTACAAACGTTAAACGAAACGTTAAAAGTACGAAATTAAACGTTATATACGATCACTGGAGGATCAGGAAACACGAGATGATTGTATATTAGAGAAATTTGCGGTAAAAGTCACATTTGACGATGAATGCACTGACGTGAACGTTAGCTTTTTTTCCTAAAACAAATTCCTCGGAGAGTAAACGGAATGCGTTAAGCGCACATGTGTGACATCTGTTGCGCGTGTCTTAACGAGTTGGAATGTGAACGGAGAACAATGGATTTTTACAAACGATAAATGAAACGTTAAAAGCGCGAAATAAAACGTTGTATAAGATCGCTGGGGGATCAGGACACACGAGATGTATAGATATTAGGGAAATTTGCGGTAAAAGTCACATTTTAAGATGTATGCACTGACGTGAACGCTAACTTTTTTCCGAAAACAAAATGCCTGGGTTGGATGAAGTATGCGCAACGATAATTGAAAAAAAGATAAGGATATGAGTGAAGTGCGCATGCGCGTTATAGTGTAGACAATGACATTTCAAAAACAATAAACGAAACGTTAAAAGCACGAAACTAAACGTTGTATAGATTCTCTGTGGAGTCAGGACACGCGAGGTGCATTGATATTAGAGAAAATCGATGTAAGGAGAGATTTAACGGCGAATGTACCGAGGTGACCGGATGCTTTTTTTCGAAAACAAAATGTCTGAAATGTACGAGGCACTCACACTGATAATTGAATATTAGGGTGAAGTGCGCATGCGTGTTATTTGGAAAAGGTATATAACGGCTGAGAAAATGTTATATCGTATGACGGCGAACTTCTAACCGTGTATTCTTTATACAGAGCAGCAAGCAGCAGACGTTCTTCCGCAACATGGCCGATGAAAGTCAACAACAACAACAAACAAAAAAGCCGAGGGCGCCGCGTAAGCAGTCGATGAAGGCGGCGGCCAGCAGCAGTCAACCTTCGACCAGCAGCAGTCAACCTTCGGCACTGATTGCAGCCTTGTCAACGGGGTTGTCACCGCCCGTTAAGCGTCCCGTTACGCTGATCGCGGCTCCGTTGACGGTCGGTCGAAAACGGAGCGCCGAAGAGGCACGCTTGGAACAGCCCGACGAGACGGCAGCGCAGCCCCCGGTCCTGTCGCGGAGCGGATCGATGGAACGCGATTCGACGGCGTCGACACGCGCCACAGCGGTGAGTCTGAGACATCTGAACTGCGCCGTCAACGGCGTATATAGAATCCTGTCACCCGTTACGATTGAGGCCGTCTCGTACAAAGGCGAACCCGGCACCACCTATTTGGGATGTTCTCGTTGTCGGCGAAAATTACAGACAAACAAAGACAGGGTCCTGATATGTCGAACGCACGGGGAAGTGTTTGTACCGAAATATTTCTTCGCGTTGCGTGTGATGGTGAAGGACGGCGAGGAGGACGAAGATGAGCTTTGGCTTACGTTGTTCGATAGCCAAATGTCTAATCTCGTCGAGTTCACGGCCGAGTACCTGACGGAATTGAATGAGGAGGATCTCCGCGATACCGTGCTCGAGTTAACCGGTACTAAAGTGGAGATTAGTGTGCGGAAGACGACTTGGAACGGGGACCCCTCGTATACAGTCCGCACACTAAAAAGATATGACGACGACGATGACTAATGTTGTTGTTGTTGTGTTGTTTGTAGGAAGAGGAGGAAAATTGGCCGCTACTGGTAGATTTATTGAAGCACGCCAACGAACGACAACGAATGAGAGATCGTCAGGGGCTGGAACTAAGCAAGCAGAGCTTTGAACTATTAGCCGAGTCGGCCGAACAATATATAAAAGCGTTTTGGTTGGCCTATGAAGCAAGCCTATTTCGTAGTAGTTTGATGTACTAACAGGTGTGCTTTATGTGCTTTAGGAAGTGCGCTGCGTACTCCAAAAAATGCTTGCGAACAACGAAAGGATTCGCGCTCAGTACGACGAGGTTGCAACGTTCGTAAGAACGTTGTTGGAACGAGGTGTGCCAGCGGGATCAGTGGAGGAGAAGGAGGAGGATGAGAACTAATAATAATAATAATATGTTGTAGGACGCTCTGATGCAACACGCCAGACGTGAATGTATGAGCGACTTCATACACGCGGTGCTGACGGTGATATCACGTAAAGAGTAGAACTGCTTTGTGCTGTAGGGTAGTGGCGGAGGAATACGTGACGTTCACGTATTGGACGCAATAATTGAGGAGGCGCTGGGACCCCGAACGCGCCCCCCTCCACCGACGTATAACGACAGCCTGGCGACGATGGGACCGTACTGGAGCGTATCGGAGGAGCTGGGGACATGTCGGCAACTCGTCGTGCCGAGCCGGAGTCAGTTGATCGTGCGTTACGAACGACTGGCGATGGATCTCATCGCCGAGACTATCGGGGAAATGGTCCTAGAGAAGGCACGAGACCATTGCGGACTATGCGAGTCAAATGAAGGCTGCCCCTACGTTCACATGACCGGCTATCGCGCGGGGCGGCCGAATCGCGTCTACATGCAACGTTACGTTAAGCCGGGGTGTATCGTGACGCGGCACTTCAACGAGGTCATGGAAACATTCTTACGACGATCACTTATTCCGTGTTTTACGAGACTTGTCCATATTCTAAGCGAAACGACGGTGACGATTTCTTCCGGTGATCAGCAGCCGCAAACGGGCCGTGCAGGAGAATTGTATTTGGTCCAATTCGTATCCAACTGGTTGTTGGGTACGAATTGGCGAGATTACATGAATCGCGTGCAACTGGAGTCGGCCGTGCACACGTACGTGCAACGTCGGAGCGGCCTTGAATGAACGAACACTAGTAGAATTTGCTTGCTATCGAAACGAAGGCTTCACACTGTTGTAAAAGTACCGAATAAAACGTTGAAAATGTTCTTTCCGTTTCCGAGTTGACTAGTTAGAAAAATTACCGCTCAGTTAGAAATCCCGCTACACACCACCGCTAGGGTTAGTTAGCACACAGTTAGAAAAAACCACCGCTAGTTAGAAAAATCCGAGTTACCTAGTTAGAAATCCCGCTACACACCACCGCTAGGGTTAGTTAGCACACAGTTAGAAAAAACCACCGCTAGTTAGAAAAATCCGAGTTACCTAGTTAGAAATCCCGCTACACACCACCGCTAGGGTTAGTTACCACACAGTTAGAAAAAACCACCGCTAGTTAGAAAAACCACCACCACACATTCTTCCCGCTAGGGTGTACTTACCACCAGTTACCACACAGTTAGAAAAAACCACCGCTAGGGTTAGTTAGAAAAACCACCACACCACCACACATTCTCCCCGCTAGGGTGTACTTACCACCACCACCACCGTCACCGTCGTCGTTATAAATAGCGACGGTCGAAAAATATTCATTAGAGAGAATGCCACCACCATCGCCATGGCAATGTCCGAGATGTCGGCGCTATTTCGCGACGCGGTCGATGTTAGAACGACACGAAGCGCTAGAGTGCCCAAAAGTGCGAGATTGCCCAAAATGTGGCAAGCTATACACCACGCGTTACGCTATGCTACGACATCTGAGGCTGCAGTGTGGCCGTTCGTTGCCACCCGAATCAGTGGAGGCCGCCGCCGCCGCTAGCGCGCCGTCGCCCGACGATCTACAGCGTGTCGTAGACGAGCACCGGCGTAGCATAGAGACGTCGGTGGCGCGCGGCGTCGTACAGTCGCGTTATAACTATCGTATGACCGCCTGTACGAGTACGCGCGTACTCGAACCGCGTCTGAGGGAAATGTTTCGCGCGCAAAAGAACGCGTTTAAAATTAACGTTAGTTATGGTTTTGTATTACGCCACAAGGTGTCGGGTCGGTACCGATATTTTCATTCTTCGTGTAACTGTTGCGGACGCCTCCTCGAAACACCCGCCCTAGTTACCGATAGCCGTTCATTCGAACGATTCCTCGACGCCGTGCGCACTACCGACGTACTGCAGTACGCCATCGCGCAGCGTCCCGACTCGGGATGGATCGTCGAGCTCGTAACTAACGCCACCTACTTCGTGAACGTCATCATCAATCATCCTATCGGCTGCGTTGGCGTGACGACGCTTCCCGCCTACGTGCGCTTCAACAGATCCATCGTGTCGTTGACGAACGATGTTCGAGGCGCGCCCTACGACGATCATCTGTGTCTCTTCCGATGCATCGCCCTTCACCTGCAAGGTCACCGACGAGGTCAAAGTATCCGTCATACGGACCGTTTAACGAAAGACGCTAAACGTCTGTACGCGCGATATCGTCGCGACACGGCGACGACCTCGAACGATGGCGGCGTGCGCCTGAACGAACTGGATCGCGTGGAGACGGTTTTCGGCATCAACGTCGTCGTCTATCGTCGACTGACGAACGACGTCGCCGAACTAGTCCGTCGATCGCTCGAAGCGCACCCCACGACGCTGAACGTCAACCTGTACGAGTCGCACTTCTCGTACATAAGCGATCAGCGCGCGTACACGAAAACGTACAAGTGCGGGAAATGCGGCAGCGTCCTCTGGCGGAGAGCGCACAATTTACGACGTCACGAAGCGACGTGCGAAGGCGGCGTTCGTCACGTGTTCCCCGGCGGCGTCTACCGACCGACGGCGTCCGTATTCGAGCGGCTCGACGACGAAGGCATCGACGTCGGCGACGACGACCTGCGCTACTACCCGTACCGCGCGACGTTCGATTTCGAGTGCTATTTCGCCGATAACGATCTGCCGACGAATAGCGACAAATGCCGCTGGATCGCGCGACACGAACTGCTCAGCGTGAGCGTCGCGTCGAACGTGCCCGGTCACGAAGCGGCGCGCTGTTACGTCACGACCGGCGATTCGTCGGAACTCGCGCGTCGCCTCATCGACGACCTGGAAGCGGTGAGCGCGACGGCGTGCGCGATTCTACGTCCCCGCTACGACGCGACCTTCGAGGCACTCGACGCGCTCGACGCCGACTGGCGGCGACGATGCAACGACGACGCCGACGCGTCACCGTACGCCACACTCGCCGACCGACTGTGGACGTACCTTCGACAAATGCCCGTATTGGGATTTAATTCGGGTAAGTACGACTTGAACGTCGTCAAAAAGTACTTGACCCCCCTGCTCATAACCGACGACGCGCAGCACACGTCGTCGGCGTTTACCATTAAACGTCAGAACAATTTCATGTGCCTGTCGACGACGACGTTGAAGTTCCTGGACATAACGAATTACCTCGCGCCCGGCGTTAGCTACGATCGCTTTCTGAAAGCGTACGGTTGCTCGGCAACGAAGGGCTACTTCCCGTACGAGCACATCGACGCGTTGTCGCGTCTGGACGAAACCGCCCTGCCGTCGCGCGAAGCTTTCTACAGCCAGCTGAAACGCGAGGGAATCTCCGCGGAGGCGTACGAGATTTGCGCGACGGCGTGGCGCGACGAGGGCATGACGTCGATGCGCGATTTTCTTGTGTGGTATAACAATCGTGACGTGGCGCCGTTTCTCGAGGCCGTCGATCGCCAGTTCGCCTTCTATCGGCGCCGACGTATCGACATGTTCAAGGACGCCATCAGCGTACCGGGGTTGACGTTGTTGTACCTGTTCAACGACCTGCCGAAGTCGATCCATTTCTCGCTCTTCAACGAGCCGAACAAAGATCTGCACCGTCTGCTGCAGGCGCAGATCGTCGGCGGCCCGTCGATCATCTTCGCGCGCCACCACGAGGCCGACGTGACGTCGATTCGTGGCGACGCGCCGTGCCGATCGATAGTAGGCTTCGATGCGAACGGCCTCTATCTATGGGCGATAATGCAGGAGATGCCGACGGGCTGGTACACGCGCCGACGCGCTGAGAACGCCTTTCGAGCGGAACGCGTGCACCGCTACGGTCGTATGGCCGTGGAGTGGTTGACGCGCGTGGAGGCGGAAACCGGCGCGCGTATACGTCACCAGTTGAACGGACGCGAGAAGCGCATCGGAAAGTACCGAGTCGACGGCTGGTGCGCCGCCACGCGAACGGCGTACCAATTTCACGGCTGCTATTTTCACGGTTGCCCGACGTGTCAGGCGCACGTGACGACGAACGCCGTCAACGGTCAACCGATGACGACGCTGTACGCCGCGACGATCGCCGTGACCGCCTACCTGCGCCGTTTCGTCGACGAAGTCGTCGAAATGTGGGAGTGCCAGTGGCACGCCGTGCGACCGCCGGCGGTGCCGACGCCGCCCGACGCGTCACGATGGCAACCGACCGCCGCCATTACGCTCTCGACGATACTGGAGGCGGTGCGCGACGGCTCTCTGTTCGGCCTCGTGCAGTGCGATATCGCCGTACCGGAAGCGCTGCGCGACAAGTTCGCCGAGATGCAGCCGGTATTCAAGAACGTCGATATCGCGCGCGACGATCTCAGCCCGTTCATGCGCGACTACGCCGAGTCGCACGATCTCCTCACGCGACCTCAACGCACGCTCGTCGGTAGCTACTTCGGCGCGGCGATCTTGCTCGCGACGCCGCTCCTACGCTGGTATCTGGCGCACGGCTCGTCGTCGAGCGCGTCTACCAGATCGTCGAGTACGCGCCGATAGCGTGCTTTCGCCGCTTCGGCGACGCGGTTTCGACGGCGCGCCGCGAGGGCGATATCGATCCCGACAAATCGATCATCGCCGATACCTTTAAACTTCTCGGGAACAGTTCCTACGGGAAAACGATTACGCGCGTCGATCGGCACCGGGAAATCAAGTACGCGACGCCGGTCGGCGCGTCGATGCTCGTCAACAATCGCCGCTTCCGGCAACTGGACGCCGTCGTCGACGACGCGCTGTACGAGGTGGCGCTGAATAAGCGTAAAATCGTCTACGGCCTGCCGATACATATCGGCTATTTCGTATTGCAGTACGCAAAATTGAGAATGCTGGAATTTTATTACGATTTCGTCGACGCCTACATTCCCCGTCCGCTCTTCCAGTACTGCGCTATGGACACCGACTCGGCGTACATAGCCCTAGCCGGACGTGACGTCGACGCGCTCGTACCGGAAGAACGTCGCGAACACTACTTCCGGAATCGTTCGCTCTGGTTTCCGGCCGAATGCTGCGACGCGCACGTGGACGCCTACGTACGACGGCGCGTCGCCGGACTAGCGTGGGACGACGCGGCGGCCTGCTGCGCGCGCCGACGCCTGTTCGATCGTCGAACGCCGGGTCTCTTCAAAGAAGAGTGGCGCGGCGACGGAATCGTGGCGCTGTGCAGCAAAACCTACTACTGCTTCGGCGGCGTCGCCGGTCCGAAGTACAGCACGAAGGGGCTCAGCAAGCGACAGAACGCCGACATCGACGAGCACACCTTCCTCGCCGTACTGCGCGACCGTCGCAACGGCGTCGGCTGGAACCGCGGTTTCCAAGTGAAAGACTCGTCCGTGTTGACGTACGTTCAAGAGCGCGCGGCGTTGAGCTACTTCTACGCTAAACGCCGCGTGCTCGACGACGGCGTCACTACGGCGCCGATACTCGTCTAACTCGTAAACTCGTCTAACTCGTAAACTCGTCTAACTCGTGCGGCGATCTTGCTCGCGACGCCGCTCCTACGCTGGTATCTGGCGCACGGGCTCGTCGTCGAGCGCGTCTACCAGATCGTCGAGTACGCGCCGATAGCGTGCTTTCGCCGCTTCGGCGACGCGGTTTCGACGGCGCGCCGCGAGGGCGATATCGATCCCGACAAATCGATCATCGCCGATACATTTAAACTTCTCGGGAACAGTTCCTACGGGAAAACGATTACGCGCGTCGATCGGCACCGGGAAATCAAGTACGCGACGCCGGTCGGCGCGTCGATGCTCGTCAACAATCGCCGCTTCCGGCAACTGGACGCCGTCGTCGACGACGCGCTGTACGAGGTGGCGCTGAATAAGCGTAAAATCGTCTACGGCCTGCCGATACATATCGGCTATTTCGTATTGCAGTACGCAAAATTGAGAATGCTGGAATTTTATTACGATTTCGTCGACGCCTACATTCCCCGTCCGCTCTTCCAGTACTGCGCTATGGACACCGACTCGGCGTACATAGCCCTAGCCGGACGTGACGTCGACGCGCTCGTACCGGAAGAACGTCGCGAACACTACTTCCGGAATCGCTCGCTCTGGTTTCCGGCCGAATGCTGCGACGCGCACGTGGACGCCTACGTACGACGGCGCGTCGCCGGTCTAGCGTGGGACGGCGAGGCGGCCTGCTGCGCGCGCCGACGCCTGTTCGATCGTCGAACGCCGGGTCTCTTCAAAGAAGAGTGGCGCGGCGACGGGATCGTGGCGCTGTGCAGCAAAACCTACTACTGCTTCGGCGGCGTCGCCGGTCCGAAGTACAGCACGAAGGGGCTCAGCAAGCGACAGAACGCCGACATCGACGAGCACACCTTCCTCGCCGTACTGCGCGACCGTCGCAACGGCGTCGGCTGGAACCGCGGTTTCCAAGTGAAAGACTCGTCCGTGTTGACGTACGTTCAAGAGCGCGCGGCGTTGAGCTACTTCTACGCTAAACGCCGCGTGCTCGACGACGGCGTCACTACGGCGCCGATACTCGTCTAACTCGTAAACTCGTCTAACTCGTAAACTCGTCTAACTCGTAAACTCGTCTAACTCGTCTACTACTAACCTAACCCCCACCACCCCCCCTAGGGGTAGTTTCTGTATGTATGTATGTATGTGTGGGTAATAATAAACACCAACAATTGTGCGTACATGATTCGTTCGTTTTTATTTCTACTACTACTACAAGCGGTGAGGTTTTAATAAATCGTGTACGAGACAGTCATTGTTCACCCTATCGGTGCCGAATAGGTTCTGAAACGTCGTCAACGGCATCCCGCGACATCGGAGGAGAAGGTAGGCGACGCAATATTGTCCGCACACGTTAGAGATGACGCTCTGCAGGCGCTTGTCGTTGTACGTCCACGCGTCGCCGCAGTGGCGGCGCAGGAAGGCGCGGAAGTCGGCGTGGAGCGGCGGCAGACCGTACGAATCGAAGTACTCGCCTCGTCGGTCGGCGCCGACGTAGACGGCCACCCAGTGCTGTCCCGGTTCGCCGCCGTCGTCGGTGTTGCACACGAAGGCCGTCGGGTAGGTGGCGCCAATGGCGGCGGTAAGTAGCGCGTCTTTAGGCACGACGCCGACGACGATACGTTTAGCGTACGTATCGAGTTCCAGACGACGCATCAGTTGAAACGTATCCATAGTTACCAGTCGTAAATGACGTTCCGGTTCCGGTCGATTTCCATCACCGTCTCGAATTCCCCGTACACGACGACGTTCACCGGACGCGCTAGCGGCGTCTCGAAATGTATATCGACGCCCACGCACCCCTGACGCACGACGTTGAAATGGTCGCCGTCGCAACAGTCGGGGGTCAGGTCGAAACCGAAGATGGTGTAGCCGGCGCCGAAGTCCGTGCGCGATACGTCGTTCCCCTCGTCCTCGAACGCCTTTCCGGTCGCCTCGAAGAGATTCATGTAGCTGCGCACGTACCGGTTGTGCGGGAAGTCCGGCTGCAGCGGCTTGCTCGGCACCTGACGTCCGTCGACGATGACCGACAGGAAGTTTATGTCGTTGTGACGCGCGTCGAACGGATTTCTAGTGTAGTCGCCGTTGTAGGCGACGTTGTCGATCATCATCAGGAAGAGGCGTTTCGGAATCGCGCCCATGTACAGGTTCTCGTGCACGTCGATAGCGCGCCCGCCGTTATCGAGAACGATTTGCAGTCGACGCGACGCATCGGAAACTTAGCCGTTCCCAACGTCCACGCTTTGATATGTCCCATCTGGACGGCCGGGTTCAACTTCACTTTTCGCACGTGCAGTCGCATCTCCTGCAGCACGACGCGCCACCCCGGTACGGCTGCCGCGCCCATCAGCGCGAAGGCGTCCTTCGAGCGCACTATGCGCACTTTCGTGTCGACGCCGTTCGGTAGGTGTTTGTTTAGCATAAACGCGTCGACGTGCAGCCGTCCCATCATCTCCACCTCGTGGCTATCGGCCGTCGCGACGCGTCGCGACTCGAAACCGACGTTGGCGTTGCCGAGCGTGTCCATCCGTCCGGCGGTGTCTTTGTACCACAACGACGCCGTGAGATGCGAACGTTTCGCGTCGCTACCGTAACTTAGCAACGTCTCGAGGTAGGCCCGGTACGCGTACGTATTGGTCGACGGCGTCACGAGGGTGTTGTTCAGCGACACGTCGATTTGACTGATCATCGAATGCAGGAAATTGTTGACCGGCGCCACCGCGGCCGCGGCCGCCAGATCGGTACCGTCCCCCCGCGTCACTTTGAAGCGTACGTACAGTTGAACGCTCGCCAGGTCCGTATAGTCTTCGCCCGAACCCGGCACGAGGAACTCGATAGGGCCGCCGGCGTCGAGAGTCGTCAGCGGCTGGTAGACGGTCCAATGACTACTCTCGATGCTCGTCTGCGTCACCGGTCCGCTGAACAGGTCCAGTTCGCCCTTCACGCCCTCGCACGTCGAGCCGTTCACGAACGCCATCGTCGTCGTTGTCGTCCGTTCGACGTCTTCCGCCTACTGACGACCGTCACCGCTAGGCGTGCTCTCTTTATGCCGCCGCCGCCGTCGCGACGGTTTTTTGTTTTTCCTCGAGTTGACTTAATAGCGTATGCAGGATCGAATCTCCTCCGCGCGGTGGCGCCGGCGCCATCACCACCACTACGACGCGCACTCGAAAGTACGGCGAGAACTGACCGTCGTTCTCGAGTCCGCTGCGCTCCATCGTCGTTACTCGTCGAATATGTCCTTTCGACGCGCTCTTTTCCGCCTACTGACGGTCGTCGCCGCTAAGCGCGCTCTCTTTACGCCGACGCGGGGACGGCGCTGCGTCTTTTTTTGCTTCTTCTTTGGCGCCGCCTGCGGATTCAATAGGCCGTCGAGAAGATCGGCGCCGGCCTCCTTCGCGCGCCTTTTTAGCGACTGTTTCAGATTGCCGCCGCCGACGACGTCGCGCGCCACGTGCATGCCGGTGTTGAGCGCCCGTTTTCCCAACGCCATCGCGCCCCTCTTGATAAGCGGCATGGCGCTTCGAAACAGACTCCCGAAGAGATTACCCAGACCGTGACCTCGTTGACCCCGAGCGCCGACGAAGACCGGCAGCTGTCCGCCGACCTGACGAACGTAGTAGTCCACGTACGGGTTCTTCGACGACATGTTGTTAAAACAATTTCGATTTACAACGTCTGAAGTGAAGCGTCGTCACCACCTTCCCCTGCTCGAATGGTATCGGTTGGCCGTGATCGTCTCTTATATCGACTTCGACCTCGTCGAATTGATTCCGCATCAGCTTAACGTATTGCACGCGAACGAACGATTCCGAAATGACGTCACCGTTCTCACCGCGGACGGCGATGTTTCGAAGCAGCGGCGCGAACACGTCACCGACGACGCGCGGTTCCACGAGATCCGTGTACACGTACAGACTCTCGATGCCCGCCGACATGTTCACCGTATCGCGACCTTCGTACTCGAACGTGTACGCGGCGGGCGACGTGCTGATGACGGGTCTCGTCGCCGGCGCGGGACCGAACGCGGGCGAACTCGTGATCGTGTTGCTATGGAAACCTAGCACGTGTCTCAGACGGCTCGTATGAGGTATGATAAATTCGACACCCGCCGACAGACGTAGCGTAAAGCGGTTAGAGACGGCGCAGTATTCTAGCACGGCCTTGGCCTTCCTGGTGTGTAATTTCTCTAGCGCCTCGTTGATCCTGTTGCACAACGTATAAACGTTGTTGTAGAAACCGTGAGGAATCGTCGTCTGACGATATATCAGCAAGGTCGTGCCTTCTTCGTCTATCTGCGTGTAAACGTTCCGTTCGCCCGCCGCGCAAGTCAGAAAGAAGTAGGAGTCCTTCTTTCTCACGTTGTACCACGTGTGCGGATACTGTACCGACACGGCGCCGCATTCCCACTCCCCCGACAGGTCGAAACGTCGCGGCAACGTCGTGACGTAGTGCGTCAACGTATTTTCGGGGTGACGTTTCATAGACGCGTTGCTCGGCAGCGTCAGGTAAAAATCAGACGAGACCGCCATCGCGTTGTCGTCGACCGACACTCATAGACGGACTCGGGAGCAGGTAACCGAGACAGCTGCTCAACAGCGCCGTCCACAGGTTGGAGTCGCCTTGACCTTTCGTCAGATTGTATATACTAACGCCGATGACGAAGTACAGGACGACGACCTGACAGAGGAACACGATTTCGGCCTTAGGGCATTCGTTGCCGCAGATTCGCCATGGAACGGGTTCGGCGGCGGTTGCTGTTGTAGCGTCGATGGAGTCCGCGTTGCGCTCGTCGTCGACGACGGACGATTCGTCGGCGTTCGTTCGACGCTCGCCACTCGAGGTAGTTTCGTCGTCTTCGCGCATCGTCGCGCCACTGCGCCCTGTCGATGCAACAGGGACCTTTATACGGTAAGAACGAAGAGCCGTTGCATAGTCCCGCCTCGTGCAGTCGCCAGCAGCCGGTGTGACGCATCCAACGATTCATAGGTCCACGAGCGACTCGGCGTCGATCCAGCTGTTAAATGAGGCCGGATATCCGCTCCATTTTACGAGCGCCTCCGAACCGCCGCCACGACGTCGACGACGCCGAATAACCGCCTCCACGCGATATAGTTTGTCTTTCGGAACGACTACGCGTTGTAGTTCCTGTTCGTAGAAGGTGCCCTCTATCGGCGTCTCGGCGTCGTCCTTGAGGCGATAAACGGGCGGTTCGGAAGGGTGCACCTCTACGACGGTGAACAGCTCCTCGCTCCAGTTAGCCATGTATCCTTTTTTGAAATGACCCCTCGTCTTGCTGATACGTACGCGATCTCCCACGCGTAGTTTCGGTTTTCGTCGTCGTTCGACGCCGTCGCCACCGTACAGTCGTTGCCATACGGCCTCCTGATTCGTCGCGTCGACACTCGCCGGCGTCCTACCGATGCTTCGGTGGTAGGCGTTGTTGTACGATTGCACGAAATCCGGTAACGCCTCTACGTAGCGCAGCGTTTCGTGTTTCGTAAAATAGCGCCACATACGCGTCTTCAAAGTTCGATTAAACCGTTCCACGACGCTCGCTTTGGTCTCCTCGTTATGCGTCACGAAATGATGAACGCCGCGACTCTTTAGCAACGTTTGCAGGGGTCGGTTCCAAAACTCGCTCCCCTTATCGGTCTGCAGCGTGTGCGGCGTCTCGTCGTCGTCGTTCAGCAGGCGCTCGAAGGCCGCGACGAGCGACGCTCCGGACTTATTCTTCAACGGAACGCACCACGCCCGCTTCGAAAACACATCGATCACCGTCAATAGGAATGTTATACCGTCGTTGTGCGTTTTCAGTCTAGTCAAGTCGACCAGATCGGCTTGCCACTGCTGGTTTCGACCGCCTACGATGACGCGTCGTCGTTTGAAATGACGTCTAACCGGTTTGTGTAGGGTATAGGCGTCCTGCGACGCTAGCCACCTCTCGACGGCCGGACGTCGGAGCTTCGACGCCCGGTGCAACGCGTCGACGCCTCCGTAACTCCCCACCCGTTTCGGATCGAAGTACGCGTTATTCAGCTCGTCGTCGTCGTCGTCGTCGACGTTTCGTTGCTGTCGAGGCTTTCGTTTTGGACGACGACGACGACTCCACCCGGACACCATGACGACGACGACGACGACGACGATACGATTATACAGATAAGCGCGATGATGAAACCGACGACGCCGACGATGATGATCGCTCGTCGTGACGTCGTCATGACGACAACGTATCCCACTCCGTGACGTCCCACGAAACGGATCTGCGTTTAGGTTCGTCTCGCATACGACGTCTCCGCTCAGTCGGCGCTGCTGATGAACTAGACGTCGACGGTCTCGTCATCCTCTCTTCTAGTAGCCGCTTCCGTCGTTGCTTCACGTACGAACGATAGCGCGGGTTGCCTACGAATTCCATAGGGATATTCATATCCTTCATGTGCAATCCGAACTCCCGCCATCCTACGGGCGCCGTCGTCTTCGATCTCGTTCGCATGAGATCGTTTACTAGATCGACCATATTACTCCCCGCGATCGCTTTACCGTCGTACACGAATTCACCGCGATCGTTCCATCGAGACAACGGATCGGCTTTCATTTTTTCGATCAGCAGTCTCGTCTTCTCTTTCAACGTTTTCGGCATGCTGGCTACGATTTCGCGCTCTATCGTCTCCGACGATGGTGGCGCCGCCGCCGCCGCCGCCGCCGCCGCTGCTGGCGCCACCGGTACCGCGGGTGTCTCGCCGCTGTTCACCACCGACACGCGTACCGGTTGCGCCGCTCGAGCCGTCTCTATCGTATTGTACCGACTCAGCAGTTGATTGTACGACGCTACCTTTTCTCGTTCCGATAAATCCGAACGTTCTAGAATGTCCTTCATGTCGCTGTCAAGGCTACTCAGCACACGTGATCGAGGCGTGCTCGACGACTGATCGACGCGTGGCAGAAGGCTTTCCACCAATCGTGGATCGACCAACGCCATCTTCTTCGCGTACTGCATCAATTACCGCCGCCGCCGCCGAACACCTGTCTGAGCAGCGGCAAGATAACGGTACTCGCTAACGGCGCTAGCAGGGCCGTCAAAAAACCACCCGCACCCTTTGCAAGATGACACGCTTCTGCTTACGCGTCACGTGTTTGTCGACGAGTTTACGCAGGTGATCCCGGTATTTCGACAATACGCGTTTCTGTTTCGGCGACAACTTCACGTTCCCTTTCAGAATGTTGTACGCGCAATCGCACAGACTACAAATGAGACCGGTGTCCGCGTGGGCGAGTAGCGCTTTTCGCAGAGCGATGTTCCGCCTATGTCTCTCCAACAGCTGCAGGGCGACGATGTGTCTCTTTATTTGATTCGTCGGTCCCGCCACCTTCGGTCGTCTCTTCGCTCCCCTCACGCGCCCCGTCATAGCGACTAATAAACGTACGCCCCGTCGTCCCTCTCTTCTTATAGTCCGCCGACGCCGCCGCCACCACCACCCCCGCCGCCACCCTTCCGTACGTACACGTACTGAAGGTCATCGTCCGGAAATATGCACGTACGCAAACGCATGTCCTCTTCCGTTTCCTGTTTCAGATCCACTAATAGATACCCGTACGCCGACGACGTCGCGTCTTTGAAAGCCTCTATCATGTAGTTGACCTGTCCCGGGTACATCTGTTTCGCTAGGTGACCTACTTGACCCGCGTCTCGAGGACTCTTGAATAGAACTATGTATTGAGCGTTCAGGCTGATTGTACGGTTTTCTTTCCCTTTCGGAAACATGTTCTGACGTAATTGTACGACCGACGTATTACAATGATGACTTTTTTTAGTAAATAGTACCGTCACCCGGCTATCGGTCTCCTCCATGAGGTCGTCGAGTACCAGAAGCGTTCTCGCTTTACCGTCTAAACGTTTCGGATCCGGCAGGCCGTCTACGAACTCTATTTTCGAAGACATAGACGCGTAGCCGCTCTGCCACTGTCCGTAACACCACAGGATTTTCTCCGGCGGCGGATCGATCATAGTGCCGTAACGTATCAAACGCTCGACGAACGTCGTCTTACCGCATCCCGTAGGACCGGCTACTATACACGTAAAAGGATGCTTCAACGACGGTCCGTTCATTTTTCACGACTGAACGACGAACACTTTTTTACTCCTTTTTATACTCATCGCGCAACTCCATCAACATTTTACCGAGCGTGTTCTTCCCCCGATCGCCCGCGATTCCGCTACCCCAGAAACCCTCCTTACTCGCTACCCATTCCACCAATTCGTCGTCCCCGGTCGCCAACAGTGAATCCTTCAAATCGCTCGCTCCGTCAAACTTCCTCTTCAACAACATCTTCATACATTCCACCCTAACGTCGGTCCATTTTTTTTTCATTCTCTGTAGTCGAATGTCGTAACTGCGTCGTTTCGCTGCGTAAGAGCTTAGCGAACTTTTGATTATTTCGGCGCATTCCACGTCCTCGTAGAATAGCGCTTTCCTATACTGATAGGCGTGCTCGACGGATCGAAAGCCTCGACCGAACGCCGACAGTCGACGCATATACATATTCGACAAGAACGAGCGCGATCCACCAAACCTTATAGGCGACATCGTACCGACTACCGATCACCCGCTACCGCCACCGCTTATATACCACTAATAAAAAGTTGCGACTAACCTTTCGATCCCTAAGATTTTGCCCCGGTTACCGCTAGGTGGCCTCTCGAATCTACAAACGCATTACGTCAGAGTTAAGGACTACGAATGTTCAATGTTTTTAGCGTGGTTAGCGCGATAAACGCATTATTGCTTACGTCAGCGCGCTCTAGGTACGGCGTTGATCGCTAGGACTAAAACACTCTCTGCACTCACCGCTAGGTGGCATCTCTCTAGTGTACTGTCAATCATCCAATTTTTATCAAATTACATCGCTCATCAATCACGTTTTTTATAAGTAGGTTTCCCAAACTTATTAGTGTCAAACACAAAGCCTTTGATCTTTTTTTATACATAGGATTAGTCTCGCATTATTGCTGACTCAGCTATGTGCTCGAATCGTTTAGTGGTCATTAAATTCTTTTTTATAAGTAGGCTTTTGAGATCGTACAGCGCTTACTATCTACTTGTGTGTGTTTGTGTGTGTGTGTTTGTTTGTGTGTGTGTGAGTGTGTGGAAGGGTGTGTGTGGGGGCTGTGTGTGTGTTTGTGACACTTCTTGACTGCAAGCGTGCGTGTGTGTGTTTGTTAATTATAAATATATGTCTGCATGTACGTATGCTTGTGTTTACGTGTATTGGGAACGTGTGTGCTTTAGTGTATGTGTAGATGTATATATGAGTGTGTGTGTGTGTGTGTGTGTGTCTTTCTGTGTGTGTGTGTGTGTGTGTGTGTGTGTGTGTGTGTGTGTGTGTGTGTGTGTGTGTGTGTGTGTGTGTGAGAGAGAGAGAGAGAGAGAGAGAGAGAGAGAGAGAGCGAGTGTGTTTGCGTATGTGCGTGTGCATATGTGTGGTGTGCTTGTGCATATGTATATGTGTATGTGTGTGTATGTGTGTGCGTGTGTGTATGGTGTGCGTGTGTGTTCCAATTTTCTTTGTTTCCTTCAGCTCAACTTAAGAAAAATGCACTATTACCGCAAAAAATAAACAAACCAATAAGAGGGTGTAGCTTTTTTGGTTGTTTCTTCCTCGTCCGATGCTTAACTACAAAAAAAATATAGTCGATTTCTTTTTTCCTATGGAATATATTAACCACCAAGAAATTATTAAATTAAGTAAAATATCATACTTGCATTTCCGTATCATAGTAACTTATAATCACCTTTGGGAATCGTTTCCTGTGATTCTGTTGTGTTACATACTTTATCTTACCTGCCTCAACCTCAAAGAGTTGCTCGACTCCCGGCAGTACACATTCACGCGTGTCCCAGCTACCTCCCCCAAGTACACGTATCTGTAATAATGTCAAGGCAATTGTCAGTCGGACACACACATGTCAATTAGTTAACGTTCAACATAATATATTATTCAACATATTTGTTTGCGCCATTTCGACTTCCGTAGGACAGTTACATAAACATGCATGATTCACGGACAGGATACTACTGAATCGTCCGTTTAAATATTTTGTCATTTTGTAATTTCCTAACCTTTATCTACGACCGTTGTGTCATAACAATAATACCGACTCCTGTTACTGCGTTTGTGTTCGGGTCACAAAGTTGCATGTACAAATCATGCAATGGTCATTTATAAACTTACTACAGTACGTTGTAAAATTCGGCATTTCAATGAGATGTACAGTGTGGTGGGACGCAGAGTTTGTTACAATAACGGGAGTATACCCCAGCATGCGACATCTCTGACATATGTGAAATTTTGGAGACATTTCATGCAGTCGTTTCGATGTAATTCATTGTAGTTTACAATCAGTACTGACGTCGTTTGAATTAGAGAGAAAAAGATCAAGCTTCCTGATCATTTCAACTTGTAGTAGTTGACGAAGTAGAATGTGTCTTCTCCTGTCGCCACGATGTCGGCAGGTTTAATGAGGCATACAAAAAAGATTATATAACACATTTTTATTTATATGTATTTCATTCTCAAAGAGACACCGCATATATTAGAAACATTTGTCTACGCCGTTCTAGTAAGAGATCGATTTAGGTCAACTGTGTAGTTTCCTAATCGGAAATTGCTTCAGAATAGTATTAGTATGATTTAGGACGTGAACCTGAATCTGAAACGCCATTTAACAAGATTTACAAGATTGCCACCCAGAGAATTAACTCTAGGTGGCAGGTGGACAAGGAAGCCCTTTGGCTTATCGAGAGTCCAACCATTTTATGTGTATCCCGCCCTTCTGAGGTATGTGTCGATTTTATTTTTAAACATATTCACGCTACTAGCATCCACACAACCAGCAGATAATCTGTTCCATTCATTTTACAGTCCTTTGTGAAAATTAGAACTTTCTTATATCTAATCTACACTGCTCCTTTGCTAATGTAACTTCATGTCCTCTAGTCCTTCTATCTTTCTTAACTGATAATTTTTTTTTAATCAATATTTTCATAACCATTCATTATTTTAAACACTTCTGTCTGATCTCCTCTCAATCTCCTGATCTCTATTGTTGTTAAACCACATTCTTTTAGGCGAATTTCATACCTAAGATCCCTCAGTTTTTGTATCAATTTAATCGCTCTCCTCTGTACTCTTTCTAACATATCTATATGTCCTTCTTGCGATATGGCCTCCATGCTTGTTTACAATATTCTAAATGAGGCCTCAATATTGTTTTGTACAGCGGTATTATTAGTTATTTGTCCTAATACGCTATATTTCGCCTAATTAATCCAATGATTTGATTTCCCTCTGAAACCTTCATATCAGCACTAATAGTTAACCCTAAGTCTTTTTTTTACAGTAGTACTTAGTACAATACCCCCATTATATATACTACATCTGCGTTCCCATGTTCTGTGTGGAGGCATTTATATTTCCCAAAATTGAACAGCATTTGCCACTTTTCAGACCATTTGATCAACCTGTC
This sequence comes from Paraescarpia echinospica, assembly GCA_020002185.1. Lineage (NCBI taxonomy): Eukaryota > Metazoa > Annelida > Polychaeta > Sabellida > Siboglinidae > Paraescarpia > Paraescarpia echinospica. Next base: position 19,156,047 of record CM034539.1, on the reverse strand, counting down.
AAGATCACCTTGTAAATGCTGTCTATCCCCATCACTTTTAATCTTTCTAAACACTTTTGTATCATCCGCAAATTTCAACACCTTGCTTGTTATATCAGCATCCAAATCGTTGATATATATTAAGAATAATATAGGTCCTAATACTGATCCCTGTGGTACCCCACTCAATACCGATTTCCAGTTTGAAGCCTCCCCATCAACTACTACTCGTTGTCTTCTGTCAATCAGCCATTTCTCTATCCAGTTTACTATACCATTTCCTATGCTATGGGCCTTTAGTTTAAGCAGTAATCTTTGATGTGGTACTTTGTCGAAAGCTTTTTGAAAATCTAAGTAGATGATATCTACTGGTGATCCCTCATCTACCCACTTAGTGATTTCTTCCAAAAAACATAGCATATTTGTTAAGCATGCCCTCGTTTTTAAAAACCCATGTTGAGATGGGTTTATCAAGTTATGTTTAACAAGAAAATCCACCATGTGATCTTTAATTAGTCTTTCTAATAATTTGCAAATCACTGATGTTACACGCAGTGGTCTATAGTTCTCTGACTTGTTTCTCGAACATTTTTTAAATAACGGTATAATGTTTGCCTCTTTCCATTCTAAAGGAACCATTCCCTCATCTAATGACAAATTGAAAACTGTTGCAAGCGGTACGCTAATTTGTTCTACAATTTCCAATAGTAGTTTGGGCGGAATCCCATCCACTCCAGGTGATTTATTATCCGTCATAGCCCTTATTTTCTTAGCTACCATTTCCGGGGTTACAATTATTAACTGTCCTAAATAGTTTGAATCTGCCCCCTTGAACATAGCCTCTGGTACTGGCAGTGAACTAATATCTTCCCTGGTAAACACAGAACTAAAATACTCATTCAGGTCTTCTGCCATTAAGAATCCCTCTGATATTATATTTCCAGCACTATCTTCTAGAGGACCGACCGTATCCTGAACTTTCTGTTTGCTTAGAATGTACGCATACAAATTCTTGCTGTCATGTTTTATATTACTAGCTAATTGTTGTTCATAGCTTCTCTTTGAATTTCTAATTTCAGCTGTAGCTTGGTTAAGTGCTTCTTTATAACTGTTGTAGTCTTCATCATTTCCAGTACATTTATATGACTTACATATCATTTGTTTATAGTTAATTTTTCTAATGGCTTCTTTCGATAAGTGCTTCTTTTTGGACCGTTTCCCTTGTTTTGAAGGGTACACATTTATCGACTATGCACTTAATTTCACTCTTTCAGATATTCCAGCATTCTGTTGCTGTCTTATTCTTCAGTGTGTTATTCCAGTCTATCTTTGCTAAATATTTCCTCATGTCCTTATACCTTCCTTTGTGGAAATTTCTTCTATACTGCGTTTTATTATTCCTTTCTGATTTTACATTGATGGTAAAGTGTAGCTGGTTGTGATCACTACTCCCCAGTGGCTCACATATCTTGACATTGTCAACTAATTCATTCTGTGAGGACAAAACTATGTCTACCTCTGGTTGGTTCTAGCTCATGTTGAGAAAGGAAAGCATCTTGTACTAAAACTAAAAACTTGTGGACCTCACTCCTCATACTCTGTAGAGATTTCTATTATATATGCCCATGGTTAAATTCCCCCATAATAATACAGTCCCGTTTGCTTACTTCCCTCATAGCGTTTTGTAATTTTTCATTCTCTTCTATGCTTATGTTTGGACTTCGATAAACTAACCCAACTGTTATCGTTGAGTTTCCTGTAACTATGTTAACCAAATAGCTTCTTCGCAATCTGCTTCTCTTTCTAATTTTATTTCATAAGCCTGGATAGATTATTTAATATATAAAACAACTCCACCTCCCTTTCTTCCTATCCTATCTTTCCTAAACATTACATAGCCTGTCAGTCCCAATTCGGCATCTGATATTTCGGTGGTGGTTCAGGATTCGGTTATACCTATTATGTGAGGGTTAATATCTTCTACCGTAATGTTTAGTTCATTTCTTTAGTTTTCTATACTCCTTGCATTTAAACAAACACATTTATATCCAGCTTCAGAAGAGTTTTCCAGACTGTTCTTTGCTGATTTATTTGTGCTGTCTTTATCTATGCCTCCAGTTTCAGGCTTCTCTGTTAGTCCCCCCTGCGAATCTAGTTTAAATAGATGCAACCTGTCCAACTATCAACAGATCGCAGCAGGTTCTCTGAGAAAACTGTTGCCCCCTTTCCACTAAGATAGAGGCCATCGCTCATGTACATTTCTTCAGTCCCAACAAAGTATCCCCATAGATATATGAATCGCACCCCCTCTTCTTCACACATCTGCTCAACTAGTGCGTTGATCGCCATCCTCTTGCAGTTTCTATACGTTGCCCCCCTTCCTCCCATTACTGGTCAAATTGCTGAGAGATTATTCTGTTCAACTCATGTCTTCTTTAGCTTCCTCACTAACTGTCTATACTTCTGTACTATTCCAGTTGTTGCCTCCCTGTCTGCATTATTTGTTCCTACGTGTACTAGTATAGACCCTCCCTTGCCATGCCCCAATACCTTATGTACCTTTTCAGTCATATGTTCTATCCTAGCCCCAGGTAGACAAACAACGACGTCCTTCCCCTCGCTTAGTGTCTTATCCGTCTTTCTCACAATGGAGTCGCCCATAAACACCCTTTCTTTCTTCATTGCCCCCTCAATCACTGCCTCAGAATAGCTCCTTCTTCTGTTTGTATCTGTCTGGTTGTTGTCTTTTCCCCCTGCCGTCTTCTCTCCTGTCACATTCTCGTCCGATCCATTCTTTCCTGGCGCTTTTTCTCTTGTCACCTTTCCTCCTGTCTTCGTCCGTTTTATCGACTTCTCTTCTATCACATTTGCTCTCACTTCCTTTCGTCCCTTCATCTTTCCTTCCATCTCATTTCCTTCTCTCTTCTCCCGTCCCATCTTCCCTCCCTTCTCCTCTACGGTCACTTTCTCCCCGTCACCTTCACTCTTGTCACGTTTTCTGTCGTCGATTTTCCAATTTCTTCCCCTCCAATCACCTTCCCTCCTATCAATCTCCTTTCCTCATCCTTCTTGACACTGCTATTCTCCTTTAATCTTGCAGTATTCCCACCTCTCTCCCTGTCGTCTCTCTTCATTCCACCTGCCTCCTTGCTAATTCTCATCTCCATCTCCTTCACAATATCTGTCAACCTAACCTAACTATCTCCTTCTGCAGACACTCCACCTTCCAACACCCCATACACTGAAAGGTGAATCCCTCCTCCTTGGTTCCTGCCCATGACTTCCCACAGCCGGACAATGCAAAATCCACCCATCTGTGGCAGTGATCGCACACCAAGTGTCGCTTTGCCTTGACTTGTCGCTTACAAGGCGTCATATCACTATCAGAATTTATTTAATAACTTAACTAACTTAGTCTTTATAAAGACTGTTTCCTGTGTACTACAGCACACTTTATGTTACAGATTTCAATTACACAGCTGACCATCTTTCCTAACACGAACGCTAACATTACCGGTAATTACCTAATTTAAATCCATTATACTACGAAAAAGACACAAGATAAGGTTTCACATTTTATTTGTGAACAACACAAACGTATTTACATGTCGCGCTCCATAACTGCAAGAACCAGAGACTAGACATTAATACAGAGTCTTGCAAAGTTTAATCGTGTACAAGACAATACCGCACCTCACTACTTCAGTCTTGCCTGCCATACGGCGAGGAGCCCCTGCGGGTCCAACAAAGTCGGTTCGGATACTTGGTTGCGGTGCTGTTCCAGACAGTCAACCAGTCTTTAATCACTGCAGTTGGATTAATGTCTCCAAAGGTCTCATAAAAGCATCAGACAGATTTATTTACAGATCATTCCATTACCGCCAGCACCATTTGTTTCATTTTGTTTCGCGACTGTTCCGAAAAAGAGTCTTGCAAACAATTCTTTATAACAGACAACTGTTCAGATGTCACGTCAGATAGCTTCAAACCTGCGTCTAACAAAACACTCAACCAGTCTATAATGACTGCAGTTGAATTAATGGATTTTACGGCCTCATCAAAGTGTAGGTAAATTAGAATGTCATCAGGTAATATGCAATAGCGATGAAATTTACTAGGATGATCTATCTCGCAACCGCGGCATTGTCGTCTTGAGAGTTCAACGACGTTACGTGCTATGTGACGTGCGAGCGTCTTCTTGATTTCGGTCGCAGTAAACTCAAGCGTAAAGTTCGGACCAGTGACGACAGGAGTGGCAGTTGTCACATTGGTTGCGTGAGTAGAAATTGTGACATCGTCAGGAGCGGAAGTTGTCACATCGACCGTGTCGGCGGAAGTTGTCACATCGGCAAGGATGACAGCAGAGAGAGGCTGAAACAGGGTACGGAGCCTAGTGTATCACCTCCACGTAAGTGACGTTGAAGTTTGTGTAAGTATCTCGTCGAGTTTTCTTTATGGTGAGAGACACACGAGTTCCCGGCAGTGAGTTCAGTTTGTAAGTCTGCATCGTTTCGTCCATAACAGCAAACGTCTCGGCATTCACGTCAAGGAGAAGAGCCATACACTGGTCGAATAAAGCCATATAGATCGACCCGTCGCTGTCTCGACAACGCACATGCGCACCACGAAATGCAGAGGCAACGTAACCGCAACGCATTGCAAATGTCCCCTATCGTCAACAATCATACGCTTCTTTCAGTATCTGCACCCGATGTAGAAGGGAGTATGCTGGCGTACGTTGTCGATCTTGATAACGGCGTCGGCGCTTACCGTTGCTTCTAGAGTTGAGATGTTCACGACCTATGGTTCCGACGGCACGGAAGGGCGATTGGTCACCGAGTTGTTGGGTCGACTCGTCGGCTCGTCCTCGTCGCTAGAGTCTGCTGCATTGTGAGGTCATGTTGAAAACACCCTATTACCGACCTCACAATGCTGCAGACTCTAGCGTTGACTAGCCAAACACGGTAAAGCCCTATTCAATAGCGCCATCTAGCGGGGAAGGGTTCGTGTAAATAAACGTTATGCGTTGACTAGCCAAACACAGTAAAGCTTAGAGCATCATACAGATGTGGCAGTGTAGTAATTAGAGCAGTGGACTCTCATTCAAGAGGTGGTAGTGTAGTGGTTAGAGCAGTGGACTCTCATTCAAGAGGTGGTATTGTAGTGGTTAGAGCGGTGGACTCTCATTCAAGAGGTGGTAGTGTAGTGGTTAGAGCAGTGGAATATCATACCAGAGGTGGTAGTGTAGTGGTTAGAGCAGTGGAATCTCATACCAGAGGTGGTAGTGTAGTGGTTAGAGCAGTGGAATCTCATACCAGAGGTGCTAGTGTAGTGGTTAGAGCAGTGGACTCTCATACCAGAGGTGGTAGTGTAGTGGTTAGAGCAGTGGACTCTCATACCAGAGGTGGTAGTATAGTGGTTAGAGCAGTGGAATCTCATACCAGAGGTGGTAGTGTAGTGGTTAGAGCAGTGGACTCTCATACCAGAGGTGGTAGTGTAGTGGTTAGAGCAGTGGAATCTCATACCAGAAGTGCTAATGTAGTGGTTAGAGCAGTGGACTCTCATACCAGAGGTGCTAGTGTAGTGGTTAGAGCAGTGGAATATCATACCAGAAGTGCTAATGTAGTGGTTAGAGCAGTGGAATCTCATACCAGAGGTGGTAGTGTAGTGGTTAGAGCAGTGGACTCTCATACCAGAGGTGGTAGTGTAGTGGTTAGAGCAGTGGAATCTCATACCAGAAGTGCTAATGTAGTGGTTAGAGCAGTGGACTCTCATACCAGAGGTGGTAGTGTAGTGGTTAGAGCAGTGGACTCTCATACAAGAGGTGGTAGTGTAGTGGTTAGAGCAGTGGACTCTCATACCAGAGGTGGTAGTGTAGTGGTTAGAGCAGTGGAATCTCATACCAGAGGTGGTAGTGTAGTGGTTAGAGCAGTGGAATCTCATACCAGAGGTGGTAGTGTAGTGGTTAGAGCAGTGGGACTCTCATACAAGAGGGTAGTGTAGTGGTTAGAGCAGTGGACTCTCATTCAGTGTAGTGGTTAGCAGTGGAATCTCATACCAGAGGTGGTAGTGTAGTGGTTAGAGCTGGGCTCTCATTCCAGAGGTGGTAGTGTAGTGGTTAGAGCAGTGGAATCTCATACCAGAGGTGGTAGTGTAGTGGTTAGAGCAGTGGAATCTCATACCAGAGGTGCTAGTGTAGTGGTTAGAGCAGTGGAATCTCATACCAGAGGTGCTAGTGTAGTGGTTAGGGTAGTGGACTCTCATACCAGAGGTGGTAGTGTAGTGGTTAGAGCAGTGGAATCTCATACCAGAGGTGCTAGTGTAGTGGTTAGGGTAGTGGACTCTCATACCAGAGGTGGTAGTGTAGTGGTTAGAGCAGTGGAATCTCATACCAGAGATGGTAGTGTAGTGGTTAGAGCAGTGGGCTCTCATACCAGAGGTGCTAGTGTAGTGGTTAGGGTAGTGGACTCTCATACCAGAGGTGGTAGTGTAGTGGTTAGAGCAGTGGAATCTCATACCAGAAGTGCTAATGTAGTGGTTAGAGCAGTGGACTCTCATACCAGAGGTGGTAGTGTAGTGGTTAGAGCAGTGGACTCTCATACAAGAGGTGCTAGTGTAGTGGTTAGGGTAGTGGACTCTCATACCAGAGGTGGTAGTGTAGTGGTTAGAGCAGTGGAATCTCATACCAGAGGTGGTAGTGTAGTGGTTAGAGCAGTGGAATCTCATACCAGAGGTGGTAGTGTAGTGGTTAGAGCAGTGGAATCTCATACCAGAGGTGCTAGTGTATTGGTTAGAGCAGTGGAATCTCATACCAGAGGTGCTAGGGTAGTGGTTAGGGTAGTGGACTCTCATACCAGAGGTGGTAGTGTAGTGGTTAGAGCAGTGGAATCTCATACCAGAGGTGCTAGTGTAGTGGTTAGGGTAGTGGACTCTCATACCAGAGGTGGTAGTGTAGTGGTTAGAGCAGTGGAATCTCATACCAGAGATGGTAGTGTAGTGGTTAGAGCAGTGGGCTCTCATACCAGAGGTGCTAGTGTAGTGGTTAGGGTAGTGGACTCTCATACCAGAGGTGGTAGTGTAGTGGTTAGAGTAGTGGAATCTCATACCAGAGGTGCTAGTGCAGTGGTTAGGGTAGTGGACTCTCATACCAGAGGTGGTAGTGTAGTGGTTAGAGCAGTGGAATCTCATACCAGAGGTGCTAGTGTAGTGGTTAGGGTAGTGGACTCTCATACCAGAGGTGGTAGTGTAGTGGTTAGAGCAGTGGAATCTCATACCAGAGATGGTAGTGTAGTGGTTAGAGCAGTGGACTCTCATACCAGACGTGGTAGTGTAGTGGTTAGGGCAGTGGACTCTTGGTAAGAGCATTGGACTCTCATTCAAGATATGGTAGTGTAGTTATTAGGGCAGTGGACTCTCAGTCAAGAGGTGTTAGTGTAGTGGTTTGAGAGGTGGTAGTGTAGTGGTTAGAGCATCATACAGAGGTGGTAGTGTAGAGGTTAGGGCAGTGGACTCTCATACCAGAGGTGCTAGTGTAGTGGTTAGAGCAGTGGGCTCTCATACCAGAGGTGGTAGTGTAGAGGTTAGGGTAGTGGACTCTCATACCAGAGGTGCTAGTGTAGTGGTTAGAGCAGTGGGCTCTCATACCAGAGGTGCTAGTGTAGTGGTTAGAGCAGTGGGCTCTCATACCAGAGGTGCTAGTGTAGTGGTTAGAGCAGTGGGCTCTCATGCCAGAGGTGCTAGTGTAGTGGTTAGAGCAGTGGGCTCTCATACCAGAGGTGGTAGTGTAGAGGTTAGGGCAGTGGGCTCTCATACCAGAGGTGCTAGTGTAGTGGTTAGGGCAGTGGACTCTTGGTAAGAGCATTGGACTCTCATTCAAGAGATGGTAGTGTAGTTATTAGGGCAGTGGACTCTCAGTCAAGAGGTGTTAGTGTAGTGGTTAGAGAGGTGGTAGTGTAGTGGTTAGAGCATCATACAGAGGTGGTAGTGCAGAGGTTAGGGCAGTGGACTCTCACACCAGAGGTGCTAGTGTAGTGGTTAGAGCAGTGGGCTCTCATACCAGAGGTGGTAGTGTAGAGGTTAGGGTAGTGGACTCTCATACCAGAGGTGCTAGTGTAGTGGTTAGAGCAGTGGGCTCTCATACCAGAGGTGCTAGTGTAGTGGTTAGAGCAGTGGACTCTTGGTAAGAGCAGTGGACTCTCATTCAAGAAGTGGTAACGTAGTGATTAGGGCAGTGGACTCTCAGTCAAGAGGTGTTAGTGTAGTGGTTAGAGAGGTGGTAGTGTAGTGGTTAGAGCATCATACAGAGGTGGTAGTGTAGTGGTTAGAGCAGTGGGCTCTCATACCAGAGGTGCTAGTGTAGTGGTTAGGGCAGTGGACTCTTGGTAAGAGCAGTGGACTCTCATTCAAGAAGTGGTAACGTAGTGATTAGGGCAGTGGACTCTCAGTCAAGAGGTGTTAGTGTAGTGGTTAGAGAGGTGTTAGTGTAGTGGTTAGAGAGGTGTTAGTGTAGTGGTTAGAGAGGTGTTAGTGTAGTGGTTAGAGAGGTGTTAGTGTAGTGGTTAGAGAGGTGTTAGTGTAGTGGTTAGAGAGGTGGTAGTGTAGTGGTTAGAGAGGTGTTAGTGTAGTGGTTAGAGAGGTGTTAGTGTAGTGGTTAGAGAGGTGTTAGTGTAGTGGTTAGAGAGGTGTTAGTGTAGTGGTTAGAGAGGTGGTAGTGTAGTGGTTAGAGAGGTGTTAGTGTAGTGGTTAGAGAGGTGTTAGTGTAGTGGTTAGAGCAGTGGGCTCTCATACCAGAGGTGCTAGTGTAGTGGTTAGGGTAGTGGACTCTCATACCAGAGGTGGTAGTGTAGTGGTTAGAGCAGTGGGCTCTCATACCAGAGGTGGTAGTGTAGTGGTTAGAGCAGTGGACTCTTGGTAAGAGCAGTGGACTCTCATTCAAGAAGTGGTAACGTAGTGATTAGGGCAGTGGACTCTCAGTCAAGAGGTGTTAGTGTAGTGGTTATTGTATCTGGGAGGCCACGTGTTCTGACGTGTTGATGAAATTATAAATATAATAATTACTACCCAATATTATATATATATACATGCAAATATACCGGTGTGTATAATCGACATTGGATAAACATAAATTTTGTTCGTGTACACGAAAAGAAATTAAAGTCAGATAAATAAACTTGGTTTTCACAGGTCAAACTATATTTGGTGCTAGCCTGTGTTTTATCCAAGGTAAGTATATTGTACTATAAATAATTTTGACTGCTTCAGGAATACAGTGATGTTATGTAATAGTATATAACCTTCATATGTACACATCTATTTCCCATACACAAGACATGTAATACGTTCACAATTTTATTCTCTGGAATATTACAGTCATTCAGTGCAACTGAGTCGCCTTCTGTTATGCTTCTTAAATGAGCCGCAACATTGGAAGCTCAAAGCTCTAAGACAAAAAAACTATGTGTATTTAAGCACGTTGGTACAGATCATTAATAATTTCTTTTCAATCTGAAGACAAAACCCACCATACTAGTCTCGATTAACCACACTCCAATTCATGGCACTACCATTTGCCACATACAGTAATTCAATATAACATATGAACAGTAGTTGTAAGATTATGAAAAACAAACATGCAGTCATTCAATGCAACTGAGTGACCTTCTGTGTTGCTTCCTAAATGAGCCGTAACATTGGAGGCTCAAAGCTCTAAGACACAATATCCAAAAAAAACTATGTGTATTTAAGCACGTTGCACAGATCATTAATAGTTTCTTTTTTATCAAAACACAGAACCCCTGTACTAGTCTTGATTATCCAGACTCCATTTCATGGCACCACTGTTTGCCACACGGATCAGAATCTGAATCATAATAATTTATTTGATTCTTTTCGGATTCTTTTACACGAATAATTTACTTCCTTAATGTTGCTTTCTTCTTTAGGATACAATTGTGAACATAATATTTAACTGCGGCCCAGGATCGGTTTTGCAATGCACATTCTTTCCGCACAGCCTCTTCACATGCTTTCTTCCCGGGAACCTTCATCATCGTGATGAATGTCTTCAACTGTCTCTCTATCGCCGACTTCTCTTCAGTTGTCCAGGGCGTCTTCTTCACACCACCATGTCCTATAAAACAGAGAACTGTCGTAGAACCATAGCAAGTATGCTAAATGACTGTACTTCAAAATGTTGTTAAGCGAGTACACGTGTATTCATTGATTCATTGATCTACAAACATTGCGAATACCTTCTAAAGTTCATCTCGGATAAACGTTTGACGACTGTTCTAGCAAAGAATTGCATCTTTTTTCCTCTGTCATAATGTCGTACCACCAGGAGCCACCAACATGATTTCTAACACTGGGAATACACTAATAAGGGATCTCACATTTTGGAATGGATGGAATGGAATACTCCCCTACCAACGACTGTTAAATTGTTTGCAAATTGTTATCTCCAACAATGAATTAGGAATTATACTGACCCATTACCAACTAATGGTGAACTATTGTCAGGCGTGCGAACAACTGCGCCATAAGTAGCTAAGTTATGACATGTCTCTAAAAGTTTTGGTAATACAACCTGACAGTGTGTATTGTTTTCGGTATGATGGATAGAGAAATATGAAGCCAGTAAACCATAGAATATATAATAAATTAAATTAATAGTACCTGTCTTCTTGTGCATTCGGCTATTTCTTGGCTGTTTCAATTGTCTCTCTGATGTGGTGTCCATGTCTGAAAGCAAGAGGTAGACATTTGTCAAATAAAAAACTTAGTACATGCAAAATACGAATACACTATTTTCCAAAACATTTTTGTTATCCTTATAGCTAGAGATAAATTATGTGCAATTTTGCAGCACTGACATTCCCTGTAATATTTTTGTGATAAAGTTTTTTTATATTTATGATGTAGTTTTAAATTTCATTTTATTTGTGTAAATACCTTACTTATTGTAGTTAATTTGTTATTTCATGTCATATATTACTGCTATTTTAATATATATAACTGAAATATTATTAGTTTTTGGTTTATAAATACTTAATCTACATTTCATTTACTTATTGTTGTCTTAAGTTATTAAATCTGGTTTAATAGTCCATTTTGATATGTTATACATTTTAATGCACGCTACGATTGCATGTATCAACATTAGCGTCTTTGTGCAGGTTTTACACCAGGAAACATACCGCATTATAAATGTTTAACAGTAATATTACACTTCAACATTTCACGACAATATCCTTTTTCTATATACCGTGGTACTAAGCAATGATTTTTTTGTTTTTATATATTTTAGATGCATACCTTCATCAGTCTCCGAGTCGTGATTTTCAGAATGTTCAGCTTGAACAGTCTCTGCAAAGTAGAATTCACCAACAACCTTATTAGATATTTGACAGGGTCCTAATCCTATAACAGTATTTTGTTAGCAGGTTATACAAATTAATTCTGACTTTAATGTACCAATTTGACAAAGAACCCAGTGGTGTGGTCGGGCAAAATCTTGTTATAAGATAAGGTAAACAGCTTTTAGCCATCTTAATGACACAATATTTGTTCAGTAAATAACATAAACTAACCCTCTGGGTCAAACTCTATTTCGTCGAAGTCTTTGTCTTTCCACTTCGCAATTTCTCCTTGGTTAACTGCATGAAGCACCTTTGTAACTTTGGCTGCTTCAAGAAGGTTGTCAGGCAGTCTGTAAAAGGATCGATGTATCCTGATGTCGTGGCCAAGGAAGTTGGCAAGGATGTCTTGACTTGACTTGGCACATTGTTGCCAGCTGTTTGCACAAGTTTGTTGAAGTCATGAGTTCTGGGCGATTTGCACCACATTTCTTCGCATACTTTCGCAGACAGTCGTGTTCTCTGTATGGTGCAGCTGATACGCCGGGTCTAGCAAATATGAATTCAGACTGGACCCCAGCAAGGTCTCGTTTGCTGACCAGTACCTGCATTGTTGCCATCATACTCTGGGTTAGAAGCACAGGAACTCGCCTCCCTCGCTTGCCTTTGGTTTCTATTCTCAGGTGGCTTCGACACAAATGGACTTCAAACTTTGACAGGGATTTCTGAATTTCTCTTGAAGGCTCTGATTTGTTTTTGACCGCTGTTTCATAGTCAGACAACTTCATACGTTCTGCTTCTCCACTTCTCCTCCTGTTAAACAGGATCACTTGTGCCAAAGTGAGTTGAACAGCATCGACATAGGCATGTGAGTCACGATCGATTTCAGACAATTTGTGCTCTATTTCCTCAGATAGAAACTGCTGCAATTTTACAACATCTTCAATCAAAGGCAAGATGCGTGGTCTGTTGCATTGCTGTTCTCTCAAGGTTGACAGAGACATTGTGCTAACTCTGTCACTCCATTCGCTGGCATAAAGGTCAAGAAATTATTGAGCCTTCTTTACTTTGTCATTGTTGCTTTCAATGAGGCCTGCAGAGTGAAGAAGTTTGGCACACTTAACCAAACTGGCTCCAAGTTTCAACGGCAAAGAAGGAATCTTGTAACTGTGGCATCTGTCATCATAGCCAGCAACTTCTTTAACCCCTTGAAGGAGTAGCTCCCAACTAGTCGGTTCGAGGCAACTTTCCAAATCTGATCTGGAACCGGTGATCTTCCTGATTCCTAAAATCAGTCTTCCAAGCTCTCTCAGTTTGTTTGATATGTAGTTGCGATTGTGAACTTGATGGCCATATTTTTCATACAACCGAATTCCATATGCCATAATCAAATGGTCACTCTCTATTGCACGTTTCACATCATCATCCACCATGTGAAACAAGATGTTACCATGCAGATCTTTGCTCTTTACTTTCAACGGCAGAAGAAGTTTCCCACTTCTAATTGGTTCACAACGTTTTGCTTTACCGCCTACACCTTCCTTCAGTGGACAAGAGATTTGGTGTTTCCACATGTCAGATTGTACCTACATAGCCAAGCAGTACTGACATGGTATATATGCACTGACGTCTGAAGACTGGGTTGGTATGGCTCTGTATTTTGGTATAATGCATCCTGATCCTTTTTCAATCACACTGTAATTGTGGTTAAAGTCGCCTTTGTTAACCAGGGCTGCCCAAGCTGCCCTTCTTTCCTTTGATTTTGTAGTAAGGCTTAGCACTTTTCCGACTTCCATCTCATTTGCATGTACTTGTTCCAAGTGCCTTGCCATTTTGGAAACTTGCTTTTCACAATACAGACAACTGTGGTTCTTCAACTGTCGTTTGCCATTACCCACCAAAGCCTGTTGCAAGAACAGATTGTTTTCCTGCTGAACTGATGTGGTGCTGCTAACCGAGTTACATGATCCATTCACTGTTTCCTTACTACTGCTGGCCTCATTACACATGGAAGAAACTTCAGACATTTTATCTGCATTTTCTTCCATTTCTTCGACATCTGATGTAGTTTTGTTGCCCTCCAAATGAACTGATGTACTCTCTTCGTCTAAAGGGTTGTAATCCTCGTCAAACTCATCATCAGAAACACTATCTGACACAACAGAATCATCATCATAAGAGGACACGTCTGTTTTTTCAGCAGTAGTCGAGGTAGACTGTGAGTCGTTTACTTCATTGCACACTGAAAACACTTCAGACATTTCATCTGAATCGTTTTCCATTTCTTCATCACATGATACATTTCCGGTGCTCTCCAAATCAACTGATGTACTTTTTTCATCGAACGGGTTGCAATCCTCATTTAACACTTCGTGATCTATGTCACCAGAGACACTATCTGATACAACAGAATCATCATCATCGAATGGGTTGTAATCATCATCTAACTCTTTGTGATCTAATTCACCCGAGACGCTATCTGATACAACAGAATCATCATCATCGAATGGGTTGTAATCATCATCTAACTCTTTGTGATCTAATTCACCCGAGACGTTATCTGATACAACAGAATCATCATCATCGAATGGGTTGTAATCATCATCTAACTCTTTGTGATCTAATTCACCCGAGACGCTATCTGATACAACATAATCATCATCATCGAATGGGTTGTAATCATCATCTAACTCTTCGTGATCTAATTCACCAGAGACACTATCTGATACAACATTAAATTAAGGGGTCATCTGATAAAAAGATGGATCTTCTAAAAAAAAGTGTCGTTACGAAATATGTAGGTAGTCATTAATAAATTAAGAACCTGATCGTCTCAACAAATTAAGGGTTGATCTAAAAATGATCGTCTCAAAGTATTAGGGAATCGTTTAATGAAATAATGCGGGTGTTCCCCAACGAGGTAAGGGTCATTAAAAAAAAAACAAGGATAACTGAAACACTTATCTGGCTGGCTGATGGTGTCTTATAAGTAAGTTGTCACGTCATAAAAAGAAGCGGTCAGTTTGTGTAATTAAAGGAAATCGAATCATGTCCAAATTCATCGCAAAACACAAACACAAAGGGTCATAAAAATAAATTAGTTTATTGCAAATGTAAGGGTTATCTGTATAAATTAAGTGGATTTTATTATTAAATTATATAATATTTTATTTTGTTAAGATGATCTTTTATTTCATTAAGACGATCAGCTTCATCGTTTTATTGAACATTTATATTTTTGATATGACCTTTTTGAGAAAACCCTTTAATTGAGTGATGACCATTATTGTCTTGATACGATCCCTTAATGTGATGAGATGATTAGACGATTATTTTTAATCAACGCGTCTATTTTGGAAATGATTCATTAACTTTTTGAGAAGACCCCTTAATTTTTTTAGATGATTATTTAATTTGTTGAGACTATCAGCTCGTTAATATGCTAATAACTTCTAAAATATTTTGTAAAAATAGTTTTTTAGAAGAACCACGCCTTGTCCTCCTCCGTTTTAGATTATTCTTTGAATATTGCTTTTAATATAATCCCTTAATATTAGGCATACATTAAAATACATACAGGTGCTCCTTATTCGTTCATATGAGTGAAGTCGAGTGAAACTACACTTAACTTTAACACATTTTTTATTATCCTTTAATTGCGTCAACTGTTCCATTTTCTAATAATAATAATAATTATTACTTTGAGATTACCCATTACCCTTAAGTTTGTAATATTAAAAAAAATATCAATCGTTAACATTGTATTTTGAAATTACCTTTATATTGTTTTAGACGACCCCTTAATTTGATCAAATTATGATCAGGTATTTCATTTCTAAGCATGCTTTAATGATCCTTAAATATTTGTTTCAGATGATCCATTAATTTTTAGTGAAATATCCGTTTCATTTGTTGAGGTGACCCTTTTATTCACCCCCTCCCTTTCCCTGCCACACTTTCTGATTCGGTGCTATTGTTTGCTGACAAGTTGTTACTGCGTTACCAGGGAGGCATTCCGTGTGTTCTCCCAGAAATCAAACGGCTGACTTGTTCTGACAATCCTTGTTAAGTATACTTTAGTGAAGATCAACAGGATGTCAGCATGGCTAGCCGTCATAGGGATGCACGTGAGAATGACGATGAGGTCGAGGAGAATGGTAAGGTTGAGGATGTCATTCTCGTCATCCTGATGATCGTAATAATAATGACCCTCAACGTCTTCAAATTCGTCATCATAATCATCACCGTCATCATAGTCATAATCATCATCATCTTCATCACTAAGACAACGTATATGTATAAGTGTATATACGTATATGTATTAGAAAGAACTAGCTTGCATTACTCATTGATTACGTCTTGTTGGCAAACTGCTAAAAATACACAAATCATATGTATTCTTTATTGGGTCTATAAATTGCCTACATTCATTTCCCTGAGAACACGACTTTGACATTTCTTTGCCATTTACCGCGAAATGTTGGTTAATTGCATTAGCAATTCATTCTTTGTAATTTAAATCTATGCCGTTGACGACAAGCTTTTTAATATTGGGAATGTTCGTCATTCCATTATTAATTACTTTGTAAGTGTAATTCATTATAGGGGAACGGTGTACGAAAAGCGATATTTTTTTATCAAGTTGACATTTTTTATTCTAATAAATTGTTCTCTACGGAACCATATTCTCCATTTATTGTACTAGGTCTGTGCTAAAACTTATCGTATTTCTATTACAATCACTGTATCTACGGGATGTTTCAGAACACCACCCGATTTTTGACTTGCAAAAAAGGTGCGCCCAAAACGGGCTCCCTGCATACTCATTTGTATTATTTAGCCATCATCACACATTTCGCAAACACATTGTGCATATTAGGACCCTGGCCAGTCATGGTGTCCCACGGCGCATATCAATCACATTCTGTACATTCTTCCCGTCCTTACTGTCAGAGAACAGTTGGTGAATTATTGTTTCTGCATCCAGTTGAATCGCTTGTTTTTGAAGCTACGAGACATCGCAGTGGCACGGCGAACGATCGCTTCCTTCCCCGTGTATTTCCACTCGTGTTGGTTTGAGACTTTTGTTACATTTTGTTCTCAATCGAAGTTGACGTTTGAATGGCCTGAGCGTGTTGATGCATGTCTTTTCTCAGTTACTGGACTTTCAATATGTTGATTGATCTCCTGCCAGTACAGGTGAGAACACTGGCTACGGAGTTTATTACCATGGTTTGGTGACACACTCAACTTGACAACATACTTATATATTACATTACTTGATAATATAATAATATAATATGCATCCATACAGATCATATTGATATTATACATTTATAAAATGTAATAATAATATTATCGTTTTGCTTAATAACTTTGTTATTATTATTGTATAACTGGCTGGGTAATATGTAATATCCTATGTAAAATAATGTAATACCATAAAATCTTACAAATGCAGGGTGTATGTATTGCATTAACAGCATATCGACGATAGGGAATCCCTGTTATCATAGCGGACATAGGGGCCCGTTTTGGGCGCACATCACAGCCTCAGGTTGATAATCAATTTGAATACAAACTCTCCATGTTTTTTTTAAATCTAATACACACACACACACACACACATATATATATATCATAGCATTTAAGTTTGGCTTATGCACATCACAAAACGGAAATATTATATTTTTAAAATAGTGCTAACATTATAAGAAAAGTGTGAAAAGCAATCTCTAGAGCTCACCTCTTTGAATGTTCGTTTCGCACTTCCAACCAATGTTCACTAGGGCCTATTTATGAGTTACTTAGCAGTGTCACCACACATTTAGCTCTATGTAGTACAATAACGCCAAACGGCCGGGGGCACGTTTTGGGCAGGGGGCCAGTGTTGCACGCCGTTCTCCTAATATGATTAATAAGTTAGACACTTTGATGGAATGCGTTTTATTATCGACAAATGCAAGAGTACAACAATGCAACGCTGTTTTCTGTGCAATTGGTCACACTACAGAGCGCAGCGCCCCAAGCGAATTGAAGCAAAACATTGGCTGCAAAACCCATGCTCCAGTTACTTCTACGACTTGACGCGTTGGGCAGTCACATCGCAGTCCGTTGGTTTCCAGACGGTCCAGCGCATGTTTTGGTGGCCTCACTAATGTTTATGCCTGCATTTCGCACGGCCCCACCAGTTGCATTTGCAACGGCAACTGCCCCGGCAACTGCAACTGCCTCGTCTGCAGTTAATGCTACAGCCCTCTGCAAAAGTAATTGCACAGACAATATCGATTCGGTTAACAAAGTGGCTGAGCTGTTCTAATTAATAGTAGCATAACAGTTACTAACGCACTGAAATACTATCTTTGCCGTCACGTAGACTACATTTGCTATACTAACTAGCATACATACGTCGAACTTGATATAGTATGTTGCTAACTTTTTAACGTAATGTTTGCAGTACACAATAAGAAATCCTCACCAAATACCGTTAACTATTTAGAAGCCACACTAACGACCGGGAGGCACTTTCGCCCCCCCCCAATAAATATAAATTGGACCAGACCAAAGCAAACCGGACTCCCTCCGACTGCCATGTACCCACTTCACCGACCTACACCGGATACACTTACTGGAAGCCGACGTAACGTCACAATCAGGTAAACGTGAACACTTTCGATTACGTCAGACCGCCATCGACTAGCCCCGTCTACAATCAACGTACGTAGTGGACTTTTTTCAAGTTTACTTGATTACTTCATGATTCTCCCGGCTTCCAGCATAGCGGAATTGATGTCGGTCCGTGTAGCGCAGTTACATACTGTGGTCGGAGGGAGTTTGGCTTGGTCTGGTCTGGTCTGGTCTGCCGAAAAGAGCTACACTCATTATTAAGTCGTCTAGTTAAATTCGGGTCTACCCAATCGATAGTGTATGCTTAAATTAACACTAGCTCCTGGAACACGGAAGTAAAATCCGGTGATCTGAGTCAACCTATGTTATACTATAAGGTGTAGTGCTTGCCCACACTAAATAATTCAAAATGTAATAAATCTTTGTACGACTTACCTCCAGTCCCTCCTATTCCTGCGGGTAATCATGACCAAAAACAAAAAGAAACAACTAACTATAGTTTGATGTAAAGTCACATTTATACTGTCAAGCATAATATTATGATAATATGTATAATAATAAGGGGTGTCACCATACGTTAATAATAATATTAATATCAAACACTTTCGATTACGTCAGACCGCCATCGACTAGCCCCGTCTACAATCAACGTACGTAGTGGACTTTTTTCAAGTTTACTTGATTACTTCATGATTCTCCCGGCTTCCAGCATAGCGGAATTGATGTCGGTCCGTGTAGCGCAGTTACAGACTGTGGTCGGAGGGAGTTTGGCTTGGTCTGGTCTGGTCTGCCGAAAAGAGCTACACTCATTATTAAGTCGTCTAGTTAAATTCGGGTCTACGCAATCGATAGTGTATGCTTAAATTAACACTAGCTCCTGGAACACGGAAGTAAAATCCGGTGATCTGAGTCAACCTATGTTATACTATAAGGTGTAGTGCTTGCCCACACTAAATAATTCTAAATGTAATAAATCTTTGTACGACTTACCTCTAGTCCCTCCTATTTCTGCGGGTAATCATGACCAAAAACAAAAAGAAACAACTAACTATAGTTTGATGTAAAGTCACATTTATACTGTCAAGCATAATATTATGATAATATGTATAATAATAAGGGGTGTCACCATACGTTAATAATAATAATAATATCAAACACTTTCGATTACGTCAGACCGCCATCGACTAGCCCCGTCTACAATCAACGTACGTAGTGGACTTTTTTCAAGTTTACTTGATTACTTCATGATTCTCCCGGCTTCCAGCATAGCGGAATTGATGTCGGTCCGTGTAGCGCAGTTACAGACTGTGGTCGGAGGGAGTTTGGCTTGGTCTGGTCTGGTCTGCCGAAAAGAGCTACACTCATTATTAAGTCGTCTAGTTAAATTCGGGTCTACGCAATCGATAGTGTATGCTTAAATTAACACTAGCTCCTGGAACACGGAAGTAAAATCCGGTGATCTGAGTCAACCTATGTTATACTATAAGGTGTAGTGCTTGCCCACACTAAATAATTCTAAATGTAATAAATCTTTGTACGACTTACCTCTAGTCCCTCCTATTTCTGCGGGTAATCATGACCAAAAACAAAAAGAAACAACTAACTATAGTTTGATGTAAAGTCACATTTATACTGTCAAGCATAATATTATGATAATATGTATAATAATAAGGGGTGTCACCATACGTTAATAATAATAATATCAATGATAATAATAATAGTAATACTAGTACAGGTCCCTAACTCCATCGCACCAAACCCATAATCACTTGTATGTATAATAACTACACATTGGCAAAGTGTCACACACAAAGCTATGTTGTTCGCCTTATATAATTTTGTTCAGCAGTTTGTCACTCACAAACACACACACGCGAGAAAAAACAGTTCACAGTAATACATTAAACATATTGATGGAATGTGCTTTATTTTCATAAATGCAAGAGTTCAACATTACAAAATTGTTTTCTCTGACATAGGCCGCGCTACAGGGCGCAGCGCCCTCGGAAGAGCATAATATCAACAATGCTTGCAATGTCCGTTTTCCCCATATATATTATATATTAATGGTTCGATTTTATAAGCTAAACTGCGTAATGCATGCACATTGATATTATGCAACATTTAACGGTGTACTTGTAGTGGAAAGTGTAGTTAGACTTACGTCTGGGTATCCTCCGCAGAATCGAAAGTTGGTCGTTCTCTCTCTTGTAACGATCTTACAAGAAAACATAAACGAACTATAATCTTTGACAAAGTAGATTAAATACAAAACAGATGTGAGCATTTTATGGATGTGATCCGCCTTGAGGCTGGGATATAATGATGTACAAGTTCCGTTCTTTAAAATCCATTATCAACGTACACGACTTCGGATCAAAGCACAATTCTACCTTGATAGATGAAATATTAACATTTTAATTGTGTACTTAATACTCATCGCCAAAACAATTATCACTTCTACTTTACGCTTATTTCTCTAATGGCTATGTTGGGTGGATTTTTGGCATGAATTAATTGGTTTAGGTTTCTAGCAACTAGGCAGGCATATATGACCACGACTCGCTTCATTTGGTGTGCCAATAGACAGGTATTCCTTGAATAGCAACACCATTATTATCAATATATGTGTGACACGAAGCTGTTTAATAATGTAAATCAAATAATGGTGATTGCATTGATTGAGCTAAAGTAAAATAAGGTATATACGTCTTCCAAAATATACCGGATATATCGTCGCCGACTTCAGTCAGACTTTGAGAAGAATCAACATCCTAGTAAAACATAGAAGCAACATTATCTCAGTTGAACACTGGCAGAATATCGCTCTAATACATCTTTGTAATAATGTGTTGCTTGAATAAAGTAATTGCTGATAATAAGCATATCAAATGGACTTTCAAATTATTACAATATGACATATACAACATATAAAGACTAGTGGATTTTTAAATACTTGAAGCAGGTAACCGCATTTGCTAAACACAGTTATATTAGTTATTTCTCGTTGCACGTCCGCATGGCGAAGAGAGGTTGATATGAAGTAAGTGAGTTTGTACAGACAGCTTATATTACCGTGATTTCCAGCTGAGCGGCAGTGTCATCAGCCAATGCCGGCAGCGCGACACACCCAAACAGAAGGAGGATGGCGGCGCGCATTGTCTGTAAAATAAACTTAAATCCACATTATTTTTCAAGAGAAGAGCGTCTTTAAGTAAATTTCAACTTTTAAATGTGCAATGTATAAACTAGCGCAAGAGTACTCTTACCTGAATCACACGTCAAGAGCTGCTGCAATAGTCGAATGAATTGAGGGGAAAAGGAGTTGGCCTTTTAACTGACTACAGCCAATGTCACGTGTTGCGTACTACACGTTTTTTCTTGGTGTTAATTATAATATTTGTACCTTTAAAAAACAGGTTAGAAAGGCTCCACGCAGTGGTAGTGGAAATGTTTTATAATATATCGCTGGTGCCTGGCGTAAACATGTTTGACGAATTCACGTTTTACACGCGAAAAATGTTTGGAGTAAGAGTACTGCTGCCAGAAGACTGCAACTTAACCAGTGAAGACAATTACGATAGAGTCACATGCTGCATTCGTTATAACATGATTATACCGCATAGGACGTCAATAAATAAATACAACTAAACAAGGGAAATCGGGAACGGGACTCTTAACCCAAACCAGCCCCAGCCCCTTTGGTGCTACTGTATTATATATTATATACTCTGTTATTTCGATATATTGAAAAATCACTATACAAGAACAATCTCAATCGGTCTCAATGGTATGTTCAATTATGGGCAAATATTTACTATTCTTGAGGTAAGAACTTATGGTAAGAACAGTTAAATCCGGTGGTGCTTTGGAAACGGAAGATCTACGCGGATTTTAGTTGACGTCATCGGCAGCAGCCTGTGTTGATTAGACACAGAATGACCTATAAGTAAATTTCAAACACAACTCATTAGTTAAATACAAAAGTAACAGTTTACTTTTTGTATGTTACTTTCTTTCCAGTAACTAATAGAACTGGTCTGCCTGTGAATACTAGGGTAATGGGCATAATGGTTCTCTGTAATTTCCCTTAATGTAATATGTTGTACAAAAACAAAGATATGAATGTAAAAACCTGTTCTAAGTTATCTACAGCACAATTGGCAAGATGTGTACCAGTAATTGTCTGATATGCTTAACTGACCTGTGTTATTTTCTGCAGGAAGTCAAATAAGGTGACCACTTGCTGGGAGAGTTTTATGCTGCCTTCCAAAGCTGCGTTCTTGTGTTGTGTTCCGAGGGTCAGCGTAATGCTGATGACATTAGTATTAGAAAACTGCTGTAATTTCAGTGTTATTTGTAAAATAAAATACCTATGACCCATTTTATTTTTTTAATGACACTTTATTTGCAGCACCTGTTTATAATGTATCACCTTCATTTTATAAGAATGAATCCAGCACATCAGATCCACTAGGATTAAACTGATGTAGAGAAATGTCATAAGGTAGCATGATTTTATTAGTTTGTCAACAAGACAAAACATAATGTGTGTTGAACACAATGTTTCACATGTAATTTCTAATGTTATGTATATGTTATCTCTAACTAGCTGAGTTACCCGGCATTGTCCGGGTGAAAAGGTAGTCATATATATCTTCAAATTATATGCACTTAAATCTAAAAAAGTATTGCTGACATATTATGAACAGTGAAAATAGACCAAACTTCAAATGCCCAACATTTGATTTCCAGACACCCCAAACTCATCCCAAATGTGTCCTGCCTACCCACATTAATACATTTTGACTGATCACTACCCCAGTGGTTAGGGCAACCTTTTGGCAGAAATCGCACGCGCTCACCCGTGTAACTGACGTAACCAGCAACGGGCAGCTGGGTTACGCGTCCTGAATTATGTAACGTTACTAACATAAAAACTAACACTTTTGTCTGCTTACGCCCAGTGACACATTTATACTTGGAATAACTACATGTACAATGATATAAAAAAAACATTAAATTCCGTGGCTGGAACTCCACGAACTGTTGCAGTGTGTTGTTTGCCAGAAGCAGCAGAGCTCACGGGGCTGACGTGGCGAAATGCTTACGTGACCAGCGACAGATAGACCTGGTACATGTTAAGCGCTGAGGATTTTCAAACGTCAATAACTTAAAAACTATTCAAAATTTCTGCATACGTCCAGCGACATATTTACAGATGACATAATTATATTTACAGATGACATAATTATATTTACGATGATATAGAAAAACATTAATTTCCGTAGCTGGAACTGCCCCCAAGTTCTCCACTCCCCCGGACGAATTTCAAAAATGTATAAATATACGAACCTTGCCAATAGGCCCGGTAGGTCACATGCAAATTTTCAGCCCGATACATGCACGACTGACGGAGACGTGGGTGCACATATAAAACATAGAACGAACTGTTTTATAATATAGGTAGTAGGCTGGTGTGACTAATAAAAATACACTTCAAACCAATTTATTATAGCCCTCCAAACATCCTCCATCTGTACTCAATTTGATGAAGGGGACATAAGTGTTAACGTTGGCATGGATTACAATATTTAACCACAAGATAAGTTTTATCTATTTAGATAAAGTTAAATTGTTTACACTGTAAATGTTTGATACTCACACAAATATGTGCACAACAAATTATGTTAAAACAACCTCTGCAGTTGTATTTCTCAGCATTCTTTGGTTATAGACTCAGTCACGCACAAACCTGTTCTTTCGCAACATATCAAACCTACTTATAAATATGCTATATCAGTTATTTAGTGATGGCGAAACTACTGGTCACCAAAAAGAGAAGTAATAAAAGGTTGTACTGTAAAAATATATAAACTTATTATCACGATTACATTGAACATGTCATTGAAAATGCTATGCTATTTACCAATGAGAGTGATCGCTAAAACAATCAAGCCAATTTGCCAAATTTGTAGGTAAATATTCCAAAATAACACTCTTATGATGATGACATTTCAACTAGGTTTATTAACAATTGCAGCTACAGGTAATCTAACCTTTCAATAAAAACTTTGTCTTTAACCCACAGGCACCGACTCAGATGGAATTGAACAAACTGTCATAACATTCCCAATATGAAGTTGGTACAGTATTACGCAATGCACGAAGTCAGGACACGACGATAATTATATCCAGTACCAGATAATAATTTTGTCGACTAGATGGGCGATGTTTGAACTAGGCAGTCTACTTCATATTCCATTCACTTCCTATATTCTACCTGGTACCATTCTACCTAGCTTACGATTACGCCTTAGTCCTAGTGTCAAGGGGTTTGTTCAGTGATGACAACGTCCCGAGGCCGAGCCTGCGGCTGAGCCTGTGATTGTGAACAGTGACGCCCGAATCGAACCCCCGAGTTTGTAATCTTCCTTTCATCTTCCTTATATATATATATATATATATGTGTGTGTGTGTGTGTGTGTGTGTGTGTGTGTGTGTGTGTGTGTGTATGTAAGGAAGATGTAATCTTCCTTTCAACTTCCTTATATATATATATATATATATATAAGGAAGATGAAAGGAAGAATACAAACTCAGGGTGCTACGCGAGTTACTTTGGTAGAGCAGAAGAGAAGATGGGATCCTCTGAAAGCTGACATAAAAGCGAAATCGGATCGTGAAATAACAAATGTCCTGATTGATACGTAATTACTAACGTAACTTGGCATTCCACCTGAATTCTGCGCTTTTGGCCGGCGTTGGGCTTACCATTTGTGCACTTTGTTTTCAGGTAGTTCCAAGTTCTGATGTTTTAAGATGTATATGACATATATAAATATTAATATTTAATACCGATAGATTTATTGCATATATATATATATATATAGAAAATGTCCCGTTCGGGCATCATGTCGCACAACCGTCATTGTTCACACTCACAGGCTAAGCGACGGGTGCTGCTAGAGTTATTGTGGGTATTATATATATATATATATATATATATATATACAGACAGCTAATGTGATATATTAAATGGTTGGCTTTTTAATAATGCTTGACATACACAACAAATATATATATATATATATATATATATATATATTGGTGTGTCGTTTTCTAGCATCACTTTGTGTTCGAAATGTTCATTTTCAGACTTTGTATTCCACTTTGATCAGCTAGCTCCTGCAGCATTTGTTGTAGTTCTTGCGGTATTGTAGCGCATATGTTTACGTCGTCGGCGAAACGAAGATGACTGAGATATTCTCCGTCTATCCTCAAGCCACTGGTTTCCCATGACAGTCTTCCGGATTTGCTTTCGAGTGTTGCTTGTGAGAAATAGTGTCACCTTGTCGTACTCCTGTCTTGATGTTGATATTGCTGCTTTCTTTATGTAAGTGGACTGTCATCGAACTGGTGGTGTAGATGTCTTTCAGGAGTTCGATGTATACCTCTTCTATAGCCTGTTCTTGAAGCGAGGTCAGTATTGCGTGAGTTTGCAGAGCGGGGTATTATTTTCTCGTCACTTCTCTTTCAGTTGATTTACGACGTGGATGTGGTCTGTCGTTGAGTACCTGCTTCTGAATCATGTATGCTCTCGTGGTGGCTTTTCGTTGAGTGCCTTCTCTAGCCTATTTGTTAGTTAGTTAGTTAATATCACACACACACACACACACACACACACACACACACACACACACACACACACACACACACACACACACACACACACACACACACACACACACACACACACGATAAGAACTTGTCCTTCCTTACCCTTGTGTCAACCACATTCTTACCTCTTTCCTTGCATTCTAAATTTACATGTATTGTGGTTTGCATCAACGACTGGAGACGTTGGCCAATTGGGTATATATATATATATTCGTGTTTGTGTGTGTGTGTGTGTGTGTGTGTGTGTGTGTGTGTGTGTGTGTGTGTGTGTGTGTGTGTGTGTGTGTGTGTGTGTGTGTGTGTGTGTGTGTGTGTGTGTGTGTGTGTGTGTGTGAGTTTGTGTGTGTGTGTGTGTGTTTGTTTGTTTGCCGATGTTCGAATGGGATTTTTAATGCCTGCACATATTCAACGTTAAGCATGGACTGCAGGCCTTCGCGTAAATTAAGCAAAACGTTTATGTAAAAGGTAAATCACAGAGCCGCACTCTTTGCGTGCCATATCATATGAATGATTGGTGAGCTTCTGCACAAAAACCCGGTGTGCGATTTCAGTTGTCGTGTAATGGCGGGACAACTATAGACTTGATGATGTTTACTGCGACAAATCCATGCTCGCGTGCACTTGTTTAAATCGAAGTTGACGTAACTTTTCGTGTCCGTCTGCGCTCTCGGCAGACAAAACATTTAAACAATATAATTACGTGTGTGTGTTTGTGTGTGTGTGTTCGCCTGACGATTGCTAATAAGCTTGCAAGAGTAATTTATTATAATATGATTAACAAATTACACACTTTAATGGAATACCTTTTATTATCAGCAAATACAACAGTATAACAACACAACAGTGTCGTCTATGCAATTGGTCACGCTAGAGAGCATAGCGCCCCAGGCGAACTGATGCAATACTATTGGCTGCAAAACCCCTTTTCCCAGTTAATTCAACGGTACTTGACGCGTTTGCCTGTCACATCGCAGTCCATTGGTTTACAGACGGCCGTGTACATGTGTTGATGGCCTCATATGTGCCTGCACTTCGCGTGGTCACACCAGTTTCATTTGCAACTCAGCGCTACAATTAGCCCCTTCTGCAAAGGTACTTGCAAACACAATGTTTGTTCGATTAACAAAGTGGTTGAACTGCTCTATATAATGTAAGCATCATTGTTACTAAGGCTCTGAAATACTACCTTTTTATCTTTATGTGTATATATGTATATATATATATATATATATACACAGACAGCTAATGTGACATATTAATTGGTTGGCTTTTTTAATAATGCTTGACATACACAACAAAATACGTACGTATTTACTTAGTCACATACATAGTCATCTTTGAAAGGTAGAACCAAATGCATCATTCTGCGTACAGCTTGTAAAAATGTATCATGGGCGTCCATCTCATGGTTGTTCTGGCTGTGCTGACAACTTCCTTTTTGCACATCCATCTTTGTCGTTTTTTGGTAAGCATTCCTATGTCTGTATACTACTTGGCAAAAAAGTAAGGACATTACGCCATTATGGGGTTGTGCAATAGCACTGCAGGAACGTTTGATGTGTCTGCCCAGTCTAGTTTTAAAAGTGTTCGTCGTGGCTGTAGACACAACTGTTTCGGACAGACCGTTCCAATTCTTTATAGTTTTGTAAATAAAAACTGTTGGGGTAAACCTGTGTTCTGGCTGGCACCTGAAATCGCGCAGTGTGGACATCCGTGTTGTTGATTGAGCGAACGATGTGGTGTTGCATAGGAAGAGCTGTCTCTGCGTGTCACGACTTATAGAATAATACTAAGCGGCTGATCTTTCTGCGACGCTCTGGGGACTCCCACTTTAGTTTTTTCGTCGTTAATGCTACACTGCTTTCCCAACTGTCTTTACTTATTATAAATATTGCCGCTCGACGCTGTACTTTTTCTGTATGTATGTGTGTGTGTGTGTGTGTGAGTGATTGTGTGTATGTGCGTGTGTGTAAGTGTCCGAAGCGGCGCTCGAATATTCGAGGTTTCAGCGAACCATGGTGAAATCTTTCGTGACTAAACAATTAGATTTATGTTTCGAAAGCGTTTTATATGTAAAATTGAAAGGTTCTTCGGCATCACAGTTCACCATAGACCCGCGTTATGAGAAATACAGTAGAATTGGCTTTATTATATTTTGTGTGTGTGTCTTTCTTCAGGAGTAGATACTTGATCTCTATACGGTTTCAGTCTGAAGAAACATAGTTCCTTAGTATAAACACACTATTCTATGTTAACCATCAAGGCTAAACTGTAGACATTACTTGAATTTCCCTGGATGTTTGGATAATATAATTATTAATACATTAAACCATGTGATACGTTAGATATATATTATAACCAACGAACACCCCTTCTCAGAAATTGGGTACCGGCAATTCTACAGTACACGCGTGAGCACGTTCTTTCCATACAGGCAACAAGTAGTCGTACAACGGGATGTGTGCGTATAAATGTGTAATGTACCTAAATGGTTTCAACGAAGATGCGCTGAATCGCAAGGAGTTACCTTATTATTATGATTAAATAATATCAGGAAAATCTCAGATATAGAAATTCTAAGAAACCGTTTCATAAACCACTGGATCGATAATTCAATCCACTATCAAATAGCATACTTGGATTCACCATCAGAAAGTATATTTTGTTTCAAACAATTGTCGAATCTTGTGTGACTATAATTGAGCACAATGGTTGAACTTATAATGGAACAAACGTCACATATTCGTGTGTAGACGACACGCGGCGCCTTAGAAACATGTGTAGTGTAAGGCCTACATTAACGCTATGTGTGTTGTCTGAATTCGATAACCTACTTTCTCTGTTGACGTACATGGCTACGCAGAAGACTCCGAAGTATTAGTATGCAATGTACGTGCTAACGAAACCCATCTTCACGTTCTCCAACATCATTAATTGCACCAATAAATATTGGGTGCTAATCCCCCTCCCCGGTCCCGGCGCCATAGAAACATGTGTAGTGTAAGACCTACGTTAACGCTATGTTGTGTTGTCTAATTTCGGTAACCTACTTTTTCTGTTGACGTACATGGCTACGCAAAAGACTCCGAAGAGCAAAGCTTTTTATTAGCATGCAATGTACGTGTTGGCTCTCACCCAAAGGAAATAAAGCAGATGCGTGACATAGAGAGATTTAACTTGACTTAAATGCTTAAGCCAATTTGTCACTTTGCTGTCCTCCTTGATGTTACATCCCGCTGTCTTGTCTTATTTACAACAAACTGCTCTGTTGTTAACTGCAGGAGTCCAATGTCATATGTTATTTGGTCACGCCATCTCGTCAATGCACTTACTCTTCTTCTTTGTCTGAAACGTCTAGCTTGAAAGCTTGGACAATGAAGTTTTCTCTTGGTGTAAGGCAATCATATCCAGGTAATAAGAGTCTTCTGGGTCTGATGACGTCTCGGATGAAGTCAGTCGTGAATATGTCTTATCTGACATGGCAATTGTTTAATCTGGTTGCCCGTAGGCATTTATCTGACATATGTCAATGTTTAAACTGTCTCTTGCATCAAAGATATTTACTAACAACATTAAATAAAAATTAGTATCTCGCTGTATACAGTGTAGATATTTGAATATGAATAGCACCTAAGAGACGTCACGATGGCGTGTGCGTGCGTGTGTGTGTGTGTGTGTGTGTGTGTGTGTGTGTGTGTGTGTGTGTGTGTGTGTGTGTGTGTGTGTGTGTGTGTGTGTGTGTGTGTGTGTGTCTGTCTGTGTTTGTTTATGTGTGTGTGTTTGTGCGTGTGCGTGCGTGGTTGTGCGATCGTGCGTGTTAACGGCATGCTGATGAGGAAATCGGCTAGATGCCTGACTAAATGCCCACTGTCTTGTGGTGTAACGCCCTCCTCGGGAATGTGTTGGTATCTCCAACCATCCACGGCTTCAATGGAGCGGTTGTTTCCCACTTCTAAGCCGAGGTATGTGTTTTTACTCGCACCTCGTTCATACTTTACTCGCACTTTGTATATACTTTTTCTCGCACCTTCACATCTGACACAGCACAATTGTACACCCACCCACCCACACACACGCACACACACACACACACACGCACGCACACGCACACGCACACACACACACGCACACATACACACCCACACACACACATATCGGCGTCAAAATCCAGACGTATGGACTATGTTGATTAACCACGTAGAAGTAGAAGTAGAAGATGACGAACAGTTGGAGCAATGCCATAGTGTTTAGTTTTCTGTAGGTGATATTGTAGTCATGTGTGGATATTCCAGCACGTTTGATGTACTCTGTCCTCTTGCAGTCACTACACGTTAGGCTTGGTCCGTAGGATTTTATTGATTTGTTATATCTGTGACATTTAGTGGGGCCTGGGTTTACTTGGACATCTCCTGACAGTATGATGCATTGCAGAAGAATGAGTTTAGTTGTCGTCCTGTCTGTACTGAGTTTGCGTGGTGGTGGAATGACTATAGTAGTCCGGTGGAGTTATTAAATTTAAGATATTTTAGATGTGCAATGATTTTTTAGATAGGACTGTAAATGTACTGGGTTGTGTGGCAGAGTTGGTTTGTTGTCTGGGTTTGGTGATGACATTGTAGTTCTCATTGTAATTGTTTTGAAAGCGGTCAAGTTGAAAGCTCCCAGAATCGGAATCGTTAAAAAGTTTAAATGTGATATGCAAAAATACAAGCATGAACATTGTATATTTAAAAGTACATCTTGAATTAATATGATGCATGGAGCCTGTAATGATTCTGTTTTGCGTGGTGATGGTTATAAAAAGTATATATTTACATTTGTGTATGTTGAACCAGTTCACACTGGTTCATGAGTCAAACTTAATCCGAGCTAACACGATATTTGGCAGACACTTCCCTGTGTCTGTGTGTGCTGTCAATGCACTCACGTATTGCTACATAGTTTATTGTACATTGTGTTTACTGTTTATTTCATGTTGATCTCTGATGGTCTATAAATATAACTAGTAATATTAATAATGTAAGTTTAACTCTATGTCTCTGGCAGAATGCACCGATTGATACGAGTTGATTTGGGGGTGGTTTGGGTTTCGCGCGCTTTATACCCGTTGTTTACTAGCTCGCCATCTTGTTTTGTAGGGATTAGGATGGATGTTAGGGAAGTTAATTTGTCAAAAACTTGGTAGGTCAGATCGCAACTTATATTCCAATGTAGTTATACTAGTGCCTCATTCATTTATGAACAAAAGAAACTTTTGAAAATCGTACATAATATCGGTACATATCGGAGCGATTAAACGGATTCGACTACACCTGACGCATGTGCAAATCTCATAATGTTATAATAATTCAAACTGTTCATGTATTAGAACTGTGATTACTGTTTTGAAAGGGGAAAGTACTTCATAAGTGTTAAACTTCTGCTCCCTCCTTTTCTACAATAATTGTGAATACAATTAAACATAAAATCATGTACGTATTATAATGTTATTGTGGAAATAAAAATGTATTATTATTAAGCTGCATTGAACTGGATAAGTGGAACAGACACTTGAATAATACGCACATGTGCAGTCTTAAAATTGGATTATAACCCCTGTATCTCTATTAGGATCTGACCAACCGTGTCTCTGTGGGCGACAACTTTAACGTAATCGAGAATAGACCTCCAAAGTAGCGTTATATTGACGAGACGCAGAGCATATGCGATTTCTGGGAACGCCAGACAATGCCTCACCTCTTCTGTTGTCGATTGCTGAACGATCCGTCCACAGTAGAAGATGTCGCCCGCGCCATTGACCGAACAGTGCATACATGCGTTAGACAATGGCTGCACGCGAACGGCGCAAAAGAGAACGGAGTTATCTCCGATTTCTGAATTAACTCATTTAAAATTCAGGCTCGCCTTACAAACACAATATACATTTTGATTACTTCAATAGTAATAATAATAACAATAGCAATATTATTAAAAATAACAACAATAATAACAATAATAATATGACAAGTCGCTGATGGCGCCAACTCCATTATTAGAGCAAGTGTTTTGGCACCAGCAAATGCAGCACCCCGGTGAGTTATTGTAGATTGAACGCATTGGTTCTGTGAGTCCACGAGAACAGTTTATCAGTGATCAGTGATTATGTGTGGGATAGTTGACTTCACCTGGAATATAAATCCGGTAGAAGGGACCAACGGGTTTAGTATCTTTTTTTGAAATACACAATTACATTGGGGTGATCGACATTGCCCAAGTTTCGAAACGGCAGGAAGTGGATTCGAACGAAGATACACTCAGGAACTTGAACGTGAAAATTATTGGCACGCACCACTTCTTGGGATTGGCGAACGACACTGTTGCTGTACATAACCCTTTTTGGAGAATTACTGATCAGACTCAAAAACAGAACTTAGAAACGTCGTCGTCGACTTACGAAAAACAATTGCTACCATCGACCGCACCGCATGCAGAGAACTACGTCAACACAGTAATTTATCTGACTAGTTTAAGTGTGACTCTTTTGTACTCCGTTACAGTGTTTGCTTTGATATATCAGGTGTGAAGCAGCGAAACGGAACGACCACTCGAGTAAATGCCAGACGGCAACAAAACGTCGTCAACACATTGATTCAAGCGTCTTTTTAAATAAGACTTTTTTACTCCTTTACTGAGTATGCTTTGATGTGAAACAGCGGGGCTGAACGACCAATGACGTAAGTGCGAGACGATGATAGGCACAGAATAATCTTTTTGATAAAAAAGGCATTGGGCGATTTCACAAATTCAAATGAAACTTATTTCAGCTGATTTGTCTGGTTGTTTGCCACTAGATGGTCAAGATCAATGAATCAGTGTGGTTTTCTGATTAACGTTTAGATTTTTCGCATTTGGCATATACCCTTTTATACTTCCTGGTGAATAAGCTGGAAGAATTATAGTTTCTGTCAACCAACAAAGTCCTGTGCAATTTGTTGCATTTGATATTAACACTGAATATTCTTCTTCGCTATGTCGGAAATATTCTCATACATTTTCATTAGGGAATTATGATTTAAGACTACAGCAGAAACCGTTTGAACGAAATAGTGTTCCTGTCGATGAAAATGAGTGTCTAACAGAAACGTGTCTTTTTTTAACTATCGTTTTTTTTGGACAATTTATCGCTATATATGTGCTATTTTTCTTCTATTTCCGCGGTACACTGGGGATTTTTTTACGTCACATCTAGAAGCCGCGGCACGCCGATTGAGAAGCACTTGTTTAAAACATTAATACAGTATACACGCACCACGGACATTCGAATAATGTCTACAATTCGGTGTTGATGATAAATATTGAATATTGCATTGATACTTAAAAACTATGTATATTTAGACCAAAACCGTGTAGAGATAAATTATTTTCTCCAGAAGAACGACAATGAGATTATGTAATTATATCCCCACTATTCTATAGCTCAACGTGCTGGCGTATTATAAACTATATTATCGTTGCAACTTACAGCCTTACACATAAGATTAAATCAAAACATAATGCGAGTTGTCTGACAACGAAATATGTTTTACAACGAACTGCTGAAACTAAGTACGTACGGTAATGCAAATGACGTGCTTACCAGAAAAAGACAATATCAGCAGTGTGTGACGTAGTTAAATCTGAGTAGAATGTTAAAGGTAGTACCGATTTGTTGAAAGTAATTACTGAATTCGAATGTTTTCACCGAGGGAATCACTCATCTCTTACAGGCGTGACATGACACCGGCATGCCCCCACCTTGCTTACCGACACAACGTTCTGCTGTTATTAATTTGTCTGTATGCCTTTTTTTAATATAGTTTTGTTAAACACCCGACCAACTCAACTCCGTCCAGTAAACACCGTTCTTGGATTATGAGTGTGTTTTGGAGGATGGTGTCTTTTCGACAACGAGGTTACAGACGCGGTTGACCCAATGTAACGTGAACCTCCCTCTTGGTGTGTTTCGTATTCAAACACACCGTTACCTTTATAAGTGAACTTATTTGTGGGGTTAGCGTTTCATACTCACGGTGATGTCATCTCATTGCTATCAAATAGTTTACCACTATTGGTCAACTTAAAGCAAAGCTTCATTACATGTACTCATGAACGAAGCTGAATGGCATCGGTTATAAGGTGTGTTGAACACTGTCCATTCAGTACATATAATCGAATTGCAGTGGACGTTATCTCCATACACTGTATGAACAGATACGTATCATGATGTGCCTGCTCATAATATTGGCCGCGCGTGGCATGGGGTCGTGATTAACAATATCACACTGTAATGTTTCATCTAATTTATTTTAACATGCGCGTTTTATATTATACTGTAAGAACTTGGGTTGATCTTGCTTTCCCTATAAATATAATAATTTCGCTGTGTTTCCCATTCCGTTGGTTACTGTAACATTTGTGTGTGTGTGCGTGTGTGATGTGTGTGTGTGTTGCGTGCGTGTTTGCGTGCGTACGTGCGTGTGCGTGCGTGCGTTCATGCGTATGCTCATCGTGGAAAGTTTCACGAATATCACAAGACCGAAATTCCTCGAAACATTTATGATGAAACATATTTGTTTCTAACGAAATTTCCCTCGTGATTTGTATTTTATTAACGGTTTGACGCTACTCGCGAACAGGCATGTTTTACAACTGTATTTAAGCTGACTACACGAGAATCGTCAGAATCATAGTGGTGTAATTTTCATCAAGTTTGTTTTATTATTTCAATCGCGTGCATCATTATTAAATATTATGACGTACACTTCCCATATTTGATTGTATGTCCCATGCGTATTGGTTAACGGTATGTTACGCTGAAACCAGGCCTTTGAAATATATATCTTTTGTTTTCAAAGCTTAGGTTGTTATTCTTACTGTAAACATTTTTGCGTGTAAAAACATGCATGGCACCTGAAATATTATGTTTATAATACCGTTGTCTGGAGACTTTCTAACTTCTCTCCTAAATGTAAAAACAGACTGAACATAACTTTTTTGAAATGTCAAGCAAATGTCTACCGATCAATTCATTCCCCAACCAATCAATCCATTACTGCCCATTGTCCCAAACTGGCACTGACCCAAGAAAAGTACCACGAAAAACACGGAGTACGCGCTAACGCAGCCACACCTGTCATCGTTTCAACTCAGACAAAAGGAGAGTTTCTTTCTCTTGTTTCGCTCCGCGATTGCAGGAGCTCCTGGTATCTTATTGAAGTAATAGTGTTTTCACGCTACTTTGTATATTACAGATTTACCACTAGAAAATATACTTTATTTCACACTTTCGGCTTTAATTTCGCTGTAGAGACAATTAGTCCAGTAGAAATTGACACAATGTTGATAAAACCCAGACATTTTAGTTAAAAAGCTAATTTTTGTTTTAAGATGTCCAGATGGGAAAAAATCCAACCAAAATCAAACATTGGGAACCTCAATTGTTTCTAGAAAAACATACATAAACTGTCAATTGAATATGTTCGCTTTTTGTAAGATTTTATTGGTGTTGGTTGTCCATATATAGAAGCCAGTCCATTCAATATATGTGGTATGGAAAGCCAAACACGACATTTGATTACAATTTTGTTACCATGGAGTAACGATATATATATTGGTTGATTTATTTGTGAGATATAGGCGTCGAAACAGGGGGAGCTTGGGGACTGGGACACGCTTTATTTGTGTGGGAAGCTGGAGAATTAGCATTATAATATTTAGTAAAGCGTACAAATTGATGTTTTTAGAGAGTCTGGGGAGGGTTTTTGGTGGCTTCAGGTTATTTATTGGCGAGCCTGAAAGAGGATTGCAAATATAGGTTTTCAGAGAGCTTCAATAACAGTGGAAACAATTAGAACATCGCTGAAAAATCTTAAACAGCGTGCACTCCCCCCGTCTTCTGATGTTACAATCCGAAACAGCGCGTGATAGCGGAGTGGTGCTGAAGCTCTGGCTCAGCGTCCCCAATATTAATTTCGTTCCGATACCAGTGTGAGAAGTCCGTAGTTAGGAAGGTAAAATTTTAACTTCGAAATCACGAGTTTATCGCTTATGTGAATGACCTTTATTCCCCCTTCTATGCTCGGTAAACTTTTACATTTAATCTATTATCGGTTTTAACAAGATTTAACAAGATTGCCATCCAGAAAATTAACTCTAGATGTCAGGTGGACAAGGAAGCCTTTTTGGCTTATCGAGAGTCCAATACTTTTTATGTACGTGTATTCCGCCCTTTTAAGGTATGTGTCGATTTTATTTTTAAACATATTCACGCTACTAGCACCAACACAATCAGGAGATAATATGTTCCATTCATTTGTAGTCCTTTGTGAGAATGAGAACTTTATTATATCCAATCTACACTGCTCCTTTATTAATGTACCTTCATGTCCTCTGGTCCTTATATCTTACTTAACTGAAAAAAACATATTTCTATCAATATTTTCATAACAATTCAATATTTTAAATACTTCTATCTGATCTCCTCTCAATCTCCTGGTCTCTAATGTTGTCAAACCACTTTCTTTTAGGCGTATTTCGTAACTAAGATCCCTCAGTTTTTTTTTCGTTTTACTTGCTCTCCTCTGAACTCTTTCTAGCATATATATGTCCTTCCTGCGATTTGACCTCCACGTTTGAATATAGTATTCTAAATAAGGCATAACTATTGTATTGTACAGTGGTATTGTTAGCGCTTTTTCCTTATACATTATATTTCGCCTAATTATTCCAAGGATTTGATTTCACTTTGTAGCGGCAATACCGCACTGCTCTGAAACATTCATATCAACACTAATGACTAACCCTAAGTTCTTTTCTTTTACAGTGGTACTTAGTACAGAACCTCCCATTGTATATTGTACATCTTCATTCCCATGTCCTATGTAGAGGCATTTACATTTCCCAAAATTGAACAACATTTGCCATTTTTCAGACCATTTTATCAGTCTGTCAAGATCATCTTGTAAATGCTGTCTATATCAATCACGTTTAATCTTTCTAAACAATATTGTATCATCCGCAAATTTCAACACCTTACTTTTTATATCATCGTCCAAATCGTTGATATATATTAAGAATAATATAGGTCCCAGTACTGATCCCTGTGGTATCCCACTCAAAACTGATTTCCAGTTTGCAGCCTCCCCATCAACTACTTCCCGTTGTCTTCTGTCAATTAGCTATTTTCTATCCAGTAAATTAATCTATTTACTATGCCATGGGTCTTTACTTTAAGCAGTAATTTGTGATGTGGCACTTTGTCGAAAGTTTTCAAAAAATCTAGGTAGATGATATCTACTGGTGATCTCTCGTCTACCCCCTTAGTGATATCTTCCAAAAAACATAACATATTGGTTAAGCATGAACTCGCTTTTAGAAACCCATGTTAAAATCGGTTTAACAAGTTATGTTTAACAAAAAATCAACCATGTCATCTTTATTTAGTCTTTCTAATCATTAGCAAACCACTGAAGTTAAACTCACTGGTCTGTAATTATCTGACTTGTTTCTGGAACCTTTTTTAAATAACGGTATAATGTTTGTTTCTTTCCATTCTAAAGGAACCACTCGCTCTTCTAATGACAAGTTAAAAACTGTTGCATGTGGTATACTAATTTGTTCTACAATTTCCAATAGTAGTTAGGGCAGAATCCCATCCACTCCAGGTGATTTAGTATCCTTCATAGCCATAATTTTCTTAGCTACCATTTCCGAGGTTACAATTAACTGTCCTAAATAGCCTGATTCTGCCCCATTGAACTTAGCCTGTGGTACTGGCAGTGAACTGACGATCAACGCGTCGAAAACAGAACGAACAAGTATCAGCCGGCACACTTGACCGCATTCAGGAAAAGTGGCGTATGACACGCAAGCTTGGATCGCTCCTCGGTGAAGCCGAAGACGTCGCTCGCCGAAAGCAGCTGGCCAACGTCGCCTTCCGCAAGCTGTGGACACTGTGGTTTAGGCGATCACAGATCTCTCTATAGCTGCGGCTACGGCTATACGCATCCTTCGTTGTGCCCGTGCTGACGTACAACATGGGTACATGGGGACTCACGAAATCAGAACTAGATCATCTGGATGCATACCACCGTCGTCATCTACGCCAGATCATCAGCATATGTTGGCCACATCGCATTTCCAACGAGGCACTATACCACCGTTGCCGATGCCGTCCCATCAGCGAAGCTGTCATAACTGCAAGATGGAGTCTATTCGGGCACGTGCTCCGTATGCCACCCGATGCACCCACTCAGCGAGCGATCGACAACTATTTCGCCGTGGACACAGGTGTCACGACAAACATGGGTCGACCGCGAACGACTTTGCCGACAGCGTTGAGCGCGGACCTGTGACGCATAGGTCGTACGCTACGTTGCCGTGCCGATGTCGACGCTCTGCGCGCACTCGACCGTGAACAGTGGTGACAATTGGGGCTGGCCATTTCAAAATAATAAAGCATCATATGAATCCATGGAATTGACCTTTTTAAATTATTTATTTACATTTTTATAACTTTTTAGTGCAATTTCTACTGACATTTTAACGATTATTTTATATATGTATTTTTATCATATGGACATTTTAATTATACATGTACTATTCATTTAACTATTTTAATTTATTTATATATCTATTTATTCCACTTCTACAAAGGAACTGTGATGGTACATTTCGTGCCGAATGGCACAAGCGAAACAGACGCGAACTACATCACATCTGCCACGCGAAAGTGCACATAATAATAAATAATAATAATGACTATGATTAAAATCTCCCATAATAATACAGTCTTGTTTGCTAACTTCCCCTATAGCGTTTTGTACTTTCTCGTTCTCTTCTATGCTTATGTTTGAACTTCGATAAACTAACCGCATCGTCACGTCGAGCTTCCTGTAACTATTTTACACCAAACAGCTTCTTCGCAATCTGCTTCTCTTTCTAATTTTATTTCATAAGCTAGATAGATTCTAAAACAATTTCACCTCCACTTCTTCCTGGTCTATCGTTCCTGAACATTACATAGCCTGTTAGTCCCAATTCGGCATCTGATATATCAATGGTGGCTCATGATTCGGTTATGTGAGGGTCAATATCTTCTACCATAATGTTTAGTTCACTTCTTTTGTTTACTATGCTCCTTGCATTTAAACAAACGCATTTATATCTCCGGTTTATGAGGTATGTCTTTGTTAAGGTACTCTGCTGCATTATTTATATACATTACACGCTACAACTTAACAATATATAACTTAATATAATAATATTGTGTGTTTGTGGTTGTTTTAATTTTTATTGACAAAGCTAATTATTTAATTATGTAATCAACTGTTGAGCGTAAAGACAATTTTATGTTATAAAATGTATTTTAGGACAGACAATAAAGTATTTTTGATTTGATGGCTAAATGTTACACATTGCAAGATGCCAAAGCAAACTTGTTCTGGTTCCTCCCCCCTGGCGTTCCAGCATACAAAACAAAACGCATGAAACGTCTGATTGCATCACAATTGCAGATCTCTAAGGAGAAACAAACGTTGTAACCCTAACAAGAAAAGCAGCAACACTTTTGCATGACTCCTATCAGGATATGGACGTTGACAATGACGACACCAATAAGTTTGTGGGAAATGCCGCTCAGGCCATCAAGGATGTCATTGGCATACTAGATTAGCCCTTCCATATCTACCCGTCATCTGAACATGTCAGGATTAACAAACGTGAGTCGCAGATACATCTACTTCTTACCCTCGTGAAGAATCTTCATGACGAGAGATGAGGCTATATAGTAGAGGAAGATGCGCAGACTACAGTTAATGTTAATATGAGAATAGTTTCACACTTGTCAGAGGTATTATCGTTATTGGGCTTCAGTGCTATATATGAACAAGTAATAACATTTGAGAAGTCAGTTGTATTGTAATGGGTATCATAGCGTACCAAAAGAAGATCCACGTACTGATGTCATCAAATGAGAGAAAGTTAGCACTAGTGACATTACTCGTGCAGGGGATTTCGACAACAGCAAACGTCCATGCAAGCAGCCTAGTTAGAACAACATGGCAGAGGTCCGACTTTTGGTAGTCAAACCCGTATAACCAGGGACGGATCCAGAGAGGATAGAGTGGGGGGAGGCAATAACCTCCAATTGCACCCCTTGAGGCTTGCCAAAAACATCCACTGGTAGCTGAGCCATATTCACAGTTGATATT
Organism: Paraescarpia echinospica; assembly: GCA_020002185.1. Lineage (NCBI taxonomy): Eukaryota > Metazoa > Annelida > Polychaeta > Sabellida > Siboglinidae > Paraescarpia > Paraescarpia echinospica. The sequence goes on along the minus strand of CM034539.1, from coordinate 19,116,179 downwards.
CCGTGGTATGAGCCAGATTCAGGACGATTCCGCTTTCGCGCTGTCGGATCATGACATCAGAAGGGCGATGGACGTACCATGGAATAATTTTATGTTTTCGCCGGCGCCAACGTAACTTCATCTCTTTGGCTTTTCTGTCTGTTATCTCAGCTCGACTGATGAAATGAGAAGACTGAGGGGGTTCTGTTGAACTTTTGTTGTTGTCGTAACTTTAGCTTCTGACCTAAACGGGGGCGCATTCCAAAGATCTAGGGGGCACGTCACAAAGGCACATTCAAAAAGGTTTTGGGGGCACATCAAATTCCAAAGATTTAGGGTACACCTGCCCCCAGGTCCCACTGGGATCCGTCTATGATGACTACTAGTTATAATAATTAATTAATTACATAATTAATTAATTAAACTCTGTAAATAATATGTGTAATAGTGCGTCATTATACACAATTATCATTACAAACATACTGATCACTAAATAAAACAATTACAAATATGATTGGAAAACATAATTTGTAACCTCGAAATTGAATCGAAACACCCCAAATCAACGGTTTTTTGCTTTCTTTCTAAATGTTGCCAATAAGCTACCACTACCTTCTTGACAAAAGACATTGGTCCATATCAGCGGCCCGTTCCTTCGAGGTTCTCCGGAAGTTCAAGAAACCCTACTTGTCATCTTAAACAAAAATTGGCTTTTTAATCAAAATGTCTGGGTCGTCGTCAATTTCTACTGGACTAAATGGACGTCGTTATCATCCTTCTATTCGCGTGTGTCGCGTTGCCGGCTTTGGCTGATGACAATGCAGTTCAACTGGAGAAGACGGTATGTTAAACAATACATATGCAGAAACATACTTATTTCATATGAACATGTAATTGTGATAAGACAGCACAATGAAAACATTATGAATCGGTCGACTATCAACTATGCCGTCGCCATTTTGAAATATACTACGCGGCAAAGAGAAACAATTAACATAACTGGCGTTTGGCTGCACATATATTTTTACATGTTATACCATTACACGGTAATGACATATCTGCCTTAGGTACTTAAAAATCCATTACTATTTACAATAATTATGTGATCAATAAAATACTCTACTATCACTTTGTAAGTCCATTTACATGCTCAATGTTAACAAAGACTAGGCCTATTAGTTTATTCAGCTTACACATATTGTTTACATGTATTAGAGTGATCATGTTCTACCAAGATTTTTCCATTGAGATAACGCTGTAATCTATGTTTTGTTAGGATGACGAGTCTTCGCTATATGTCAACGAGCGAAGTCAGCGACATTGTGTCTGGTAAAAAAATGTGTACTTAATTTTTGTTTTAGAAAAATCAAATCCCAATGATTTGATTTACATATATATATTTTACCCCGCTATATTGCACAGCATCTTGCTATTGTTAGTCGTATAAAGTAAAATGTAGCAGTGGATGTCAGAGAAATACCAACATTGACGTGAACGTATATATATATATGAATATATATATATATATATATATATATATATAAAGTAAAATGTAGCAGTGGATGTCAGAGAAATACCAACATTGACGACTAACAATAGCAAGATGCTGTGCAATATAACGGTGTAAAATATATATATGTAAATCAAATCATTGGGATTTGATTTTGTGTGTGTGTGTTGTGTGTGTATGTGTGTGTGTATGTGCGCGCGCGTGTGTGTGCGCTCGAATCGTGAATACGAAGCTTATTGTGCGTTTCTTCTGTTGTCTGCGTATACTAGAAGGTAGATCACCTGTTACAACGTTTAATGTAATAATCGACCGGTAATGTAATGATCTACCGGTAATGTAATAATCGACCGATAATCTACTAACTGACAGGTAATGTAATAAATCGACCGGTAATGTAATATTCAACCGGTAATGTAATAAAAAAGACTAAGTTGATTATGACAATGATAATGAAGGTGATGATGATGATGATGGTAGTAATGATGACGAAGACGGTGATGATGAGGATGATAAATAATTACGATTTCGATGACGAGGAAAATTAAGACAATTAAGGTGTCACCTTAGTAATGATGATGAGTAAAGATGGTGATTATGATTATTATTATTATGATAATAATTAAGACAATGCTAATAATGTTGATAACGTCAGTGATGATGAGGGTAATAAATACTAGTGATGACGAGGAGGAAGAAGATGAATATAATGAAGGCGTCGTCTTAGTGATATGAAGGTGTTGATGATTATGACTATGATGATGACGACGACAACAATGATAATGATGATGATTATGATGATCAAGATGATGACCATGAGTGTAATGATTAATATGATAATGAGGTCGACGACAATGACATCCTAACGGCTAACCATGCTGACACCCTGTTGACGTTCACTAATCATCATATGCTCAATTTAAGTGGTCATCTCAAACAATTTAGGGGAAATCTCAAAATGCAATGTTACGGAGTGATATTATAAAGTTACTAGAAACTTAAGGGTAAGGATAATTTCAAAATAATAATAATAAAATCGAACAGCTGAAACAATTAAGGGGTAATATTAAAAAACTACTTAAAACTAAAGTTAAATGTAATGTCATTCGACTTTATTCATATAAGCGAACAACGAACACCTAATGTATTTAAAATATGCGTAATATTAAGGGGTTATATCAAAACAATCTAAAGAATTATTTTAAAAGAACTCATTAAAGGGTCATTTTATGATGAACTAGCTGGTCTTCTCAATACACGGCGGGGTCATCTCATAGAATCAAGACCATCTTCTCGAAAAAGTTAATTAAATTAAGGGGACACTTCATAAAAATTATGGGTCTTCTCAAAAAGTATAATTACAAAATATATAAGAAGTTATTTGCACATTAATGGATCATATCAAAACAATAAGTGCTCATCTCTCAATAAAGGGGTTTTCTCATAAATGGTCGTATAAAAATGTAAATGTTCATTATAATGAACAACGGGTTCTTATCAATGAATTAAAATAAAAGATCATTTTAAAATAATAAAGGCTCATCTCACAAATAAATAGGTCTTCTCAACTAAGTTAATGTAACATTTCAAAACATACAAGCATTGATTAAAACGAACTGGCTGATCGAGTCATTTTAGAATATGTTCAACTTTTAGTAATTTAAGATTTTTGAAACAGTGGATCAGTATGAGCATTATATTTACTTAAACTTTTGATACGGACGGCTTTCTTTTGTAGTTTTGTTTATTCTGTCACATATGTAGCCCCAGGCCATTACACCATAGTTTAAATGTGACAATATGAGACAGTTGTACAACATCATCTTTATAGTCAAAGGTAACAATCGTTTGAGTTTATTTTGGATACCTATAGTCCCAGAGCAACTATTTGAAATTTTGTCAATGTGGCTTTGCCTGTTTAATTGTTCATTAAAGCTTAGCCCTAGGAAATTGAAATCATATACTCTATCAATGTTTGCGTTGTCAATTAGCAGATTATGTATATCATTTTATTACTATTTCTTCTAGCTGCTTTAAAAATCATATATTTTGATTTATTTATATTTAGAGATAATTTATTTAGTTTAAGCCACTCCTAATGTTATCCATTTCTGAGTTGATTAAGAATTCTACATTTTCATTATTTTGAGATTGTACAAAAAAATCTAGTGTACTTAATAGGGTCGTGTCATGGGCATACATAATAAAGTTGAATTTTTGATTAGATTGCAAAAGTCATTAATGTAAATTATAAATAACAAAGGGCCTAGAATTGATCCTTGGGGTACGCCTGTTGAGATAGTAAGCATTTCTGATTGGGCTTCTTCAACGTCTACATATTGTTTTCTGTTGTTTAAATAATTTTTGAATAGGTCTAAGGCTACTCCTTTTACTCCATAAAACTCTAACTTATCTATTAATATTTAGTGGTCCAGAGTATCAAAAGCTTTTGACAAGTCCATGTAAATACTTATAGGCATTTCATTATTATCCATACGTGTAAGTATCCTATCAATAAGTTCAAGAGCAGCAAATTCAGTTGAATGTTCCTTTCTAAATCCATATTGATTATCGTACATAAGTTTGTCTTTTGAAAAAAAGATTCGAGCTAGTTGTAAATAATTGTATCTATTACTTTTGTAATTACAGGTAAGACTGATACTGGTCTGTAGTTGCAGAATAGGGTATCTTCACCATTTTTATAAATTGGATTCACTTTGACAATTTTGAGTTTATGGGGAAAGATACTCGTAGTTAATATTTGGTTTTTGATTAACCTTAAAAGATTTTATCAAAACAGGTTTAAGTGACTTCAATAGCAGTGAAGAAATACCGTCAAATCCTCAATTTGTTTTTTGATGCATATCATCTATTGTTTTAGATATTATTTAAACATTAATATGTTGAAAATTAAATACATTGATATGTTGTCCATTAAGGTAATGTCTGAACGTTTTATTTGTGGAGTGTTGTATTTGGCTGGCTAAATTTGGGCCGATACTGGTAAAATATGAGTTAAATGTGTTTGCTATTTCTGTTTTATCTACTATGGTATTTTCATTATAAGCAAAAGAATCAGGGAATGTTCTAGAAAGAATGCCATTGGTTGTTTCCCATGTTTTTTAATATTACCTTTGAATTTATTAAAACATGATTCGTAATGCATACGTTTAGCTGTGCGTATACTTTTTTAAGAATGGTATTATAGGTAGTCAGGTTGGTCCGAATTGCAAAGTATTCTGGCGATTCGGGTTGAGTCATTTTGAGTGTCTTGTATAGTTATCTCTGTATCAAATTGATTTGAGCAAACCTAGGGTAATCCAGATGGAATTCTTGTTTTTTTATTTTTTTTATTTAATTGTTTTATATGGCATATGTTTATTTTTTGCATATTTGATTATATCATGTAGTGTATCATAGTTTATGTCAGGGTTTGCATCAGGAGATCGGTCAAGGTTGTTCTAAATATTTGATGAGGATACCTCCTGTATAAAATTACATATTGCATTAGAGTTTTGAACGCAAATTTGTATACGATTCGTCAAAGGTTCTGTGTAGGAACATGTATTTAAACAGTTTAAATACGGTCGGTGGTCTGATAATAGTTTAATTAAAATTCCTGATTTAGGCTTCATTGTGGATTTGGTTAGTTTACAAAAGAAGTTATCAATTAAGGTTCCACTATTTGTTGACAGCCTAGTCGGAAGTGTGATATGAGGTTAAAACCTACATGAAATTAAGGTGTCAAAAAATTCCCTAAATATAAATTTTCCGTTTATTTTCAAAAGGTTTATTTTGAAATCACCTGCGATAATAACATCCGAGTTTGTTCTGTCAAATGACGAGACGATGGGTGTGAATTCGGCAAGGAACTGTTTGTAATTTTCGCTAAGGTATCTTGGTGGCCTGTAAATGTTGGAGCCCACCACCAGTTACCTTAATGAATTGACCTTGCCAATTGTCATAATGACTTAGAGATAAGATTACTTTGTAATTAAATGTTTTGTTTAAATAAATGACCAGTCCCCTTTACTGCTACACGCATTGCCTTGCGTAATGCAATGATATCCCACTAGCTGTAAATGACACATATCATCATTTTCGGAAAGCCAGCATTCCTGAAAGCATATTAAGCTAAATTTAAAACTAATCAGATTAAGTTCTTCCAGAAATGCTTCGATTTCACAGTATTTAGCATTAATTGATTCTATGTTTGTGCTTAGAATGCTAAAGCGTTCATTGTTTCTTTATGCCAGTAATTTTAAATTATCAAGATCATAAGGTAAATGACGTACTAATTGGATATCTTTATCAGATGTTCATTTAACTGTGATATACTGAATAAAGAATTACGGTAGACCCTCCCTGAAAATGAATAAGTGATTCATCATCCATTATTCGGTTTTATAGATATGGTTAAGAAATATGCAGTCATAACCGATTGTCTGTTATATATTATGCATATATTATTTAAGACACAATATAGAGTCAGAGTGTATGTCATACTGGTAATTACAATGGCTGCCTGTGTAGTAGTATACAGAAAGTACACATGAGTGTTGATACAAACATTAGTAGTTAGGATTAATAAAACAAAAACAATAAAAAGAACAGCACGAACAACAGAGGTCGTCCGAGTACCAAGAGAAATGGTGACAATACAATAGTGAGATTAAGTCAGCCTATCATACTAACAAACGTATGTGCCCATTAAATTACATGTATACGTATATGTCGGGTATGATCATTCAAACAAACAAAAATTAACATAAGATACCATTTCATGATACCATAGCAGTCAATGAAATAATACCCAAAAGGAATTCAATATATCTAACCAATAGTAATGTGTTTGCGCAAAATGGCAGACGTGAAGGGACTCATCTTTCAAAAGACGTTCAAATCCTGCTTGGACTTGATCTCAGCAACGGCGCTGTTAAGGGGAAACATAAGGGAACTGTTTGGTGTTATGCCCCTAACAGAGTTAATGCAAACTAACTATTTCCAACTATAATCACATTTTTACTGGTAATATTATCTCAAAGTGGAAAATTCTAATGAAATCTTCGATAACACGAAGGCAGCCATCTTACTGATGACGACCAAAAGCAACCAATAAACGAGCAGCATTATTTTTACCGCGGTGTTCCCATGATGTAAGCAATGTTGTCAACACATGTACACATGTTACGGCATACGCTGTACAGTTCATTCTGTTCGGCTCATTTTGAAGAAACGTGTTTCGAATTGGATGTATATTTGTAATGCTATGGAACAAGACCCGTCGAAACGTCGGCGACGTCGGGTTTTGAAGCTTGGAGCAATGCCGACGATATTTAGTTACAGACCACAGGCACAGCCGTCGAAACGCCGCACATTCTCTGTCTAGCGCGCTGTCAGGTTAAGTCAGATCGCAAGAAGGTTAGTATTGAGTATTTAGTACCTAAATGACAATCTTGTACCATTTCATATTGCAGGATCTGACGTTATATACGTTAGTTAGTCAGTTAACTTTCTAGTTTGGGAATGGTGTCGGCAGGAACTGAACCTCAGACAGACTTAGCCTCGGGCCTCGGCTCTGGCTCTGAGGAATGCATGCCTTCCACCGGGAATTTGACTTACTTTGATTGGTATCACGGCCACGTGAACAAAGGCATAGGTATGCTGGAAATAATCTAGAACTACATGACACATTGAAGACTAGAAGAAAGCCGACGACTAGCAAAAGTTAACGGCAATCAATTCGCGTGAGCGATAGTATAGCACTTTGTCTTTGATTAACGTCACCGGGCAGAAAAGTCTGGAATTGTCGCTATGACCCCATCAGAATGTTTTGTAATAACATTAGGCGGAATGTGTTTGTGTGTTAAAATTAATTTGTTGTAAATACATTATGTTGAACATTTGTCATATAAAAATCACTGATTGATAACCATTGATAAGGGTTCCACTAACTACCCATCAATCAGCAGCAGGGAAATCTGGATAATCAGCTCCCATTACATAACAGTGACAATGTTTTTATTTCATTGAAAGTGAGTGACAATTCTACTGGTGTATTTGGAATGATAATTTACAATTTGACAACTTTGATTTGATGTAGGTGTCACTTTTATGATGTTGAAATTCAATCAATATATATACATTAAAATGTGTTTTGTTTTGTATTCGCAAATTCACCACCTGTTTCAAATTTTAACAAATCATTAAAATAATTACTTTGAAAGCCTAATCTGCAATACAGGTAATTAGCTCATCCATCACTTGAGATGCAACAAAGATCAAGTCCTTCAAACCCACTTCTCCATAAACCACTTGGTAGGCAGGTACCAATTGCAATTACCAGTCAGGTTTTAGGCTGGGAATAAAACTGGTGTAAATAGAGAATTTATAGACTGAAAGAGCAGATAAGATAAATTATGAACAAAGGAAACCAACCTGGGTTATGTAAAGGGGCAGTACATAAGGGTTTTTATCCTGGATTCATGTCACCCAGGTGTGGTCAGGTGATAAACCCTTTGTGTGTGTACTGGGACTGTTACCATTTATAAATGTAAATTTCTATAAGAAATCATTGTAAATGCAGTAAACCTCGCCTAAGTCGGATTCACCTAAGTCGGATCTTTGCTCAACTCGGACATAATTCCGAGGAACGGTTGATTTGTAATGAATTTCCCATAAAAATCTTTGTGTAAGTCGGATCTTTGCCTAACTCGGAATAACTGAGTCGGTCCATTTGATCCGGGATAATGTGTTTTTCCTCGCCTAAGTCGGAACGCAGTATTCAACAAAATCACTTGGTAAGCTATAACCTTAGAGATCCATGCCAAAATGAAGCATAAAACTGTTTTAATACTGTATGATGTTGTATGTTGCTTGTGGACATCAACATGTATAGAGTTACCGCGTTATTTACAGTTACCTAAGGGCTTTTAGAGGGTTGCCTTTGGCGCTGGGATATGTCATCTTCGGCCAAGTCAGATTGTTGCGCAACTCGGATTACATCACTCGGTTCGATTGAATCCAACTTAGACGAGGTTTACTGTAATTTGTTTTGATCAGTTCATTCAATTCCAATTCAATCTGTTTTGATTTTTTATTCAAATGTATGTGTGTTTTATCAGTTCAATTCCAAATCAAATAAGAATTGATAGTATGTCTGCGACAAACTATCCTTTTCACATAAGACGGGTTTAGTGGCTGCTTGCAGAGTATTGAACCTAAACTCCGATTGGTGTGAAAAATATCACAACATTATTTTTGTACTGGTTTTACAATTTGTACCTGAATTGATACTTATCTGTCAACCAAGCAGCAGTGTAGCAGTATAGTTTAATTGGTTGTCAGAAAACTACATAAAAAGTAACAAGAATTAAAGTAACACAACAGTAACATTATTGATATTATGATTTTATTTATTCATTATAAAAAACTACATATATTAACAATATATATTAACATTTGAAATATTGATTGTTTTATTTAATTTTTAAACTCAACGTAATTATAAATTGAAGTTCTAAATGTCAAATTGATGTAGCCCAAAATTACTGGAGTTGAGATGCTCCTATTTTGGTTTCATGTTCATCTTCTCAAGGGATATCTCCAAATTGATTATTCAAAAACTGAAGAGTTGAGTGCAACCAATTTCAGAATTATTGGTTACCTTCACATAGAATGACCCACTATGACCATATTATTAATGATAACAAACACTCCATAATTAATCCAGACATGATCTTTATTCAGTATCTGTTTCTATTGCAGAATATAATACAACCATTGTCCACTCGCATTCCGCTGTCCCCAGGGCCTACTACATCTAGCAAGTCTACTGCACATCACATCAAGTCGGTATGTACTGCATTATTCACATGGAAACTATTATTGATTTCTCACTTGAATTCTACATTATCTTATTTTATTTACTTATTTTTGTAATGTGATAATTTAGCAAATGCTTTACCGTAATAGTGCACAAACACAATGTCATGTTTTACAGATTACACGAAAGAGGGTTGCTCCTACTTCCACCATTACACCACGACATGTTCTGCCAGCTCTTCCCCACCTGACAAATTACTGCCACACTGGACAACTTGAAGCATTTCACAGTTACCTGCTCAAGTACTGCTCCAAAAGACAGCACTTCTTCTATGAAGGTAGGACAGAAGTCATACATTGCAATAGGTATTTAGTTTTAAAAAATTGACCTCAATCATTCTAATAATAGCACCACTAACGTATTGTGGCATGGTAACATAGTGGTTAGATCATCAGAATCTTTTAAGTCTGCCATTTCAAAGCTTGTGGAGTTTTGCTCACTCCACATTGCTCCAGTTCACTCGGATAAATAAATGAGTACCTGACAGTGATAATATTTTCGTAGTATATGCTGTGTGGAGCTGAATACTTCCCAGAGGAGGATGGTGGTTGAATGGACAGGACTGTCAGGTGTTAACTATGTCACAGAGATGGCGTGAATACTTCAAAACTGTATTCACTTATTTTAGTGTAATAAATTTTCCATGTAATAGTAACGATAACAAAATACAGTCACTGTATATACCATATATAAAATACATGACAAAAACGAGTGATGATAAATGCAACTGTGCAGGACTGTCATAATGGGATGCCTTGTTTGTAAGGATCAATATTATTTTTTCAATGTCTGATTATGAATACTTGGCCATTTGAGTATGATTCAAACAGTCAACATTTTAAAACACGATTACCGAGTGCAATTATAGAAGACATATTTATACATTGTTGTCATTTGAAAAATGGCGTTTCAAAGTTCACTGAAAGCCGACCAGTCGTAAGGAAAGTAATTCACAGCAGCTTACTGACAAGATATAGATGCTGATGGGTTTGTTGCTTTTTGTTGGTAAGAATTTTATTACAATACTGTATGTCCTGTTTATTATAGGGACGAAAGCACGGCTCATACTGTCTGCTCTGATATGGAAGTTCTGGGCAAGCCCTAGCGTAGACAACCCTGTTAACGTTGTGGATGTCTGGTCAAGAAGGCGCAAGCAGTGGGTGCTGCAAACGACAAAACACAGCAGCAGATTTACCTGCAAACCCAAATGTCCATGGAAAGAGTGAATGATGTCTATGAGAAATCTGAAACAGCCAGGAATCACTGTCCCAACTGGAATTGCAGTCCTTGGGGCAGGTGTGCCCAAGCCAATGAAACATGATCTGCTGGCATCAAGAGGCAGTCGATTTGTAAATAAATAGTCAATCCAACTATTTATTTACAAATCGAATGACAATTGATAAGGACGTTTCAAGGGACTGGCTGTTTTGTTTGCATTTCCACCTACAGCCATAGTTTTGTATAAGGTGACAAATGCATCCTCTAGTTTAGTCTAGTTCAGTCCTCCAGTGCCAAGTGGAATCCCTCTTGTTGTGTCCCATCGAGTGCAGGGAAGTGTGATCGTATTTGATGGCTGGTATAACTCTCCGTACCTTTCGGCCCAGCCTGCCATGGATCCACCAGATGAACTGTTTATATGCAGCCCACCTCAGAGACCTGAAATAAAACAAGGCTCAAATAAATTTACTAACATTGTCAGCAGGTGATGTATGAAAATAGGTTTGAGGTAGTTCATTTCCTTGTCAAATTGGTATATATCAACAAGCAGTGTTTCTATGAAATCATTTGAACCTTTCTTCAATTCTCGCATAGGCATGCTACTCAAAATGTTCTAGAATGATCCTATGTTGTTTACTATTAAACATTAATTTTTTTTGGCAGATTTCTACTAACTATGCCTAGTATATACAGTTTATGAAACTTCATACATATTATACAGCACCCTGTATGTTTATACATTTTAAAATTGCTGTTGCTTTGCTTGATGTTCTGGTTACTGTAGTATTATCGTCATTGTTGATATATGTCAATAAATATTTAACAACACATTTCACTGCTGTTATAACACATGAATATATACTTACTTGTTCGTTGGAGGGTCTAGTTATCTAACCGAATGTGATTCATAGCAACTAGTATATTTCCTTGGCCATTTGTAACGCATAGTAGCCCACCTGCAACAAAGAACCAAGCGTTTAAATGAAAGTGTTACATGAATGATAAACAAACAGGGATTGTTATTACTACAGTGGAACCTCGCTATATGGTGACCTTGGTAATACAGCCTCGGTATAGTATAGGATATCAGTACTACCGCTAATAAGATAACTTTTATCCAGTCCCAAGGGTGACCTTAAAAGTGAGGTTCCACTGTTCCATTCTGAATGAAGCCAATGTCACAAGCAGCATGGATTAGGATTGTCTTTCTGTATTTATACAAGAATTATGCCCTCTCTATAAAATTAAATTCAAGCCTATTAAAAGAACAATTAATACTGCCACACATTTTTCTCATACGGTGATACACATGCATAGTCGTTACTGTAAATATAATAATGGGGACACAACAGTTAACTTGTTTGTTTTCTATCATAGCCGTGGACAATTTTGAACTCGGTTCCTGGAACCGTTTTTAAAACGGCGAAGGTATAACCTTAGGTAATATTCCCATAACATGTAAAACTGGACACTCGGACACCGAGCCCACGGCACTGGCATGAGAACTGAGGACTGTCGTCGAATCGAGCCTCGACTCGAGGTGCCACCGACCGAGCGATCGACTCACTCAGTTCATACGTTTATTTAAATTATTACCCAGCGCGGACCTCATAATGAGCAGTTATTTATACCAGACACGTAAATAATTACCTCCACCGACATGCTCTGCGTGCTGACGAGTCGCAGCCGTTTTCTGACAGCAGACACTCCTTTCTGAAAAAAAAATCAACTTGACACTTTTCACAGCGACACCGTCACCACCAGTCGCCAATCAGTTGCGTCTCGGCTTGTTAGTCGCCTCTGCATTTCTACTTCCCGCGCGTCTACGTTATCATGCTTACGGTTACCAGAACGCTCTGGTCTATCTTGCAATACTGGCCCTTGTCTTTGCGGTTGAAACCGATATCCAACAACTTCTGAATCCATTTCATCAGACGAAGAATCATAACCGTAACGACACGCCATCTTATCTAAACTCAATGGGTAACATCGCACAGCGCCACCAGACTTTTTTTGGAAACACTAGTACACACAAAATCCAGAAAAGTACGCAGCATTGCTTACGTCATTTTCTGTTCAATATGGCGGAATTCATACTAAACCACTGACGTTAAAAATATGATTATAGTTGGAAATAGTTAGTTTGCATTAACTCTTTTAGGTGCTTAATCCCAAATAGTTCCCTTATGTTTCCCTTTAAGTTTCTTGAAGAGTATGTTTCCGTTGGTAGTCCAGCAATCTTCAATCTTCTTTTCTTTCTTAAATTTTCGGGTTTCGTATGCGAACGTTGCCCTCCGAGCCGTCAGATCTTTATTAACATATATGCGGTCCAGTTGATGCTTCTTCAGGAATTTTCTTTGTTTGAACACCTTGTCTCTCAATTGTTCTTGCTCAAAGCGAACAATTGTAACCCGAGGACGTGTGACCCCCTCGCATACGGGGCCAATCCTGTGGCTGCGTGCAATGTCTCGCACTTCTAGCGGGGGTGTCACTTCCGTGACACTGTTGATAATGGAGATTACTTTTTCTGTAGTGTTCTCGCCTGGGGTCTCAGGGATCCCTTGGAAGCGAAGATACGGCCGCCTCGTATATTGGCCGTGGCGGCCGACTTCCTCTTTCAGGGAGATCACCCGAGCCTCTAACTCGCCGATGCGTGTGTCTTTTTCTTGTAATGTCTCCTGGACTGACGTCAATTTCGTTTGCATTTCTTTAAGCTCTTTAGTTAATTCATTTGCGAATAGCGCCAGCTTAATTTTTCCCATAATTTCCGGATCTTGGAGCACACCCAACACTCGGAGGTTGAAGGCCAGATACGGTTATTCCCCGGCTTCTGCTGCTGCTGCGTACATGGTGCACAGTAACAAAGCGACACAAAGCGACACCAGGTTTCAACAGTCAGTGGACGTACAGTGCCACGCTCACTTTGATTACGCAATTGTTGACAGGCTCACTGAAGCGTTAACTGCAGGCGGGGACGGCGGGGTCTAATTCAACAAACGTGCTACTGTTCCTTGTTGGTTGGTTGTTGTTTTAGAGGTAATCTATAAAAAAAAACTTAAGTGTTACCTGAATTAACTAAAAGGGTCATATAAACGAATAACGGGAACCTAATGTATTTTAAAATATATGCCTGATGATAAGAGATTATGTCACAAACAATAAAAAAATGAGCAATTGTTTTCGAGAGGTCATTTTTATAACAAAATAGCAGATCATCTGAACACGTGACGGGATCATTTCATAAAATCAAGTGGTTTTTTCTAAGAAAACATTAATTAAATTAAGGGGTCATCGGATAAAAAAAGATGGGTCGTCTCAAAAATGTGTCGTTACAAAATACGTAAGTAGTCATTAACAAATTAAGGACCGTCTCAACAAATTAAGGGCTTACCTAAAACGTAGGGGTATTCTCAAAAAATTAACTGATTATATTAAGCAGTGTACTAGCCATAAAATGAGCCTGCGGATCGTCTCAATATATTAGGGAAACGTTTAGTAAAATAATGGGGTCTTCCCCAACCAGGTAAGGGATCATTTACAAAATGTATCACTGAAACACTTATCTGGCTGGCTGATCGTGTCATATAAATATATTGTCACGTCATAACAAGAAGCAGTCAGTTTGTGTAATTAATGGAAACCGAATCATGTCCAAATTCATCGCAAAATACAAATACAAAGGGCCATCACAATCAATTTGTTTATTGCAAATCTGTTATCTGTATAAATTAAGCGGATTTTATTATTAAATTATGGAATATTTATTATGCTGAGATGATGTTTTAATTCATCGAGAAGATCATCTTGTTCGTTTTATTGAACATTTATATTTTTATATGACTTTTTGAGAAAACCCCTTAATTGAGAGATGACCATTATTGTTTTGATACGTACCCTTTGATTGCACACAATTTTGAAAGAATGATCTAAAACGTAGTCAATAAGCTAACAGCTCATCTCAACACATGATATAGGCATCTCGTAAAACCAAGTGGTCTTCTCGAAAAAAAGTTAGTTAAATTAGGGGAACATCTCATAACAAGGCATGGTTCTTCTAAAAAATTATCGTTACAAAATATGTTAGAAGTTATTAGCACACTAACGAGCTAATAGTCTCAACAAATTAAATGATCATCTCAAAAAATCAAGGGGTCTTCCCAAAAAAGTTAATGGATCATTTCCAAAATAGCCGCGTTGATTAAAAATAATCGGCTAATCATCTCAACACATTAAGGGATCATATCAAAAAAATAATGGTCATCTCTCAATTAAGGGGTTTTCTCAAAAAGGTAATATAAAAAATATAAATGTTCAATAAAACGAACAAGCTGATCGTCTCGATGAAATAAAAGTTCATCTTAGCATAATAAATATTCTATAATTTAATAATAAAATCCGCTTAATTTATACAGATGACCCCTACATTTGCAATAAACTAATATATTTTGATGACCCTTTGTGTTTGTAATTTGCGATGAATTTGGACATGATTCGATTCTCTTTAATTACACAAACTGACCGGTTTTTTATGACGTGACAACTTATTTATAAGACACCATCAGCCAGCCAGATAAGTGTTTCAATTATCCTTTTTAAAAATGACCCCTTACCTGGTTGGGGAACACCCCCATTATTTCAGTAAACGATCCCCTAATATATTGAGACGATCAGCTGGCTTAATTTTATTGTTAGTTACACTGCTTAATACAATCATTTACCTTTTTGAGAAGACCCCGTGCATTTATAGATCAGCCCTTAATGTGTTGAGCCGATCAGCTCCTTAATTGTTTAATGACTACTTACGTATTTTGTAATGACACTTTTTGAGAAGACTCATCTTTTTATCAGATGCACCCTTAATTTAATTAACGTTTTCTTTGAAAAGACCACTTGATTTAATGAAATTATCCCGTCACGTGTTGAGATGATCTGCTAGCTTGTTATAAAACTGACCTCTCCAAAACTACTTAAAAAAAATTATTATTATTATTATTTCGAGATTACCCTTAAGTTTCTAATAATTTTATAATAGCACTCTTCAACATTACATTTTGAGATATCCCCTAATTTTTTTAGAAAACCCCTTTATTGAGAGATGACTACGTATTTTTTTAAGATGATCTCTTAATGTGTTGAGATGATCAATCAATTATTTTAACAACACGCCTATTTTGACAATGATCTCTTAAGATTTCTGTGAAGGCCCCTGTATTTTATGAGAAGACCATTTAATGTTATGGTGGTTTTTCAAATTTATTGTGACGATAAGTTTACATTTTTGTGTGAAACAGCACCATCATGTATTTTGAGAAAACCCTATTATTTGTGAGAAGACCCTTTATTGTTTTGAGATGATCACTGAATCTGTTGACACGATCAGCCAGTTCATTTTAATCAATACTTGTATATATTGAAATGTTCCCTGAACTTAGTTGAGAAGACCTCATTATTTGTGAGATGAGACTTTATTATTTTAAGATGATCTTTGTTATTTATTGAGACGAACACTTTGATCATTTTAATGAACATTTACATTTTTGATACGACCTTTTAAGAGAAAACCCCTTTATTGAGAGCAGTTATTGTTTTGAGATGATCCGTTGAGAAGACCCATTCTTTTTATGAGGTGTCCCCTTAATTTAATTAACGTTTTTTGAGAAGATGACCCCTTAATGAAATCTTTTTAAATAATTCTTTTTAGATAATTGTTTTTTATAATCCCTTAATATTAGGCATATTTAAAATGCAGGTGTTCGGTGTTCGTTTATAAGAATGACGTCGAATGAAAATACACTTAACTTTAAGTTAGTTTTTTTAAGATTACCCCTTAATTGTTTCAGCTGTTCGTTTTATTATTATTATTTTGAAATTACCCATTACCCTTAAGTTTCTAGTAACTTTATAATATCACTCCGTAAGATTGCATTTTGAGATTTCCCCTAAATTGTTTGAGATGACCACTTAATTTGAGCATATGATGATTAGTGAACGTCAACAGGGTGTCAGCATGGTTAGCCGTTAGGATGTCATTGTCGTCGACCTCATTATTGTAATAATCATTACCCTCATGGTCATCATCTTGATCATCATAATCATCATCATTATCATTGTTGTCGTCGTCATCATCATAGTCATAATCATCAACACCTTCATATAACTAAAACGACGCCTTCATTGTCTTCATCTTCTTCCTCCTCGTCAACATTATTCGTTATTACCCTCATCATCACTGACGTTATCAACATTATTAGCATTGTCTTAATTAATATCATTATAATCATAATAATCATAATAATAATGTCTTAGCATTATTAGCATTGTCGATTATTACATTACCGGTTGTAACACGCGTCTCAATCTGCTGAATGTTCACTTCAAGGGACGAGATCATCGAACCAACGAAGTCTTCTTGTTTGTTTCTTCAAATTCGTTTCCGCTTTCGAGGTCAAGTTGCAATTGTGTGGGAGACACAACTATTGCATTTCTCAACATTCTTGAAGACGAACCAGAAGCATTCATTGAGCTGTTGAGACGGGAGTTTGCAGAGCGTTTTACAGATATTTGAGTTTGTAATTGCTCTTATATTTCATCCCGTTATAGTCAACGATGCGCCGGAAGTTGTGTAGATGAAGTTCACCAAAATGTAACGAGGCTCTGTGGCACTCTAGGTGACATTCAATGAGGTGTATCTTGCAACCAAATGCACTTACCGTCGGCATAGTTTCTTATACTGATCTCTCACGCCAAGCTCACTTGGACTTGGGATATCTGATGAAAATGTCAATCGCATGACGACAACGTGGACCTTGAGTAATGTGTATTTTAGTAAGGAAAGTGTTCAAAATTAGCATTTGATGTTTCATAATAATAACAACTCTTTTCTTATACACTGCCAAAATGTCAAGTTCAGCTTCAACGCACATGATCTAGGATGTCTATATATATTATCTTCGTAAAATAACATGATGTACCAGTTTCCACGAAGATTGCGCTAGTAATAAGACATATCACGAAATAAATGTGTGGCCCGCTGACCTAGCCCAAGTCACTTATTTGGCCATTCTTTCAAAAAGGTTCCCGGTCCCTGCCTTAGGAGCTGTGACATTATTCATCATTGTCGTACATTAAATATTAAGCCGATAACAGGTTTGGTTGTAATTTAGTTTAGGTAACCGTGGTTCGGAGGAGAGTAAACTCCTTCCGCTTTTGAAGCACAGTGGTAAATCACAGCTCCTCCTCCCCGACAGGGGTTTGAGGTTGAGTGCCGATTCCTTCCATGGCTTGATGTTTCATAATAATAACAACTCTTTTCTTATACACTGCAAAATGTTAAGATCAGCTTCAACGCATATGATCTAGGATGTCTATATATATATTATATACGTATCATAACATGGCTTACCCGCCGTCTTCAACTGCCATTCATTTTAACCGGATATTGTTTTAATCCAAAGTAAATGACTGGTTGATTTTGTAAAAAAAATAAAAAAAAAACATGTGTTAGATTGTTTGTTTCACACAGGTGTGCCATGAAAGGGTAGATAATAGAAAAGATCGAACCTAACCACATCGCTACGGCAGCATCCATACAAGAGAGGCGTTTGTTAGATAATAGACATCCGTACACTGTTCGTAGTTCACAATTCCCAAAATGCTCACCGCCGAACAATATATAAATGGTCCTATACTATTAAACGAGTCGTGCTAACTCTGCCTCTTGGGATGTGTATGCTCTGTGTAGTTTGATGATCCACCGTGACACCTTCTGCATATTGTTTCCAACACCACGATGTCCGAAAAAGGGCCTGAACAGAATGTAATGCAGTAACCCGGGGTGGGTGCTGGAACAGTTGGACCAACCGAGTTGAAATGAACAACCAATGCATTTGTTAGTGATTATTTTAACAACTGTCTATGCTGGACACAATAATTTACATGATCACTTGGTAACTAGCAATGAGGAAAGGGAAACTGATTGATAATAATCGTAGTGAAACATGAGGTTACCAATGATATGCCTGCATGTGAACCCTACGGCCGAGTTCCGTTTGCTATGTTAGTAAACTGATTGCTACAAAACAAACACAGTTTACCCATGGCGACGGGTACTAGAACTGAAAACATTCAAATACTTGGCTGTTTGATCAAAACAGATATAAAGATCACCTCAATGCCATGTTGACCTAGGGACTTAATTCGTGCTTTGACTGGCGATGTTTGTCTGTTTCACTGTACACATGTCGGTTTAAAACTTGCACCTTACATCAACAAAAAGAAAAAGAATACGTTTCACTTGCGCGTCAAACAGAATCTATAGCGCAGAAAACAGTGAACTTCCTTGTGTTTTTATATCAATTGAGTGCGATATTTTCGGAACTACGAAAATTCCGAAAGATTGTATGGCCTATTTAGGATACAGACTAGCTATAGGCCAGCAGGGCATATTTGTTGAATTTCGGGATGTTTTGTTAAGTTGCTTGTTATCAATTTACATACATTTGAGTGGGTCCACCGGGAGCTCGGGGCTATGGGGCACGTGCCCCTGTCGCCCCTATGTAAGAGGCGGATCCAGAGAGAGTAGTTTAAGGGGCCAAAAACTTCCATTGTCGGCCGACACAAAGTCATATTCGGTGGTCTGAGCCGGACCTTCAGGACGACTCCGCTGCCCTCGTGCTGTTGAAAAAATACAAAAGGGTCTGTTGCACGGCAAATTCCAAAGATCTAGAGGGGCCGCGGGCCCACCTAGCCCCCCTAGGTCCGCCTATGCTTCTGTATGTTCCCATGTGTGTATATATTTTGGTTAGCCGACTCCCGCGGTTTTGGCAATCGGGAAAAGATCTCGCATGAGCGATAAGCAGTGGCGCCACATTACGGAACTTGGGTAATATTTGTTATAGGAAGTTCTGCCATCTCTCGGATACCATAGTGATAATTTGTACCAGGAAGTAGAGATACATTAAATACTTACTCTTGTAAAAATATATATCTTAATTCAGGCCCGTGGGCTGGGGTGCGATGGGCCGTACGCACCTCTTCCCTGCTGAAGCAAAATGTCTACAATTGGGGAAGTTGTTAATAACTAGGTTTTCTAGATGGAGGCTCCATGTATGTCTAGTTTTCGCCTATATAAAAACACTACAATGACTCCCAAATGTCCAACTTATTCGGCACGCTGCGTGCAATTTAAGCGAATATAATATATACGGCTTGATCGGTAATCTTTAGGTTTCTCGAGTCCTACGTACGTGGAACCTTGGGGTAGTCTACTTGCATGTAGGCCAGGTATTGTTATCACTATAAGCTATCAATCGAATGTGAATGTACGAAAGATCGCGCTGCCTATAGGGGTAATTCTCGTTGCACTTCCTGGTGCATTCGACGCGTCAACGCGCTGTGCCAAATAGGGGTGACCGGACACAATTGTAACGCGGAGCAATTATAAAACTGCTTCTCCACGTTGTCCATAATCGTAGCTTGCGTTGTGCATGCGCAAAGTTGTGTTATGTTACTAACTTTCGCCGGTCGGCAATGTTCAGTAATTTTAATGTTGTCCTTTGTACATATTAAACTGTTAAATTATTAAGTTACAAAACATGCTGCCTGTGGGTTTTTTCTATTGACCTTTTAGATTATTATTGACATTTTATATTATTACAATAAAACGGTATTTAAAACGGAATTATGGTGCAGTTGATTTGTGAACTATAAGGCATTGCCATTGAGTGATTGACACTGCTGTCAGTTTCTGCCTATCTAAGGCTACGGTTGAATGAATTTTAATCAATATAAATAGTTCCCCCACCCTTAATAGGCCTGTAAGTCAAAATTTAGTTACCCGAGTTGGCCCCGGTTCAACATTTCTAATTAAATAAAGTAGGCTTTATTGTTAAAATTGAGACGCTACTGATCTTGTAAATATAATTTCGTTTTTGATTTACGCTTTAACCTTAACTCTGGGCTTAACATTCTTTATTATTTATGATCTATATGATACATAATTATTTGTTTTTTTTTCTATTAATTTCTACTGCATATGATAATAGTGTAACATAATTATATCACAATTATTCTTATTGGGTGTTTTCTGCTTGTCTTGCTCTGTTGCTGTAAGGGATATAGATTTTGTTTTATGCAAACCATTGACATCTAATCATTTTAATGTGCTTTTTCCTAATCACAGTAGAAAGCATCATTCTATTTCAAGTTTGCCTAGGCTGCCATTTCTTCATGTTTGTTATAATAGAAAGTTACTGCCAAACCCCCGCTCTACGCCAACATTGAAATTAGCAAACAAATGTATTACTAGCAGGAGATGTAAGTCTCAATCGTTGGCCAGCTGTTAGACGAAACATTCGGATGGCAACTAGAAACGTTCGATCTGTACGAGATAAGACAGCCTCACTTTGTGATTGATTAATTTCAAAGAAAATAAACATTCCTGTTGTAACTGAGACCTGGCTCAAACCACATGATACACCTGCATGCATTGCTGACGTTTCCCCTTCAGGTTACACCTTTCACCATCGACCACTTTACTCGGCCGTGGAGGTGGTGTTGACTTTCTAATATCACAGCAGTTCAAAGTTAAATTATCCTCCAACCCTGAGTAATCCAGTTTTGAATCCATCTGTGCTGAAATTTAAGATTCTTCTTTTTCCGCATACTTTGTTTGTATCTATCGCCCTCCAGGACATTTGGTAGATTTCTTAGAATACTTTCAGGATATGTTGGAATACCTGGCAATTATTAATTCAGAATGTTACATTCTTTGTGATTTAGCCTAAATTTGGATATACCTTCGACAACTACAAGTACGTTTGATGATATTCTTGCATCATTTGATTTGAAACAACATTTTACATTTTCGACACATATACATGGCCTTTGGCTTGACCACTTGATAACCCGTTCAACTTGTAATAATATCCAAGCATCTACTGTTTTAGATGGGTTATCAGACAACCATACTGTCACTGCTAATATTATTGTTTCTATAACCCCATTAGAGTCGAAACACAATGTGTCTTACAGAGTCATTCACAGGATTGACATTACAGCTTTAAAGGTTGATATCCTTATATCCGACCATATTACAGATCAAACCAAACATCTATCTGACTTATATAAATAGTACTGTCAAGTACTCAATGCATTACTTAACGAACATACACCTATAAAATCCAGATGTTTGTCAGAAAGGCCACCGGCTCCATGGATGACTTCCGAAATTATACTATCTAAAAAGGGTCGTCGTTATTTAGAGCGTGTGCGGCGCAAATCATGCTCGCCTTTAGACAGGTCGCGCTATTCTATGCAATGTCACCTCTGTAACAGACAGATGGCCAAAGCGAAATCAGATTTTTTATACAAATATGGTCATAAATAAATCTGATAATCCGCGTCAGGTATGGAACTGCATCAATAACATTCTACACAGACGGCCTACTCCATCGCTACCTGATCATGTGTCAATTAAGTCTCTATGTGATTCGTTCTCTTCACTTTAAGAATAAAATCAGTATTATTCTTTCAGCTTACCACGTCATAAGTTAAGTAATGTCAGTGTGGACTTTCCACAAGTAAATTATCTACTTGTATCATTTAAACCTGCAACAGTTGATGGAGTTAGGAAAATAATTATGTCCTCCCCAAATAAATGTTGTGAACTGGATCCATTTCTAACAATACTGTTAAAAGCATGTCTCCATACACTAATTGGACCTATAGCAAATATTATAAGTGCATCACTTTGCTCTGGCTGTTTTCCTGGTGATTTCAAACACGCTCATGGCACTCCACTTCTTAAGAAGTCATGTCTGCCTAAACAAGGCCTAAACAGTTATATACCTATTTTTAACCTCAGCTTTATTTCCAAAATACTAGAAAAGGTTGTAGCAAGTCATCTAAGGTCTCACATTAGCACAAATGTCTTAACTAATGTGTCACAATCTGCATACAGACAGTTTCATTCAACAGAGACAGCCCTCTTATAGGTTCATAATGACATTAACTTGAACATTAATAATGGTAAAATGACTTCACTTACCTTACTAGATCTCTCTGCCGCGTTTGACACGATTGATCACAGCATTCTCATTGAACGCCTGTTAAAGTGGTACGGCATATCTGGAACAGCTCTAACCTGGTTTTCGACATATCTAACTGGTAGATTCCAAACTATAAAGATTGGGAACTGCTATTCAGCTGCACTGCCGGCTTTATTTGGTACATGTACCCAGGGTTTTGTTCTTGGGCCTTTGCTTTTTACTCTTTACACCACGCCACTAAGCTCTGTTATACAAATACATAACGTGGATCATCAACTTTATGCTGATGATACGCAGATCTACATTTCGTTGGCTACCCCGGATACAAATCGCTCCCTTAACCAACTTAGTGATTGCCTTCAAGATATCTTCCACTGGATGACTGACAGCAAGTTGAAATTAAATGCAAATAAAACTGAATTGATCATAATTGGTACTCCAATGCAGCGTAGTAAACTGGATGGGTTTTTTTTTCTCTACGCGTATTTTGAATCAGTATATCATGCCAGCAACCTCGGTGCGGAATCTGCGAGTGATCTTTGGTAGTAATTTAAATTTTCGGCAATACATATCTCAAACATGTCGCTGTTTTTATCATATTCGTGATCTTCGCCGTATTCGACGGTATATGTCATTTTCTGTTGCTAAAACTATTGCAACAGCGCTTGTTAGCAGCAGACTTGACTATTGCAATTCCTTCCTTTATAATATCGCTAGCAAGGATATCACAAAACTTCAGCGTGTCCAAAATTGTATAGCAAGAGTAGTTACAAGATCTCCCCGTTGTTCTTGCTCTGTTCCAGATGTCTTTGCATTGGCTTCCTGTACGATATCGTATAATATTTAAGATATGTACCATTACATACCAGGCACTGTCCAGTAAGCAACCATCTTATTTGTATTCATTGCTTACTCCTGTAAGAAAACCTATCCAGCTTCGATTATCTAGGTCTGACCTACTTTGTGTTCCTAGAGTCAAAACTAACATTGGAACTAGGGCTTTTTCTGTTGCTGCACCAACTCTTTGGAATATGTTCCATCTTAGTGTTAGATCAGTTAAATATATTACATAATTCTGTCGTCATTTAAAAACGTATCTTTACAACCTTGCTTATCCACAATAGGATTTAGTCGCAATAGCAGTTATCTTCGTCTTCTTCTTAATATTATTTTTATTAAATGTGCTTGATCAGCTGACGTCAGTCTCGTTCTGGGGTGAAACATGGCTCCGCCATAAAGCTGTATTACAGTCAGTTCAACATTACGATAGTCTGGTGGTGTTTGTGATATGTCCGTGTTATCGACTTAAGATTACAGTATGTTGTCTTATAATATTTGGCAATATTATAAGTTGCATTACTTCTGCTTCCTCACTCTAAGCTGATCAGTGTAATCATTACTTTTATTAGCCACACTTTCTTCCATAAACGTTTGATATTGTTGTCTCACAAATAAATCAACCAATATGTATATCGTTACGCTATGGGCAAAAAAATTGCAAACAAATGTCTTGTTTGGCTTTCCATAACACATATATTGAATGGACTGGCATCTATATATGGAAAGCCAACACAAATAAAATCTTACAAAAAACGAACATATTCAATTGACAGTTTACGTATGTTTTCATTTCCTGACAAAATTGAGATTCCCCATGTTTGATTTTGGCTGGATTTTTTCCTTACTGGACATCTTAAAACAAAAATTGTCTTTTTAACTAAAATGTGTGGGTTTGGTTAACATTTTGTCAATTTCTACTGAACTAATTGTCTCTACAGCGAAATTAAAGCCGAAAGTGTGAAATAAAGTATATTTTTTAGTGGTAAATGTGTAATATACAACGTAGCGTAAAAACACTATACTTGAATAAGATACTTATTACTTTCCTGTAATCCCGGAACGAAACAAGAGAAAGAAACTCTCCTTTTATCTGACTTGAAACGATGACAGGAGTGGTTGCGTTGGCGCGTACTCCGTGTTTTTCGTGGTGCTATTTTTGGGTCACTGCCAGTTTGGGACAATGGGCAATAGTGGATGGATTGGTTGAGAAATTATTTGATCGGTTGACATTTGCTTGACATTTCAAAAAAGTTATCTTCAGTCTGTTTTTATATTTAGGAGAGACATTAAAAAGACTCCAGGCAACGGTATTACAAATGAGGTATTTCAGGTGCCATGCATGTTTTTAAACGCGAAAATGTTAACAGTCAAAATAACAACCTAAGCTTTGAAAAAAACATATCTATTTCAAAGGCCTGGTTTCTGGTTTCAGCGTAACATACCGTTAACCAATACGCATAGGACGTACAATCAAATATGGGAAGTGTACGTCATAATATATAATAATGAGGCACGCGATTGAAATAATAAATCAAACTTGATGAAAATTACATCAGTTTGATTCTGACGATTCTCGTGTAGTCAGCTTATATACAATTACAAACACGCGTCTAATCGTGGGTAACGTCACACCGTTAATGAAATACAAATCACACATTTTGATAGAAACAAAATTAATATGTTTCATCATAAATGTGTCGAGGAATTTCGGTTTTGTGATATTCGTGAAACTTTCCACGATGAGCGCACGCACGCACGCACGCACGCACGCACGCACGCACGCACGCACGCACGCACGCACGCACCCACGCACGCACCCACGCACGCACGCACAAACACACGCACGCTCGCAACACACACACATCACACACGCGCGCGCGCGCACGCACGCAACACACACACAACACACACACACCCGCATAGACACACATACACACACACGTACGCACGCATGCAACATACATCACACACACTCGCGCGCGCGCATGCACGCAACACACTCACATCACACACACGCACGCACGCAACACACATCATACACATCACACTCACACACACAAACACGCACACACACACATCCCACACATCACAAACATCACACACATCACACACATCACACACATCACACACATCACAGACATCACACACATCACACACATCACACACATCACACACATCACAAACATCACACACACAACACACATCACACACATCACACACATCACGCACATCACGCACATCACACACATCACACACACCACACACATCACACACATCGCACACATCACACACATATCACACTCATCACAAACATCACACACATCACACACATCACACACATCACAACATCACAAACATCACACACATCACACACATCACACTCATCACACACATCACACACATCACACACATCACATATATCACATATATCACACGCATCACAGACATCACACAAATCGCACGTATCGCACACATCACAAACATCACACAAATAGCACACATCACACACATCATACACATCACACACATCACAGACATCACAGACATCACACACTTCGCACACTTTGCACACATCGCACACATCGCACACATCGCACACATCGCAGACATCGCACACATCGCACACATCGCACACATCACACACATCAAACACATCACTCACATCACACTCATCACACACATTGAACACATCACACACATCACACACATCACACACATCACACACATCACACACATCACACACATCACACACATCGCACACATCGCACACATCACACACATCACACACATCACACACATCACACACATCACACACATCACACACATCACACACATCACACACATCACACACATCACACACATCACACACATCACACACATCACACACATCACACACATCACACACATCACACACATCACACACATCGCACACATCGCACACATCGCACACATCACACACATCACACACATCACTGACATCACACACATCACACACATCACACACATCACACACATCACACACATCGCACACATCGCACACATCGCACACATCGCAGACATCGCACACATCGCACACATCGCACACATCGCACACATCGCACACATCGCACACATCACAGACATAACACACATCGCACACATCACACTCATCACACAAGCACACATACAGACAATCGCACGCATGCTCGCACATATGAGTATTGCTTCACACAGCAGTGTCTATGTCATCCGTATGGACGATTATGAAATACTGACAGTGACATGTCTGAAAAAAGTAGGATTATAACGTAAAGATGTGAAAGTCGAACCACTGGATCAGCATGAATACCGTACAAATGTTACAGTATGCCAAGGAATGGGAAAACAGCGAAATTATTATATTTATAGGGAAAGCAAGATCAACCCAAATTCATACAGAATAATATAAAACACGCACGTTAAAATAAATTAGATGAAACATTAAAGTGTGATATTGTTTTGTTGATCACGACCCCATGGCCAATATTATGAGCAGACACATCATGATACGTATATGTTCATACAGTGTATGGCGGTAACGTCCACTGCAATTCGATTATGTGTTTTGAACGGGCAATTTTCAACACTCCTTATCACCGATGACATTCAGTCCATAGCCTTATGAGTACATTTAATACAGCTTTGCCTTACGTTGACCAATAGTGGTAAACTATTTGATAACAGTGAAATGACATCACCGTGTGTACGAAATGCTAGCCCCACAAATAAGTTCACTTATAAAGGTAACAGTGTGTTTCAATACGAACCACACCGAGAGGGAGGTTCACTTTACATTGGACCAACAGCGTCAGTAACCTCGTTGTCGAAAAGACACCATCCTCCAAAAACACACTCATAATCCAAGAACGATGTTTACTGGACGGAGTTGACTTGTTAGGGTGTTTGAAAAAAAAACGATATTACAAAAAGGCATACAGACTAATTATTAACAGCAGAACGTTATGTGTCGGTAAGCAACAAAAGGTGGGGCATGCCGGTGACATTTCACGCCTGTAAGAGATGAGTGATTCCACTCGGTGAAAACATAACCGTTCAACACAAAAACTAACACGCAATTTAGACATTCGAATTCAGCAATTACTTTCAACAAATCGGTACCACCTTTAACATTCTATTCCGATTTAACTACGTCACACACTGCTGACATTGTCTTTGTCTGGTAACCATGTCATTCGCATTAACGTACCTAATTAGATTCAGCAGTTCGTTGTAGAACATCTTTCGTGACCAGACAACTCGCATTATGTTTTGATTGAATTTTATGTGTAAAGTTGAAAGTTGCAACGATAATATAGTTCATCATACGCCAGCCCCGTGAGCTGTATAATGGTGTGGATATTATCACATAATCTCATTGCCGTTCTTCTGGAGAAAATAATAGATCTCTCCCAATTGAAAATATATGAGAATATTTCCGACATGACGAAGAAGTCACATATATACATTGTTAATAGCAAACGCAACAAAATGCAAAGAACTTCGTTGGTTGACAGAAATTATAAGTCTTCCAGCTTAGTCACCAGGAAATATAAAAAGGGGTTTGCCAAATGCGAACAATCTAAACGTTAATGAGAAAACCACACTGATTCATTGATTTTGAAAGTCTGGTGGCAAACAGCCAGACAAATCAGCTGAAATAAGTTCCATTTGAATGTGTGAAATGGCCCAATGCCTTTTTTTATCAATAAGACTATTTTGTGCCTATGACCACCTCGCACTTACGTTACTGGTCGTTCAGTTCGTTGGATGACTGTGTTGACGACGTTTTGTTGCCGTCTGACATTTACTCGAGCGGTCGTTCCGCTTCGCTGTTTCACACCTGATACATCAAAGCAAACACTGTATCGGAATACAAAAGAGTCAAACTTAAAATAGTCAAATAAATTACTGTGTAGACGAAATTCTCTGCATGCGGTTGCGGTCGATGGTAGCAATTGTTTTTTGGAAGTCGATGATGACGTTTCTAAGTTCTGTTTTTGAGTCTGATCAGTAATTCTCCAAAAAGGGTAATGCACAGCAACAATATAGTTTGCAATCCCAAGAAGTGGTGCGTGCCAATCATTTTCACGTTCAAGTTCCTGAGAGTATCTTCGTTCGAAACCACTTCCTGCAGCTGCCGTTTCGAAACTTTGGCAATGTCGATCACCCCAATATAACTGTGTATTTCGAAAAAAGATACTAAACCCGTTGGTCCCTTCTACCGGATTTATATTCCAGGGAAGTCAACTATCCCACACATAATCACTGATCACTGATAAACCGTTGTCGTGGTCTCACATAACCAATGCACTCAATCTACAATAACTCATCGGGACGCCGCATTAGCTGGTGCGATACCACTTGCTCTAGTAATGGAGTTGATGCCATCAGCGACTTGTCACATTATTATTGCTATTATTGTTGTTATTGTTAATAATGTTGCTATTGTTATTATTGTTATTATTGTTATTATTATTACAATTGAAGTAATCAAAATGTACATTGTGTTTGTAAGGCGAGCCTGAATTGAAACTGAGTTAATTCAGAAATCGGAGACAACTCCGTTCCCTTTTGGGCCGTTCGCGTGCAGCCATTGTCTAGCGCATGCATGCCCTGTTCGGTCAATGGCGCTGTCGACATCCTCCACTGTGCACGGATCGTTCAGCAATCGACAACCGAAGAGATGAGGCATTGTCTGGTGTTCCCAGAAATCGCATATGCTCTGCTTCTCGTCAATAAAACGATATTTTGAAGGACTATTCTCGACCGACTTCGGTGCGATTACGTTAAAGTGGTCGCCCACGGAGCCACGGTTGGTCAGATACTAGTAGAGATACAGTGGTTATAATCCAATTTTAAGACTGTACACGTGTTTATCATTCAAGTGTCTGTTCCACTTATCCAGTTCAATACAGCTTAATAGTAATACATTTTTATTTCCACAATAACATTATAATACGTACATGTTTTATGTTTAATTGTATTCACAATTATTGTACAAAAGGAGGGAGCAGAAATGTTATACTTATGAAGTACTTTCCCTTTCAAAACAGTAATCACAGTTCTAATACATGATCAGTTTTAATAATTATAACACAATGAGATTTGCACATTCGTCAGGTATAGTCGAATCCGTTTTACCGCTCCGATATTTATTGATATTATCTACGATTTTCAAACGTTTCTTTCGTTCATAAATGAACGAGGCACTAGTATAACTACATTGGAATATAATCCATGGTTGTAGTTGCGACCTGACCTACCTAAACCAAGTTTATGACAAATTAGCTTCCTTAACAACCAACCAAAAACCTACAAAACAAGATGGCGAGCTAGTACACAAGTGGTATAAAGCTCGCGAAACCCAAACAACCCCCAAATCAATTCATATAAATCGGCGCATTCTGGCAGAAAATTAAACGTATTTGATAATCATTACTAGTTCTATTGATAGGCCATAATATATCAATAATAAATAAACGGTAAACACAGTATGAAATAAATTATGTACTAATAGGTGACTGCATAGACTGCACACATTGACACAGTGAAATATCTGCCAAATATCGTGTTAGCTCGGTTTCAGTTTGACTCTTGACCCTGTGTGAACTGGTTCACCATACACACACATAAATATATAATGTTTTTAATGTCATCAAACTGTCCAGAAGCAAATGTAAGCATGCGGTCAGAAAATGTAAAAAAGATTATGTCAAAAAGATCATCGACAGTTCTGGAAGGAAATTAAGAACCATACGATCATTAAAGTTAAACTACCAACGAACATTGATGGTATACATGGTGATGTCGATATTGGGTCAATATGTAGCACCACTACGGAAATATATTTAACGATGTGAAGGATAGCCGCTTTGACAATGTTCACTTTCATTCCATCAATGACAATAATGGAATTACTGTTGATGCAGTTGAAATGATGGGTATTATTAATGAATTATCATGCAATAAGTCACCAGGTCTGGATGGTATTACTGCAGAACACATCAAGTTCGCCGATGCTCAAATTGTGGTGCTATCATCTACCCTAGTGATCTATGGTTGTGTTCCGAAATTAGTCTCAGAGTCTGTTATTGTACCGGTTATTATAGATAAAAATAGACGGAAAAATGACAAAGGTATTTACAGGCCAAAATGCCTTTCTAACATATGATCCAATATAATAGATCATGTGATATTCAACAGAATGGAAACATACTTGCAAACTACGCTTGAACAGTTTTGATTTAAGCCAAACACGGAACGGAGCTGTGTGTGTTTACATCTAAGGAATTATTAAGATTTTACACTAAATATGGTTCAGCTATGCATGTTGCGTTTCTGGATGCGTCAAAAGCATTTGATCGAGTCAATTGATATTAACTGTTCCACTGGACTATTATAGTCATTCCACCACCACGCAGACCCAGTACAGATAGGACGACAACTGATCTCACTCTTCTGCAATGCATCATACTGTCAGGTGATGTCCAAGTAAACCCAGGCCCCACTTAATCTCACACATGTAAAAAATAAATAAAATCCTATGAACCCAACCTAACGTGTAGTGACTGCAACAGGACATAGCATATCAAACGTGGTGGAATATCAGCACTTGACTACATTAACACCTACTGAACAATAAACACACCATGGCATTGTTCCAAATGCTAGGCATCTTCTACTTCTACTTCTATTTCTACCTGGTTAATCAGCATAGTCCATAAGTATGTATTGTGTCGCCGATGTGTGTGTGTATACATATAAAATTGTGCTGTGCCAAATGTGAAGATGCGAGAAAAAGTATATACAAAGTGCGAGTAAAGTATGAACGAGGTGAGAGTAAAAACACAGACCACGGCTTAGAAGTGTGAAACAACCGCTCCCCTGAAGGCCTGGATGGTTGGAGCTACCAACACATACCCGGGGAGGGCGTTCCACCGGAAGACAGTGCGTGGGAAAAAAGAATTACTGTATACCTGAATGCGAGCTGGGACGATCTGATATTTATTAGGATGATAATATCTTGTACTGGTGGGGAGCATTGGGGCACGGTAATGGCTACCATTGATGGCAATCTGTTGGTTTTAGACCCGATACATCAAGAGGAGGCAAGAAAGTTGTCTTCTTCTCTCAAGCCACCCTGTCGCATATGTCACCGGGAGGTCCTAAATAACCACCATGCAACACGCCGCGACAACTGCCCAAACTGGTTACACATACATTGCTGTAAAATAAACGTCAACGAATACAAAAGATTAATTAATTCATCATATTCGTGGGTTTGCCTCAAATGCGATATTGTCAACTTCTCAAATTCCTTCTTCAGAAAAGCAAACATTAACTTTTTTGCAGCTAATTCTTTTGATCCACAGGATAGTGGCAACCACAGACATAACGAAATGCAACCCAACATAGCCGAAACTCAAGATCCAGTGTTTGGGCCAAATCCCCGAAATGCATCAAACCCTGAACGACCTTGGAAAATCAAAGGAAACATACCCAGTTGTATTCTGATAAACACTAACAGCGTCAAGAGCATTGAAAAGACAACTCAACTAAAGGCAACAATCCAGTCAAACAATCCCGACATCACATTCCTAGTCGTAACTAAAATAAATGAAAACTATCCCACATACTCATTTCTACCACCAAACTATGATGCTATCAGAAAGGACAGACATGTCCATGGCGGTGGAGTACTGCCAGCAAACACAACAAACGACTATAAATAATAAGTGAATTTGGATTACAAAACAATGAATGACCCTACACGAATCGATTCTGGCCGTATCCTTGACCTAATACTCAGTTCAAATCCGTCCACAATCGTCAACAGTCACACCACTCCCGGCATGAGTGGTCATGAAGCCGTATCCTTCAGTGTCAACCTAAATCCAGTTCGCAACAGAAAACCACCAAACAAAGTATTTCAATATAAATCCGTAGACTGGATAAAAGGTAAAGACGGCATAACCCAATTAACAACAGAATACTTTGACATGGACCCAAATTCACGAGACATTAACACAAATGGGATCTTTTTTCGGACAGAACTTGCCACACTGATCAACAATAACATCCCTACTTGCAAAACCAAAGCAAAAACCAACCTCCCCTGGATAAAACGGAAAATAATAAAAATGCAACGGAAACGCAAAAAAAACTATAAAAAAAACAAAGCAATTTGGATTCAATAGCGACTGGGAAAAGTTCAAATAACTCAGATGGCAAGACAATAAAGCTGCAGCGAAAACCTTACAAAGATTACATAAACAAAAACATTTGAGACAGCTTTAAAACAAACCCTAAGCAATTCTGGTCATTCATCAAAGTAAACAAACCAGAAACATTGGCATACTTCCATGTAACCGAACAACCAATTATCCATGATCATAACAAAGCAAATGCACTGAACAACCAATTTAGTTCCGTTTTCTCCCAAGAAATCTATCCTATCCCCCAACAAGCACCTTCCTCTTACCCTAATATGCCTACTACAGCTGGAGTAATCAAGCAACTGGAAAATCTATACCAAAACAAAGCTACTGGCCCAGATGAACTCCCAGCCAGAGTTCCCAAAGAAATTGCAGATGAAATGGCTCCCATTATAACACACGTCTTCCAACAGTCATACAACACATGCAAACTCCCCGACGACTGGCTCCAAGCATTAGTGACTCCAATAGACAAAAAGCCATCAATCTGACCCCGCAAACTGCAGACTAATATTACTAATATGTATCCTCTGTAAAATCATTGAACACGTAATTTTAAGTTATATGTGGAAACACCTGAACAAACACAACATCAGCCTCCACTTTCAACGCATATTCCAGTCAGGACTGTCATGTGAATCTGAACTCATCGAGATAGTCCGTGACTGGATGACTTCTACGGACAACAAGACACAAATATATGCAATCCTCACAAACGCCCACTATCCAAACTAACCTCCTACGGAATAACTAGAAACACACAAAAGTGGATCAAATCATTTCTGTCAAACCGCAAACAGAGAGTCTGAGTAAATGTAGTTCTTTCGGACACAACAGATGGTACAAACATCGAATCTAATATATGCGTCTTTGCAGACGACAGCATTATATATCGTAAAATCACCTCCGAAACCGACCATGTCATTTTTCAAACTGACCTGATCCAACTCCAAACATGGTCTGACAAACAACAAATGGAATTTGACATTTCTAAATGGGTCCCCCTCCCAATAACAAAGAAACTGTGCATGCGCACGCACGCACGCAACTATACTTGTATTGCTAATATGAAAAGGTTTGCAAAATTTGTCTTTCTGTTACGTACAAACAGCAATTTTCAAGCCATTTTGTCATGCATCTAGCAGATTTCCTCTTCGGCATGCCGTTAACACGCAGGAACGCACAAGCACACGCACATGCACACCCACAAGCACACACACACACACACACACACACACACACACACACACACACACACACACACACACACACACACACACACACACACACACACACACACACACACACACACACACACACACACACACACAAACACACACACACACACACACACACACACACACACACACACACACACACACACACACACACACACACACACACACACACACACACACACACACACACACACACACACACACACACACACACACACACACACACACACACAGAAGCACACGCCATCGTGACGTCTCTTAGGTGCTATTCATATTCAAATATCTACACTGTATACAGCGATATACTCATTTTTATCGCTGAGTGAACTTCAGCAATGTTGAGTGAATGAACGTGTCTAAGTTTCGATAAGATTGAAATCCCGCCTACTATTAGTAGCCTTAATTTTGTTAGTAACTATCTTTGATGCAAGAAACAGGTTAAACTTTGACATTTGTCAGATAAATGCGTACGGGCAACCCGATTAAACAACTGCCATGTCAGGTAAAACATATTCATCACTGATTTAATCTTAGACTTCTGGTGGCCTGGACATGCTTTTCTTACACCAAGAGAAAACCTCGTTATCCAAGCTTTCAAGCTAGACGCTTCAGACAAAGAAGAAGAGGAAGTTCATTGACGAGATGGCGTCACCAAATAAAATATGACATTCGACTCCTGCAGTTAACAACAGAGCAGTTTGTTGTAAATAAGACAAGATAGCAGGATGTAACATCCAGGAGGACAACAAAATGACAAATTGGCTTAAGCATTTAAGTCAAGTTAAATCTCTCTGTGTCACGCATCTGCCTCGTTTCCTTTGGGCGAGAACCAACACGTAACATGCATGCTAATAAAAAGCTTTGCTCTTCGTAATTTTCTGCGTAGCCATGTACGTCAACATAAAAAGTAGGTTACCGAATTCAGACAACATACATAACGTTAAAGTAGGTCTTACACTACATATGTTTCTAAGGCGCCGAGACCGGGGAGGGGGATTACGGATGGCTGACCCCCAAAAATTGAGAAGGGTCTGGAGATAAGATTATACCTCAATATTTATAGAACTGTTGTGCATTTTCTTGCGTAATGTTTGTTGGTGGGGCTGGAGATAAGATTATCCCCCAATATTTATTGGTGCAATTAAAGATTTTGGAGAGCGTGAAGATGGGTTTCGTTGGCGAGCCTCCAGCGGGAGGTGCAAATCGAGGTTTTGAATAGCCTGAAAAGCTTTAAAAATTGTGAACATCGCTGCTACAGCGAAGAAGATGAAGTTATGGCGGCGCGGCAGCGAAACATCTTGACCACCCCCTCCCCGTTTCCAATATTAATTTCGTTCCGGCGCCTATATGTTTGATAAATCTTTGATTCTAATTGCTTTCATACTTGTTGTGTTAAGGTAGTATATATATATATATATCTATATATATATATATATATATATATTACCACGTGTCGCCTACACACGTAGATGTAACGTTTGTTCCATTATAAATTCAATCATAGTTACACAAGATTCGAAGATTGTTTGAAACAAAATACGAAAAGAACTCTGACGTATTTCCCTGAGTTTTAAATTATGACATGTACGCGAGGGCTGTGGAGATTACCGAACTACTGATTAAAATATTCGTCGAGGCATCCGTCGTTTCATATGTGTAAGTATCCTCATATTAGTACGCTAACGAGTAAGTATACCCTGCGAGGTGCTCATGGATGTCCATTTTCCATGTCCATTCGCGTCCTTGGAACATTGGCTTATGATTGAATACTTGGCGATGTGCTTAAAAAAAAAAGATATGTACTTATATGAGTGAACAAATATATATATATATATATATATATTTATATTATGATGAGTATTGAAGACGCCAATGTAGTAATATGTTGATGTAAAAGAGTAAAGAGTAGCAAAATAAAGGAAAGTTCATATATAGCGCAGCATCCAGTCCTTATGACTGCTGAAAGTGATTTACACTTTACTCACTGGCAGACCTATTCAATAGTACACCATGTTGTCTTCTCTGGATAGAATTCAGCCACGCTGCAATTAATGTGCGAAGACTATTTATACACACCACTATCAACCACTATATATAGCCGGATATTCGTTCATACAATTGAGTGAACTGGAGCAACGTACAGTGAACGAACTACCACCAAATGACATACAATATATAATAATAATTACGGAAATTGGTTGTTGAAGAACGATTTACTCCGCCTCTAGAAGATGGTGTAAGTACATTATAAATATGCTTAGAACGACGCGGTGCTGCTGGGGTTATTGTGGGTCATATCCTTTCCTACGGACGAAAAGATTGCCGTCACACCTGGTAACTTCTGAAGTAGCGATTCGGTGCATCTTCGTTGACACCATTTAGGTATATTACACATTTACACGCACACATCCCGTTGTACCACTACTTGTTGCTTGAAGTTGCCTGTATGGAAAGAAAGTGCTCACGCGTGTACTGTAGAATTGCCGGTACCCAATTTCTCAGAAGGGGTGTTCGTTGGTTATAATCTATATCCAACGTATCACATGGTTTAATGTAGTAATAATAATATTATCCAAACACCCAGGTAAATTCAAGTAATGTCTACAGTTCAGTATTGATGGCTAATATAGAATAGTGTGTTTATACTAAGGAACTATGTTTCTTCAGACTGAAACCGTGTAGAGATCATGTATCTGACCAAAGACACTAGATTATATAATAAAGCCCACTCTACTGTATTGCTCATGACGCTGGTCTACGGTGAACTGTGTTGCCGTAGTACCTTTCAATTTTACATATAAAAAGCATTCGAAACATAAATATAATTGTTTAGTCACAAAATATTTCGCCATGGTTCGCCGAAAACTCGAATATGCGAGCGCCGCTTCGTACACTTACACACACACATACACACACATACACACATGCACATACACTCTCTCTATCTCTGTCTCTGTCTGTCTCTCTATCTCTCTCTCTTTCTCTCTCTCTCTCTCTCTCTCTCTCTCTCACACACACACACACACACACACACACACACACACACACACACACACACACACACACACACACACACACACACACACACACTCACATACTCACATACACGATCACGAATATATATATGTACCCAATTGGCCAACGTCTCCAGTTAAACCACAATACATGGAAATTTAGAATGCAAGGATAGAAGTAAGAATGTGGTTGGCACAAGGGTAAGTAAGGGCAAGTTCTTATCGTGTGTGTGTAAGTAGCTAACTAACTAACAAATAGGCTAGTGAAGGCACTCAATGAAAAGCAATCACGAGAGCATACATGATTCATAAGCAGGTACTCAACGACAGACCACATCCACGTCGTAAACCAACTGAAGGAGAAGTGACGAGAATATAATACCCCGCTCTGCATTGCGTTCGTCGACTACGGGAAGGCTTTCGACTCGGTGCAAACTCAAGCAATACTGACCTCGCGTCAAGAACAGGCTATAGAAGAGGTGTACACCAAACTCCTGAAAGACATCTACTCCACTAGTTCGATGACAGTCCACTTATACAACGAAAGCAGCAATATAAACATCAAGACTGGAGTACCACAAGGTGACACTATTTCGCACAAGCAACACTCGAAAGCATATCCGGAAGACTGTCATGGCAAACCATTGGCTTGAAAATAGACGGAGAATATCTCAGTCATATTCGCTTCGCCGACGACATAAACATATGCGCTACTATACGGCAAGAACTACAAAAAAGCTGCAGGAGTTAGCTACCAAACGTAGGCTAGGTAGAATGGTAACCATGTAGAATATAGAAAATTAATGGAATATGAAGTAGATTGGCTAGCTCAAACATCGCCCATCTAGTCGACAAAATTATTATCTGCTACTGGATATAATTATCGTCGTGTCCTAACTTCGTGCATTGCATAATACTGTGCCAACGTCATATTGGGAATTTTAAGTCAGTTTGTTCAACTCCACCTGAGTCGGTGCTGTGGGTAAAAGACATATATTGAAATGGCAGATTACCTGTAGCTGTACTTCATAATAAACCTGGTTGAAATGTCATCATCATAAAATTGTTATGTTGGAAAATGTACCTACAAAATTGGCAATGACATAAATATTGTTATGTTTCTTTACTGTTTTAGCGATCATTCACACTGGTAAATAGCATAGCATTTTAAATGACATGTTTTAGTGTAAACGTGATAATAATTTTGTATACATTTTTACAGTACAACCTTTTATTATTTCTGTTTTTGTTGACCAGTGATTTCGCCATAACCAAATATTTCTTTTATAAATGATATAACATATTTTTAAGTAGGTTTGATATGTCGCGAAAGAACAGGTATGTGCGTGACTGAGTCTATATACAAAGACTGCTGAGAAATACAACTGCAAAGGTTGTTTTATCATGATTTGTTGTGCACATATTTGTGTGAGTATCAAACATTTAAAGTGTAAACAATTGAACTTTAGGTAAATAGTTCCTATGCATCTGAGCAAAACTTTTTGTGTGGTTAGACACTGTAATTCATGCTAACGTTAACATGTATGCCCCCTTCTTCAAATTGAGTACAGTTGGGGGATGTTTGGAGGGCTATAATGACTTTAACTTCAACATTAATAATGGTAAAGTGACTGCACTTACCTTACTAGATCTCTCTGCCGCGTTTGACACGATTAATCACAGCATTCTCATTGAACGCGTATTATAGTGGTACGGCATATCTGGCACAGCACTAAGCTGGTTTTCTTCATATCTAACTGATAGATATCAAACTATAAAGATTGGGAACTGCTTTTCAGCTGCACTGCCGGCTATATTTGGTGTTCCCCAGGGTTCCGTTCCTGGGCCTTTGCGTTTTACTCTTTACACCACGCCACTAAGCTCTGTTATACAAATACATAACTTGGATCATCATCTTTATGCTGATGATACTCAGATCTACATTTCATTGGCTACCCCGAATACAAATCGCTCCCTTAACCAACTTAGAGATTGCCTTCAAGATATCTTCCACTGGATGACTGACAGCAAGTTGAAATGAAATGCAAATAAAACTGAATTGATCATTATTGGTACTCCAATGCAGCGTAGTAAACTGGATGGGTTTTCCCTACGCATATTTTGATTCAGTATATCACGCCAGCAACCTCGGTGCGGAATCTAGAACTGATCTTTGATAGTAACTTCATTTTCCGACAACAAATATCTCCAACAGGTCGCTGCTGTTTTTATGATATTCGTGATCTTCGCCGTATTCGCCGGTATATGTAATTTTCTGTCGCTAAGACTATTGCAACAGCGTTTGTTAGCAGCATACTTGACTATTGCAATTCCCTCCTTTATAATATCGGTAGCAAGGATATCACAAAACTTCAGCGTGCCCAAATTTGTCTAGCAAGGGTTGATACAATATATCCTCGTTTTTTTCGCTCTGTACCACTTTTGTAGTCTTTGCATTGGCTTCCTGTACGATATCGTATACTGTTTAAGATTTCTACCATTACATACCAGGTACTGTCCAGTAAGCAACCATCTTATTTGCATTCATTGCTTACTCCTGTAATCAAACCTATCCAGCTTCGGTCATCTAGTTCTGACCTACTTTTTGTTCCTAGAGTCAACATTAACATTGGAACTAGGGCTTTTTCTGTTGCTGCACTAACTCTTTGGAATATGCTCCTTCTTAGTGTTAGATGTAAATATTACAAAATTCCGTCGTCATTTAAAAACGTATCTTTACAACTTTGCTTATCCACCGTAGCTCCCTAGCGCCTTGACAAATCTGTTGACAACTGGAAAACTACTTATGGATTTTGAGATTGACCAAACCTTTTGTTTTGATGCGCTTCTGAGCTTGGTTTCCAAGGAATTAGGCGCAATAGAAGTTATGTTATTATTATTATTATTATAATGAATTGGTTCCAAATGTATTTTTGTCACTCACACCAGCCTACTATCAATGTTTAAAACAGTTCGTTCTATGTTTTACATTACATTTACATCCCACGTCTCCGTCAGTTTTGCGTGTATCGGGCCGACAACTCGAA
Source organism: Paraescarpia echinospica (assembly GCA_020002185.1). Classification (NCBI taxonomy): domain Eukaryota; kingdom Metazoa; phylum Annelida; class Polychaeta; order Sabellida; family Siboglinidae; genus Paraescarpia; species Paraescarpia echinospica. The sequence continues at coordinate 19,076,171 of CM034539.1, read as the reverse complement.
TGTGACCTACCGGGCCCATTTGTATGGTTCGAATATTGAGAAATTTCATAATATGTCAGCAATACTTTTTTAGATTTCATTGCAAATAATTTGACGATGTATATGACTGCCTTTTTCTCCGGGCAACGCCGGGTAACTCTGCTAGTTGGATATAACATATGCATAACATTAACAATTACATGTGAAACATTGTGTTGAAAACACATTTTGTTTTGTCTTGTTGACAAATTAATACAATCATGTCAATGTCATAAAGTAGCAACCTTATGACATTTGTAATTTTCTAATTATGTCATCTATAAAAATGTCGCTGGATGTATGCAGAAAGTTTGAATAGTTTTAAAGTTATTTACGTTTGAAAATCCTCAGCGCTTAACATGCGCCAGGTCTATCAGCCCCGTGAGCTCTGCTGCTTCTGGCAAACGACACACTGCAACAATTCGTGGAGTTCCACGGAATTATATTTCATTGTACATGTAATTATTCTATGTATAAATGTACATTGTACACGTAATTATTCCATGTATAGATGTGTCACTCGGCGTAAGCAGACAAATGTATTATTTTTTATGTTAAAAAATTCAGGACGCGTAACCAAAGCATTTAAATTACCAAGCAGAGTCACTTAGCGATCCGCTATTTTGAATTTGAACTGGTAGCGTATACTATATCATTACATTCACACATGAATAACAGAGGGCGCTGCGCGAGTGACTATGCTTGGTTATTGAAATGCCTTGGCGTAACCCAGCTGCCTGTTGCTGGTTACGTCAGTTACACCTTTGAGCGCGTGCGATTTCTAACAAAATGTTGTCCTAACAACTGGGCTAGTGACCAGTCAAAATTTATTAATGCGGGTAGGCAGAACATTTGGGATGGGTTTGGGGTGTCCGGAAATCAAATGTTGGGTATTTGGAGTTTGGTCCATTTTCACTGTTCATAATATGTCAGCAATACTTTTTTAGATTTCAGTGCAAATAATTTGAAGATAAATATGACTGCCTTTTTCTCCGGGCAACGCCGGGTAACTCAGCTAGTTAGAGATAACGTATGGATACCATTAAAAATTACATGTGAAACATAGTGTTGAAAACACATTATATTTTGTCTTTTTGACAAACTAATAAAATCATGCTACCTTATGACATTTCTTTAGATCAGTTTAGTCCTAGTGGATCTGATGTGCTGATTTTATTCTTATAAAATGAAGGCAATACATTATAAACAGTTGTTGCAAATAAAGTGTCATTTAAAAAATAAAACGGGTCGTAGGTATTTTATTTTACAAATAACACTGAAATTGCAGCAGTCTTGATGCTAACGCTAATGTCAACAGCATTATTTGGAACCTATCATGAGGCCATGTTCAACTAACAGCTGTATACACATAGTCCAGTACCAGTGCACTGTGTTGTCACTGTCTGTGAGAGTTTGACAACTTGGGGTCAATTACAGGATCCTTTGTCCCTGTGGTGTATATTGCCCCACTGATACTTCTATTGTCACATAGTTAAACAGCATGCCTGTGGATGGACTGTAATGTTATATTGCGTTCCAATCACCTCGTGTATACCGTCAATACGACTTGTCGAACTGGAAAGTTCGCGGGCACCTCAAGTTCACCGGCTTCTCCTCGAGTTTACCACTTGTAAATTTATGCAACTGGGTCAAATGAGGGATCGAAGTCGTATTCACGATATACACGAGGTAATTGGAATTCAGCATTATGGTGACCCTCGGAACACAACATAAGAACGCAGCATTGAAACGCTGCACAAGACTCTCCCGGCAAGTGGTCCCCTCATTTGACCTGATGCAGTAAGTATCACATGACAGTTAAGCATATCAGACAATTACTGATACACACCGTGGCAATTGTACTGTAGAGAATTAGCACAGGTTTTTACATTCATATTGCTTTTGTACAACATATTACATTAATTGAAATTACAGAGAACCATTATGCCCATTACACTATTATTCACAGACAGACAAGTTCAATTATTTACTGGAAAGAAAGTAACATACAAAAAGTAAACTGTTACTTTTGAATTCAACTAATGATTTGGATTTTAAATTTACTTATAGGTCATTCTGTGTCTAATCAACACAGGCTGTTGCGAATGACATCAACTATAATCCGCGTAGATTTTCAGTTTGCAAAGCGCCACCGGTTTTAATGTTCTTACCTGACATAAATTCGGTAATATTTGTCCATAATTGAGCACATCATTTATACCGTATCAATATATTTTCTATAGTGATTTTCCAATAAATCGAAATAACACAGTACATGATATATAATACAGAAACACCAGAGGGGCTGGGGCCGGTTTGGGTTAAGGGGACCGTTCTGAACGTTGTTCCCTTGTTTAATTGTATATTTATTGACGTCCTATGCGGTATAATCATGTTATACCGAATCCAGACATGTGACACTATCGTAGTTTTCTTCAATGTTTAAGTTGCAGTCTTCTGGCAGCAGTACTCTTACTCCAAAAAACGTCGCATGTAAAACGTGAATTTGCCAAACCTGTTCACGTCAGGCACCAGGAATATATTTATTATAAATCATTTGCACTACCACTGCCTGTAGCCTTTCTAAACTGTTTTTTGAAGGTAAAAACTAATTGCGCGTGACTTTTCTGAACATGCGTACAAATGTCAAACGGTGTTTTTGGCACTGATGGAATAATTAACACCAAGAAAAAACATGCAGTACGGAACACGTGACATTGGCTGTAGTTAGTTAAAAGGCCAACTCCTTTCTCTCAATTCATTCGACTATTGCAGCAGCTCTTGACGTGTGATTCAGGTAAGAGTACTCTTGCTCTAGTTTATACATTGCACACTTAAAACTTGAACAATTTACTTAAAGACACTCTTCTCTTGAGAAATAATGTGGATTTAACGTTCTTTTACAGACAATGCGCGCCGTCATCATCCTTCTGTTTGCGTGTTTCGCGTTGCCGGCACTGTCTGATGACACTGCGGCTCAGTTGGAAAACAAGGTAATATAAGCTGTTTATACAAGCTCACTTATTTGATATGAACTTGTCTTCGCCTGCGAACGTGCAACGATAAATAACTAATATAACTGTGTTTAGCAAATACAATTACCTTCTTCAGTTATTTAATAGTCCACTAGTCTTTATATGTTGTATATGTCATATTTAAATAATTTTGAAAGTCCATTTGATATGCGTGTTGTCAACACTTACTTTATTAAAGCAACACATTATTACAAAGACGTATTAGAGCGATATTCTGCTAGTGTTCAACTGACATAATGTTGCATCTATGTTTTACTAGGATGTCGATTCTTCTGAAAGTCTGACTGAAGTCGGTGACGATATATCCGGTATGTTTTTGAAGACATATATTTTATTTTACTTTTGATCAATGAAATCACCATTATTTTATTTACATTATAAACAGCTTCGTTTCATAAATATATTAATAATAATGGTGTTGCTATTCAAGAATAACGTTATATCTAAACAAATTTGGCATTATAACAATAGTAAGACCAGCGACTACTGCGCACGTCAGGTGTGTTCTGCATGTCGATTTTGCAAATTCACACTTCAGTACCTTGTGTGATGCATGCTTTGCACTATGCAATGCGCATTGGTTGTATGAGCGACTTCCTGTTTGTTGGTCTCTGAACCCCTCGACACATGCCCCTCTCAAGCTTACTCCATATATATTTGGCCTGGATCAGATCAGGTGAATAAGGCATCTACATGAAGAAGACCTATATGCATTGTGACTCCCGTTAATCAACAGTTATATGGTGTACAGACCTACCTGCTTACACCATCACGCTCGGTTCGACCGACAACTGCACGATCTCCTTGCAGCCAAGTAACGAATGTGAAGTCCCCTCTAACATCTAAGTTTCTGATTTGCTTGTTGTGTCCGCTGTGGGTGGAGTCAACACATGATAAGTGAGAACATGACCCAACGTGCCGATAGGTTGTTGCATTACTCACTTGATAACCGCGGCATTTTAATTCTTCAAACGCAATGTGTTGGCCTATTTATTGTTTATTCCAAGACTGCCCATGATATTACTTAAAACTGTCAACCGGTTCGTTGACCTATTGACTTTCACCAAAATGAGGTGACTAATACCTGTCTATTGGCACACCAATTGAAGCGTGTCGTCGTCATATATGATTGCCTGACTAGTTGCTAGAAACTTAAACCAATTAATTTATGCCAAAAATCCACCCAAAATAGCCATTAAAAAAATAAGCGTAAAGTAAAAGTGGTAAGTGTTTTGGCGATGAGTATGAAGTACATAATTTAAATGTTAATATTTCAAATATATTATATCCCAGCCTCACGCCGAATAACATCCTCAAAATGCTCATATATTTAGTCTACTTTGACAAAGATCAAATTTCGTTTCTATTTTCTTGTAAGATCGCTACAAGAGAGAGAACGACCAACTTTCGATTCTGCGGAGGATTCCCAGAGGTAAGTCTAACTACATTTTCTACTAACTGTACACTATTAAATGTTGCACAATAACAATGTGCATGCATTACACAGTTTAGCTTATGAAATCGAACCATTAATATCTAATATATATAGGGAAAACTGACATTGCAATCATTGTTAATATTATGCTCACCCGAGGGCGCTGCGCCCTAAAGCGTTGCTCCTAGAGAAGACAATCTTGTAATGTTGAACACATTTATGATAGTAAAACACTTGCAATCAAGATGTTTAATGTGTTACTGTAAACTGTTTTTTCTCGTGTGTGTGTGTTTGTGAATGACAAATTGCTGAACAAAATTATACAGGGCAACCAACATATCTGTGTGTGTGACACTTTGCCAATGTGTAGATGTTATAATTTGATTATACGCAAATGGTTATGGTTTTGGTGCGATGGAGTTTGGGACATGTACTAGTATTAGTATTATTATTATCATTGTTATTATTATTACTATTAACGTATGGTGATACACCTTACTAGTATACATGTTATCATAATATTATGCTTGACAGTATAAATTTGACTTTACATCAAACTAAATTTAGTTGTTTCATTTTGTTTTTGGTCACGATTACACCACAGAAGAACATAGGAGGTCTACGGGAGGACGTAAGTCGTGCAAAGTTTTATTACATTTATAATTATTTATTGTATGAGTGTAACTCTTTTCGGCAGACCAGACCAGACCAGACCAAGCCAGACTCCATCCGACCACAGTCTGTAAATGCACTACACGGACCGACATCGACTGCGCTATTTTGGAAGCCGGGGGGGGGGGTGAAATCAAGTAATCGAGTAAACTTGAAAAATGTCTACTACGTACTTTGATTGTAGTCGGGGCTACTTGATGGCGGTCTGACTTATTCGAAAGTGTTCAACTTTACGTGATTATGACGTTACGTCGGCATCCAGTAAGTGTATCCGGTGCAAGTCATTGAGGTGGATTTATTGCAGTCGGAAGGAGTCTGGTCTGGTTGGGGGGAGGGGGCGAAAAGTGCCTCCCGGTCATTAGTGTAGCTTGTAAATATTTAAGGATATTTGATTAAGATTGCTTATTGTGCAATGCAAGCATTATGTATAAAAAGTCAGCCACATACTATATCAAGTTCGACGTACGTATTCTAGTTAGTATAGCAAATGTAATTTACGCAACGGCAAAGCTAGTATTTATAGTGCGTTAATAAGTGTCATGCTAATATTAATAGAACAGCTCGGCCACTTTGTTAACCGAATCGATATTTCTGTGCAATTCCTTTTGCAGATGGCTGTAGCATTAGCTGCAGACGAGGCAGTTGCAGTTGCCAGGGCAGTTGCCGTTGCAAATGCAACTGGTGGGGCCGTGCGAAATGCAGGCATAAGCATTAATGAGGCCACCAAAACATGTGCAGGACCGTCCGGAAACCAACGGACTGCGATGTGACTGGCATACGCGTCAAGTACCGTTGTAGTCACTGGAGCAGCGGTTTTGCAGCCAATGTTTTGCTTCAATTCGGTTGGGGCGCTGCGCTCTGTAGCGTGACCAATTGCACAGGAAACAGCGTTACATTGTTGTACTCTTGCATTTGTCGATAATAAAATGCATTCCATCAAAGTGTCAAACGTATTAGTCATATTAGGAGAACGGCGTGCATAACGGGCCCCCTGCCCAAAACGGACCCCCGGCCGTTTGGCATTATTGTACTACATAGAGCTAAATGTGTGATGGCACTGCTAAGTAACACAAAATAGACCCTAGTGAACATTGGTTGGAAATTTGAAATGCACATTCAAAGAGGTGATTTCCAAGAGAATGTTTTTCACACTTTTCTTAAAATGTTAGCACTATTTTCAAAATATCATATTTCCGTTTTATGCCCGTTGAAATAAACGTAGTATGCATCAGTCAAAAGTAAATGCTATGATATATATATATATATATCTTAGATTTTAAAAACAAAAAGACTTTGTATTCAAATTGATTATCAACCTGAGGCTGTGACGTGCGCACAAAACGGGCCCTCATGTCCGCAATGATAACACGGGTTCGCTATCGTCGATATGCTATTAATACAATACACACTCCTTATTTTGTAAGTTTTAATGGTATTAAATTAGTTTACATAGGATATTACATATTACCCAGCCAGTTATACAATAATAATAACAACATTATTAAGCAAAACGATAATATTACTAATACATTAATTTTTATATGTATATAATGTCAATATGAGCTGTATTGATACATATTACATTATTATATTATCACGTAGGGTAATATATAAGTATGTTGTCAAGTTGAATGTGTCACCCAGCCATGATAATAAACCCCGTAGTGAGTGTTCTCACATATACTGCCAGGAGATCAATCAACAGGTGAAAGTCGAGTAACAGACAAAAGATATGCATCACCATGCTCAGGCCATATAAAGGTCAACTTCGATTGAGAACAAAATGTAACATAAAATCCTACAACGCGGAAGGAGCATCAAACCAACATGAGTGGAACTACATCGGGAAGGAAGCGATCGCTCGCCATGCTACTGCGATGTATCGTAGCTTCAAAAACAAGCGAGACAAGTGGATGCAGAAGCAACAATGCACCAAATGTTTTCGGACTGTAAGGACGGGGAAGAATGGATAGAATGTGACTAATATGCGTCGTGGGCACACCTTGACTGGCCAAGGTCCTAATATGCACAAAGTGTTTGCGAAATGTGTGATTATGGCTAAATTATACAAATGGATGTGCAGGAAGCCCGTTTTGGGAGCAACTTTTTAGCAAGTCAAAAATTGGGTGGTGTTCTGAAACAACCCGTAGATACACTTATGCTAACAGAAATGCGCTAAATTTTAGCAGAGACCTAGTAAGATAAATGAATAATATGGTTTCGTAGAGAACAATTTATTAGAATGAAAAATGTCAACTTGATAAGAAATCTCGCATAAGGGGCCCGTTTTGCACGCCGTTCCCCTATAATGAATTACTGTTACAAACATATTAATAATGGAAAGACGAACATTCCCAATATTAAAAAGCTTGTCGTCAACGACATAGACTTTAATTACAATGAATAAATTGCTAATGCAATTAACCAACATTTCGCGGTAATTGGCAAAGAAATGTCAAAGTTGTGTTCTCAGGGAAATGAATGTAGGCAATTTATAAATGACCAATATTATGTGATTTTAACAGTTTGCCAACAAGACGTAATCAATGAATAATGTAAGCTAGTTTTTTTCTAATATATATACATATACGTATATACGCATATACACATATACGTTGTCTCAGTGATGAAGATGATGATGATTATGACTATGATAACTATGATGATTATGATGACGAAGATGAAGGGGATGAGGGTAATTATTATTACGATCATCAGGACGACGAGAATGACGTCATCAACCTCACCATTCTCCTCGACATCATCGTCATTCTCACGTGCACCCATATGACGGCTAGTCATGCTGACATCCTGTTGATCTTCAATAAAGTATACTTAACAAGGATTCTCAAAACAAGTCAGCCGTTTGTTTTCTGGGAGAACACACGGAATGCCGTTCATAGAGCGTCCCAGGTAACGCAGTAACAACATGTCAGCAAACAATAGGACCGAATCAGAAAGTGTGAGAGAGAAGAGGGGGTGATTAAAAGGGTCACCAGAACAAACAAATATTTAAGGATCATTAAAGCATGCTTAGAAATGAAATACCTGATCATCATTTGATCGAATTAAGGGGTCATCTCAATAATATAAAGGAAATTTCAAAATACATTGTTAATGATTGATATTTTTAAAATATTACAAACTTAAGGGTAACGGGTAATCTCAAACTAATAATAATTATTATTATTAGAAAATGGAACATTTGACACAATAAAAGGATAATAACAAAACTGTTAAAGTGAAGTGTAGTTTTAGTCTACTTCAATCATATGAACAAATAAGGAGCACCTAATGTATTTTAAAGTATGCTAATATTAAGGGATTATATCAAAAGCAATTTTTAAAGAATGATCTAAAACGTAGCCATTAAGATGGCATTTTATAATGTGAACAGCTCATCTCAACACATGATATAGGCATCTTGTAAAACCAAGTGGTCTTCTCGAAAAAAGTTAGTTAAATTAGGGGACATCTCATGGAAGGCATGGTTCTTCTAAAAAAAGTATCGTTACAAAATATGTTAGAAGTTATTAGCACACAAACGAGCTAATAGTCTCATCAAATTAAATGATTATCTAAAAAAATTAAGGGGTCTTCTCAAAAAAGTTCATGGATTATTTCCAAAATAGACGAGTTAATTAAAAATAATCGCCTGATCATCTCAACACATCAAGGGATCGTATCAAAACAATAATGGTAATCTGTGAATTAAGGGGTTTTCTCAAAAAGTCATAAAAATACAAAATTTTCAATAAAACGAACAAGCTGATCGTCTCGATAAATTAAACATTATATCAGCATAATAAATATTCCATAATTTAATAATAAAATCCGCTTAATTTATACAGATAAACCCTACATTTGCAAAAAACTAATTTATTTTGATGACCATTTTTATTTCTATTGTGAAATGAATTTGGACATGATTCTGTTTCCCTTAATTACACATACTGACCGCTTCTTTTTATGACGTGACAACTTATTTATAGGACACAATCAGCCAGCCAAATAATTGTTTCAATAATCCTTGTTTGTTTGAATGAACCCTTACCTGTTTGGGGAAGAACCCCATTATTTCACTCAACGATTCCCTAATATATTGAGACGACCAGCAAGCTTATTTCATGGTTAGTTACACTGCTTAATATAATAATAATTTTTTTGGAGAAGACCCCTACATTTTTAGATCAGCGCTTAATTTGTTGAGACGACCAGCTCCTTAATTTGTTAATGACTACTTACGTATTTTGTAACGACACTTTTTTTAGAAGACCCATGTGTTTAATTAGATGACCAGTTAATTTAATTAACGTTTCCTTCGAAAAAACTACTTGATTTTATGAAATGATCCCTTCACGTGTTGAGATGATCTGCTAGTTTGTTATAAAAATGAAATTTCCAAAACTATTTCAAAATGTTTTGTTTAAATTGTTTATGACATAATCTCTTATCATCAGGCATATTTTAGTATACATAAGGTTTCCGTTATTCATTAATATGACCCATTTAGTTGATTCAGATAACAATGAAGTTTGGCTTTTTTAGATTACCCATATAATTTTTTTCAATTGGTTGCTATTATTATTATTACTATTATTATTATTTCAAGATTCCCGTTACGTTTCCAATAATTTTATAGTTGTTAAGTTAGTTGTTTTTAATGAAAGTTTACATTTTTGTGAAACAACAATATAATGTATTTTGAGAATGCAATATTATTTATGAGATGACACTTTAATGTTTTGAGATGATCCCTGAATCTGTTGATACGATCAGCCATTTCGTTTTAATCAATTGTTGTATATTTGAAAAAATGTTCCCTTAAATCATTTGAGAAGATTTTTTATTTGTGAGAAGAACCGGTATATATATTATGTATGTGTGTGCTCGTGTCTGTGTGTGTGTCTGTGTTGATTAAAAATAATCGGCTTATCATCTCAACATATTAAGGATTCATATCAAAACAATAATGGTCATCTCTCAATTAAGGGGTTTCCTAAAAAAAATCATACACAAAATATAAATGTTCAATAAAACGAACAAGCTGATCGTCTCGATGAAATAAAAGATCATCTTAACGTAATAAATATTCTATAATTTAATAATAAAATCCGCTTAATTTATACAGATAACCTCTACATTTGCAATAAACTAATATATTTTGATTACCCTTTGTGTTTGTATTTTGCGATGAATTTGGACATGATTCAATTCCCTTTAATTACACAAACTGACCGCTTCTTTTTATGACGTGACAACTTATTTATAAGGCACCATCAGACCGCCAGATAAGTGTTTAAATGATCCTTTTAAAAATGAACGCTTACCTTGTTGGGGAACACCCCCATTATTTCATTAAACGATCCCCTAATATATTGAGACTATCAATGTGATTGTTTTCATGAGGTATCCCTTAATTTAATTAACTTTTTTTCGAGAAGATGACCCCTTAATGACATATTTTTAAATAATTATTTTTAAATAATAGTTTTTTTAAATATAATTCCTTAATATTAGACATATTTATAATACAGGTGCTCGGTGTTCGTTTATAAGAATGAAGTCGAATGAAATTACACTTAACTTTAAGTTAGTTTTTAAGTTAGATTACCCCTTAATTGTTTCAGCTGTTCCTTTTTATTATTATTATTTTGAAATTAGCCATTACCCTTAAGTTTCTAGTAACTTTATAATATCACTCCGTGACATTGCATTTTGAGATTTCACCTAAATTGTTTGGGATGAACATTTAATTTGAGCATATGATGCTTAGTGAACGTCAACAGGGTGTCAGCATGGTTAGCCGTTAGGATGTCATTGTCGTTGACCTCATTATCGTAATAATCATTACCCTCATGGTCATCATCTTTATCATCATAATCATCATCATTATCATTGTTGTCGTCGTCGTCATCATAGTCATAATCATCAACACCTTCATATCACTAAGACGACGCCTTCATTGTCTTCATCTTCTTCCTCTTCGTCATCATTATTAGTTATTACCCTCGTCACACTGACGTTATTAACATTATTAGCATTGTCTTAGCATTATTAGCATTTTTGATTATTACATTATCGGTTGTAACACGCGTCTCAATCTGCTGAATGTTCACTTCAAGGGACGAGATCATCGAACCAACGAAGTCTTCTTGTTTGTTTCTTCAAATTCGTTTCCGCTTTCGAGGTCAAGTTGCAATTGTGTGGGAGACACAACTATTGCATTTCTCAACATTCTTGAAGACGAATCAGAAGCATTCATTGAGATGGGAGTTTTCAGAGCGTTTTACAGATATTTGAGTTTGTAATTGTTCTTATATTTCAGCCCGTTATAGTCAACGATGCGCCGGAAGTTGTGTAGATGAAGTTCTCCAAAATGTAATGGGACTCTGTGGCACTCAAAGTGACATCCAATTAGGTGTATCTTGCAACCAAATGCACTTACCGTCGGCAAAATTTCTTAAACTGATCCCTTTCGTCAAATTCATTTGGACTTGGGACATCTGATGAAAATGTCAATTGCATGATCACAACGTGGACCTTGAGTAATGTGTATTTTAATAAGGAACGTATTCAAAATTAGCCTTTGATGTTTCATAATAATAACAACTCTTTTCTTATACACTGCAAAATGTTAAGTTCAGCTTCAACGCATATGATCTAGGATGTCTATATATATTATATACGTATCATAACATGGCTTACCCGCCGTCTTCAACTGTCAGTAATTTTAACCGGATATTGTTTTAATCCAAAGTAAATGACTGGTTGATTTTGTAAAAAAATACAAACAAAACGTGTTATATTGTGTGTTTCACACAGGTGTGACATCAAAGGGTAGATAATAGAAAAGATCGAACCTAACCACATCGTTACAGCAACATCCATTCAAGATAATAGACATCCGTACACTGTTCGTAGTTCACAATTCCCAAAATGCTCCCCGCCGAACAAGATATAAATGGTCCTAGAATATTAAACGAGTCGTGCTAACTCTGCCTCTTGGGATGTGTATGCTCTGTGTAGTTTGATGATCCACCGTGAAACTTTCTGCATATTGTTTCCAACACCACGATGTTCGAAAAAGTGCCTGAACAGAATGTAATGCAGTAACCCGGGGTGGGTGCTGGAACAGTTAGACCAACCGAGTTGAAATGAACAACCAATGCATTTGTGAGTGATTATTTCAACAACTGTCTATGCTGGACACAATAATTGATATGATCACTTGGTAACTAACAATGAGGAAAGGGAACCTTATTGATAATAATCGTAGTGAAACATGAGGTTACCAATGATATGCCTGCATGTGAACCCTACGGCCGAGTTCCATTTGCTATGTTAGTAAACTGATTGCTACAAAACAAACACGGTTTACCCATGGCGACGGGTACTAGAACTGAAAACATTCAAATACTTGGCTGTTTGATCAAAACTTATATAAAGATCACCTCAATGCCATGTTGGCCTAGGGACTTAATTCGTGCTTGTACACACGTCGGTTTAAAACTTGCACCTTGCACCAACAAAAAGAAAAAGAAAACGTTTCACTTGCGCGTCAAACAGGATCTATAGCGCAGAAAACATTGAACTTCCTTGTGTTTTTATATCAATTGAGAACGACATTTTCGGAACTACGAAATTCACGAAAGATTGTATAGCCCATTTAGGATACATACCAGCTATTGGCCAGCAGGGCATATTTGTTGAATTTAGGGATGTTTTGTTAAGTTGCATGTTATCAATTTATATACATTTGAGTGGGTCCCCGGAAGCTCGAGGCTCTGGGGCACGTGCCCCTGTCGCCACTATGCAAGGGGCGGATCCAGAGAGGGTAGTCTAAGGGGCCAAAAGCTTCCACTGTCGGCCGACACAAATTTATATTCGGTGGTCTGAGCCGGATCTCCAGCACGACTCCGCTGCCCTGGTGCTGTTGAAAAAATACAAGTTCCAAAGGTCTAGGAGGGCCATTGGCGCCACATTACGGAACATGGGTAATTGAGGCTTGTGTATGGTTGTTATAGGAAGTGCTGCCACCTCTCGGAAACCGTAGTGATAATTTGTACAAGGAAGTAGAGATACATTAAATATTTACTCTTGTGAAAATATATATCTTAATTCAGGCCCGTGGGCTTTGGTGCGATATGCCGTACGCACCTCTTCCCTGCTGAAGCAAAAGAGTTTCACAATGGGGAATTCAACAACACCCCTCCTTTCCCCCGTCTTCTGGGCCGATGTTATGTTTAACTTGTATGTCTAAATATCTACAATTGGAGAAGTTGTTAATATCTTGGTTTTCTAGATGTAGGCTCCATGTATGTATAGTTGTCGCCTTTATCAAAACACTACAATGACTCCCAAATGTCCAACTTATTCGGCACGCTGCGTGCAATTTAAGCGAATATAATATATACGGCTTGATCGGTAATCTTTAGGTTTCTCGAGTCCTACGTACGTGGAACCTTGGGGTAGTCTACTTGCATGTAGGCCAGGTATTATTGTCACTATAGGCTATCAATCGAATGTGAATGTTCGAAAGATCGCGCTGCCTATAGGGGTGATAGTTGGCTGTTTGATCAAAACAGATATAAAGATCACCTCAATGTCAAGTTGACCTAGGGACTTAATTCGTGCTTTCGCAGCAAACGGAACACGCGACTAAGTATTGGAATAGTGTGCTTTTTATGAATTTCTTTGACTGGCGATGTTTGTCTGTTTCACTGTACACACGTCGGTTTAAAACTTGCACGTTACATCAACAAAAAGAAAAAGAATAAGTTTCACTTGCGCGTCACACAGGATCTATAGCGCAGATAACATTGAAATTCCTTGTGTTTTTATATCAAATGAGTGCAACATTTTCAGAAATACGAAAATCACGAAAGATTGTATGGCCTATTTAAGATACAGACTAGCTATAGGCCAGCAGGGCATATTTGTTGAATTTCGGAATGTTTTGTTAAGTTGCTTGTTATCAATTTACATACATTTGAGTGGGTTCCCGGGAGCTCGGGGCTGCCACATTACGGAACTTGGGTAATTGAGGCTAGTGTATGGTTGTTATAGGAAGTGCTGCCGTCTGTCGGATACCATAGTGATAATTTGTACAAGGAAGTAGAGATACATTAAATACTTACTCTTGTGAAAATATATATCTTAATTCAGGCTCGTGGGCTGGGGTGCGATGGGCCGTACGCACCTCTTCCCTGCTGAAGCAAAAGAGTTTCACAATGGGGAATTCAACAACACCCCCTCCTTCCACCCGTCTTCCGGGCCGATGTTATGTCTAACTTTTATGTCTAAATGTCTACAATTGGGGAAGTTGTTAATAACTAGGTTTTCTAGATGTAGGCTCCATGCATGTCTAGTTGTCGCCTATATCAAACCACTAAATCTCCAACTTATTCGGCACGCTGCGTGCAATTTAAGCGAATATAATATATACGGCTTGATCTGTAATCTTTAGCTTTCTCGAGTCCTACGTACGTGTAACCTTCGGGTAGTCTACTTGCATGTAGGCCTTGTATTGTTGCCACAATAAGCTATCAATCGAATGTGAATGTACGAAAGATCGCGCTGCCTGTAGGGGTGATTCTCGCTGCCACGGCCTGGTGCATTCGACGCGTCAACGCGCTGTGCCAAATAGGGGAGACCGGACACAAATGTAACGCGGGGCAATTGTAAGACTGCTTCTCCACGTTGTCCATAATAGTAGCTTGCATTGTACATGCGCAAAGTTGTGTCATGTTACTAACTTTCGCCGGTCGGCAATGTTCAGTTTTTTAATGTTGTCCTTTGAACATATTACACTGTTAAATTAAGTTACAAAACATGCTGCCTGTGGTTTTTTTCTATTGACCTTTTAGATTATTATTGGCATTTTATATTATTACAATAAAACGGTATTTAAAACGGAATTATGGTGCAGTTGATTTGTGAACTATAAGGCATTGCCATTGAGTGATTGACACTGCAGTCAGTTTCTGCCTATCTAAGGCTACGGCTGAGTGAATTTTAATAAATATAAATAGTTCCCCCACCCTTAATAGGCCTGTAAGTCACAATTTAGTTACCGGAGTTGGCCCCGGTTCAACATTTCTAATTAAATAAAGTAGGCTTTATTGTTAAAATTGAGACGCTACTGATCTTGTAAATATAATTTAGTTTTTGACTTACGCCTTAACCATAACTCTGGGCTTAACATTCTTTATTATTTATGATCTATATGATACGTAATTATTTGGTTTTTCACTATTAATTTCTACTAAATGTGATAATAGTCTAACATAATTATATCACCATTATTCTTATTGGGTGTTTTCTGCTTGTCTTGCTCTGTTGCTGTAAGGGATAAAGATTTTGTTTTATGCAAACCATTGACATCTAATCATTTTAATGTGCTTTTTTCTAATCACAGTAGAATGCATCATTCTATTTCAAGTTTGTCTAGTCTGCCATTTCTTCATGTTTGTTATAATAGAAAGTTACTGCCAAACCTCCGCTCTACGCCAACATTGAAATTAGCAAAAAAATGTATTACTAGCAGGAGATGTAAGTTTCAATCGTTGGCCAGCTGTTAGACGAATCATTCGGATGGCAACTAGAAACGTTCGATCTGTACGAGATAAGACAGCCTCACTTTGTGATTTATTAATTTCAAAGAAAATAAACATTCCTGCTGTAACTGAGACCTGGCTCAAACCACATGATACACCTGCATGCACTACTGACGTTTCCCCTTCAGGTTACACCTTTCACCATCGACCACGTTTACTCGTTAACGTGGTGTTGATTTTCTAATATCACAGCAGTTCAAAGTTAAATTATACTCCAACCCTGAGTAATCCAGTTTTGAATCCATCTGTGCTGAAATTTAAGATTCTTCTTTCTCCGCATACTTTTTTATTTATATCGCCCTCCAGGACATCTGGCAAATTTCTTAGAATACGTTCAGGATATGTTGGAATATCTGGCAATTATTCATTCAGAATGTTACATTCTTTGTGATTTTAGTCTACGTTTGGATATACCTTCTACAACTACAAGTTCGTTTGATGATATTCTTGCATCATTTGATTTGAAACAACATTTTACATTTTCGACACATATACATGGCCTTAGGGTTGACCTCTTGATAACCCGTTCAACTTGTAATAATATCCAAGCATCTACTGTTTTAGATGGGTTATCAGACCACCATACTGTCACTGCTAATGGTAATGTTTCTATAACCCCATTAGAGTCGAAACACAATGTGTCTTACAGAGCCATTCACAGGATTGATATTACAGCTTTAATGGCTGATATCCTTATGTCCGACCATATCACAGATCAAACCAAACATCTATCTGACTTATATAAACAATACTGTCAAGTACTCAATGCATTACTTAACAAACATGCACCTATAAAATCCAAATGTTTGTCAGAAAGGCCACCGGCTCCATGGATGACTTCCGAAATTATACTATCTAAAAAGCGTCGTCGTTATTTAGAACGTGTACGGCGCAAATCACGCTCGCCTTTAGACAGGTCGCGCTATTCTAAGTAATTTCACCTCTGTAACAGACAAATGGCCAAAGCGAAATCAGATTTTTATACAAATATGTTCTTAAATAAATCTGATAATCCGCGTCAGTTATGGAATTGCATCAATAATATTCTACACAGACGGCCAGCTCCATCGCTACCTGATTATGTGTCAATTGTGTGTCTATGTGATTCGTTCTCTTTACTTTAAGAATAAAATCAGTATTATTCTTTCGGCTTCCCACGTCATAAATTAAGTAATGTCAGTGTGGACTTTCCAAAAGGAAATTATCTACTTGTATCATTTAAACCTGCAACAGTTGATGGATTTAGGAAAATAATTATGTCCTCCCCAAATATTTGTTTTGCACTGGATCCATTTCTAACAATACAGTTAAAAGCATGTCTCGATACACTAATTGGACCTATAACAAATATTACAAGTGCATCACTTTGCTGTGGCTGTTTTCCTCATGATTTCAAACACACTTATGGCACTCCACTTCTTAAGAAGTCATCTATGCCTAAACAAGGCCTAAACAATTGTAGACCTATTTTTAACCTCAGCTTTATTTCCAAAGTACTAGAGAAGGTTGTAGCAAGTCGTCTAAGGTCTCACATTAGCACAAATGTCTTAACTAATGTGTCACAATCTGCATACAGACAGTTTCATTCAACAGAGACAGCTCTCTTAAAGGTTCATAATGACATTAACTTGAACATTAATAATTGTAAAGTGACTTCACTTACCCTACTAGATCTCTCTGCCGCTTTTGACACGATTGATCACAGCATTCTCATTGAACGCTTATTAGTGGTACGGCATATCTGGCACAGCCCTAACCTGGTTTTTTACATATCTAACTAGTAGATACCAAACTATAAAGATTGGGAACTGCTATTCAGCTGCACTGCCGGCTTTATTTGGTGCATGTACCCAGGGTTCTGTTCTTGGGCCTTTGCTTTTTACTCTTTACACCACGCCACTAAACACTGGATTATCATCTTTATGCTGATGATACTCAGATCTACATTTCGTTGGCTACCCCGGATACAAATCGCTCCCTTAACCATCTTAGTGATTGCCTTCAAGATATCATCCACTGGATGACTGACAGCAAGTTGAAATTAAATGCAAATAAAACTGAATTGATCATAATTGGTACTCCAATGCAGCGTAGTAAACTGGATGTTCCCTACGCGTATTTTGAATCAGTATATCATGCCAGCAACCTCGGTGCAGAATCTAGGAGTGATCTTTGGTAGTAATTTCAATTTCCGGCAATACATATCTCAAACTTGTCGCTGCTGTTTTGATCATATTCGTGATCTTCGCCGTATTCGACGGTATATGTCATTTTCTGTTGCTAAAACTATTGCAACAGCGCTTGTTAGCAACAGACTTGACTATTCCTATTCCTTCCTTTATAAGCAAGGATATCACAAAACTTCAGCGTGTCCAAAATTGTATAGCAAGAGTAATTACAAGATCTCCCCGTTTGTCTCGCTCTGTTCCACTTTTGAAGTCTTTGCATTGGCTTCTTGTGCGATATCGTATAATATTTAAGATCTTTACCATTACATACCAGGCACTGTCCAGTAAGCAACCATCTTATTTGCATTGATTGCTTACTCCTGTAAGAAAACCTATCCAGCTTCGATCATCTAGGTCTGACCTACTTTTTGTTCCTAGAGTCAACACTAACATTGGAACTAGGGCTTTTTCTGTTGCTGCACCAACTCTTTGGAATATATGTTCCATATTAGTGTTAGATCAGTTTACAATATTATATAATTCCGTCGTCATTTAAAAACGTATCTTTACAACCTTGCTTATCCACAGTAGGATTTAGTCGCTGTAGAAGTTATCTTCTTCTTATTATTATTTAATTTAATGTACTTGATCAGCTGACGGCAGCCTCGTTCTGGGGTGAAACGTGGCTCCGCCATCAAGCTGTATTACAGTCATTTCAACGTTACGATAGTCTGGTGGTGTTTGTGATATGTCCGTGTTATCGACTTAACATTATAGTATGTTGTCTTATAATATTTGGCAATATTATAAGTTGCATTACTTCTGCTTCCTCACTCTAAGCTGATCAGTGTAATCATTACTTTTATTAGCCACAGTGTTTTCCATAAACGTTTGATATTGTTGGCACAATACTTTCACCCGAGGTTCATAGGTCACCTACTGAAGCTGCTGATGTGCAACAATGAGAAGTTTGGGCCACAGATTCAGAAGCAAGTATATATCTCTCTGTATCTGTATATTACGTTGACCGATCAGTCTTGATCATTAAACAACTATTGGTTCATTGCTAAAGGAAACAAAAAAGAGAAGAAAACGAAAATATACAAAATGAGATGAGAGAGAAGAGAGAGAGAGAGAAAATAAATAAAATTGTCTTTCTCTTTTCAGGTATCAGGTCTAGGCCTATTCGGCAACCAACGGTCCCTGGAGATAAACCCCGGCCGACACAGCCCTAGTCCCATCAGCTTTCTTTGTTGATCGCTCAGTGTGTCGTTCCCAAGAGTTGTCGTTTCGCAGATCAACGCCTAAGTACGTTGAGTAGGTGGATACTTCTAAAGTAAGCCCTAAAACCATGTTGGGAATCAGTGAGGAGTTTATGTTCTTCTAGATGCTTCAATATATTGCTGACCACGATGTGCTCCTGCAGTTTACAACAGAGACTACTTAAGGAAACTGATTTGTAGTTGGCGGCAGTGTTTCTGTCTCCCTTTTTGAAAATAGCTGTCACGTCAGTCAACTAGCACGGATTCTTCTTCCAATGACTTATTGTACATGATGGTGAGCAATGGTGCGATGGCATGAGCACACACTCCTTGAGGATTCTTGCCGTAATTCCATCCGGCCCGGTGGCTTTGTGTGGGTTGGTCATTAGCAGGAGTTTCAGGACACCTTCTTCTGTAACCTTCTTCTGTAACCATAATATCAGGCAAGGGGAGTGCCTTCCATGGATGGGGTGGTTGTAATGTCTTCTCTTATACTGTCTGTTTAGAATATTTGCCTTGTCCTTGGGTTCTGAGTAGAGCCTGCCTCTTTCTCGAAGAGGGGATACACTTGTAGTATCCTTACGCAGTGACTTTATGCAGTTCCAGAACCTCTTCTGGGCTGGTGGTCTGTCCAAAGTGTCGTCTTCGGAGTCAGGGGTGTCAATCAAGTTATTCACATAGTCCCAATATGCACGACTTCAGCTCTGGCTGACACATATTTCTTTCTACTGGCAGTAGATCTTGATTTCTTTGCCTTTCAATGGTTGTTCACTTCCGTTGACCATTGGCATCTGATCTACCTCATGGTGTGTTTCTGATAACTCATCCAACCATAGTTACTTTTAGTTATTTTATAATGTTTTTATCTGCTCAGCTTTTCTAGAGGACCTTTCTCCTACCTGAGAGAAATACGTGTCCCCAGAGGGAATGGGTTTAAAAGATCAAAATGCTGTAATGGTGGTGACTGCTCCCGGTTGTTTGTTGAAAGATCAAAATACTGTAATGGTGGTGACCGCTCTCGTTTGTTTGTTGAAAGATCCAAATACTGTAATGGTGGTAAGTGCTCCCGTTTGTTTGTTAGAAGATCAAAACACTGTAATGGTGGTGACTGATCACGTTTGTTTTGTTAAAAGATATATTGTAGTGTTTGTAACTGCTACCATGTGTTTCTTAAAAGGTCAAAATAATGTAATGGTGGTAACTGCTACTATTTGTTTTTTGAAACATCAAAATATTGTAATGGTGGTGACTTCTACGGTACTCTAAAGGTGGTGACTGCTACCGTATGTTTGTGTAAAGATCAAAATAAGGTAATGGTGGTGACTGCTACCGTTTGTTTTTTTGAAAGATGAAATTACTATAATAGTGGTGATTGCTAACGTTTGTTTGTTGAAAGATCAAAATACTGTAATGGTGATGACTGCTACCGTTTATTTGTTGAAAAATTAAAATAATGTAATGGTGGTGACTGCTACCGTTTGTTTGTAGAAAGGTCAAAATACTGTAATAGTGATCATTGCTACCGTTTAGTTGTTAAAGATAAACAATAATGCGATGGTGGTGACTGCTCCTGTTTGTTTGTTAAAATGTCAAAATATTGTGGTGGTGGTGACTGCTCCTGTTTTTTTGTTTAAAAGATAAAGACATACTGTAATGGTGGTGATTGCTCCCGTTTCTTTGTTAAAAGATCAAAACACTGTAAATGTGGTGACTGCTCCCGTTTGTTTGTTAAACGATCAAAACACTGTAATGGTGGTGACTGCTCCTGATTGTTTGTTAAACGTATCAAAATATTGTAGTGGTGGTAACTGCTATAATTGTTTTTGTTAAAAATCAAAATACTATAATGGTGGTAACTGCTACCATTTATTTCTTAAAAGATCAAAATGCTGTAGTGGTGATAATTGCTACCATTTGTTTTTATAAAGATAAAAATACTGTAATGGTGGTAACTGCTCCCATTTGTTTACTAAAAGATAAAAATACTGTAATTGTGGTAACTGCTACCATTTGTTTGTTAAAAGATCAATATACTGTAATGGTGGTAACTGTTACCATTTGTTTGTTGCTCCAGTGTGTTAGATGATAAATACAAATACATATCAGAATTCTATATAATAATGCAAAATATAATAACTCAAAAATGTAATTGTATAGGGTTATATTACCTTCAACGAATAGGAAATATTTAACACGTTTTAGAGTTGGTTGTCTGTGTGGAGCGCAGTCTTGCAGTGGCTATAGCATCAGACTCTCATTCTTGTTCGAATCGTATACTGCTATATCGAATGTTGGGCAAATTTGTTTACTCTAAATTGCTCCAGTTCACTCGGCTGTATAAATGAGTACCTGGCTATAGACAGTGGTGGATATTTATGTATGAATATTCTTTGCACATTAATTGGAGCATGGCTGACTTCTTCCCAGAAGGCTAGAATAGTTAAGATGGTGTGCGATTAAACAGATCTGTCAGGGAGTTATGTTTGAAACGTATTGAGCGGTCCTGAGGAATGGATACTGCTCTATATGAGAACTTTCCTTTTCCTTTTAGCAAATAGGAAATATTTAAGTTTTTTAAAGGGAGGTTTTTACTTCCATTTTCCGGTGTCAGGTTATCGTGATAGACATGAACAAACAGTTCACCGAGAACATCATCATATATTAACGTAAGTCAGACTTTTTAGAATATACCATAGTAATCATATTATAAATAATAAAAAACACAAAAATGGTTTCGTCACACAATATTCTTACCTAAGCTCACTGAATGTGTCTCTTCTGTCGATTCATCACGTCCTCGTAGCTTGTCAGTGTCGACGTCTTCTCACGCCGCCCTCACCTTGCACTACAGACTGGCTTCGTCGTCGACTTGCTCCGTCTGCGCCGGGTTCTCGGCGAATGACGCCGCCAACAGACCGAGCAGACAAACGGGCACGACCGTCTTCATTCTAGTCGTCAGTGGGCTAAGGGTAAATGCTATAAGAGGAACATATATACCTTACAAAACAGAATTATTGACTCGAGAATTGAAAGATCTTAGCTACGAGAAACAGCAGGAAGACAACAGCTACACATTCCATCTGGGTTTCTTGACGAGAATTCAATTGGATAAAATTAACTAACCAGAAGCATGTGTATTATATGTAACATTCCACCAACTGACTTGTCTCGATTTTTGAATGTAACGGCAAATCTAAGAAAAACTAAATATAAAAAACATACATGAACTATGTGTAAGACCTAGCTAGTTTGTTAACTGATATACCTTCTTGCTCACTTGTGATTCCGAATGCAAGCGTTCACTTCAAGTCGTCACCGTGCCATGCCCCGTCACAACTATAAATGGGCTTTTATAGAAGGAGAAATTCGTTAATAATTTTTTGGCCTTCAGGATGAAAAGCTTTTTTGTGTAGCAACGTAGCGAGCACCTAGCAAATAAGCTAGGTGTTAAAAACAACCTGTTACCCCTCTAATGCTGCGAACCCCTTTAAATCGCCCCAGCGCTTAATTAAGCTGGCACAGAATGCTAATTCAACCGTGTCACATGAGCGGCATGCGATTGGCCAGCAGTGTGTCTGCGGGAAAATGTTTGCAGTAGGAGCAGAGAATCGTTGATCTCGTTCAGTTCGATTCGCATTGCTGTCCGGAACACTCCGCCTTCATTTATCAGCAACATTTCTTTTCCCTCCCACCCTCCTAGTGTGTCTCTGGTGTACACGTATTGCATTTCATATAATATCTGCAATTTAGCAAGTTCAATATCAGATCACTAGACATACATGTTCCATGAATGTTGTCAAGGGGGTTATAGCCCCCCACTTTTGTATATAGCAAATTACGGTAAATACTCTAGCTAGTACTACAGAAGGTGTGCAGTCTGCACACATGTATCTTTTTACCTTGAATTTATATATTGTAAATCTGTGACAGTTCGTGTGCTGTAAATGTGTCCAGCAGCATTCAAGGTTTTTTTTTAGTCAATAACTAGCTAGAATAGAAAATTATTATATATGTACAAATTGTAGTACATAGCATATGCGTTACGTAGATCGGTAATCTTTATGTACCTGTCTATGCACAGGATGTGAAATGCACTGTATAGATTGTCTGTGCACAGTGGCAATCCCTGTGAATTAATAGATTTGGATTGCCCATTACCAACCTACGCAATAGTTGGTGTAACTCTATACAAACAGAGAAAGGGCTGCATGAACAATTCTGTAACACATGTAATCACCCATTGATTGGTGAGGGGGTACGAAAGTAGCACACGAAATAGTGACGCAGACATACAATAAACCAGGTTAGGTAATGCAAGAGCTGTCTATAGACAATCCATCAAGGCTGCAACGTCCGGTAATGGATAAGCAAACCCCAAAAGATAATGCAAAGGATTTCCGTCTGCAGAGATGCCAAGTTGAGTTGGGATATATGCGTGAGGTTCAGTTCCCCGAAAGGACACCAGGTGGCAGTACTGACGTTTCGCAACAAGACACTAGGTGACCAAATTATTACTTATCAACAAACGAAAAACAACATTTTATACACGTCACTGATGTTGACAAGAATTCGGATTCTAGGGAAGCTTTACACCATCCGCATGTGTATGTGAATAAATATATCAACCCGTGCATGACAATTACCCTGTTTGTATTACTATTTGTTCTAATGGCAAATACACGTGAGATTTACAGGTTGAGATGGACGCTAAATGCGTGAGATGGACGCTAAATGCGTGAGACTCACGCCAAATGCGTGAGACTAGGTAGCTCTGCGTCTGGTTCTTTTTTATGTTGAGTTTGTTTGTATACTTCCCTTGCATAAACCACAACATACATAGTGACTAAATCGGCAGTTTGCCTATGTTAATTTACATTTGGATAAATATTGTTTTTGCTGAAGCTGAGCCTGGACATTCCGACGCACCATCTGAGACCGCAACAATGAAATTACCTTAATTCAAAACTTGCTTCACCGCCTTTTCCTCCTATACGCCGACGGAGGTAGACACGTACCTCCGTCGGGTAGGATATAAAGCAATTAAATCAATAATGTATAACGAACGTGTTGTGGACACGAAGACAACAAAGACAAAGCCATTCCGTGAGATTAGTTAACGTTACATTTATAAGCAATAGAGCGCCACATGGCATAACATCCGATGATACAAAATCGGTGTTTTTTCAACTTTGACCACATATTAAAACAAGTTAAATAGTTTCTTATCAATTGAATAGGCACGTAATTAAATTATGTTATCCTCTTTGTAGGGTGGGGAAAACTGACCATCACGCCAGTCATAGCTTTCCAAAAATAGCTACCGTTTTTATTATGGGTAAAACATTGTGGAGGTATTGAAAGTGCGTCCGTGAACATTTTAACGTGTGTGGTTTCAATATGCGGTTTACAGAATGCCAGTGCGTGCATTAAAAACAAGAGGATTGTTGCCATGGCATGGGCCGAAGTATAGCAGTATAGATGGCTGCTACATCAAGCCGAGAACAACGGCGTGGACTGTGGGCAACTGTAGTTTGTGGCTGGCAGAGCGATGTGGGATCGCCGTGTACCCACAATGTATTAGAGTGAATAAAAACAGGTTGTTGCTAGAACCGAGAGATCTGATGAAAGCTATGAATGAGGCCTGAATAACAGTGGTTTAACAACACTAAATATAAAAAGGTAAAAGAGATACAATAGAAGTGCTCAAGAAATGTATAGTGATCTTTAAAAAATTGATAAATGTATTGTTTCTTACTTGACAAAAATATATGTATTAGAGCACACGAAATAACGTCATTGACGGAACAGTGTAGATTATATCTAAGAAATGATTATGTCAGAAAAATATAAACAAGTGTTGCTCTTCTTCGTCTTGGTTCCTTGGTGAGGCGGCTGGTCCTGATGTACCGGTCTTTTTGTTTTTGTATTGGCCTGCACTACGAACTATCAACAACCCACTCTTATTGATTTTAGTAACATAAATTAGAAAACTTACAATGGTTAATGGGTATTGTGAATCCAAGACGACTGCGAGGAAACATAATACGTACGTATGCATATGTGCTTGTGTATGCATGCGCGTATGTGCGTGCGTAAAAGCATTTGTATGATTGTGTGTGTGTGTGTGTGTGTGTGTGTGTGTGTGTGTGTGTGTGTGTGTGTGTGTGTGTGTGTGTGTGTGTGTGTGTGTGTGTGTGTGTGTGTGTGTGTGTGTGTGTGTGTGTGTGTGTGTGTGTGTGTGTGTGTGCGTGGATGGTTCCGTGTGTGCCCATGAGCGTGCAGAATCGACTTAATTCTGGTAAGTTTTAACACGTCGGTGTTTGTTAGTTACACATTTGCCAAAGCAACTGCTTTATACGGGCAAGGTCTGCGAAGACGAGACACTTTTGGAAAATTGCTGTCGTCGGCCGTTTTTGTGGTTGTTATAGGGGCCTACGTAAAGTGGATACACATTTCCTACTGCAATGACTAGAAGACATCACATGAATTATAACGATGTATAGTTTTATGTAATTAACTATAACATTTGCAGAATTATGAACCCATGCACGCGGCACAAGTGTGCGTTTTCGCATGTCGCCGGCAACATTCTGACTACAGCCCCTATTCAAATTATTAAATTACTTATATTAAAAGTGCATCATATGTGTTTCAATTATGTAATACAAAGTGTAGATTAGTTTATGGTATAAATAAGTCACCTGTAATACAAAATCATGTGTCTGTGCTCTTGAGTAGCTTGTCACCGAAATCATGCGATTTACTTTACGCTGCTTTCTTTGATTGTTCTCCAACGTTTAATTCACACCACACATAGTTGCAAACTGTTATTAAAATCAAATATATATATATATATTATATATATCATATATACAACTGTATATATATATATATACATATATATATATATATATATATTGAGAAACGAATCTGTCTTGCCATAAAACTAAAAACTTGTGGTTCCCACTCCCCGTACTCCGTAGACATTTCCATTGTATATGACCATGTTTAAAATATCCCATAATAATACAGTCCCGTTTGCTAACTTCCCTTATAGCATTTTGTCATTTGTCATTCTCTTCTATGCTTATGTTTGGACTTCGATAAACTAACCCCACCGTTAACGTTGAGTTTCCTGTAACTATGTTACACCAAACAGCTTCTTCGCAATCTGCTTCTCTTTCTAATTTTATTTTATAAGCCTGGATAGATTCTTTAACATATAAAACAACTCCACCTCCCGTTCTTCTTACTCTATCTTTCCTGAACATTACGTAGCCTGTTAGTCCCAATTCGGCATCTGATATATCAGTGGTGGCCCATGATTCGGTTATACCTATTATGATGGTCAATATCTTCTACCAGTATGTTTAGTTCACTTCTTTTCTTTTGTTTACTATGCTCCTTGCATTTAAACAAACGCATTTGTATCTCCGGCTTATAAGGTCTGTCTTTGTTAATGTACTCTACTGCATTGTTTATATACATTATACGCTACAACTTCAAAACATATAAACTTTACATGTGTATGCAATAATATTGTGTGTTTGTGTGGGTTTTATTTTTTATTGACAAAGCTAACTATTTAATTATGTAATCAATGGTTGAGCGTAAAGACAATTTTCTGGTATAAAATGTATTTTAGGACAGACAATAAAGTATGTTTCATTTGATGGCTAAATGTTACACAATGCAAGATGTCAAAGCAAACTTGTCCTTGTTCCTTCCCCTGGCGGTCCAGCATACACAACAAAACACATAGAACGTAGTCTGACTGCATCACAATTGCAGATCTCTAATGAAAAACAAACGTTGTAACCCTAACAAGGAATGCAGTAACACTTTTGCATGACTCCTATCAGGATATGGATGTTGACAATGCCGACACCAAAAAGTTTGTGGGAAATGCCGCTCAGGCCATCAAGGATGTCATTGGCATACAAGATTAGCCAGTCGATATCTACACGTCACCTGAACATGTCAGCATTAACAAACTTGATTCGTAGATACATCTACTTCTCATTAACCTCGTGAAGAATCTTCATGACAAGAGATGCGGCTATATAGTAGAAGAAGATGCGCAGACTACAGTTAATGTTAATATGAGAATAGTTTCACACTTGTCAGATATTATCGTTATTGGGCTTCAGTGCTGTATATGAACAAGTAATAACATTTGAGAAGTCAATTGTTTCGTAATTGTTATCACAGCCTACCAAAAGAAGATCCACGTACCGATGTCATCAAGTGCGAGAAAGTTAGCACTGATGACATTACTCGTGCAGGAGATTTCGACAACAACAAACGCCTATGCAAGCAGTCTAGTCAGAACAACATAGCAGAGGCCCGACTTTTGGCAGTCAAACCTGTATAACCAGTGGCGGATCCAGAGAGGGTAGTCTGGGGGGCAATAACCTCCAGTTGTATCCCTTGAGGCTTGCCTTAAACATCCAATGTTAGCTGAGCCATATTCACATTTGGTATTCCGTGGTATGAGCCCGATTCAGGGTGATTTTGCGGTCGCGCTATCGGATCATAACTCCAGAATGGAGATGGACGTGCCATCGAATATGTTTTCGCCGGCGTCACCGTAACTTCATGTCTTCAGCTTCTCTGTCTGCTGTCTCTTATAACATCGGAAGACAGAGGGGTGGGGGGGTTTGTTGAATTTTTTTTGCTGTCGTAACTTCAGCTTCTTCTGACCTAAACGGGGGCGCATTCCAAACATATAGGGGGCACATAACAAAGGCATATTCAAAAAGGTCTAGGGGGACGCCAAATTCCAAAGGTCTAGGGGACATCTGTATCCAGGCCCCTCCCGGATCCGCGTATGATAATTATTAGTTATAATAATAAATACCTTATTGACAAAATACAAATTGGTCCATATCAGCAGCCCGTTCCTGAAAAATGTAAGTATTTTCTAGGTACTCTTTAGATAATACAATGCTATATTATGAATAAAACAATTAAACAGCAGTAGTTAAATTTATTATTATAACATAATTACTCACACATATATATTTACTTTACAATTTTATCTTAGTAACTACGGACATCTCACTAATAAACCAACCAGGATATTCATTCTATCGTTGAAAAAGTCGAGATTCCCCAGCGTTGATTTTGGTTGGGTTTCTTCCGTAAGTTCAAGAAACCCTACTGGTCATCTTAAAGAAAAATTGGCTTTTTAACCGAAATGTCCGGGTCGTCGTCAATTTCTACTGGACTAAATGCGCGTCGTTATCATATTTCTTAGCGTGTGTCGCGTTGCCGGCTTTGGCTGATGACAATGCAGTTCAACTGGAGAAGACGGTATGTTAAACAATCTGCAGAAACATACTTATTTCATATGAACATGTAATTGTGATAAGACAGCACAATGAAAACATTATGAATCGGTCGACTATCACCTACGCTGTGGCCATTTTGAAATATACTACGAGCAAAGAGAAACATTTAACATAACTGGCGTTTGGAATGCATATATAATTTTACATGTTATGCCATTACACGGTAACATCATATATGCCTTAAGAATCCATTACTATTTACAATAATTATGTGATCAATACAATACTCTACTATCACTTTGTAAGTCCATTTAATGCTCACTGTTAACAAAGACTAGGCATACTAGTTTATTCCGCTTACACATATTGTTTACATGTATTACAGCGATGATGTTCTACCAAGATTTTTCCATTGAGATAACGCTGTAGTTTATGTTTTGTTAGGATGACGAGTCTTCGCTAGATCTCCACGAGCGTAGTCAGCCACGATGTGTCTGGTAAAGAAATTTGTACTTAATATTTTGTTTTAGAAAAATCAAATCCCAATGATTTGATTTACATATATACATATATAATATACATTACCCTGCTATATTGCACAGCATCTTGCAATTGTTAGTCGTCAATGTTGACACATTTCGGACATTCACTGCTACAGTTTACTTTTTGATCGTTCCCTGAAAATTTGGCAGGTTCGCAAACACACACGGCATACGAACACCAGCACACAAGCACACACGCGCACACGCGCACACGCGCACACGCGCACACGCGCACACGCGCACACGCACACACGCACACACGCACACACACACACGCACACACGCAAACACGCATA
Source organism: Paraescarpia echinospica (assembly GCA_020002185.1). Classification (NCBI taxonomy): domain Eukaryota; kingdom Metazoa; phylum Annelida; class Polychaeta; order Sabellida; family Siboglinidae; genus Paraescarpia; species Paraescarpia echinospica. The sequence goes on along the minus strand of CM034539.1, from coordinate 19,046,831 downwards.
CACGAACACACGCACACACGCACATACATTATATATATATATATCGGTTCATCTCACAAATAAATCTTCTCAACTGATTTAAGGGAACATTTTTCAAATATACAACAATTGATTAAAACGAACTGGCTGATCGTGTCAACAGATTCAGGGATCATCTCAAAACGTTAAAGGGTCATCTCATAACTAATATTGCATTCTCAAAATACATTATATTGTTGTTTCACAAAAAAGGTAAACGTTCATTAAAAACAACTAACTTATTGTCACAATAAATTTGAAAAACCACAATTGCATTAAATGGACTACTCATAAAAAACAGGGGCCTTCTCAAAAAGCTTAAGGGATCATTGCCAAAATTGACGTATTGTTAAAATAATTGGTTGATCATCGCAAAACATTAAGGGATCATCTTAAAAAATACGTAGTCATCTCTCAATAAAGGGATTTTCTCAAACAACTTAGGGGATATATCAAAATGTAATGTTGAAGTGTGCTACTATAACATTATTAGAAACGTAACGGTAATCTCGAAATAATAATAATAGTAATAATAATAATAATACTAATAGCAACCAACTGAAAAAAATTACAGGGGTAATCTAAAAAAGCCGAAGTTCATTGTTAGCTGAATCAACTAAACGGGTCATATTAATGAATAACGGAAACCTATTGTATACTAAAATATGCCTGATGATAAGAGATTATGTCATAAACAATTTAAAAAAAAAATTGTGAAATAGTTTTGGAAAGTTCATTTTTATAACAAACTATCAGATCATCTAAACACATGAAGGGATCATTTCATAAAATCAAGTAGTTTTTTCGAAGAAAAGTTAATTAAATTAACTGGTCATCTAATTAAAAAGATGGGTCTTCTCAAAAAAGTGTCGTTACAAAATACGTAAGTAGTCATTAACAAATTAAGGAGCTGGTCGTCTCAACAAATTAAGGGCTGATCTAAAAATGTAGGGATCTTCTCAAAAAATTTAATTATTTTATTAAGCAGTGTAACTAGCCACGAAATGAGCTAGCTGGTCGTCTCAATATATTAGGGAATCGTTCAGTGAAATAATGGGGTTCTTCCCCAAACAGGTAAGTGGTCATTTACAAAAAACAAGGATTATTGAAACAATTATCTGGCTGGCTGATCGTGTCCTGTAAATAAGTTGTCACGTCATAAAAAGAAGCGGTCAGTATGTGCAATTAATGGAAACAGAATCATGTCCAAATTCATCGCACAATATAAATAAAAAGGATCATCAAAATAAATTAGTTTATTGCAAATGTAGGGGTTATCTGTATAAATTAAGCGGATTTTATTATTAAATTATGGAATATTTATTATGCTCAGATAATGTTTAATTTATCGAGACGATCAGCTTGTTCGTTTTATTGAATTTTTTTTTAATGACTTTTTGAGAAAACCCCTTTATTCACAGATTACCTTTGTTGTCTTGATACGATCCCTTAATGTGTTGAGATGATCAGCCGATTATTTTTAATTAACTCGTCTATTTTGGAAATGATCCATTAACTTTCTTGAGAAGACCCCTTAATGTTTTGATATGATCATTTAATTTGTGCTCGTTAAAGTGTTATTACCGTCTAACATATTTTGTAACGATACTTTATTAGAAGAACCATGCGTTGTTATGAGATGTCCCCCTAATTTAAGTAATGTTTTTGAAGACCACTTGATTCTTATGATATTCCCATATCATGTGTTGAGATGAGCAGTTAGCATTATAAAATTATGTCTTAATGACTCCTTTTTGAAATAATCTTACCATTTGTTTTTGATATAATCCCTTAATATTAGGCATAATTTAAAATATATTATGTGCTCCTTATTCGTTCATATGAATGAAGTCGAGTGAAACTACATTTAACTTTAACTTAGTTTTTTTGGATTACCCTTTAATTGTTTCAACTGCTCCATTTAATAATAATAATTATTATTATTACTTTTAGAATACCCATTACCCTTAAGTTTGTAATAGTTTTAAGTAACAATCGTTAACATTGTATTTTGAAATTTTCTTTATATTGTTTGAGATAACCCCTTAATTTGATCTACTACTAATATTATCGTTTTGCTTAGTAATGTAGTTATTATTATTGTATAACTGGCTGGGTAATATGCAATATTGTATGTAAAATAATGTAATACCATAAAAACTTACAACGCAGGTGTGTGTATTGTATTATCCGTATATCGACGATAGTGAACCCATGTTTTCATAGTGGACATGGGGGTCCATTTTGTGCGCACATCACAGCCTCATTTTGATAATCATTTTGAATACAAACTCTCCATGTTTTTAAAATCTAAGGTATATATATATCGTAGCATTTACGTTTGGCTTATGCATACTACGTTGATTTCAACGAGCATAAAATGGAAATATGATATTTTGAAAATAGTGCTAACATTTTAAGAAAAGTGTGAAAAACATTCTCTTGGAGCTCACCTCTTTGAATGTGCATTTCGCACTTCCAACCAATATTCACTAGGGCCTATTTATGAGCTACTTAGCAGTGTCACCACACATGTAGTACAATAACGCCAAATGGCCGGGGGCCCGTTTTGGGCAGGAGGCCCGTTTTGCACGCCGTTCTCCTAATATGACTAATACGTTCGACACTTTGATGGAATGCGTTTTATTATCGACAAATGCAAGACTACAACGATGCAACGTTGTTTTCTGTGCAATTGGTCACGCTACAGAGCGCAGCACTCCAAGCGAATTGAAACAAAACGTTGGCTGCAACACTCCTGCTCCAGTGACTTCAACGGTACTTGACGCGTATGCCAGTCACATCGCATAGTGTCATTCAATCCTACTGAAGATACCACAGTCTTAGTTGACGCAAGTCCTGTTGGTCTCGGAGCAATCTTGACCGAGAACGGGGAGGTGATTTGCTACGCCAGTCGCGACCTCATTGCCACTGAACAACGTTACTCCCAAACAGACAGAGAATTCTTGACAGTTGTGCATGGTCTAAAACACTTACACCTGTGCCTTTGTGGCTCCCACATCGTAATGGTCACCGATCACAAGCCACTACTGGGAATCATGAACAGCTAGGTTGATGTTGGCAATCCAAACTGGTCGTTGGGAAGACACAGAGATATCAAACTTCACCAGGTTCAGAGAAGATCTTTCTGTCCATGATGGTTTGGTTCTCCGAGGAAATCGTTTTGTCACTCTACAGCAGAAAGGCGTTGCCATCGCACATCAAGCACACCAAGAGATTGTTAAGACCAAATAGTGCATTGGGGAGAAGGTCTGGTTCCATGGCATTGACAAACTTGTTGAGAACGCAGTCAAATCATGTATAACATGCCATGCATCACGTCCACGGCCAGCACAACGTGAACACCTTCAAACAACTCCCTTGCCGTCTGAACCATGGAGTACACTTGTCATCGACTTTGCTGGTCCCTTCCCATCAGGCGATTACTTGCTGGTTATCGTAAACGAGTATAGTCGATTTCCCAAGGCAGTATTTCCCAAGTTGGAAGCCATCTTCTTACGCCAAGGAATCCAAACAACAGATCAGACGGATAATGGCCCTCCTTTCAACGGCGAGAAGTTTATAAGCTTCACGTCCAGTTTCGGGATCCACCACAGGAAGATTAGCGAACGGAGAGGCTGAGCGTTTCATGGCTACACTGAACAAGACAATCCATGCATCGATCGCCGACAACGTTGCCTAGAAGTCCCAGCTTCCCACTTTCCTACGCCTCTATCGAGGTACCCCTCACGCCTCCACCAAAACCTCCCCTTTCGAAGCCCTGACCGGCCGCAAGATGAAAATTGGTCTGCTGATCCTCCCCTCACAACTCAACCACCCAGACCAATCCACAGCCGCATTGCTGAAATGACCGTATCAGCAAGTGCAAGATGACCAACTACACTGACGTCATGCGAGACACGACCATCAGATCTAAGGTCAGGTGGCTGCGTCCTAGTGAAGCAGAAGCAGCTGTCAAATCCATATTCTCCTCTGCCTTATGTCGTCACCCACAAGAAGGGCACCTTGATCACAGTTCAGCGTGGTGAAAGGCAAGTCACCCGCAACTCTTCTCACTTCAAACCCATCCATGGTGCTTCACTCTCTATAAGTGATGAGAAAGAAGATTATAAAGATGACAGCACCAACGAGACACCAATGCCATCAACTCCTCAACCCGTCCAACACCAACCTTCGTCGCAGTCCAGATCCCCTGTCACTCCACACAGGCAGCCGAGGAACCCACCGACCATGACTACACCTGCTCCGACTGTGTCTACACCTGCGCAGAACTTGTCTACACCTACGCCGACTGTGTCTACACCTGCCCCGGCCCACACCAAGATGCCAGCAAGACCAGTCCGCCGCAGCCGTCTTCCAACACACCTGAAGGACTATTATTTGACATGACGCTTACGCTGACAACGATATACATACTACACGACTGTCTGACAAACACATGACGACAGAAATGGAGTACGTGCGAACTGTGATATAAAGTCTTGTGGACTAATGTGCCAAGTTACATAATACTTTTGAGAATTACGTAACGGTGTTATGAATGCATTGTACATTCTATTTATGTTGGGGAGGAATGTTGTGTCTTATAACTCATGAATATTGTGTATGTTCCCCAGTCTAATTATACACGCATGCGTAGACACGACTTCCAACCAACCACATATCTGACTATCGATTGTGTTGCTACATATAATCAAACATCATAGTAACATAAATTGAATCCTTCGAGTTATAAACTTAAAAATATGTTAATAGGTTTGTCATGATAGGAGTCATGCAAACGTGTTACTGCATTCCTTGTTAGGGTTACAACGTTTGTTTTTCATTAGAGATCTGCAATTGTGATGCAATCAGACTACGTTCTATGGGTTTAGTTATGTATGCTGGACCGCCAGGGGAAGGAACAAGGACAAGTTTGCTTTGACATCTTGCAATGTGTAACATTTAGCCATCAAATGAAAAATACTTTATTGTCTGTCCTAAAATACATTTTATACCAGAAAATTGTCTTTACGCTCAACCATTGATTACATAATTAAATAGTTAGCTTTGTCAATAAAAAATAAAACCCACACAAACACACAATATTATTGCATACACATGTAAAGTTTATATGTTTTGAAGTTGTAGCGTATAATGTATATAAACAATGCAGTAGAGTACATTAACAAAGACAGACCTTATAAGCCGGAGATACAAATGCGTTTGTTTAAATGCAAGGAGCATAGTAAACAAAAGAAAAGAAGTGAACTAAACATAATGGTAGAAGATATTGACCATCATAATAGGTATAACCGAATCATGGGCCACCACTGATATATCAGATGCCGAATTGGGACTAACAGGCTACGTAATGTTCAGGAAAGATAGAGTAAGAAGAACGGGAGGTGGAGTTGTTTTATATGTTAAAGAATCTATCCAGGCTTATAAAATAAAATTAGAAAGAGAAGCAGATTGCGAAGAAGCTGTTTGGGTAACATAGTTACAGGAAACTCAACGTTAACGGTGGGGTTAGTTTATCGAAGTCCAAACATAAACATAGAAGAGAATGACAAATTACAAAATGCTATAAGGGAAGTTAGCAAACGGGACTGTATTATTATGGGATATTTTAAACATGGTCATATACAATGGAAATGTCTACGGAGTACGGGGAGTGGGAACCACAAGTTTTTAGTTTTATTGCAAGACAGATTCGTTTCTCAACATGTGCTAGAGCCAACCAGGTGTGACAATGCGTTAGACATAGTTTTGTTCTCACAGAGAGAATTAATTGACAGTGTCTAATTGTGTGACCCTTATAGTGATAACAACCAGATACATTTTACCATCACATTAAAATCAGAAAGAAATAATAAAAAGCGTTTCAGGAGAAATGTCCACAAAGGAAGATAAAAGGAAATGAAGAAATATTTAGCAAAGATAGACTTGAACAATACACTGAAGAATAAGACAGCAACAGAGTGGTAGAATATTTTAAAGAGTGAAATAGGGTGCATCGTCGATAGTTGTTCCCCTTTGAAAAAAAACACATTGGAAACGGTCCAGAAAGAAATACTTATCGATCGAAAAAAGCCATTTGAAAAATTAAGTACAAACAAATGATGTGGAAGCCATATAGACTCAATGGAAATGTCGAAGACTACAACATTTATAAAGAAACGATAAACCAAGCTACACCTGGAATTTGAAATTAAAAGAGAAGCTACGCTGTTGAAGATTTTTCAGCGATGTTCAAATTTGTTCCACTGTTATTGTGGCTCTGGAAAAAAAAACCATTTCCAATCCACCTTCAGGCTCGCCAATAAAAAACCTGGAGTCAGCAAAAAACCCACCCCTCTAAAAACATCAACTTGCACGCTTCACTAAATATTAGGAAGCAAATCCTATCTCCAATCCTTCACTAAAAATCCACCTCGAAATCCACACCCTTCCCTAAATATTCGGGAGCTAATGCTATCTCCAGCTTCCAACAAAAAATAGTGCGTGTTCCAGTTCCCACACTCACCCTGTTTCGACACATGTCTCACAAATAAATCAACCAATATGTATATCATTACGCTATGGGCAACAAAATTGCAAATAAATTGTCTTGTTTGGTTTTCCATAACACATATATTGAATGGACTGGCATCTATATATGGAAAACCAAAACAAATAAAATCTTACAAAAAACTAACATATTCAATTGACAGTTTACGTATGTTTTCCTTTGACAAAATTGAGGTTCACCATGTTTGATTTTGGCTGGATTTTTTTCCATACTGGACATCTTAAAACAAAAATTTTCTTTTTAACTAAAATGTGTGGGTTTGATTACCATTTTGTCAATTTCTACTGAACTAATTGTCTCTACAGCGAAATTAAAGCCGAAAGAGAGAAATAAAGTATATTTTCTAGTGGTAAATGTGTAATATACAACGTAGCGTAAAACACTATACTTGAATAAGATACTGCTCCTGTAAACCCGGAACGAAACAAGAGAAAGAAACTCTCCTTTTGTCTGACTTGAAACGATGACAGGAGTGGTTGCGTTGGCGCGTACTCCGTGTTTTTCGTGGTGCTTTTTTTTGGTCACTGCCAGTTTGGGACAATGAACAATAGTGGATGGATTGGTTGAGAAATTAATTGATCGGTTGACATTTGCTTGACATTTCAAAAAAGTTATGTTCAGTTTGTTTTTATATTTAGGAGATAAATTAAAAAGACTCCAGGCAACGGTATTACAAATGAGATATTTCAGGTGCCATGCATGTTTTTAAACGCGAAAATGTTAACAGTCAAAATAACAACCTAAACTTTCAAAAAAACATATCTATTTCAAAGGCCTGGTTTCAGCGTAACATACCGTTAACCAATACGCATAGGACGTACAATCAAATAAGGGAAGTGTACGTCATAATATATAATAATGAGGCACGCGATTGAAATAATAAATCAAACTTGATGAAAATTACATCAGTATGATTCTGACGATTCTCGTGTAGTCAGCTTATATACAATTACAAACACGCGTCTAATCGTGGGTAACGTCACACCGTTAATGAAATACAAATCACAAATTTTGATAGAAACAAAATTAATATGTTTCATCATAAATGTGTCGAGGAATTTCGGTATTTTTAAATTCGTGAAACTTTCCACGATGAGCGTACGCACGCACGCACGCACGCACGCACGCACGCACGCACGCACGCACGCACGCACGCACGCACGCACGCACGCACGCACGCACGCACGCACGCACACAGGCACGCTCGCAACACACGCATCACACACGCGCGCGCGCACGCACGCAACAATCACACAACACACACACGCGCATACACACACATATAAACACACGTACACATGCATGCAACATACATCAAATACACTCGCGCGCGCGCATGCACGCAACACACTCACATCAGACACACGCACACACATCGCACACATCACACACATCACACACATCACACACACATCACACACATCACAAACATCACACACATCACACACATCGCATACATCACACACATCACACACATCACACACACATCACACACATCACACACATCACACACATCACACACATCACACACATCACACACATCACACACATCACACACATCAAACACATCGAACACATCGAACACATCATACACATCACACATATCACACACATCACACACATCACACACATCGCACACATCGCACACATCGCACTCATAGCACACATTGCACACATCGCACACATCGCACACATCGCACACATCGCACACATCGCACACATCGCACACATCACACACATCACACACATCACACACATCACATACATCACACACATCACACACATCGCACACATCGCACACATCACACACATCACACACATCACACACATCGCACACATTGCACACATCACACACATCACACACATCAAACACATCGAACACATCACACACATCACACACATCACACACATCACACACATCACACACATCACACACATCACACACATCACACACATCGCACACATCGCACACATCACACACATCACACACATCACACACATCGCACACATTACACACATCGCACACATCACACACATCACACACATCACACACATCACACACATCGCACACATCGCACACATAGCACACATTGCACACATCGCACACATCACACACATCACACACATCACACACATCACACACATCACACACATCACACACATCGCACACATCACACACATCGCACACATCGCACACATCGCACACATAGCACACATTGCACACATCACACACATCGCACACATTGCACACATCGCACACATAACACACATTGCACACACCGCACACATCGCACACATAGCACACATTGCACACATCACACACATCACACACATCGCACACATCGCACACATCACACACATCACACACATCAAACACATCGAACACATCACATATATCACACACATCACACACATCACACACATCACACACATCACACACATCGCACACATCACACACATCACACACATCACACACATTACACACATCGCACACATCACACACATCACACACATCGAACACATCGAACACATCACACATATCACACACATCACACACATCACAGACATCGCACACATCGCACACATCGCACACATAGCACAAATTGCATACATCACACACATCGCAAACATCGCACACATCACACACATCGCACACATCGCACACATCGCACACATCGCACACATCGCACACATCGCACACATCGCACACATCGCACACATCGCACACATCGCATACATCACACACATCACACACATCACACACATCACACACATCGCACACATCGCACACATCGCACACATCGCACACATCGCACACATAGCACACATTGCACACATCACATACATCGCACACATCGCACGCATAACACACATCGCACACACCGCACACATCGCACACATAGCACACATCACACACATCGCACACATCACACACATCGAACACACCACACACATCACACGCATCACACACATCGCACACATCGCACACATCGCACACATCGCACACATCGCACACATAGCACACATTGCACACATCACACACATCGCACACGTCGCACACACCGCACACACCGTACACACCGCACACACCGCACACATCACACACATCGCACACATTGCACACATCGCACACTAAGAAACAATATTATAGCAGTTTACTCGCACAGAAGAAAAATGACATTGCTGGCACCTGGAAAGTACTTAAAACTGTAATGGGAACACCTCGCTTAGGAAATTACTACCCAGATCAGTTTGTTAATGATGGCATAACCATTAGTAATAAAGAAGATGTAGCGAACATGTTTAACAATTATTTTACTAATATCGGTCCGGAGCTGTCAAAGGATATAACGGCACCAACAAATGTTTCTATTTATGACTACCTAGAAAACAGAAACAGTAACAATTTATTTCTAACTCTAGTTAATGAAGATGAAGTTATCCGAGCTGTGAACAATTGGGAAAGTAAAACATCCACATATTGCGAAGACATAAGTATGCATTTGGTCAAAGAAGTTATTAACTCCATTGCAAAACCTATCACTTATATTTGTAATCTATCTTTCACTTATGGAGTATTCCCGGAGAAAATGAAAATAGCAAAGGGTATCCCACTCTTTAAATCTGGGGATAAGTATATGTGCACTAATTATAGGCCTATTTCACTATTACCACAATTCTCAAAAATATTAGAAAAATTGTTCAGTTCTCGTTTAGACAGCTTTATTACCAAACACAAACTAATAAACCCAAGCCAATATGGATTTCAACAAAATATGTCAACATGTCACGCACTAATAGATCTTGATGCAATAACCCAATCATTGGATGCAAAAAAATATGCTATTGGTGTTTTTATCGATTTAAAAAAGGCATTTGAAACTGTCAATCACAAACTGTTATGTAAAAAAATGGAATTTCTTGGTATCCGTGGTGGGGCATTTAACTGGTTAAATAGTTATCTAGAAAACAGAAAACAATTTGTGTCCATTGACAAATATAATTCTACTGTGCGCAATATATCATGTGGTGTCCCACAGGGTTCGATCCTGGGCCCCAAATTATTCATTCTATACGTCAATGATATGTGTAACATATCTAATCTAGTAAAATACATTCTCTTTGCAGACGATACTAATATCTTTTATGCAAATAGTAACATCAATAAACTAAACGAAACTGTATGTAACGTTCTGGACCAAATGTATATACATGGTTTGCAGTAAATAAATTAACTCTGAACATATCTAAAACCAATTATATGTTATTTGGAAATCGTATGCTAAACAAAGAAATTAATATCAAAATACAAAATGTTAATATCGAAAGAGTAAGGGTCACCAAGTTTTTGGGTGTGTTTATTGATGATCTACTAAATTGGAAAGCTCATATAAAATATGTACAATCAAAGCTTTCAAAAAGTACAGCTATAATGCATAGATGCAGTCATCTACTTGATAGAAATAGTAGACGTATTCTATACAGTTCTCTCTTTTTGCCGTATTTAAATTATTGTGCAGAGATATGGGGAAATACGTACCCAACAAATACTAACTGTATTTTCTTATTACAAAAAAGAGTAATCCGCATTATATTTGGTGCAAGATGGTTGGATCATACAAACTCACTTTTCCAACAATTACATGTTCTAAAATGTCCAGATATCATAGAACTGAAAACATCGTTATTTATGTACAAAGCTTACTACAGCTGTTTGCCATCAAATATTCAGTGTTTGTTTACTAGACGGGAAATAGCATACTCAATGCGATCTAATCATGACCTAGAACGACAGAGAGTCTGTTCTACCATGCGATCAATGTCTCTTTGTGTAAAGGGAGTGCAATTATGGAATTCTCTATGTGATCATTTAAAAACTACTAATACTATTACTGAATTTAAGCGTAAATGCAAGAACATTTTATTTGAGAAATATCTGGTTGTGGAAACCTAAATAAAATCAAACACAAATGTAATCATGCCATTGAGGAAATTACAATATGTGTAAAGATGTGTACTTATGGCAAACTTTAAAATTTGAATATGCACATATTCCATTGCATGTTTTCAATTATTGTAGCTAGATGGTTAGATGAATAGCAAATTCGAATAATATAATATTGATGTCTCAAAATACATGTATGTATGTATGTGAATATATGTATGTATATATGTGTGTATATGTGTGTATACATACATGTATATAATTATATATATAAATACATGTCAGGGGTAAATTTACACAAAAGTCAATGACTTCGTATTTACCCCCTTCAAACATTGTATATTCTCACTTGTATTATAGTTCAACTTGTTTGGTTGTCTTGTCTTGTATATATTGTTATCAATGTTCTGAATAAACGTTCATTCAATTCAATTCAATTAAATTCGATTGCTTAGTTTTTTTGGTTTGTGTTGCGTTTTCGTTGCATTCGTATTATTTTTTTATTTTATCCAGGGGAGGCTGGTTTTTGCTTTGGTGTTGCAAGTAGGGATGTTATTGTTGATCAGTATAGTAAATTATGTCCCCAAAAATCCAGTTTGTGTTAATGTCTTGTGAATCGGGGTCCATGTCAAACTAATCTGTTGTTAATTGGGTTATGCCGTCGTTAAGTTTTCCCGAGTCTGCGGATTTGTGTTGAAATACTTTGTTTGGTGGTTTTCTGTTGCGAACTGGATTTAGGTTGACACTGAAGGATACGGATTCATGATCACTCATACCGGGAGTGGCGTGACTGTTGACGATTATGGACGGATTTAAAGTGAGTATTAAGTCAAGGATATTGCCAGAATCGATTCGTGTGTGGTCATTCACCATGTTTTGTAATCCAAATTCAATCATTATTTCTATTAGTTTGCTGTGTTTGCTGCTAGTTCTATTGCTTGTGGTTTGTTGTTTGCCCCAGGTGACATCAGAGAAGTTAAAATATCCTGCTATGACTACGTTAGGGGGAGGTTTTTCAGATTGTATAGGTTCTTTAAAGTTCACGGATATCTTCGAGAGATTGGAGATGGTCATTGGGGGGTCGGTAATAGGATGAAATGTACATGGATTTGTTTTATGCAGAGTGTTCATATTCTTTCACAATTGGAGTTAAAGTTTGGATGTTGTTCTGCAACGATGTCATCGCGAAAGGCTATAAGTACTCCAACGCCATGGACATGTATGTCTTTTCTCATAGCATCTTAGTTTGTTGGTAGACATGAGTAGGTGGGATAGTTTTCATCTATTTTTGTTACGACTAGGAATACGATGTCGGGATTGTTTGACAGGATTGTTGCCTTTAGTTGGGTTGTCTTTTCCATGCTCTTGACGCTGTTAGTGTTTATCAGAATACAACTGGGTATGTTTCCTTTGATTTTCCAAGGTCGTTCAGGGGTTGGTGCATTTCGCGGATTTCGTCCAAACACTGGATCTTGGGTTTCGGCTGTGTTGCAATGTACTTTATTATGGTTGTGGTTGGCACTATCCAGTGGATCAAAAGGATTAGCTGCAGAAAATGTAATGTTTGCGTTTCTGAAGAAGGAATTTGAGAAGTTGACGGTATCGCATTTGGGGCAAACCCACGAACATGACGAATTATTTAATCTTTTGTATTCGTTGTCATATATTTTACAGCAGTGTATATGTATCCACTTTTGGCAGTGGTCGCATTGTATTGCATGGTGGTTATTTAGGACATCCCTATGACATATGCCACAGGGTGGCTTGAGAGAAGAAGACAATATTATTGCCTCCTCTTAGTATATCGGGTCCAAAACCAACAGATTGCCAACAATGGTAGCCACTACTGTGCCCCAATGCTTCCCACCAGTACAAGATATTATCATCCTAATAAATATCAGATTATCCTAGCTCGCATTCAGGTATACAGCAATTTTTTTCCCACGCACTGTCTTCTGGTGGAACGCCCTCCCCGGGTATGTGTTGGTAGCTCCAACCATCCAGGCCTTCAGGGGAGCGGTTGTTTCCCACTTCTAAGCCGTGGTCTGTGTTTTGACTCTCACCTCGTTCATACTTTATTCGTACTTTATAAATATTTTTTCTTGCATCTTCACATCTGGCACAGCACAATTGTATATATATATACACACACATCGGCGTCAAAATCCAGATTTATGATTAACCAATTAGAAGTAGAAGTAGAAGATGCCGAGCATGGTGTGTTTAGTTTTCTGTACGTGTTATTATAATCATGTATGTATATTCCAGCACGTTTGATGTGCTCTGTCCTGTTGCAGTCACTACACGTTCGGTTGTGTCCATAGGATTTTATTTATTTTTGCATGTGTGAGATTTAGTGGGGCCTGGGTTTACTTGGACATCACCTGACAGTATGATGTATTGCAGAAGAGTGAGTTTAGTTGTCGTCCTGTCTGTACTGGGTCTGCGTGGTGGTGGAATGACTATAATAGTCCGGTGGAACAGCTTATGTCGATTGACTCGATGAAATACTTTTGACGCATCCAGAAACGCAACATGCATAGCTGAACCGTGTTTAGTGTAAAATCTTAATAATTCCTTAGATGTAAACACACACAGCTCCGTTCCGTGTTTTGGCTTATATCCAAACTGATGAGGCGTAGTTTGCAAGTATGTTTCCATTCTGTTGAATATCTATTATCATGGATCATATGTTAGAAAGGCATATTGGTCTGTAATTACCTTTGTCATTTTTCCGTCTATTTTTATCTTTAATAACCGGTACAATAACAGACTCTGAGACTAATTTCGGAACACAACCATAGGTCACTAGGGTAGATGATAGCACCACAATTTGAGCATCGGCGAACTTGATGTGTTCTGCAGTAATACCATCCAGACCTGGTGACTTATTGCATGATAATTCATTAAGAATACCCATCATTTCAACTGCATCAACAGTAATTCCATTATTGTCATTGATGGAATAAAAGTGATCATTATCACAGCGGCTATCCTTCACATCGTTAAATATATTTTCGTAGTGGTGCTTCCATATTTACCCAATATCGACATCACCATGTATACCATCAGTGTTCGTTGGTAGTTTAACTTTATTGATCGTATGGTTCTTAATTTCCTTCCAGAACTGTCGATCATCTTTCTGATATAATCTTTTTTACATTTTCTGACCGCATGCTTACATTTGCTTCTGGAAAGTTTCATGACATTAAAAACATTATATATTTACATGTGTGTATGGTGAACCAGTTCACACAGGGTCAAGAGTCAAACTAAAACCGAACTAATACGATATTTGGCAGATATTTCACTCTGTCAATGTGTGCAGTCTATGCAGTCACCTATTAGTCCATAATTTATTGTATACTGTGTTTACTGTTTATTTAATATATATATATGATAGCCTATCAATAGAACTAGTAATTATTATCAAATACGTTTAATTCGCTGCCAGAAAGCGCCGATTTATGTGAATTGGTTTGGGGGTTGTTTGGGTTTCGCGCGCTTTATACCAGTTGTGTCCTAGCTCTCCATCTTGTTTTGTAGGTTTTTGGTTGGTTGTTAAGGAAGCTAATTTGTCAAACACTTGGTTTAGGTAGGTCAGATCGCAACTGTAGTATGTAGTTATACTAGTGCTTCGTTCATTTATGAACGAAAGAAACGTTTGAAAATCGTAGATAATATCGGTAAATATCGGAGTAGTAAAACGGATTCGACTGTACCTGACGCATGTACAAATCTCATTATGTTATAATGATTCAAACTGTTAATGTATTAGAACTGTGATTACTGTTTTGAAAGGGAAAGTACTTCAAAAGTGTAAAATATCTGCTCTCTCCTTTTGTACAATAATTATGAATACAATTAAAACATAAAATCATGTATGTATTATAATGTTATAGTGGAAATAAAAATATTATTATTAAGCTGCATTGAACTGGATAAGTGGACAGACACCTGAATGATAAGCACGTTGCTGTCTTAGCATTGGATTATAAACACTGTATCTCTACTAGGATCTGATCAACCGGGGCTCCGTGGGCGACCACTTTAACGTAATCGCTCCTAGGTCGGTCGAGAATAGTTCTTCAAAGTAGCGTTATATTGACGAGACGCAGAACATGCACTTTCTGGGAACTCCAGACAATGCCTCATCTCTTCTGTTGTCGATTGCTGAACGATCCGTGCACAGTGGAAGATGTAGCCCGCGCCATTGACCGAACAGTGTTTGCATGCGCCAGACAATGGCTGCACGCGAACGGCGCAAAAGGGAACGGAGTTATCTCCGATTTCTGAATTAACTCAGTTTCAATTCAGGCTAGCCTTACAAACACAACCGACAGTTTGATTACTTCAATAGTAATAATATTAACAATAATAACAATAGCAACATTATTAACAATAACAACAATAATAACAAATCTAATGTGACAAGTCGCTGATGGCGCCAACTCCATTACTGGAGCGAGTGGTTTGGCACCAGCTAATGCAGCAACCCGATGAGTTATTGTAGATTGAGCGCATTGGTTCTGTGAGTCCACGACAACGGTTTATCAGTGATCAGTGATTATGTTTGGCATAGTTGACTTCCCCTGGAATATAAATCCGGTAGAAAGGACCAACGGGTTTAGTATCTTTTTTCAAAATACACAGTTACATTGGGGTGATCGACATTGCCAAAGTTTCGAAACGGCAGCCGCAGGAAGTGGATTCGAACGAAGATACTCTCAGGAATTTGAACGTGAACATGATTGGCACGGACCACTTCTTGGGATTGGCAAATGATGCTGTTGCTGTGCATTACCCTTTTTAGAGAATTACTGATCAGACTCAAAAACAGAACATAGAAACGTCATCGTCAAGTTACGAAAAACAATTGCTACCATCGACCGCAACCATATGCAGATAATTTCGTCTACACAGTAATTTATTTGACTATTTTAAGTTTGACTATTTTGTACTCCGTTACAGTGTTTGCTTTGATGTATCAGGTGTGAAACAGCGGAGCGGAACGACCGCTCGAGTAAATGCCAGACGGCAACAAAACGTCGTCAACACAGTGATTCAAACGTCTATTTAAATAAGAGATTTGTGTTCTTCTTTACAGGGATTGTTTTGATGTGAAACAGCGGAGCCGAACGACCAGTAACGCAAGTGCCAGGCGGTCATAGACACTAAATAATCTTATTGATAAAAAAGGCATTGGGCGATTTCACAAATTCAAATGGAACTTATTTCAACTTATTTGTCTAGCTGTTTGCCACCAGATTTTCAAGATCAATTGATCAGTATGGTTTTCTCATTAACGTTTAGATTGTTCGCATTTGGCAAACCACCTTTTATATTTCATGGTGGCTAAGCTGGAAGAATTATAGTTTCTGCCTACCAGCGAAGTTGTATGCATTTTATTTGGTTTGGTTGTAATTTATTTTAGGTAACAATGGTTCGGAGGAGAGTAAACTCCTTTCGGTGTTGAAGCACAGTGGTAAATCACAGCTCCTCCTCCCTGATAGGGGTATGAGGTTGAGTACAGATTCCTTCCATGGCTTACCCGCCAACTTCAATTGCCAATCATTTTAACCGGATATTGTTTTAATCCAAAGTAAATGACTGGTTGATTGACGACGTCATTCGATGTATCATTATGTAAAAAAATAAAAACAAAAGATGTGTTACATTGTTTGTTTCACACAGGTGTGCAATCAAAGGGTAGATAATAGAAAAGATGGAACCTAACGACATCGCTACGGCAACATCCATACAAGAGAGGCGTATGTTAGGTAATAGACATCCGTACACTGTTCGTAGTTCACAATTCCCAAAATGCTCCTCGCCGAACAATATATAATGGTCATATAATATTAAACGAGTCGAGCTAACACTCAGTCTCTTGGGACGTGTATGCTCTATGTAGTTTGATGATCCACCGTGAAACCTTCTGCATATTGTTTCCAATACCACGATGTCCGAAAAAGGGCCTGAACAGGATGTAATGCAGTAACCCGGGGTGGGTGCTGGAACAGTTGGACCAGCCGAGTTGAAATGAACAACCAATGCATTTGTGAGTGATTATTTCAACAACTGTCTATGCTGGACACAATAATTGACATGATCACTTGGTAACGAACAAGGAGGAAAGGAAAATGTCTTCATAATAATCCTAGTGAAACACGAGGTTACCACTGGTATGCCTGCAAGTGAACCCTATGGCAGAGTTCCATTTGCTATGTTAGTAAACTGATTGCTACAATACAAACGCAGTTTACCCATGGCGACGGGTATACTATAACTGAAAACATTCAAATAGTTGGATGTTTGAAGAAAACAAATCTAAAGATCACCTCAATGCCATGGAGGCGTTGACACTCGACTTAATTCGAGCTCGTGCAGCAAACGCAACAGGCGGCTAAGTATTGGAATATTGTGCTATTTATAGATTTCTTGGACTTTCTCAAAGCGATGTTTGCCTGTTTCACTGTACACACGTCGGTTTAAAACTTGCGCCATACATCAACAACAAGAAAAAGAATACGTTTCACTTGCGCGTCAAACAGGGTCTAGCGCAGAAAAAATTGAACTTCCTTGTGTTCAATTGAGTGCGACATTTTCGGAACTACGAAAATCCCAAAAAATTGTATGGCTATTTAGGATACAGATTAGCTATAGGCCAGCAGGGCCTATCTGTGGAATTTCGGGATGTTTTGTTAAGTTGCTTGTTATAAATTTACATACATTTGAGTGGGACCCAGGACCTGGGGGATCTCGGGCACGTGCCCCTGTCGCCCGGCCCTATGTAATACGCCACTCAGGGGCGGATCCAGAGAGGGTAGTCTAGGGGGGGGGCAAAAACCTCCACTGTCGGCCGACACAAATTCATTTTCGATGTTCTGAGCCGGACCTTCAGCACGACTCCGCTGCTTTCGTGCTGTCCGATCATGATATCGGACGACGGAGGGAAGGGTGTTGTTAAAAAAAATACAAAAAAGGTCTGTTGCACGGCAAATTCCAAAGGTCTAGAGGGGCCACGGGCCCACCCAGCCCCCTGGATCCGTCTATGCTACTGTACGTTCCCATGTGTGTATATATTTTTGTTAGCCATCTCCCGCGGTTTTGGCAATCGGGAAAAGATCTCGCAAGAGCGACAAACAGTGGCGCTACATTACGGAACTTGGGTAATTGAGGCTAGTGTATAGGAAGTGCTTCCACCTCTCGGGTACCATACTGATAATTTGTACTAGGAAGTGGAGATAAATTAAATACTTACCATTGTGAAAATGTATACCTTATTTTAGGCCTGTGAGCTAGGGTGCGATGAGCCGTACGCACCTCTTCCCTGCTGAAGCAAAAGAGTTTCACAATGGGGAATTCAACAACACCCCCTCCTTCCTTCCCCCATCTTCCGATGTTTTGTCTAACTGTTATGTCTAAATGTCTACAATTGGGGAAGTTGTTAATAACTAGGTTTTCTAGATGTAGGCTTCATATATGTCTAGTTGTCGCCTTTATCAAAACATTACTATGACTCCCAAATATCCAACTTATTCGGCACGCTGCGTGCAGTTTAAGCGAATATAATATATACGGCTTGATCGGTAATCTTTAGCTATCTCGAGACCTACGTACGTGGAACCTTGGGGTAGTCTACTTGCATGTAGGCCAGATATTGTTATCACTAAAAGCTATCAATGGAATATGAATGTACGAAATATCGCGCTACTTATACGGGTGATTCTCGCTGCCACGGCCTGGTGCATTCGACGCGTCAACGCGCTTTGCCAAATAGGGGAGGCCGGACACAAATGTAAATGCTTCTCCACGTTGTTCATAATAGTAGCTTGCATTTTGCATGCGCAATGTTGTGTTTTGTTACTAACTTTCGCCGGTCGGCAATGTATATTTTTTATGTTGTCCTTTGTAACTATTACACTGTTAAATGATTAAGTTACAAAATATGCTGCCTGTGGGTTTTTTCTTTTGACCTTTTAGATTATTATTGGCATTTTATATTATTACAATAAAACGATATTTAAAAGGAAATCATGGTGAAGTTGAGTTGTGAACTATAATGCATTGCCATTGAGTGATTGACACTGCAGTCAGTTTCTGCCTATCTAAGGCTACGGCTGAGTGAATTTTAATAAATATAAATAGTTCTCCCTCCCTTATAATAGGCCTGTAAGTCTCAATTTAGTTAACGGAATTTGCCCCGGTTCAACATTTTAAATTAAATAAAGTAGTTTTATTGTTACAATTGAGAGGTTACTGATCTTGTAAAAATAATTTAGTTTTTGATTTACGCCTTAGCCTTACCTAATTTAAGTAATGTCAGTGTGGACTTTCCGCATGTAAATTCTCTACTTGTATCATTTGAACCTGCAACAGTTGATGAAGTTAGAAAATAATTATGTCCTCCCCAAATAAATCTTATGCACTTGATCCATTTCTAACAATACTGCTAAAATCATGTCTCGATACACTAATTGGACCTATAACAAATATTATAAGTGCATCACTTTGCTCCGGCTGTTTTCTTGATGACATCAAATACGCCCATGTCACACCACTTCTTAAGAAGTCATCTCTGCCTAAACAAGACCTAAACAGTTATAGACCTATTTCTAACCTCAGCTTTATTTCCAAAATATTTGGAAAGGTTGTAGCAACTCGTCTAAGGTCCCAAATTAGCACAAATGTCTTAACTAATGTGTCACACTCTGCATATAGACATTTTCATTCAACAGAGACAACCCTCTTAAAGGTTCATAATGACAGTATCTTGAACATTAATAATGGTAAAGTGACTGCACTTACTATACTAAATCTCTCTGTCGCTTTGACACAATTGATCACATATTCTTATTGAACGCTTATTAAAGTGGTACGGCATATCTTGCATAGCTCTAAGCTGGTTTTCTACATATCTAACTGATAGATACCAAACTATAAAGATTGGGAACTGCTTTTCAGCTGCACTGCCGGCTTTATTTGGTGTTCCCCAGGGTTCTGTTCTTGGGCCTTTGCTTTTCACTCTTTACACCACGCCACTAAGCTCTGTTATACAAAGACAACTTGGATCATCATCTTTATGCCGATGATACTCAGATCTACATTTCATTGGCTACCCCAGATACAAATCGCTCCCATAACCAACTTAGTGATTGCCTTCAAGATATCTTCCACTGGATGACTGACAGCAAGTTGAAATTAAATGCAAATAAAACTGAATTGATCATTATTGGTACTCCAATGCAGCGTAACAAAGTGAATGTTTTTCCCTACGCGTATTTTAAATCAATATATCACACCATCAATCTTGGTGCGGAATCTAGGAGTGATTTTTTATAGTAACTTCAATTTCCGACAACACATATCTCAAACATGTGGCTGCTGTTTTTATCATATTCGTGATATTCGCCGTATTCGCCGGTATATGTCATTTACTGTTGCTAAAATTATTGCAACAGCGCTTGTTAGCAGCAGACTTGACTATTGCAATTCCCTCCTTCATAATATCGCAAGCAAGGATATCACAACACTTCAGCGTGTCAAAAATTTTCTAGCAAATGTACTTACAAGATCTCCTCATTTTTCTCGCTCTGTACCACTTTTGAAGTCTTTGCATTGGCTTCCTGTAGGATATCGTATACTATTTAAGATCTGTACCATTACATACCAGGCACTGTACAGTAAGCAACCATCTTATTTGCATTCATTGCTTACTCCTGTAAGAAATCCTATCCTGTTTCGATCATCTAGTTCTGACCTACTTTTTGTTCCTAGTGTCAACACTAACATTGTAACTAGGGATTTTTCTGTTGATGCACCAACTTTTTGGAATATGTTCCCTCTTAATGTTAGATCAGTTGAAAATATTACACAAGTCCATCGTCATTTAAAAAACGTATCTTTACAACCTTGCTTATCCACCGTAGCTCCCTAACGCCTTGACCCATCTGTTGACAACTGGAATATTGCTTATGGATTTTGAGACTGACCAATCCTTTTGTTTTGATGCGCCATAGGATTTAGGCGCAATAGAAGTTATCTTATTATTATTATTATTTAATGTACTTGATCAGTTGACGTCAGCCTCGTTCTGGGGTGAAACGTGGCTCCGCCATAAAGCTGTATTACAATCAGTTCAACGTTACGATAGTTTGGTGTTGTTTGTGATATTTCCGTGTTATCTACATAACATTACAGTATGTTGTCTTATAATATTTGGCAATATTATAAGATGCATTACTTTGTTTCCTCACACTAAGTTGATCAGTGTAATAATTACTTTTTTTCACCCACAGTTTCATTCCATAAAAGTTTGATATTGTTTGCACAATACTGAAGTTCGCAACCTTCCACCCGAGGTTCATACGTCACCTACTGAAGCTGCTGATGAGCAACAACGAGAAGTTTGGGCCACATATTCAGAAACATGGATCTATATCTCTGTATCTGTATATTACGTTGACCGATCAATGTTGATCATTAAACAACGGTTGGTTTATTGTTGTAGGAAACAAAAAAGAGAAGAAAAAGAAAATATACAACAGACCAAAAGTATGAGAAAGAAGAGAGAGAGAGAAAATATGTAAAATTGTCCTTGTCTTTTTAAGGTATAAGGTCTAGGCCAATTCGTCAACCGTAGCGGTCCCCGGAGATGAACCTCGGCCGACAAAGCCTTAGTCCCTCATTTACCCTACTTTGTACAAGAACAAAGACAAGTAAATCAGAAGGAAAACTGGGCATGCTCCCTTTGGAAAATACCCAAACTGGGAGCCTCAGCAAAATGTGCTGGCAAGCAGTTCCACACAGGAATGATCCTGGGTAAAAAACTTAAATTTAAATATATATCAGCTTGCAAGAAGCTGTTGATGAAAATCCATGCTCCATTTCTTCTCCCAGCGTGCTAGAGTGGATAGGTCTTCCTGGAGCATTTGACCGTCGTCAATATATCTAATTTCCCTGTAGATGATGCAGTCGTCAGCAAATAGACGAGTGCTGGAGTGATAGTTGTTAGGTAGATCGTTGATAAACAGGAGGAACAGGAGCGGCCCCAATACAGTGCCCCGGGGTACGCCACAGATGACAAGGGCTTGGTCTGATGATGCTCCATCAATGACTACTTGCTGAGATCTGTTGGACAGGAATTCAGCGATCCACCTGTAAGTGGATCCCATGATCCCATAATGATATAGCTTTAACATGAGACGCAGATGAGGTACACCGTCAAACGCCTTCGAGAAATCAAATATGACCAAGTCCATCAGCTTGCCCCGGTCAGGAATATTTGCTATTTCACGACTTAATGTCAGTAGCTGGGTTTCACAGCTTCTCTTGGCCCTAAAACAATGTTGGCAGTCAATGAGGATTTTTACGTTATTCTAGATGCTTCAATGTATTGCTGACCACGACGTGCTCCTGCACTTTACAGCAGAGACTAGTTAAGGAAACTGGTCTGTTGTTGGCGGCAGTGTTTCTGTCTCCCTTTTTGAAAATTGCTGCCATGTTAGCATGTCGTCAGTCAACTGGCACGGATCCTTCTTCCAGCGACTTATTGTAGATGATGGTGAGCAATGGTGCGATGGCATGAGCACACTCCTTGAGGATTCTTGCCGTGATTCCATTCGGCCCGGTGGCTTCGTGTGGATTGGTCTTTAGCAGGAGTTTCAGGACACCTTCTTCTGTAACCGTAATATCAGGCATTGGTGGTAGGGGGATGGCTTTCATGGATGGGGTGGTTGTAATGTATTCTCCTGTGAACACCGACTTATACTGTCTGTTCAGAATATTTGCCTTGTCCTTGGGTTTTAAGCACAGCCTGTCTCCTTCCCGAAGAGGGGATACACCTGTAGTGTCCTTACGCAGTGACTTGATGCAGTTCCAGAACCTATTCTGGGCTGGTGGTCTGTCCATAGTGTCGTCTTCGGAGTAAGGGGTGTCAATCAAGGTATTCACATAGTCCCAATATGCACGACGTTGTTGTTTCTGAACTTCAGCTCTGGCTGTTACATATTTCTTTCTACTTGCAGTAGATCTTGATTTATTTGCCTTTTGGTTTAGTCGCTGCAGTCTCCTCCATGTAGATTTCACCTTGGGTGTTATCCAAGGTTTGTGGATCTTATCGCCCCGTATTTCTTTAGATGTGAAAGTACTTGTCGGTCACGAGCTGAACGCTGCCATCTGCGCGATCCTCTTTGACCAGACGAAGCTGTTTGTTGAAAAGTTCCTTGATCAGTCAGGACAGGTGGGTCTGCTGTACGTTATCACCTCTTTCTACGGTCGTTCACTTCCGTTAACCATTGGCACCTGATCTACCTAATGGAGTATTTCTGAAAATTCAACCAGAGTTATTTTTAGTTATTTTATTATAATTTATCTGCTCAGCTTTTTTAGAGAACCTTTCTCCTACCTGCGACAATTGAGTGGTAAAATACTTGCCCCCAGATGGAATTGGTTTACAATATAAAAAAATACTGTAACGGTGATGACTGTTCCCGTTTGTTTGTTGAAAGATCAAAATACTGTAATGGTGGTGACTGCTACGGTTTGCTTGATGAGAGATCAACATGCTGTAATGGTGGTGACTGCTACCGTTTGTTTGTTAAAAGAACAAAATACTGTAATGGTGGTGACTGCTCCCGTTTGTTTGTTGAAAGGTCGAAATACTGTTATGGTGGTGACTGCTATCGTTTGTTGAAAGGCAAAATTCTGTAAATGTGGTGACTGCTTCGGTTTGTTTGTCAAAAGATCAAAATACTGTAATGGTGGTGACCGCTCTCGTTTGTTTGTTGAAAGGTCAAAATAGTTTAGTGGTTGTAACTGCAACAATTTGTTTGTTAAAATATCAAAATACTGTAACGGTGGTAACTGCTACCATTTGTTTATTAAAAGATCTAAATACAGTAGTGGTGGTAACTGCTACCATTTGTTTGTTAAAAGATCAAACTACTGTAAACGTGGTAACTGCTACCATTTGTTTGTTAAAAGTTCAAAATAATGTAATGGTGATGACTGCAACCGTTTGTTTGTTGAAAGATCAAAATACCGTAATGGTGGTAAATGCTACCGTTTGTTTGTTTGTTGAAATGTCAAAATACTGTAATTGTGGTGACTTCTGCCCTTTCTTTTTGAAAGGTCAAAATACTGTAATGGTGGTGACTGCTACCGTTTGTTTGTTAAAGATCAAAAATATTGCGATGGTGGTGACTGTTTCCGTTTGTTTATTAAAATATCAAAATATTGTGATGGTGGTGACTGCTGCCGTTTGATTATTAAAATAACAAAATACTGTCGTTTGTTAAAACATAAAAAACATACTCTAATGGTGATGATTGCTCCCGTTTGTTTGTTAAAAGGTCAAAACACTGTAATGGTGGTGACTGCTCCTGTTTGTTTGGTAAAAGATCAAAATATTGTAGTGGTGGAGACTGCTACAAAAAAAATGTTTGTTACAAGATAAAAATACTCTGATGGTGGTAACTGCTACCATTTGTTTGTTAAAATATCAAAATGCTGTAGTGCTGGTAACTGCTCCCATTTGTTTATTAAAAGATCACAATACTGTAATGGTGATATCTGCTACCACTTGTTTGTTAAAAGATCAAAATACTGTAATTTTGGTAACTGCTACCATTTGTTTGTTGTATGTGTGTAGAAAATGATACCTCAAAAATGTAATTGTATTGTATGTAATTGTATGTGGTTATATTCCGAATAGGAAATATTTAACACGTTTTAGAGTTGGTTGTCTGTGTGGAACGCAGTTTTGCAGTGGCTATAGCGTGAGACGCTCATTCAAGTGAACCCGTGTTCGAATCGTATACTGCTATGTCGAATGTTGGACAGATGTGTTCACTCTAACTAGCTCCAGTTCACTCAGCTGTAAGAATGAGTAACTGGCTATAGACATAGGTGGATATCTGTGTATGCATAATCTTTGCACGTTAATTGGAGCATGACTGACTTTTTCCCAGAAGGCCAGAATAGTTGACATGGTGTTCGATTAAACAGATCTGTCAGGGAGTTAAGTATAAAACATTTTGAGCGGCCCTGAGGACTGGATACTGCTCTATATGAGAACGTACCTTTTCCTTTTAGCAAATAGGATATCTATTTTTTTAAGGGAGGTTGTCTCTTCCATATCCCGGTGTCAGGTTATCGTGATAGACATGAACACACAGTTCATTGAGAACATCATCAACATATTAATGTAAGTCAGACTATTTAGAATAAACCATAGTATCATATTATAAAAAAATTATAAAAAATTAAAATGGTTTCGTCACACAGTATTCTAACTTAAGCTCACTGAATGTGTGCAAATTCAAAGACAGCAATACTCACAGTGTCTCTTCTGTCAATTCATCACGTCCTCGTAGCTCGTCAGTGTCGACGTCTTCTCCGCCCCCTCACCTTGCGCTCCAGTCCGGCTTCGTCGTCGACTTGCTCCGTCTGCGCCGGGTCCTCGGCGAGTGTCGCCGCCAACAGATCGAGCAGACAAACGAGCACGACCGTCTTCATTCTAGTCGTCAGTGGGTTAAGGGTAAATGCTATAAGAGGGACATATATACCATACAAAACAGAATGGTTGACTCGAGAATTGAAAGCCATTAGCCACGAGAAACGTATATTAGAATGTGTTTTAACAGTCAGGCAGACAATAGCTCCACATGCCATCTAGGGTTCTTGACGATAATTCAATTGGATAAAATTAACTAACCAGAAGCATTTGTATTATACGTAACATTCCACCAACTGACTTGTCTCGATTTTTGAATGTAACGGCAAATCTAAGAAAAACTAAATATAAAAAAAGATATGAATTATGTGTAAGACGTAGTTAGTTTGTTAACTGACATACCTTCTTGCACTCTTGTGATTACGAATGCAAGCGTTCACTTCACGTCGTCACCATGCCATGCCCCGTCACAACTATAAGTGGGCTTTTATAGAAGGCGAAATTCGTTAATGAATGTTTGGCCTTTAAGATGAAAAGCTTTTTTGTGTAGCAACATAGCTAGGTGGTAAAAACAATCTGTTTCCCCTCTAATGCTGCACACCCCTTTAAATCGCCCCTGCGGTTAATTAAGCTGGCACAGAATGCTAATTCAACCGCGTCACATGAGCGACATGCGATTGGCCAGCAGCGCGTGTGCGGGAAATTTTTTGCCGTAGGAGCAGAGAATCGTTGATCTCGTTCAGTTCGATTCGCATTGCTGTCCGGAAAACTCCGCCTTCACTTATCAGCAAAA
Source organism: Paraescarpia echinospica (assembly GCA_020002185.1). Taxonomy (NCBI): domain Eukaryota; kingdom Metazoa; phylum Annelida; class Polychaeta; order Sabellida; family Siboglinidae; genus Paraescarpia; species Paraescarpia echinospica. The sequence continues at coordinate 19,020,043 of CM034539.1, read as the reverse complement.
ATTCGATTCCCTCCCACCCTCCCAGTGTATCTCTTGTGTACACGTATTGCTTTTCATATAATATCTGCAATTTAGCATGTTCAATATCAGATCACTAAACATACATGTTCCATGAATGTTGTCAAGGGGGTTCTAGCCCCACATTTTTTGTATATAGCAAATTGCGGTAAATACTCTAGCTAGTATTACAGAAGGTGTGTGTCTGCACACAGGTATCTTTTTACTTTGAATTTATATATTGTAAATATGTGACAGTTCGTGTGCTGTAAATGTGTCCAACAGCATTCAAGGTTTTTTTTAGTCTGTGCACAGGATGTAAAATGCATTGTATAGATTGTCTGTGCACAGTGGCAATCCCTGTGAATTAATAAATTTGGATTGCCCATTACCAACCTACGCAATAGTTGGTGTAACTCTATAGAAACAGAGAAAAGGCTGCATGAACAATTCTGTAACACATGTAATCACACATACACAGGGGGTGAGGGGGTACCGAGCGGAAGTAGCACACGAAATAGTGACGCAGACAAACAATAAACGAGGGTAAATAATGAAAGGGTTGTTTATAGACAATCCATCAAGGCTGCAAAGTCCGAAAATAGATAAGCAAATCCCTAAAGATAACGCAAAGGATTTCCGTCTGCAGAGATGCCAAGTTGAGTTGGGATATACGCGTGAGGTTCAGTTCCCCGAATGGACACCGGGTGGCAGCACTGACGTTTCGCAACAAGACACCAGGTGACCAAACTATTACTTATAAACAAACGAAAAATAACATTTTATACACGTCACTGATATTGACAAGAATAACCTAGCGGCGGATTCTAGGGAAGCTTTACGCTATCCGCATGTGTATGTGAATAAATATATCAACCCGTGCATGAAAATTACCCTGTTTGTATTAATATTTGTTCAAATGGCAAATAGTGAGATTTACAGGTTGAGATGGACGCCAAATGCGTGAGACTCATGTCAAATGCGTGAGACTAGGTAGCTCTGCGTCTGGTTCTTTATATTATGCTGAGTTCGTTTGTATACTTCCCTTGCATAAACCACAACATACATAGTGACTAAATCGGCAGTTTGCCTATGTTAATTTACATTTGAATAAATATTGTTTTTGCTGAAGCTGAGCCTGGACATTCTGGCTAGTGATGCTAACAGATTGTCTGTTACGGACGTTTACAGATTAGCTTTACTTCGACACCACGACTTTTGCTATTCGCCGTTTCGATTGATATTCGCCATATACTGTCTTGCTTAAAATTAAGTATCACTGTTCACTAAATGTACGTTTATATATAATATGCGTCTATTATGGCGTCTACCGATTAACTTGTTTAAATCAATGTATTTAGACCTATTATTTCTCCATATGTTTCTATTTTCCCTAGTTATTTATAAATCGCCGAATAATGTTTAGTTTTAGTTTAGTCGCCAGACGGCGTCACTAATATTTACTGCTTTTTTCCTTTGCAGTTCGACTGCAAAGGAAAAAAGCAGTAAATATATATGGTTGTATACACTGCTACTGTAGGCAACCATGTGTATGAAATAAAGAAAACAGTAATAAACAGGCCAAACGTTATGCGGCCAGTTTAGTCGAAATTTACTTAGATTAAATTACGCCATGGAAGAAGCTCTCCACGCCTACGACGAGTTGAAGAAGGAACGAGGAGTAAAGAATACCCTTCTAACAAGAAGTATCAACAAATTGAGAACTGTAGTCAGTCGAGGAAAATATGTCTAGGCTGATCTGTCAATTCTGCTTGACGCCGTACACGAGATTGCATTGAAGAACTTGAAAATATCAATGTTCAAATGGAAACTACACTATTACAGTGGGACATCGCCTTCAAGGAACATGACACCAGCCCGACCGCACGGATGATGGATATAGAGAAGAACATCGAAGAAATCTCCATCAAAGAAGCTGAAATTTAGAAATTGTAAAGTGAATGGCTCGAGTGTCATGTCACCGAAACTACAGCCGCCAACACCGATGTCTTCGCGAAGACACTGGAAACACTTGAGATGATCACGGACAAGTTAACGAGCCAAAAGATGAACCCATCAATTCGCACAACCGGCATGAGCCCCCCAAATGGGATGGCCACTTTAAGAACTTTTATTCATGGCGCCTCCAATTAGAATAATACTTAAGGTATGCAGCCATCTACAAAGACGAAGACAAGTTGATGTTTGTGATACACGCTTCAGTACTACCCCCTCGAGTGTCGGCTTCAATCGAAAGCTGCACTACTATGAGCGGCCCGAACGGCGTGTGGGACAGACTGGAGGAAAACATCCCAAAAGCGGCTGTAATCAAAGAAATCATTTCAGAAATGGAAGCGATTCGTCCCATCCGTCAAAAGATTGCCACGGAGATGAGGGCAGTATTAGACCGGCTAACCGACTTCGCCCGCCGTATGACAGAAGTTGGAAAGCAGTCTTCAACTTCAATCACCGACTGTCCTTCATATCGTCAGCAGTAAGCTAGAGCCGGAGCTTTACCCTGAGCTTAAACGATGAATGAGACATGACTATCCAGCCGAGGAATTTTCTGTCAACAGGATCGTGGAATTCCTTCGAGCAGAGACAGAAGCACGCGAGCAGGTACCACCAACAAAGATTACCAGACTTGATGCAAAGTGGAAGCCTTCGGTAAATAATTTCACTGGTGCAAGGTCTTCTATAGCGGGAGCACATCAGAGGACGTCCACCAACATGATATATTCCGATCCATGTACTCTGGGATGCGGAGTACATCACAGGTTCATTGATTCTCCGGTGTTTCGAGAGCAACTACCTTGGCAGCGCCGTGACATCTTCAAGACAGCTGGACGCTGCTACAGCTGCTTCTGTAGACACAAAACCACCGAATGCACGAAGCCGAGGCATTGCAGCGATTGTGGTGGTTACCATCATAAGATGCTAAATTGCCTCACGAACATAAGTTTATGAAGCGCAAATTCTACCGTACAACGTGCATCGACCTACCCATCTTCGACACAACGCCAGTTGGCAACATCACCGATTAATCCTGCATCGGCCAATTGTACGCCTCAGCCAAGAACAACGTCAGCAACGCCAAATCCTACACATGGCTTTCTAGGCCATGTACTCGGTCATAACAACAGTCGACGATTCTCGCCGACCACCTACGTCGAAATTCGTGACGTGAACGGAGTGTGGCATCAGATAGTCGCTTTTTTTGATAGCGGAAGTGACACCACCCTCATCAAATCCTCGTTAGCCAAACGACTTGGCCTCGTCGGCACTTCAGAACTGTTCCGCTATGGCGTGGCAGGAGGAGGAAGCAAACTCGAAAGAAACACTCGGTACATGCTGCAGGTACGACCAATGCATGTCCACGAGAACCATGGGTATGCTCTCGAAGCCATGGGGATCAAACAACCGGCCCATTATGCTCCTGCCATTGATGAGACCGTATTCGACAACTTCCAGCTCGCTATGTCTATCGCTTGCCGGCACAGCTATTGATCTTCTTGTAGGGTACGACCTCATCACTGCTTTACGCACCATCTCCACGCCGACAAACTCTAATCAACATCCTAGTGCAGCCTGTACTCGCTCGGGATGGACGATCTTTGGCGGAGCGATTCTACAGCCAAGAGCTGTCGTAAGTAACCTCTCGTCAGTTCACCACGTTCAAAGACTCGAAGAAGATGTCGATATCAAGGCACTTTTTTACTCTGTTGTCGCAGGAGTAAAACCTACAAGCGCTTGCGTCTGCAGTGACAAGGAATTGGCCGAAGCCAAGTTCTTGAAACACGTCAAAGCAACGACGGAGATCACCGACGAAGGGAGAATCCGAGTACACATGCCGTGGCGTGACGGATACCCAGATGCACTTCCTTCAACAAATAAAAGACCGTTGCTCGCATGTACCAACAGGAAAACGCCTTGAAACGCAAAGGACGCCTTGAAGAGTACCACAAAGAAATACGCGATCTCTTGATTCAAGGATTCGTACGACCACTTACACCTGCAGAAGCAAACGACGGCCGTGGGTGGTATATCGAACATCATGCTGTCTACCGCGAGGACAAGTCCAGCACGAAAGTCCGCATCGTCTGGAACGCTGCCGCACAGTTCAGAGGTGTGTCGCTCAATGATGGCTTTCACAAAGGCCCCGATTTATTGAACTCGCTTGTCTCCTGTCTCCTTGTTTGGCGTCGCGACCGAGTTGCTCTCGTAGGAGACGTGAGGAAGATGTTTAGCCAGATCGAGGTAGCTGAATCCGACCAAATGTTCCATCGCTTTATGTGCGCTTTGGAAATGAGAAGTCGCCGCCAATCGCATTCCAATGGCTTCGCCTGCCGTTTGGAGACCGTCCCGCACCAGACGTCGCCACTAGCTCAGTCAGAATGTTGACTGAGATTTCGCGTCAATCTGAACCCATAGGAAGCAGTATAGTCGATAACGAGATGTACATGAACGATATCGGCCACTCTACCACGACCGCAGAGGCTGCTCTCAAAGCAAGAGACGAAGTGAATGCTGTGCTTGCCAGAGAAAAGTTCGATTCCAAGGTATGGTACTCAAACCACCCTGCAGTGGATGGTAACCCAGATGAGAATGTTGTCGATGGAACAAAGAACACGATATCTTCGCCATCAAGTCACGAAATCTGCAATTGGAATTGGGATCAGTGACGAAACGTGCCATCTTGGGACTCGTCGCAAAGATGTGGGACCCTCTGGGCATACTCGCGCCCGTGTCTGTCAATTTCCGAATTGACCTGCAAGATCTTTGGCGCCGAGGAGTTGGATGGGATTAACCACTTGATGACAACGATAATGACCTATGGCATGCGCACTAGATTCAGATGCAGGAGCTTGTGAAGTTTCAGGTTCCTCGTAGTTTGAAGCCGGAAGACGCAGTCGGCCAGCCGCAAATGCATTGTTTCAGCGATGGAGGAACAAGCGGCTATGGTGCTGTTCTATGGTTACGTTGGACACTCGCTAATGGCACAATCGCCGTGAGATTCGTCATGGCGAAGGCATTTGTGGCACCTCTGAAGAGAAAGTCAATTCCACTGATGGCCGCCATCATCATGTCTCGACTCGCCAAGCTCCTCGAGGACTCTCTAGACGGAATCGATTCCAAACATTTCTGGATCGACTCACAGACTGTTCTAACATGGATTCGCTCTGCCTCAGCAGACTTCATGCCGTTCGTATCTGCTCGCATTCAGGAAATCCAAGACACACATCCACGTTTAATGGATGAGTTTCGATACGTCCCGTCAAGCATGAACGCAGCAGATGCACTCACCAAGCCACTGCCAGTACATGAGCTGTCGACTTGGCATAAACGTCGTCAATTCTTGCTTCACCATGAAGACATGTGGCCACAGGACTCATTTGAACACGATTCTCAAATTCGTTACAGCCGTCAGTGACTGGGACCGACTTTCCCGTCATGTTGCCCGCTGGAGACGGATCTTATAACCGAAAGCCGATCGTCCCGCTACCAGAGTAATTGGCACAGAGGAGCTGAAGTATGCACAGCTTGCTCTCTTATTTCTCTGTCAGACTGAGTTCAGAGATGACCTAGATAAGTGTCGTTCAACATTTGTCAACCTCGCCCCAGTATGCGATGCCAAGGGAATGATCCGCGCTGAGGGACGCCTCGAAAAATTACCTCTTTCACCTGAAGTACGCCATCCGATCATCCTTCCTGGAAGTAACCCACTGGTAGAACTCTATGCTCGACGCAAGCACATACGCTACCTGCACCAAGGTTACCGACTAGTGCTAACAGACGTCGCCAAGGAAGGAATCCACATTGGCAACGGCAAAGAACTCCTGAAGTCTGTTGCGAGCAAATGTCTGTATTGTCGCACCAGGCGGGAGTCAATACTACAACAACAGATAGGAATCTTACCTGCTTACCAAGGAAACCCGAACACGCCGCCGTTCATTGCTGTCGCTGTCGATTTCTACGGTCCGCTCCAAACGAAGATCAACCGCACTACGACTGGGGGGTGGGTGTGTGTGCGAGTATCTATCTGTGTGTGTGTGTGTGTGTGTGTGTATGTGTGTGTGTGTGTGTGTGTGTGTGATGTGCGTGTGTGTGATGTGAGTGTGTGTGTGTGTGTGTGTGTGTGTGTGTGTGTGTGTGTGTGTGTGTGATGTGTGTGTGATGTGTGTGTGCGTTTTGCGTGCGTGTGTGTGTGTAATGTGTGTTGCGTGCGTGCGTGTGTGTGTATGCGCACGTGTGTGTGATGTGAGTGTGTTGCGTGCATGCGCGGTGCGTGTGTGTGTGATGTATGATGCGTGTGTGTGTGTGTGTGTGTGAGTGTGTTCGCGTGTGTGTGTGTTGCGTGCGTGCGCGCGCGTATGTGATGTGTGTTTGTTGCGAGCGTGCGTGTGTGCGTGGGTGCGTGTGTGGGTGCATGCGTATGCTCATCGTGGAAAGTTTCACGAATATCACAAGACCGAAATTCCACGAAACATCTATGATGAAACATATTTGTTTCTATCGAAATTTGTGATTTGTATTTCATTAACGGTGTGAAGCTATCCTCGATTAGACGTGTTTTTGTAATTGTATTTAAGCTGACTACACGAGATTTCTCAGAATCGTACTGATGTTATTTTCATCAAGTTTGTTTTATTATTTCAATCGCGTGCATCATTATTAAATATTATGACGTACACTTCCTATAGTTGATTGTACGTCCCATGCGTATTGACTAACGGTATGTTACGCTGAAACCAGGCCTTTGAAATATATATGGTTTTTCTTCAAAGCTTAGGTTGTTATTTTTACTGTTAACATTTTCGCGTGTAAAAACATACGCCAACGCCAACGCAACCACACCTGTCATCGTTTCAACTCAGACAAAAGGAGAGTTTCTTTCTCTTGTTTCGATCCGCGATTACAGGAAATGTGTAATATACGTTGTATATTACACATTTACCACTAGAAAATTTATTTCACACTTTCGGCTTTAATTTCGCTGTAGAGACAATTAGTCCAGTAGAAATTGATAAACTGTTAACCAAACCCAGCAGACATTTTATTTTAAAAAACATTTTTTCTTTTAAGATGTGTTTCATTTTTGTGGCGAATAAATAATTACTACCAAAATATTTACAAACAGTGCATCATAGTATAAAAATGATTTGGTTTATATTACTTCTCGAAAACAGAAACCAAAAAAAGTGTAAAAATCAATGGTTTGGTGGGGGTTTGAACCGGCGTCACCCGATTGCGAAATAAACACCAACGAACCAACGCCTTTACTAACTGAGCTAGCAGGGCCGACAGAAATTCACTCACTGATTTAAGTTGTTATGATACAACTCCTCCTTCCTACATCGATATTCTAGTGATATTATGAGATTATACACGTTACTTTCTGTAGCTGGATACGATATATGTTTGCTATGTATGTTTATTGGTGTAGATTATCTCTCGTTGGTTGCATTCGATATAATTATTCTGAAAAAGAGCCCAAGCTCGGCGAAACCTAGTCGACTTGTAGGCACATTCGCATTCATTGTTTTGAATAAAATTCGATTCATGTGGAACGGTAAGATAACTGCTTGTTCCTCTATGATGACTAGTGTTTGTATTTCATCGGAATATTGCACAATAACTCATTCTGACGCTCGTTTCGACCCAAAAGCTATACTTGTAAACATGCTCTGAATGCATGGAAAGGGTCGGCCTGATGCGAGTGTGGGTCATAAGTGACGTCACATCTCGGCATCCCGAAAAGCGCGCCAAAAATATGCATACTCGAAAATGTCCGGATGTACAGCATTAAATGTGGAATTTCTAATTTATTGATTTTTTTGTTTGTTTTTGGCTTGGTGGACATGGAAATAGATAGCAGGATGTAATATAACATGAATTCAAGCCATATATGTTTTTATTCCCTTTAATTGAATATGTTCGTTTTTTTGTAAGATTTTATTTGTGTTGGCTGTCCATATATAAGTGCCAGTCCATTTGATATATGTGTTATGGAAAGCCAAACAAGACATTTGCTTACAATTTTGTCGCCCATGGCGTAACGATATACATATTGGTTGATTTATTTGTGAGACATAGGTGTCGAAACAGGGGAGCGTGGGGACTGGAACACGCATTATTTTTGTGGGAAGCTGGATATAGCATTAGCCCCCGAATATTTAGGATAGGGTGTGGATTTTGTGGTGTAATATCTGGAGATAGGGTTTGCCTCCTAATATTTAGTGAAGCGTGCAATTTGATGTTTTTAGAGAGCCTGGGGGTGGGATTTTTGCTGGCTCCAGGTATTTTATTAGCGAGCCTGAAGGGGGATTGCAAATGGAGGTTTTCACAGAGCCTCAATAATAGTAGAACAAATTTGAACATCTCTGAAAACACTTCAACAGCGTTCACACTCCCGTCTTCTGATGTTACGATCCGAGAAAGCGCAATATTAATTTCGTTCCGATACCAGTGTCAGAAGTCCGTAGTTAGTAAGGTAGAAATTTAAATTCGAAATCACGAGTTTATCGCTTACGTGAATGACCTTTATTCCCCCTTGTATGCTCGGTAAATTTGTACTTTTAATTTATTATAAGTTTTTAACAAGATTTAAAAGATTCAACAAGATTGCCATCCAGAAAATTAACTCTAAATGGCAGGTGGACAAGGAAGCCTTTTGGCTTATCGAGAGTCCAATACTTTTTATCTACATGTATCCCGCCCCTTTAAGGATGTGTCGATTTTATGTTTAAACATATTCACGCTACAAGCATCAACACAATCATGAGATAATATCTTTCATTCATTTACAGTCCTTTGTGAGAAGGAGAACGTTCTTTTATATAATCGATCCTACTCCTTAATGTAACTTCACGTCCTCTGGTCCTTCTGTCTTTCTTAACTGAGAAACAAATATTTCTATTAATATTTACTCAACAATTCAATACTTTAAATACTTCTATCTGATCTCCTCTCAATGTCCTGGTCTCTAGTGCTGTCAAACTACATTCCCTTATGCGTATTTCGCAACTAAGATCCCTCAGTTTTTATATAATTTTAGTTGCTCTCCTCGGTACCCTTTCTACCATATCGATGTCCTTCCTGCGATATGGCCTCCACGCGTGAATACCATATTCTAAATGAGGCGTAACTATTGTTTTGTACCGCGGTATTATTAGCTGTTTTTCCTTATACGTTATATTTCGCCTAATTGATCCAAGGATTTGATTTCCCTTTGAAGGGGCAATACCGCACTGGTCTGAAACCTTCATATCATCACTAATTGTTAATCGTAAGTCATTTTCTTTTACAGTAGTACTTAGCACAGAAACGACCATTGCATATAGTACATCTTCGTTCCCATGTCCTGTGTGGAGCCATTTACATTTCCCAAAATTGAACAACATTTGCCATTTTCAGACCATTTTATCAATCTGTCAAGATAATCTTGTAAATGCTGTCTCCATCACGTTTAATGTTTCTAACCAATTTTGTATCATCCGCAAATTTCGACACCTTGCTTGTAATATCATCGCCCAAATCGTTGATATATATTAAGAATAATATAGGTCCCAGTACTGATCCCTGTGATACCCTACTCAAAACTGATTTGAAGCCCCCCCCCCATGAACTACTACCCGTTGACTTCTGTGAATTAGCCATTTTATATACAGTTAATTAAACCATTTCCTATGCCATGGGCCTTTAGTTTAAGCAGTAATCTTTGATGTGGCACTTTGTTGAACATTTCTGAAAATCTAAGTAGATTATATCTACTGGTGATCCCTCGTCTACCCACTTAACATATTTATTAAGCATAACCTCGCTTTTAGAAACTCATGTTGAGATGGGTTTAACAATAATAAGTTATGTTTAACAAGAAAATCCACCATGTGATCTTTAATCAGTCTTACTAATAATTTGCAAATCACTGACGTTAGACTCACTGGTCTGTAGTTATCTAAGTGGTATGCTAATTTGTTCTACAATTTCCAATGGTAGTTTTGGGGGTATCCCATCCACTCCATGTGATTTATTATCCTTCATGGCCCTAAGTTTCTTAGCTACCATTTCCGAGGTTACAATTATCTGTCCTAAATAGTATGATTCTACCCCCTTGAACTTAGCCCCTGGTACTGGCAGTGAACTAATATATTCCCTTGTAAACACTGAACTAAAATACTCGTTCAGGTCTTCTGCCATTAAGAATCCCTCTGATATTATATTTCCAGCTCTGTCTTCTAAAGGACCGACCTTATTCTGAACTTTCTGTTTGCTCGGAACATATGAATAAGAACTCTTGCTCTCTTGTTTTATATTAGAAGCTAATTTGTGTTCGTAGCTTCTCTTCGAATGTCTAATTTCAGTTGTAGCTTGGTTTAGAGCTTCTTTATGAATGTTGTAGTCTTCGACATTTCCAGTACATCGATATGACTTCCACATCATTTGTTTGTACTTAATTTATCAAATGGCTTCTTTCGATAAGTATTTCTTTCTGGACCGTTTCCCTTTTTTTCAAAATGGAAGAAATTTATCGACGATGCACTCTATTTCACTCTTTAAGATATTCCACCATTCTGTTGCTGTCTTATTCTTCAGTGTGTTGTTCCAACCTATCTTTGCTAAATATTACGTGTGTTCTGTTGTTCCAGCCTATCGTTGCTAAGTATTTCCTCATTTCCTTATATCTTCCTTTATGGACATTTCTCTTGAAATGCTGTTTATTATTTCTTTCTGATTTTACTTTGATGGTAAAATGTATCTGGTTGTGATCACTATTACTAAAAGTGTCACATCATTTGACATTGTCAACTATTTCATTCTGTGAGGACAAAAATGTCTAACACATTGTCACACCTGGTTGGCTCTAGCACATGTTGAGAAAAGAAACTGTCTTCTACTAAAACTAAAAACTTGTGGTCCCCACTCCCCACACTCCGTAGAGATTCCCGTTGTATATGACCATGGTTAAAATCTCCCATAATAATACAGTCCCGTTTGCTAACTTCCCTTACAGCATTTTGATAATTTGTCATTCTCTTCTATGCTTATGTTTGGACTTCGATAAACTAACCCCACCGTTAACGTTGAGTTTCCTGTAACTATGTTACACCAAACAGCTTCTTCGTAATCTGCTTCTCTTTCTAATTTCATTTAATTAGCCTGAATAAATTCTTTAACATATAAAACAACTCCACCTCCCCTTCTTCCTATTCTATCTTTCCTGTACATTACGTAGCCTGTTAGTCCCAATTCGGCATCTGATATATCAGTGGTGGCCTATGACTCGGTTATACCTATTATGTGAGGGTCACTATCTTCTACCAGTATGTTTAGTTCACTTCTTTTGTTTACTATGCTCCTTGCATTTAAACAAACGCATTTGTATCTCCGGCTTATGAGGTCTGTCTTTTTAAGGTACTCTACTGGTTTATGTATATACATTATACGCTACAACTTCAAAACATATAAACTTTACATGTGTATGCAATAATATTGTGTGTTTGTGTGGGTTTTATTTTTTATTGACAAAGCTAACTATTTAATTATGTAATCAATGGTTGAGCGTAAAGACAATTTTCTGTTATAAAATGTATTTTAGGACAGACAGTAAAGTATTTTTCATTTGATGGCTAAATGTTACACATTGCAAGATGTCAAAGCAAACGTGTCCTTGTTCCTTCCCCCTGGCGGTCCAGCATACACAACAAAACACATAAAACGTAGTCTGACTGCATCACAATTGCAGATCTCTAAGGAAAAACAAACGTTGTAACCCTAACAAGGAATACAGCAACATGTTTGCATGACTCCTATCATGACATGGACGTTGACAATGCCGACACCAAAACGTTTGTGGGAAATGCCGCTCAGGCCACCAAGGATGCCATTGGCATACAATATTAACCAGTCGATATCTACACGTCACCTGAAAATGTCAGCATTAACAAACTTGAGTCGCATATACATCTACTTCTTCTTACCCTCGTGAAGAATCTTCATGACAAGAGATGCGGCTATATAGTAGAAGAAGATGCGCAGACTACTGTTAATGTTAAAATGAGAATAGTTTCATAGTTGTCAAAACTATTATAGGTATTGGGCTTCAGTGCTATATATAAACAAGTAATAACATTTGAGAAGTCAATTGTTTTGTAATGGGTATCATAGCTTACTAAAAGAAGATCCACGTATCGATGTCATCAAGTGCGAGATTGTTAGCACTGATGACATTACTCGTGCAGGAGATCACGACAACAGCAAACGCCCATGCATGCAGCCTAGTCAGAACAATATGGCAGAGGCCCAACGTTTGGCAGTCAAACCCGTATAACAAGGGGCGGATCAGGAGAGGGTAGTCTGGTATGAGCCCGATTCAGGACGATTCAGCAGTCACGCTGTCGGATCGTGACTTCAGAAGGGAGATGGACGTGCCATCGGATATGTTTTCGCCGGCGCCACCGTAACTTCACCTCTTCAGCTTCACTGTCTCCTCTCTCAGCTCGATTGATGACATCGGATGACGGGGGGCGGTTCTCTTGAATTTTTTTGCCGCCGTAAATTCAGCTTCTTCTTACCTAAACGGGGGCACACTCCAAAGATCTAGGAGGGCACGCCACAAAGGCACATTCAAAAAGGTCTAGGGGGAAAGCCAAATTCCAAAGGTCTAGGGTACACCTGCCCCAGGCCCCTCACGGATCAGCCTATGATAACTACTATTTATAATAATTAATCTATTACATAACTAAATAATTAAACTCAGTAATAGAGTAATAGTGGGACATTATACACAATTATCATTAAAAACATACTGATCAATAAATAAAACAGTTAGAAATATGATAGTTATGTACTTTAAGTAGACCCCTATAACAACCAAGAAAATGGTCGGCGACAGTACCTTTTTCAAAAGTGTCTCGTTTCCGCTGGCCTTGCCCATATTGCTTTAGCAAATGCGTAACTAAAAAACAGCGACGTGTTAAAACTTCACCAGTTACCAGAATTAAGTCAATTATGCACGCTCATGGGCCATTCTCTAAATAGCCCACATATATACACACGCACACACACGCAAGCACGCACGCACGCACGCACACACACCCACACACACACACACACACACACACACACACACACACACACACACACACAATCATACAAATGCTTATATGCACGCACATGTATATGCGCATGCATACACTTGCACATACGCATACGTACGTACTATAACAAGGTTTCCTCGCAGTCGTCTTGGATTCGCAATACCCACTAACCGTCGTAAGTTTTCTTATTTTGTTACTAAAATCAGTAAGAGTGGGTTGTTGATAGTTCGCAGTGCAGGCCAATACAAAAACAAAAAGAGCGGTACGTCAGGACCATCTGCCTCACCAAGGAACCAAGGCGAAGAAGCGCAACACGTGTTTATAATTTTCTGACATAATAATTTCTTAGATATAATCTACACTGTTCCTTCAATGACGTTATTTCGTGTTCTCTAATACATATATTTTTTGTGAAGTTAGAAACAATACATTTATCAATATTTTCATGATCAAAAATGTTCACCGACGCACGTTCAATACCTCCACAAATGGTAACTGACACCTTACACCAAAATACGTATTCGTTACAGACAGTGCGGCAACACATTGGTATTTTTGTGACGAATAAAAACTTTTGAAAACGTGTGAATTGCTGCAGGTTTTCCCCATAATAAAAACGGTAGCGATTTTCGGAGAGCTATGACTGGCGTGACGGTGGGTTTTCCCCACTCTACAAAGAGGATAACATAATTTAATTACGTGCCTATTCAATTGATAAGAAACGATTTAACTTGTTTTAATATGTGGTCAAAGTTGAAAAACACCAATTTTGTATTATCGGATTTAAAACCATTTTCCGCTTTATTGCATATAAATGTAATGTTAACTAATCTCACGGAATGGCTTTGTCTTTGTTGTCTTCTTGTCCACAACACGTTCGCTAAACATTATTGATTTAATTGCTTCATATCCTACCCGACGGAGGTACGTGTCTACCTCCGTCAGCGTATAGGAGGAAAAGGCGGTGAAGTAAGTTTTGAATTAAGGTAATTTCATTGTTGCGGTCTCAGATGGTGCGTCGGAATGTCCAGGCTCAGCTTCAGCAAAAACAAATGTAAATTAACATAGGCAAACTGCCGATTTAGTCACTATGTATGTTGTGGTTTATGCAAGGGAAGTATACAAACGAACTCAACATATAAAGAACCAGACGCAGAGCTACCTAGTCTCACGCATTTGACGTGAGTCTCACGCATTTGGCGTCCATCTCAACCTGTAAATCTCACTATTTGCCATTTGAACAAATATTAATACAAACAGGGTAATTGTCATGTACGGGTATATATATTTATTCACATACACATGCGGATGGTGTAAAGCTTCCCTAGAATCCGAATTCTTGTCAACATCAGTGACGTGTATAAAATGTTGTTTTTAGTTTGTTTATAAGTAATAGTTTGGTCACCTAGTGTCTTGTTGCGAAACGTCAGTACTGCTACCTGGTGTCCATTAGGGGAACTGAACCTCACGCATATATCCCAACTCAACTTGGCATCTCTGCAGACGGAAATCCTTTGATTTATCTTTTGGGGTTTGCTTATCCATTTCCGGACGTTGCAGCCTTGATGGATTGTCTGTAGACAACCCTTTCATTAGGTACCCTCGTTTATTGTTTGTCTGCGTCACTATTTCGTGTGCTACTTCCGCTCGGTACCACCTCACCAATCAATGGGTGGTTACGTGTGTTACATAATTGTTCATGCAGCCCTTTCTCTGTTTGTATAGAGTTACACCAACTATTGTGTAGGTTGGTAATGGGCAATCCAAATTTATTAATTCACAGGGATTGCCACTGTGCACAGACAATCTATACAATGCATTTCACATCCTGTGCACAGACTAAAAAAAAACCTTGAATGCTGTTGGACACATTTACAGCACACGAACTGTCACACATTTACAATATATAAATTCAAGGTAAAAAGATACTGCGCACCTTCTGTAGTACTAGCTAGAGTATTTACCGTAATTTGCTATATAAAAATTGGGGGCTAGAACCCCCTTGACAACATTCATGGAACATGTATGTCTAGTGATCTGATATTGAACATGCTAAATTGCAGATATTATATGAAATGCAATACGTGTACACCAGATACACACTGGGAGGGTGTGAGGGAATGGAAATGTTGCTGATAAATGAAGGCGGAGTGTTCCGGACAGCAATGCGAATCGAACTGAACGAGATCAACGATTCTCTGCTCCTACTGCAAAGATTTTCCCGCAAACGCGCTGCTGGCCAATCGCATGCCGCTCATGTGACGCGGTTGAATTAGCATTATGTGCCAGCTTAATTAAGCGCTGGGGCGATTTAAAGGGGTGTGCAGCATTAGAAGGGTAACTTGTTGTTTTTTACCACCTAGCTTATTTGCTAGGTGTTCGCTAAGTTGCTTCCCACAAAAAAACTTTTCATCCTGAAGGCCAAAAATTCATTAACGAATTTCGCCTTCTATAAAAGCCCACTTATAGTTGTGACGGGGCATGGCATGGTGACGACTTGAAGTGAACGCTTGCATTCGGATTCACAAGTGAGAAATAAGGTATGTCAGTTAACAAACTAGCTAGGTCTTACTCATAGTTCATATATTTTTTTTTAATAGTTTTTCTTAGATTTGCCGTTATATTCAAAAATCGAGACAAGTCAGTTGGTGGAATGTTATATATAATACACATGCTTCTGGTTAGTTAATTGTATCCAATTGAATTCTCGTCAAGAACCCCAGATGTCATGTGTAGCTGTTGTCTTCCTGGCTGTTTCTCGTAGCTAAGACCTTTCAATTCTCGAGTCAATCATTCTGTTTTGTAAGGTATATATGTCCCTCATATAGCATTTACCCTTAGCCCACTGACGACTAGAATGAAAACGGTCGTGCTCGTTTGTCTGCTCGGTCTGTTAGCGGCGTTACTCGCCGAGAACCCGGCGCAGACGGAGCAAGTCGACGACGAAGCCAGTCTGGAGTGCAAGGTGAGGGCGGCGTGAGAAGACGTCGACACTGACAAGCTACGAGGACGTGATGAATCGACAGAAGAGACACTGTGAGTAATACTGTCTTTGAATTTGCACACATTCAGTGAGCTTAGGGAAGAATATTGTGTGACGAAACGATTTTGAAGAAGTCAGCCATGCTCCAATTAATGTGCAAAGAATATTCATACATAAATATCCACCACTGTCTATAGCCAGGTACTCAGTTATAACGCCGAGTGAACTGGAGCAAGTTAGAGTAAACAAATTTGCCCAACATTCGATATAGCAGTATACGATTCGAACACGGGTTCACTTGAATGAGAGTCTGATGCTATAGCCACTGCAAGACTGCGCTCCACACAGACAACCAACTCTAAAACGTGTTAAATATTTCCTATTCGTTGAAGGGAATATAACCATATACAATTACATTTTTGAGGTATTATTTGTTGCATTATTATATAGAATTCTGATATGTTTTTGTATTTATCATCTAACACATTGGTGCAACAAACAAATGGTAACAGTTACCACCATTACAGTATATTGATCTTTTAACAAACAAATGGTAGCAGTTACCACAATTACAGTATTTTGATCTTTTAGTAAACAAATGGGAGCAGTTACCACCATTACAGTATTTTTATCTTTAAACAAACAAATGGCAGAAGTTACCACCATTACAGCATTTTGATCTTTTAAAAAATAAATGGTAGCAGTTACAACCATTACAGTATTTTCATCTTTTAACAAAAACAATTATAGCAGTTACCACCATTACAATATTTTGATATATTTAACAAACAATCAGGAGCAGTCACCAGCATTACAGTGTTTTGATCGTTTAACAAACAAACGGGAGCAATCACCACCATGAGAGTATTTTGATCTTTTAACAAACAAACAGGAGCAGTCACCACATTTACAGTGTTTTGATCTTTTAACAAAGAAACGGGAGCAATCACCACCATTACAGTATGTCTTTATCTTTTAAACAAAAAAACAGTAGCAGTCACCACCACCACAATATGTTGACATTTTAACAAACAAACAGGAGCAGTCACCACTATCGCAGTATTGTTTATCTTTAACAACCAAACGGTAGCAGTCATCACCATTACATTATTTTGACCTTTCAACAACCAAACGGTAGCAGTCACCACCATTACCGTATTTTGATCTTTCCGCAAACAAATGGTAGTAGTCACCACCTTTAGAGTATTTTGGTCTTTAAACAAACAAACAAAAGGCAACAGTCACCACCATTACATAATTTTAATCTTTCAACAAATAAACGGCAGCAGTCATCACCATTACCGTATTTTGACCTTTCAACAAACAAACGGTAGCAGTCACCACTAATACTGTATTTTGATCTTTCAACAAACAAACGGTAGAAATCACCACTATTACTGTATTTTCATCTTTAAAAAAACAAACGGGGGCAGTCACCTACGTTATAGTATTTTGATCTGTCAACAAACAAAACGTAGAAGTCACCACCGTTACAATATTTTGATATTTCAACAAACATGTGGTAGCACTTAGCACCACTACCACATTTTGATTTTTTAACAAACAAATAGTAGCTGTTACCACCATTACATTACTTTGACCTTTTAAGAAACAAATGGTAGCAGTTACAAACACTACAATAGATCTTTTAAGAAAACAAACGGGATCAGTCACCACCATTGCAGTGTTTTGATCTTCTAACAAACAAACCGGAGCACTTACCACCATTACAGTATTTTGATATTTCAACAAACAAACGGTAGCAGCCACCACCATTACAGTATTTTGATCTTTCAACAAACAACCGGGAGCAGTCACCACCATTACATCACTTTGATCTTTTCAACCCAATCCCTCTGGGGGCACGTATTTCTCTCAGGTAGGAGAAAGGTCCTCTAGAAAAGCTGAGCAGATAACAATATAATAAAATAACTAAAAGTAACTATGGTTGGTTGAGTTTTCAGAAACACACCATGGGGTAGATCAGATGCCAATGGTCAATGGAAGTGAACGACCATAAAAAGAGGTGATAACGTGCAGCAGACCCACCTGTCCTGATTGATCAAATAACTTGTCAACAAACAGCTTGATCTGGTCAAAGAGGATAGCCCAGATGGCAGCGTTAAGCTCGTGACCGTTCGGAGTAGTACGGGGAAAGATCCACAAACATTGGATAACACCCAAGGTGAAATCAGCACGGATAAGACTGCAACGACTCCAGCGAAAGGCAAAGAAATCAAGATATATTGCAAGTAGAAAGAAATATGTGTAAGCCAGAGCTGAAGTCGAGAAACAACAACGTCGTGCATATTGCGACTATGTGAATAACTTGATTGACACCTCTGACTCCGAAGACGACACTATGGACAGACCACCAGACCAGAAGAGGTTCTGGAACTGCATCAAGTCACTGCGTAAGGATACTACAAGTGTATCCAGTCTTCGAGAAAGCGGCAGGCTGTACTCAGAACCCAAGGACAAGGCACATATTCTAAACAGACAGTATAAGAGAAGACATTACAACCACCCCATCCATGGAAAGCACTCCGCTTCCACCAATGCCTGATATGTTGGTTACAGAAGAAGGTGTCCTGAAACTCCTGCTAAAAACCAATCCATACAAAGACACCGGGCCGGATGGAATCACGGCAAGAATCCTCAAGGAGTGTGCTCATGCCATCGCACCATTGCTCACTATCATGTGCAATAAGTCATTGGAAGAAGAATCCGTGCTAGTTGACTGGCGACATGCTAACGTGACAGCTATTTTCAAAAAGGGAAACAGAAACACTGCCGCCAACTACAAATCAGTTTCCTCATCTAGTCTCTGTTATAAACTGCATGAGCACATCGTGGTCAGCAATACATTGAAACATCTAGAAGAACATAAACTCCTCACTGACTGCCAACGTGGTTTTAGGGCATACTTTAGAAGTCTCTACCTACTCAAAGTACTTAGGCGTTGATCTGCAAAACGACATCTCTTCGGAACGAGACACAGTGAGCGATCAACAAAGAAAGCTGATGGGACTAGGGCTGTGTCGGCCGGGGTTTATTTCCAGGGATCGTTGGTTGCCGAATTGGCCTAGACCTGATACCTAAAAAGAGAACGGCAATTTTATTTATTTTCTCTCTCTCTTCTCTCTCATCTCATTTTGTATATTTTCGTTTTCTTCTCTTTTTTGTTTCCTCCAGCAATGAACCAATAGTTGTTTAATGATCAAGATTGTAATTCGTAAAACGTATTGAAATGTATTCCTAAGTATCCATGTGTACGTCAATTTGTACAAGAGTACATTTAATCAGTCCTTGTATTATGCAATTATGTTGATACACTGAGAATTATCAACTGTAAAACAAGGCATATGCTATTCTGATTTGTGACATGTAAATTTTGATGTTGATTATATTTATGGGGTGGCTCCTGTGCTAGCGATATTGTATATCTAAATGGGAGTCTCCCGACCTTATCGAGTACTCATGTTATTCATTGTGTATATATCGTATTTATAGGTCAAATAAACTGATTCTGAGTTCTGAGTTCTGAGTTCTGATCGGTCAACGTAATATACAGATACAGAGATATAGATCCATGTTTCTGAATATGTGGCCCAAACTTCTCGTTGTTGCATATCAGCAGCTTCAGTAGGTGACGTATGAACCTCGGGTGAAAGTATTGTGACAACAATATCAAACGTTTATGGAAAACACTGTGGCTAATAAAAGTAATGATTACACTGATCAGCTTAGAGTGAGGAAGCAGAAGTAATGCAACTTATAATATTGCCAAATATTATAAGACAACATACTGTAATGTTAAGTCGATAACACGGACGTATCACAAACACCACCAGACTATCGCAACGTTGAACTGACTGTAAAACAGCTTTATGGCGGAGCCACGTTTCACCCCAGAACGAGGCTGCCGTCAGCTGATCAAGTACATTAAATAAAAATAATAATAATAAGAAGAAGATAACTTCTATTGCGACTAAATCCTACTGTGGATAAACAAGGTTGTAAAGATACGTTTTTAAATGACGACGGAATTATGTAATATTTTTAACTGATCTAACACTAAGAGTTGGTGCAGCAACAAAAAAAGCCCTAGTTCCAATGTTAGTGTTGATTCTAGGAACAAAAAGTAGGTCAGACCTACATGATCGAAGCTGGATAGGTTTTCTTACAGGAGTAAGCAATGAATGCAAATAAGATGGTTGCTTACTGGACAGTGCCTGGTATGTAGTGGTACAGATCTTAAATATTATACGATATCGTACAGGAAGCCAATGCAAAGACTTCAAAAGTGGAACAGTGCGAGAAAAACGGGGAGATCTTGTAATTACCATTGCTGTACAATTTTGGACACGCTGAAGTTTTGTGATATCCTTGCTAGCGATATTATAAAGAAAGGAAATGCAATAGTCAAGTGTGTTGCTAACAAGCGCTGTTGCAATAGTTTTAGCAACAGAAAATGACATATACCGGCGAATACGGCGAAGATCACGAATATCATAAAAACAGCAGCGACATGTTTGAGATATGTATTGCCGGAAATTGAAATTACTACCAAAGATCACTCCTAGATTCCGCACCGAGGTTGCTGGTATGATATACTGATTCAAAGTACGCGTAGGGAAAAACATCCAGATTACTACGCTGCATTGGAGTACCAATTATGATCAATTCAGTTTTATTTGCATTTAATTTCAACTTGCTGTCAGTCATCCAGTGGAAGATATCTTGATAAGTTGGTTAAGGGAGCGATTTGTATCCGGGGTAGCCAACGAAATGTAGATCTGAGTATCATCAGCATAAAGATGATAATCCACATTATGTCTTTGTATAACAGAGTATAGTGGCGTGGTGTAAAGAGTAAAAAGCAAAGGCCCAAGAACAGAACCCTGGGTACACGCACCAAATAAAGCCGGCAGTGCAGCTGAATAGCAGTTCCCAATAGTTTGGTATCTACCAGTTAGATATGTAGAAAACCAGCTTAGGGATGTGCCAGATATGCCGTACCACTAGTAAGCGTTCAATGAGAATGCTGTGATCAATCGTGTCAAAAGCGGCAGAGAGATCTAATAAGGTAAGTGCAGTCACTTTACCATTATTAGTGTTCAAGTTAATGTCATTATGAACCTATAAGAGGGCTGTCTCTGTTGAATGAAACTGTCTGTATGCAGATTGTGACTCATTAGTTAAGACATTTGTGCTAATGTGAGACCTGAGACAACTTGCTACAACCTTCTCTAGTATTTTGGAAATAAAGCTGAGGTTAAAAATAGGTTTACAACTGTTTAGGCCTTGTTTAGGCAGACATGACTTCTTAAGAAGTGGAGTGCCATGAGCGTGTTTGAAATCATCAGGAAAACAGCCAGAGCAAAGTGATGCACTTGTAATATTTGTTATAGGTCCAATTAGTGTATCGAGACATGCTTTTAACAGTATTGTTAGAAATGGATCCAGTGCAAACAAATTATTTGGGGAGGACATAATTATTTTCCTAACTCCATCAACTGTTGCAGTTTTAAATGATACAAGTAGATAATTTCCTTGTGGAAAGTCCACACTGACATTACTTAATTAATGACGTGGGAAGCCGAAAGAATAATACTGATTTTGTTCTTAAAGTGAAGAGAACGAATCACATAGAGACTTAATTGACACATGATCAGGTAGCGATGGAGTTGGCCGTCTGTGTAGAATGTTATTGATGCAGTTCCATAACTGACGCGGAATATCAGATTTATTTATGACCATATTTGTATAAAAATATGATTTCGCTTTGGCCATTTGTCTGTTAC
This sequence comes from Paraescarpia echinospica, assembly GCA_020002185.1. Lineage (NCBI taxonomy): Eukaryota > Metazoa > Annelida > Polychaeta > Sabellida > Siboglinidae > Paraescarpia > Paraescarpia echinospica. The sequence continues at coordinate 18,998,159 of CM034539.1, read as the reverse complement.
AAAGGTTAAATTTCTTAGAATAGCGCGACATGTCTAAAGGCGAGCGTGATTTGCGCCGTACACGCGCTAAATAACGACGACGCTTTGTAGATAATATAATTTCGGAAGTCATCCATGGAGCCGGTGGCCTTTCTGACAAACATTTGGATTTTATAGGTGCATGTTTGTTAAGTAATGCATTGAGAACTTGACAGTACTGTTTATATAAGTCAGATAGATGTTTGTTTTGATCTGTGATATGGTCGGACATAAGGATATCAGCCATTAAATCTCTAATGGGGTTATAGAAACAATAATATTAGCATTGACAGTATGGTTGTCTGATAACGCATCTAAAACAGTAGATGCTTGGATATTATTACAAGTTGAACGGGTTATCTAGAGGTCAAGCCATAGGCCATGTATATGTGTCGAAAATGTAAAATGTTTTTTCAAATCAAATGATGCAAGAATATCATCGAACGTACTTGTAGTTGTAGAAGGTATATCCAAATGTAGACTAAAATCACAAAGAATATAAAATTCTGAATGAATAATTGCCAGATATTCCAACATATCCTGAAAGTATTCTAAGAAATTTGCCGGATGTCCTGGAGGGCGATATATACAAACAAAGTATGCGGAGAAAGAAGAATCTTAAATATCAGCACAGATGGATTTAAAACTGGATTACTCAGGGTTGGAGGATAATTTAACTTTGAACTGCTGTGATATTAGAAAGTCAACACCACGTCCACAGCCGAGTAAACGTGGTCGATGGTGAAAGGTGTAACCAGAAGGAGAAACGTCAGCAATGCATGCAGGTGTATCATGTGGTTTGAGCCAGGTCTCAGTTACAGCAGGAATGTTTATTTTCTTTGAAATTAATAAATCACAAAGTGAGGCTGTCTTATCTCGTACAGATCGAACGTTTCAAGTTGCCATCCGAATGTTTCGTCTAACAGCTGGCCAACGATTGAGACTTACATCTCCTGCTAGTAATACATTTGTTTGCTAATTTCAATATTGGCGTAGAGCGGGGGTTTGGCAGTAACTTTCTGTTATAACAAACTTGAAGAAATAGCAGACTAGGCAAACTCGAAATAGAATGATGCTTTCTACAGTGATTATGAAAAGCACATTAAAATGATTAGATGTCAATGGTTTGCATAAAACAAAATCTTTATCCCTTACAGCAACAGAGCAAGACAAGCAGAAAACACCCAATAAGAATAATGGTGATATAATTATGTTAGACTATTATCACATTCAGCAGAAATTAATAGATAAAAACCAAATAATTATATATCATATAAATCACAAATAATAAAGAATGTTAAGCCCTGAGCTAAGGTTAAGGCGTAAGTCCAAAAACTAAATTATATTTACAAGATCAGTAGCGTCTCAATTTTAACAATAAAGGCTACTTTATTTAATTATAAATGTTGAACAGGGGCCAACTCCGGTAACTAAATTGTGACTTACATGCCTACTAAGGATGGGGGAACTTTTTATATTGATTAAAATTCACTCAGACGATAGGCAGAAACTGACTGCAGTGTCAATCACTCAATGGCAATACCTTATAGTTCACAAATCAACTGCACCATAATTCCGTTTTAAATACCATTGTATTGTAATAATATAAAATGCCAATAATAATCTAAAACGTCAATAGAAAAAACCCACAGGCAGCATGTTTTGTAACTTAATAATTTAACATTGTAATATGTACAAAGGACAACATTAAAAAACTGAACATTGCCGACCGGCGAAAGTTAGTAACATAACACACCTTTGCGCATGCACAATGCAATCTACTATTATGGACAACGTGGAGAAGCAGTTTTACAATTGCCCCGCGTTACATTTGTGTCCGGTCTCCCCTATTTGGCACAGCGCGTTGACGCGTCGAATGCACCAGGCCGTGGCAGCGAGAATCACCCCTACAGGCAGCGCGATCTTTCGTACATTCACATTCGATTGATAGCTTATAGTGGCAACAATACCTCGCCTACATGCAAGTAGACTACCCGAAGGTTCCACGTACGGTGGATCATCAAACTACACAGAGCATACACATCCCAAGAGGCAGAGTTAGCACGACTCGTTTAATATTCTAGGACCATTTATATCTTGTTCGGCGGGGAGCATTTTGGAATTGTGAACTACGAACAGTGTACGTATGTCTATTATCTAACAAACGCCTCTCTTGTATGGATGTTGCCGTAGCGATGTGGTTAGGTTCGATCTTTTCTATTATCTACCCTTTGATGTGTGAAACAAACAATCTAACACATGTTTTTTTTGTTTTTTTTTACAAAATCAACCAGTCATTTACTTTGGATTAAAACTATATCCGGTTAAAATGAATGGCAGTTGAAGACGGCGGGTAAGCCATGTTATGATACGTATATAATATATATATAGACATCCTAGATCATATGCGTTGAAGCTGAACTTAACATTTTGCAGTGTATAAGAAAAGAGTTGTTATTATTATGAAACATCAAGCCATGGAAGGAATCTGCACTCAACCTCAAACCCCTGTCGGGGAAGAGGAGCTGTGATTTACCACTGTGCTTCAAAAGCGGAAGGAGTTTACTCTCGTCCGAACCATGGTTACCTAAACTAAATTACAACCAAACCTGTTATCGGCTGAATATTTAATGTACGACAATGATGAATAATGTCACAGCTCCTAAGGCAGGGACCGGGAACCTTTTTGAAAGAATGGCCAAGTAAGTGACTTGGGCTAGGTCAGCGGGCGACACATTTATTTCTTGATATGTCTTATAACTAGCGCAATCTTCGCGGAAAATGGTACATCATGTTATTATACGTAGATAATATATATATACATCCTAGATCATGTGCGTTGAAGCTGAACTTAACATTTTGCAGTGTATAAGAAAAGAGTTGTTATTATTATGAAACATCAAAGGCTAATTTTGAACACGTTCCTTACTAAAATACACATTACTCAAGGTTCACGTTGTCATCATGCAACTGACATTTTCATCAGATGTCCCAAGTCCAAGTGAATTTGACGAAAGGGATCAGTTTAAGAAATGTTGCCGGCGGTAAGTGCATTTGGTTGCAAGATACACCTATTTGGATGTCACTTTGAGTGCCACAGAGCCTCGTTACATTTTGGAGAACTTCATCTACACAACTTCCGGCGCATCGTTGACTATAACGGGCTGAAATATAAGAACAATTACAAACTCAAATATCTGTAAAACGCTGTGTAAACTTCCGTCTTAACAGCTCAATGAATGCTTCTGGTTCGTCTTCAAGAATGTTGAGAAATGCAATAGTTGTGTCTCCCACACAATTGCAACTTGACCTCGAAAGCGGAAACGAATTGAAGAAACAAACAAGAAGACTTCGTTGGTTCGATGATCTCGTCCCTTGAAATGAACATTCAGCAGATTGAGACGCGTGTTACAACCGGTAATGTAATAATCAAAAATGTTAATAATGCTAAGACAATGCTAATAATGTTAATAACGTAAGTGATGACGAGGGTAATAACTAATAATGATGACGAGGAGGAAGAAGATGAAGACAATGAAGGCGTAGTCTTAGTTATATGAAGGTGTTGATGATTATAACTATGATGATGACGACGACACCAATGCTAATGATGATGATTATGATGATTAAGATTATGACCATGAGTGTAATGATTAACATGATAATGAGGTCGACGACAATGACATCCTAACGGCTAACCATGCTGACACCCTGTTGACGTTCACTAATCATCATATGCTCAAATTAAGTGGTCTTCTCAAACAATTTAGGGGAAATCTTAAAATGCAATGTTACGGAGTGATATTATAAAGTTACTAGAAACTTAAGGGTAATGGATAATTTCAAAATAATAATGATAATAACGAACAGATGAACAATTAAGGGGTAATCTAACTTTAAAACTAACTTAATGTTAAGTGTAATTTCATTCGACTTCATTCTTATAAACAAACACCGACCACCTGTATTTTAAATATGCCTAATATTAAGGAATTATATTTAAAAATAACAATTATTTAAAAAGAATTATTTAAAAAGATGGGGTCATCTTCTCGAAAAAAGTTAATTAAATTAAGGGACTCCTCATGAAAAGAATGGGTCTTCTCAACAAAGTATCATTACAAAATATGTTAAAAAGTCATTAACACATTAACGGATCATCTCAAAACAATAACTGCTCTTCTCTCAATAAAGGGGTTTCTCTTAAAAGGTCATATAAAAAATGTAAATGTTCATTAAAATGATCAAGGTGTTCGTCTCAATAAATAAAAAAGATCATCATAAAATAATAAAGTCTCATCTCACAAATAATGAGGTCTTCTCAACTAAGTTAAGGGAACATTTCAAGATATACAAGTATTGATTAAAATGAACTGGCTGATCAGGTCAACAGATTCAGTGATCATCTCAAAACAATAAAGGGTCTTCTCATAAATAATAGGGTTTTCTCAAAATACATGATGGTGCTGTTTCACACACAAATGTAAACTTATCGTCACAATAAATTTGAAAAAACACCATAACATTAAATGGTCTTCTCATAAAATACAGAAATCTCAGAAATCTTAAGAGATCATTGTCAAAATAGACGTGTTGTTAAAATAATTGGTTGATCATCTCAACACATTAAGAGATCATCTTAAAAAATACGTAGCCATCTCTCAATAAAGGGGTTTCTAACACAAATTTGGGGGTATCTCAAAATGTAATGTTGAAGAGTGCTATTATAAAAAAATTAGAAACTTAAGGGTACTCTCAAAATAATAATAATAGTAATAATAACAATAAACATCAACTGAAATAATTACAGGGGTAATCTAAAAAAAACTTAAGTGTTATCTGAATCAACTAAAAGGGTCAAATAAATGAATAACTGGCACCTAATGTATTTTAAAATATATATGAGCCAACTTAAATAAAAAAATTAAAAATAGTTTTGGTGAGGTTAGTTTTATATGAAGCTAGCAGATCACCTCAACACGTGACGGGATAATTTCATAAAATCAAGCGGTCTTTTTAAAGAAAACGTTAATTAAATTAAGGGGTCATCTGATAAAAAGATGAGTCTTCTCAAAAAGTGTCATTATAAAATACGTAAGTAGTCATTAAACAATTAAGGAGCTGATCGGCTCAATACATTAAGGGCTGATCTATAAATGCACAGGGTCTTCTCAAAAAGGTAAATTATTATATTAAGCAGTATAACTAGCCATAAAAACAATCACGTTGATAGTCTCAATATATTAGGGGATCGTTTAATGAAATAATGAAGGATCATGTAAACACTTATCTGGCGGTCTGATGGTGCCTTATAAATAAGTTGTCACGTCATAAAAAGAAGCGGTCAGTTTGTGTAATTAAAGGGAATTGAATCATGTCCAAATTCATCGCAAAATACAAACACAAAGGGTAACCAAAATATATATTAGAGGATATATCAAAATGTAATGTTCAAGTTTGCTACTATAAAATTATTGGAAACGTAACGGGAATCTTGAAATAATAATAATAGTAATAATAATAATAGCAACCAATTGAAAAAAATTACAGGGGTAATCTAAAAAAGCCAAACTTCATTGTTATCTGAATCAACTAAATGGGTCATATTAATGAATAACGGAAACCTTATGTATACTAAAATATGCCTGATGATAAGAGATTATGTCATAAACAATTTAAACAAAACATTTTGAAATAGTTTTGGAAATTTCATTTTTATAACAAACTAGCAGATCATCTCAACACGTGAAGAGATCATTTCATAAAATCAAGTATTTTGTTCGAAGGAAACGTTAATTAAATTAACTGGTCATCTAATTAAACACATGGGTCTTCTAAAAAAAGTGTCGTTCCAAAATACGTAAGTAGTCATTAACAAATTAAGGAGCTGGTCGTCTCAACAAATTAAGGGCTGATCTAAAAATGTAGGGGTCTTCTAAAAAAAAATTATTATTTTATTAAGCAGTGTAACTAACCACGAAAAGAGTTAGTTGGTCGTCTCAATATATTAGGGAATCGTTGAGTGAAATAATGGGGTTCTTCCCCAAACAGGTAAGGGTTCATTTAAACAAACAAGGATTATTGAAACAATTATTTGGCTGGCTGATTGTGTCCTATAGATAAGTTGTCACGTCATAAAAAAAAGCGGTCAGTATGTGTAATTAAGGGAAACAGAATCATGTCCAAATTCATTTCACAATAGAAATAAAAATGGTCATCAAAATAAATTAGTTTTTTGCAAATGTTGGGGTTATCTGTATACATTAGTCGCATTTTATTATTAAATTATGAATATTTATTATGCTGATATAATGTTTAATTTATCGAGACGATCAGCTTGTTCGTTTTATTGAACATTTTGTATTTTTATATGACTTTTTGAGAAAAACCCTTAATTCACAGATTACCATTATTGTTTTGATACGATCCCTTGATGTGTTGAGATGATTAGGCGATTATTTTTAATTAACTCGTCTATTTTGGAAATAATCCATTAACTTTTTTGAGAAGACCCCTTAATTTTTTTAGATAATCATTAAATTTGATGAGACTATTAGCTCGTTTGTGTGCTAATAACTTCTAACATATTTTGTAACGATACTTTTTTAGAAGAACCATGCCTTGCATGAGATGTCCCCTAATTTAACTAACTTTTTTCGAGAAGACCACTTGGTTTTACAAGATGCCTATATCATGTGTTGAGATGAGCTGTTAACATTATAAAATGCCACCGTTTTAGATCATTCTTTAAAAATTGCTTTTGATATAATCCCTTAGTATTAGGCATACTTTAAAATACATTAGGTGCTCCTTATTCGTTCATATGATTGAAGTCGACTAAAACTACACTTCACTTTAACAGTTTTGTTATTATCCTTTTATTGTGTCAACTGTTCCATTTTCTAATAATAATAATTATTATTAGTTTGAGATTACCCGTTACCCTTAAGTTTGTAATATTTTTAAAATATCAATCATTAACATTGTATTTTGAAATTTCCTTTATATTATTGAGATGACCCCTTAATTTGATCAAATGATGATCAGGTATTTCATTTCTAAGGATGCTTTAATGATCCTTAAATATTTGTTTGTTCTGGTGACCCTTTTAATCACCCCCTCTTCTCTCCCACATTTTCTGATTCGGTCCTATTGTTTGCTGACATGTTGTTACTGCGTTACCTGGGACGCTATATGAACGGCATTCCGTGTGTTCTCCCAAAAAACAAACGGCTGACTTGTTTTGAGAATCCTTGTTAAGTATACTTTATTGAAGATCAACAGGATGTCAGCATGACTAGCCGTCATAGGGGTGCACGTGAGAATGACGATGATGTCGAGGAGAATGGTGAGGTTGATGACGTCATTCTCGTCGTCCTGATGATCGTAATAATAATGACCCTCATCCCCTTCATCTTCGTCATCATAATCATCACAGTTATCATAGTCATAATCATCATCATCTTCATCACTGAGACAACGTATATGTATATATGCGTATATACGTATATGTATATATATTAGAAAAAACTAGCTTACATTATTCATTGATTACGTCTTGTTGGCAAACTGTTAAAATCACATAATATTGGTCATCTATAAATTGCCTACATTCATTTCCCTGAGAACACAACTTTGACATTTCTTTGCCAATTACCGCGAAATGTTGGTTAATTGCATTAGCAATTTATTCATTGTAATTAAAGTCTTTGATGTTGACGACAAGCTTTTTAATATTGGGAATGTTCGTCTTTCCATTATTAATATATTTGTAACAGTAATTCATTATAGGGGAACGGCGTGCAAAACGGGCCCCTTATGCGAGATTTCTTATCAAGTTGACATTTTTCATTCTAATAAATTGTTCTCTACGAAACCATATTATTCATTTATCTTACTAGGTCTCTGCTAAAATTTAGCGTATTTCTGTTAGCATAAGTGTATCTACGGGTTGTTTCAGAACACCACCCGATTTTTGACTTGCTAAAAAGTTGCTCCCAAAACGGGCTTCCTGCACATCCATTTGTATTATTTAGCCATAATCACACATTTCGCAAACACATTGTGCATATTAGGACCTTGGCCAGTCAAGGTGTGCCCACGACGCATATTAGTCACATTCTATCCATTCTTCCTCGCCCTTACTGTCCGAAAACATTTGGTGCATTGTTGCTTCTGCATCCACTTGTCTCGCTTGTTTTTGAAGCTACGATACATCGCAGTAGCATGGCGAGCGATCGCTTCCTTCCCGATGTAGTTCCACTCATGTTGGTTTGATGCTCCTTCCGCGTTGTAGGATTTTATGTTACATTTTGTTCTCAATCGAAGTTGACCTTTATATGGCCTGAGCATGGTGATGCATATCTTTTGTCTGTTACTCGACTTTCACCTGTTGATTGATCTCCTGGCAGTATATGTGAGAACACTCACAACGGGGTTTATTATCATGGCTGGGTGACACATTCAACTTGACAACATACTTATATATTACCCTACGTGATAATATAATAATGTAATATGTATCAATACAGCTCATATTGACATTATATACATATAAAAATTAATGTATTAGTAATATTATCGTTTTGCTTAATAATGTTGTTATTATTATTGTATAACTGGCTGGGTAATATGTAATATCCTATGTAAACTAATTTAATACCATTAAACCTTACAAAATAAGGAGTGTGTATTGTATTAATAGCATATCGACGATAGCGAACCCGTGTTATCATAGCGGACATGAGGGCCCGTTTTGTGCGCACGTCACAGCCTCAGGTTGATAATCAATTTGAATACAAACTCTCCTTGTTTTTAAAATCTAAGATATCTATATATATATCATAGCATTTACTTTTGACTTATGCATACTACGTTAATTTCAACGCGCATAAAACGGAGATATGATATTTTGAAAATAGTGCTAACATTTTAAGAAAAGTGTGAAAAACATTCTCTTGGAAATCACCTCTTTGAATGTGCATTTCGCATTTCCAACCAATGTTCACTAGGGTCTATTTTTGTGTTACTTAGCAGTGCCATCACACATTTAGCTCTATGTAGTACAATAACGCCAAACGGCCGGGAGTCCGTTTTGGGCAGGGGGCCCGTTTTGCACGCCGTTCTCCTAATATGACTAATACGTTTGACACTTTGATGGAATGCGTTTTATTATCGACAAATGCAAGAGTACAACAATGTAACGCTGTTTCCTGTGCAATTGGTCACGCTACAGAGCGCAGCGCCCCAACCGAATTGAAGCAAAACATTGGCTGCAAAACCGCTGCTCCAGTGACTACAACGGTACTTGACGCGTATGCCAGTCACATCGCAGTCCGTTGGTTTCCGGACGGTCCTGCACATGTTTTGGTGGCCTCATTAATGCTTATGCCTGCATTTCGCACGGCCCCACCAGTTGCATTTGCAACGGCAACTGCCCTGGCAACTGCAACTGCCTCGTCTGCAGTTAATGCTACAGCCATCTGCAAAAGGAATTGCACAGAAATATCGATTCGGTTAACAAAGTGGCCGAGCTGTTCTATTAATATTAGCATAACACTTATTAACGCACTATAAATACTAGCTTTGCCGTTGCGTAGATTACATTTGCTATACTAACTAGCATACGTACGTCGAACTTGATATAGTATGTGGCTGACTTTTTATACATAATGCTTGCATTGCACAATAAGCAATCTTAATCAAATATCCTTAAATATTTAGACGCTACACTAATGACCGGGAGGCACTTTTCGCCTCCTCCCCCCAACCAGACCAGACTCCTTCCGACTGCAATGAATCCACCTCAATGACCTACACCGTATACACTTACTGGATGCCGACGTAACGTCATAATCACGTAAACTTGAACACGTTCGAATAAGTCAGACCTGCCATCAAGTAGCCCCAACTACAATCAAAGTACGTAGTAGAAATTTTTCAAGTTTACTTGATTACTTGATTTCACCCCCCCCCCGGTTTCCAGAATAGCGCAGTCGATGTCGGTCCGTGTAGTGCATTTACAGACTGTGGTCGGATGAAGTCTGTCTTGGTCTGGTCTGGTCTGGTCTGCTGAAAAGAGTTACACTCATTATTAAGTCGTCTAGTTAAATTCTGGTCTACTCAATCGATAGGGTAAGCTTTAATTAACACTAGCTACTGGAACACGGAAGTAAAATCCGGCGATCTGAATCAACCTATGTTATACTATAATGTATAATGCTTGCCTACAATAAATAATTATAAATGTAATAAAACTTTGCACGACTTACGTCCTCCCGTAGACCTCCTGTGTTCTTCTGTGGTGTAATCGTGACCAGAAACAAAATGAAACAACTAAATTTAGTTTGATGTAAAGTCAAATTTATATTGTCAAGCATAATATTATGATAACATGTATACATATATATATCAAAAATGTGTTCAACAGTACAAGATTGTCTTCTCTAGGAGCAACGCTTTAGGGCGCCGGCGCCCTCGGGTGAGCATAATATTAACAATGATTGCAATGTCAGTTTTCCCTATATATATTATATATTAATGGTTCGATTTCATAAGGTAAACTGTGTAATGCATGCACATTGTTATTGTGCAACATTTAATAGTGTACAGTTAGTGGAAAGTGTAGTTAGACTTACCTCTGGGAATCCTCCGCAGAATCGAAAGTTGGTCGTTCTCTCTCTTGTAGCGATCTTACAAGAAAATAGAAACGAAATTTGATCTTTGTCAAATTAGACTAAATATATGTGCATTTTGAGGATGTTATTCGGCGTGAGGCTGGGATATAATGAGATACAATTTCCGTTCTTTAAAATCCATTTTCAACGTACATGACTTCGGATCAAAGCACAATTCTACCTATATATATGAAATATTAACATTTAAATTATGTACTTCATACTCATCGCCAAAACACTTACCACTTTTACTTTACGCTTATTTTTCTAATGGCTATTTTGGGTGGATTTTTGGCATGAATTAATTGGTTTAAGTTTCTAGCAACTAGTCAGGCAATCATATATGACGACGACACGCTTCAATTGGTGTGCCAATAGACAGGTATTAGTCACCTCATTTTGGTGAAAGTCAATAGGTCAACGAACAGGTTGACAGTTTTAAGTAATATCATGGGCAGTCTTGGAATAAACAATAAATAGGCCAACACATTGCGTTTGAAGAATTAAAATGCCGCGGTTATCAAGTGAGAAATGCAACAACCTATCGGCACGTTTGGTTATGTTCTCACTTGTCATGTGTTGACTCCACCCACAGCGGACACAAGAAGCGAATCAGAAACTTAGATGTTAGAGGGGACTTCACATTCGTTACTTGGCTGCAAGGAGATCGTGCAGTTGTCGGTCGAACCGAGCGTGATGGTGTAAGCAGGTAGGTCTGCACACCATATAACTGTTGATTAACGGGAGTCACAATGCATATATGTCTTCTTCCTGTAGATGCCTTATTCACCTGATCTGATCCAGGCCAAATATATACGGAGTAAGCTTGAGAGGGGCATGTGTCGAGGGGTTCAGAGACCAACAAACAGGAAGTCGCTCATACAACCAATGCGCATTGCATTGCGCCTAGTGCAAAGCATGCATCATACAAGGTACTGAAGTGTGAATTTGCAAAATCGACATGCAGAACACACCTGACGTGCGCAGTAGTCGCTGGTCTTACTATTGTTATAATGCCAAATTTGTTTAGATATAACGTTATTCTTGAATAGCAACACCGTTATTATTAATATATTTATGAAACGAAGCTGTTTATAATGTAAATAAAATAATGGTGATTTCATTGATCAAAAGTAAAATAAAATATATGTCTTCAAAAACATACCGGATATATCGTCGCCGACTTCAGTCAGACTTTCAGAAGAATCGACATCCTAGTAAAACATAGATGCAACATTATGTCAGTTGAACACTAGCAGAATATCGCTCTAATACGTCTTTGTAATAATGTGTTGCTTTAATAAAGTAAGTGTTGACAACACGCATATCAAATGGACTTTCAAATTATTTAAATATGACATATACAACATATAAAGACTAGTGGACTATTAAATAACTGAAGAAGGTAATTGTATTTGCTAAACACAGTTATATTAGTTATTTATCGTTGCACGTTCGCAGGCGAAGACAAGTTCATATCAAATAAGTGAGCTTGTATAAACAGCTTATATTACCTTGTTTTCCAACTGAGCCGCAGTGTCATCAGACAGTGCCGGCAACGCGAAACACGCAAACAGAAGGATGATGACGGCGCGCATTGTCTGTAAAAGAACGTTAAATCCACATTATTTCTCAAGAGAAGAGTGTCTTTAAGTAAATTGTTCAAGTTTTAAATGTGCAATGTATAAACTAGAGCAAGAGTACTCTTACCTGAATCACACGTCAAGAGCTGCTGCAATAGTCGAATGAATTGAGAGAAAGGAGTTGGCCTTTTAACTAACTACAGCCAATGTCACGTGTTGCGTACTGCATGTTTTTTCTTGGTGTTAATTTTTCCACCAGTGCCAAAAACACCGTTTGACATTTGTACGCATGTTGAGAAAAGTCACGCGCAATTAGTTTTTACCTTCAAAAAACAGTTTAGAAAGGCTCCAGGCAGTGGTAGTGCAAATGATTTATAATAATTATATTCCTGGTGCCTGACGTGAACAGGTTTGGCAAATTCACGTTTTACACGCGACGTTTTTTGGAGTAAGAGTACTGCTGCCAGAAGACTGCAACTTAAACATTGAAGAAAACTACGATAGTGTCACATGTCTGGATTCGGTATAACATGATTATACCGCATAGGACGTCAATAAATATACAACTAAACAAGGGAACAACGTTCAGAACGGTCCCCTTAACCCAAACCGGCCCCAGCCCCTCTGGTGTTTCTGTAGTATACATCAAGTACTGTGTTATTTCGATTTATTGGAAAATCACTATAGAAAATATATTGATACGGTCTAAATGCTATGCTCAATTATGGACAAATATTACCGATCTTTATGTCAGGTAAGAATATTAAAACCGGTGGCGCTTTGCAAACTGAAAATCTACGCGGATTTTAGTTGATGTCATTCGCAACAGCCTGTGTTGATTAGACACAGAATGATCTATAAGTAAATTTAAAACACAAATCATTAGTTGAATTCAAAAGTAACAGTTTACTTTTTGTATGTTACTTTCTTTCCAGTAAATAATTGAACTTGTCTGTCTGTGAATAATAGTGTAATGGGCATAGTGGTTCTCTGTAATTTCAATTAATGTAATATGTTGTACAAAAGCAATATGAATATAAAAACCTGTGCTAATTCTCTACAGTACAATTGCCACGGTGTGTATCAGTAATTGTCTGATATGCTTAACTGTCATGTGATACTTACTGCATCAGGTCAAATGAGGGGACCACTTGCCGGGAGAGTCTTGTGCAGCGTTTCAATGCTGCGTTCTTATGTTGTGTTCCGAGGGTCACCATAATGCTGAATTTCCAGTTCGCCAAGTCGTATTCACGGTATACACGAGGTGATTGGAACGCAACATAACATTACAGTCCATCCACAGGCATGCTGTTTGACTATGTGACAATAGAAGTATCAGTGGGGCAATATACACCACAGGGACAAAGGATCCTGTAATTGACCCCAAGTTGTCAAACTCTCCCAGACAGTGACAGCACAGTGCACTGGTACTTGACTATGTGTATGCAGCTGTTAGTTGAACATGGCCTCATGATAGGTTCCAAATAATGCTGTTGACATTAGCGTTAGCATGAAGACTGCTGCAATTTCAGTGTTATTTTATTATCCTTTTATTGTGTCAACAGTTCCAATTTCTAATAATAATTATTAGTTTGAGATTACCCGTTACCCTTAAGTTTGTAATATTTTTTAAATATCAATCATTAACATTGTATTTTGAAATTTCCTTTATATCATTGAGATGACCCCTTAATTTGATCAAATGATGATCAGGTATTTCATGTCATTTACAAGATGATCTAGACAGGTTGATCAAATGGTCTGAAAAGTGGCAAATGTTGTTCAATTTTGGGAAATGTAAATGCCTTCACACAGGACATGGGAACGAATATGTAGAATATACAATGGGGGGAACTGTACTAAGTACTACTGTAAAAGAAAAAGACTTAGGGCTGACAATTACTGCTGACATGAAGGTTTCAGAGCAGTGTGGAATTGCAGCTTCAAAGGGAAATCAAATCCTTGGATTGATTAGGCGAAATATAGCATATAAAGAAAAAGAACTAATAATACCGCTGTACAAAACAATAGTTAGGCCTCATTTAGAATATTGTATACAAGCATGGAGGCCTTACCGCAAGAAGGACATAGATATGCTAGAAAGAGTACAGAGGAGAGCGACTAAAATGATACCAAAACTGAGGGATCTTAGTTATGAAAAACGCCTAAAAAATGTGGTTTAACAACACTAGAGACCAGGAGATTGAGAGGAGGTCAGATAGAAGTGTTTAAAATATTGAATGGTTATGAAAATATTAATAGAAATATGTTTTTTTCAGTTAAGAAAGATAGAAAGACTAGAGGACATGAAGTTACATTAGTGAAGGAGCAGTGTAGATTAGACATGAGAAAGTTCTCATTTTCACAAAGGACTGTGAATGAATGGAACAGATTATCTGATGATTGTGTGGGTGCTAGTAGCGTGAATATGTTTAAAAATAAAATCGACACATACCTCAGAAGGGCTGGATATATGTAGATAAAAGGGTTGGACTCTCGATAAGCCAAAGGGCTTCCTTGTCCACCTGCCATCTAGAGTTAATTCTCTGGATGGCAATCTTGTTAAATCTTGTTAAATCAAACAATAGGACCGAATCAGAAAGTGTGGGAGAGAAGAGGGGGTGATTAAAAGGGTCACCAGAACAAACAAATATTTAAGGATCATTAAAGCATGCTTAGAAATGAAATACCTGATCATCATTTGATCAAATTAAGGGTCATCTCAATAATATAAAGGAAATTTCAAAATACAATGTTAATGATTTATATTTAAAAAATATTACAAACTTAAGGGTAACGGGTAATCTCAAACTAATAATTATTATTAGAAAATGGAACTGTTGACACAATAAAAGGATAATAAAAAAACTGTTAAAGTGAAGTGTAGTTTTAGTCGACTTCATTCATATGAACGAATAAGGAGCACCTAATGTATTTTAAAGTATGCCTAATATTAAGGGATTATATCAAAAGCAATTTTTAAAGAATGATCTAAAACGGAGTCATTAAGATGGCATTTTATAATGTTAACAGCTCATCTCAACACATGATATAGGCATATTGTAAAACCAAGTGGTCTTCTCGAAAAAAGTTAGTTAAATTAGGGGACATCTCATGCAAGGCATGGTTCTTCTAAAAAAGTATCGTTACAAAATATGTTAGAAGTTATTAGCACACAAACGAGCTAATAGTCTCATTAAATTAAATGATTATCTAAAAAAATTAAGGGGTCTTCTAAAAAAAGTTCATGGATTATTTCCAAAATAGACGAGTTAATTAAAAATAATCGCCTGATCATCTCAACACATCAAGGGATCGTATCAAAACAATAATGGTAATCTGTGAATTAAGGGGTTTTCTCAAAAAGTCATATAAAAATACAAAATGTTCAATAAAACGAACAAGCTGATCGTCTCGATAAATTAAACATTATATCAGCATAATAAATATTCCATAATTTAATAATAAAATCCGCTTAATTTATACAGATAACCCCTACATTTGCAAAAAACTAATTTATTTTGATGACCATTTTTATTTCTATTGTGAAATGAATTTGGACATGATTCTGTTTCCCTTAATTACACATACTGACCGCTTCTTTTTATGACGTGACAACTTATTTATAGGACACAATCAGCCAGTCAAATAATTGTTTCAATAATCCTTGTTTGTTTAAATGAACCCTTACCTGTTTGGGGAAGAACCCCATGATTTCACTCAACGATTCCCTAATATATTGAGACGACCAGCTAGCTCATTTCGTGGTTAGTTACACTGCTTAATATAATAATAATTTTTTTTTAGAAGACCCCTACATTTTTAGATCAGCCCTTAATTTGTTGCGACGACCAGCTCCTTAATTTGTTAATGACTACTTACGTATTTTGTAACGACACTTTTTTTAGAAGACCCATGTGTTTAATTAGATGACCAGTTAATTTAATTAACGTTTCCTTCGAAAAAACTACTTGATTTTATGAAATGATCTCTTCACGTGTAGAGATGATCTGCTAGTTTGTTATAAAAATGAAATTTCCAAAAATATTTCAAAATGTTTTGTTTAAATTGTTTATGACATAATCTCTTATCATCAGGCATATTTTAGTATACATAAGGTTTCCGTTATTCATTAATATGACCCATTTAATTGATTCAGATAACAATGAAGTTTGGCTTTTTTAGATTACCCCTGTAATTTGTTTCAAATGGTTGCTATTATTATTATTACTATTATTATTATTTCACGATTCCCGTTACGTTTCCAATAATTTTATAGTAGCACACTTCAACATTACATTTTGATATATCCCCTAAGTTGTTTGAAAAAATCCCTTTATTGAGAGATGACTACGTATTTTTTTAAGATGACCACTTAATGTTTTGCGATGATCAACCAATTATTTTAAGAATACGTCAATTTTGGCAATAATCCCTTAAGCTTTTACAGAAGGCCCCTGTTTTTATGAGAAGACCATTTAATGCAATGGTGGTTTTTCAAATTGATTGTGACAATAAGTTAGTAGTTTTTAATGAAAGTTTACATTTTTTGTGAAACAACAATATAATGTATTTTGAGAATGCAATATTATTTATGAGATGAAACTTTAATGTTTTGAGATGATCCCTGAATCTGTTGATACGATCAGCCATTTCGTTTTAATCAATTGTTATATATTTGAAAAAATGTTCCCTTAAATCATTTGAGAAGATTTTTTATTTGTGAGATGAACCGGTATATATATTATGTATGTGTGTGCTCGTGTCTGTGTGTGTGTGTCTGTGTTGATTACAAATAATCGGCTTATCATCTCAACATATTAAGGATTCATATCAAAACAATAATGGTCATCTCTCAATTAAGGGGTTTCCTAAAAAAAAATCATACACAAAATATAAATGTTCAATAAAACGAACAAGCTGATCGTCTCGATGAAATAAAAGATCATCTTAACGTAATAAATATTGTATAATTTAATAATAAAATCCGCTTAATTTATACAGATAACCTCTACATTTGCAATAAACTAATATATTTTGATTACCCTTTGTGTTTGTATTTTGCGATGAATTTGGACATGATTCAATTCCCTTTAATTACACAAACTGACCGCTTCTTTTTATGACGTGACAACTTATTTATAAGGCACCATCAGACCGCCAGATAAGTGTTTAAATGATCCTTTTTAAAATGAACGCTTACCTTGTTGGGGAACACCCCCATTATTTCATTAAACGATCCCCTAATATATTGAGACTATCAACGTGATTATTTTTATGGCTAGTTATACTGCTTAATATAATAATTTACCTTTTTGAGAAGACCCCGTGCATTTATAGATCAGCCCTTACTGTGTTGAGCCGATCAGCTCCTTAATTGTTTAATGACTACTTACGTATTTTATAATGACACTTTTTGAGAAGACTCATCTTTTTATCAGATGACCCCTTAATTTAATTAACGTTTTCTTTAAAAAGACCGCTTGATTTTATGAAATTATCCCGTCACGTGTTGAGGTGATCTGCTAGCTTCTTATAAAACTAACCTCACCAAAACTACTTTTAATTTTTTTATTTAAGTTGGCTCATATATATTTTTAAATACATTAGGTGCCAGTTATTTATTTATTTGACCCTTTTAGTTTATTCAGATAACCCTTATGTTTTTTTTAGATTACCCCTGTAATTATTTCAGTTGATGTTTATTGTTATTATTACTATTATTATTATTTTGAGATTACCCTTAAGTTTCTAAAATTGTTATAATAGCACTCTTCAACATTACATTTTGAGATACCTCCAAATTTGTGTTAGAAACCCCTTTATTGAGAGATGACTACGTATTTTTTAAGATGATCTCTTAATGTGTTGAGATGATCAACCAATTATTTTAACAACACGTCTATTTTGACAATGATCTCTTAAGATTTCTGAGATTTCTGTATTTTATGAGAAGACCATTTAATGTTATGGTGTTTTTTCAAATTTATTGTGACGATAAGTTTACATTTTTGTGTGAACAGCACCATCATGTATTTTGACAAAACCCTATTATTTATGAGAAGACCCTTTATTGTTTTGAGATGATCACTGAATCTGTTGACCTGATCAGCCAGTTCATTTTAATCAATACTTGTATATCTTGAAATGTTCCCTTAACTTAGTTGAGAAGACCTCATTATTTGTGAGATGAGACTTTATTATTTTATGATGATCTTTTTTATTTATTGAGACGAACACCTTGATCATTTTAATGAACATTTACATTTTTGATATGACCTTTTAAGAGAAACCCCTTTATTGAGAGAAGAGCAGTTATTGTTTTGAGATGATCCGTTAATGTGTTAATGACTTTTTAACATATTTTGTAATGATACTTTGTTGAGAAGACCCATTCTTTTCATGAGGAGTCCCTTAATTTAATTAACTTTTTTCGAGAATATGACCCCATCTTTTTAAATAATTCGTTTTAAATAATTGTTTTTTTTAAATATAATTCCTTAATATTAGGCATATTTTAAATACAGGTGGTCGGTGTTTGTTTATAAGAATGAAGTCGAATTAAATTACACTTAACATTAAGTTAGTTTTAAATTTAGATTACCCCTTAATTGTTCATCTGTTCGTTATTATCATTATTATTTTGAAATTAGCCATTACCCTTAAGTTTCTAGTAACTTTATAATATCACTCCGTAACATTGCATTTTCAGATTTCCCCTAAATTGTTTGAGAAGACCACTTAATTTGAGCATATGATGATTAGTGAACGTCAACAGGGTGTCAGCATGGTTAGCCGTTAGGATGTCATTGTCGTCGACCTCATTATCATGTTAATCATTACACTCATGGCCATCATCTTGATCATCATAATCATCATCATTACCATTGGTGTCGTCGTCATCATCATAGTCATAATCATCAACACCTTCATATAACTAAGACTACGCCTTCATTGTCTTCATCTTCTTCCTCCTCGTCATCATTATTAGTTATTACCCTCGTCATCACTTACGTTATTAACATTATTAGCATTGTCTTAGCATTATTAGCATTTTTGATTATTACATTATGTTCATTTCAAGGGACGAGATCATCGAACCAACGAAGTCTTCTTGTTTGTTTCTTCAAATTCGTTTCCGCTTTGGAGGTCAAGTTGCAATTGTGTGGGAGACACAACTATTGCATTTCTCAACATTCTTGAAGACGAACCAGAAGCATTCATTGAGCTGTTGAGACGGGAGTTTACACAGCGTTTTACAGATATTTGAGTTTAGGTGAAGTTCTCCAAAATGTAACGAGGCTCTGTGGCACTCAGAGTGACATCCAATTAGGTGTATCTTGCAACCAAATGCACTTACCGCCGGCAACATTTCTTAAACTGATCCCTTCCGTCAAATTCACTTGGACTTGGGACATCTGATGAAAATGTCAGTTGCATGATGACAACGTGAACCTTGAGTAATGTGTATTTTAGTAAGGAACGTGTTCAAAATTAGCCTTTGATGTTTCATAATAATAACAACTCTTTTCTTATACACTGCAAAGTGTTAAGTTCAGCTTCAACGCACATGATCTAGGATGTCTATATATATTATCTACGTATAATAACATGATGTACCAGTTTCCACGAAGATTGCGCTAGTTATAAGACATATCAAGAAATAAATGTGTCGCCCGCTGACCTAGCCCAAGTCACTTACTTGGCCATTCTTTCAAAAAGGTTCCCGGTCCCTGCCTTAGGAGCTGTGACATTATTCATCATTGTCGTACATTAAATATTAAGCCGATAACAGGTTTGGTTGTAATTTAGTTTAGGTAACCATGGTTCGGAGGAGAGTAAACTCCTTCCGCTTTTGAAGCACAGTGGTAAATCACAGCTCCTCCTCCCCGACAGGGGTTTGAGGTTGAGTGCAGATTCCTTCCATGGCTTGATGTTTCATAATAATAACAACTCTTTTCTTATACACTGCAAAATGTTAAGTTCAGCTTCAACGCATATGATCTAGGATGTCTATATATATATTATATACGTATCATAACATGGCTTACCCGCCGTCTTCAACTGCCATTCATTTTAACCGGATATTGTTTTAATCCAAAGTAAATGACTGGTTGATTTTGTTAAAAAAATAAAAACAAAACATGTGTTAGATTGTTTGTTTCACACAGGTGTGCCATCAAAGGGTAGTTAATAGAAAAGATCGAACCTAACCACATCGCTACGGCAACATCCATACAAGAGAGGCGTTTGTTAGATAATAGACATCCGTACACTGTTCGTAGTTCACAATTCCAAAATGCTCCCCGCCGAACAAGATATAAATGGTCCTAGAATATTAAACGAGTCGTGCTAACTCTGCCTCTTGGGATGTGTATGCTCTGTGTAATTTGATGATCCACCGTGAAACCTTCTGCATATTGTTTCCAACACCACGATGTCCGAAAAAGGGCTTGAACAGAATGTAATGCAGTAACCCGGGGTGGGTGCTGGACAAGTTGGACCAACCGAGTTGAAATGAACAACCAGTGCATTTGTGAGTGATTGTTTCAACAACTGTCTATGCTGGACACAATACTTGACATGATCACTTGGTAACTAACAATGAAAAAAGGGAAACATATTGATAATAATCGTAGTGAAACATGAGGTTACCAATGATATGTCTGCATGTGAACCCTACGACTGAGTTCCGTTTGTTATGTTAGTAAACTGACTGCTACAAAAGAAACACAGTTTACCCATGGCGACGGGTACTAGAACTGAAAACATTCAAATACTTGGCTGTTTGATCAAAACAGATATAAAGATCACCTCAATGTCAAGTTGGCCTAGGGACTTAATTCGTGCTTGCGCAGCAAACGGAACACGCGACTAAGTATTGGAATAGTGTGCTTTTTATGAATTTCTTTGACTGGCGATGTTCTTTGACACGTCGGTTTAAAACTTGCACCTTACATCAACAAAAAGAAAAAGAATACGTTTCACTTGCGCGTCAAACAGGATCTATAGCGCAGATAACATTGAACTTCCTTGTGTTTTTATATCAATTGAGTACGACATTTTCGGAACTACGAAAATTCCGAAAGATTGTATGGCCTATTTAGGATACAGACTAGCTATAGGCCAGCAGGGCATATTTGTTGAATTTCGGGATGTTTTGTTAAGTTGCTTGTTATCAATTTACATACATTTGAGTGGGTCCCCGGGAGCTCGGGGCTCTGGAGCACGTGCCCTTGTCGCCCCCATGTAAGGGGCGGATCCAGAGAGGGTAGTTTAAGGGGCCAAAAACTTCCATTGTCGGCCGACACAAATTCATATTCGGTGGTCTGAGCCGGACGTTCAGCACGTCTCAGCTGCCCTCGTGCTTCTGAAAAAATACAAAAGGGTCTGTTGCACGGCAAATTCCAAAGGTCTAGAGGGGCCACGGTCCCACATAGTCCCCCTGGGTCCGCCTATGCCACTGTGTGTTCCCTTTGTGTGTATATATTTTGGTTAGCCGACTCCCGCGGTTTTGGTAATCGGGAAAAGATCTCGCTAGAGCGACAAACAGTGGCGCCACATTACGGAACTTGGGTAATTGAGGCTCGTGTATGGTTGTTATAGGAAGTGCTGCCGTCTTTCGGATACCATAGTGATAATTTGTACAAGGAAGTAGAGATACATTAAATACTTACTCTTGTGAAAATATATATCTTAATTCAGGCTCATGGGCTGAGGTGCGATGGGCCGTACGCACCTCTTCCCTGCTGAAGCAAAAGAGTTTCACAATGGGGAATTCAATAACACCCCCTCCTTCCCCCCTTCTTCCGGGCCGATGTTATGTCTAACTTTTATGTCTAAATGTCTACAATTGGAGAAGTTGTTAATAACTAGGTTTTCTAGATGTAGGCCTGTCTAGTTGTCGCCTATATCAAACCACTAAATGATCAATTTATTCGGCACGCTGCGTGCAATTTAAGCGAATATAATATATGCGGCTTGATCTGTAATCTTTAGCTTTCTCGAGTCCTACGTACGTGGAACCTTCGGGTAGTCTACTTGCATGTAGGCCAGGTATTGTTGCCACTATAAGCTATCAATCGAATGTGAATGTACGAAAGATCGCGCTGCCTGTAGGGTTGATTCTCGCTGCCACGGCCTGGTGCATTCGACGCGTCAACGCGCTGTGCCAAATAGGGGTAACCGGACACAAATGTAACGCGGGGCAATTGTAAAACTGCTTCTCCACGTTGTCCGCAATAGTAGCTTGCATTGTGCATGCGCAAAGGTGTGTTATGTTACTAACTTTCGCCGGTCGGCAATGTTCAGTTTTTTAATGTTGTCCTTTGTACATATTACAATGTTAAATTATTAAGTTACAAAACATGCTGCCTGTGGGTTTTTTTCTATTGACCTTTTAGATTATTATTGGCATTTTATATTATTACAATAAAATGGTATTTAAAACGGAATTATGGTGCAGTTGATTTGTGAACTATAAGGTATTGCCATTGAGTGATTGACAATGCAGTCAGTTTCTGCCTATCGTCTGAGTGAATTTTAATCAATATAAAAAGTTCCCCCACCCTTAGTAGGCATGTAAGTCACAATTTAGTTACCGGAGTTGGCCCCTGTTCAACATTTCTAATTAAATAAAGTAGCCTGTATTGTTAAAATTGAGACGCTACTGATCTTGTAAATATAATTTAGTTTTTGACTTACGCCTTAACCTTAGCTCAGGTCTTAACATTCTTTATTATTTGTGATCTATATGATATATAATTATTTGGTTTTTATCTATTAATTTTTGCTGAATGTGATAATAGTCTAACATAATTATATCACCATTATTCTTATTGTGTGTTTTCTGCTTGTCTTGCTCTGTTGCTGTAAGGGATAAAGATTTTGTTTTATGCAAACCATTGACATCTAATCATTTTAATGTGCTTTTTCCTAATCACTGTAGAAAGCATCATTCTATTTCAAGTTTGCCTAGGCTGCCATTTCTTCATGTTTATTATAATAGAAAGTTACTGCCAAACCCCCGCTCTACGCCAACATTGAAATTAGCAAAAAAATATATTACTAGCAGGAGATGTAAGTCTCAATCGTTGGGCAGCTGTTAGACGAAACATTCGGATGGCAACTAGACACGTTCGATCTGTACGAGATAAGACAGCCTCACTTTGTGATTTATTAATTTCAAAGAAAATAAACATTCTTGCTGTAAATGAGACCTGGCTCAAACCACATGATACACCTGCATGCACTGCTGACGTTTCTCCTTCTGGTTACACCTTTCACCATCGACCACGCTTAGTTGGCCGTGGAGGTGGTTTTGACTTTCTAATATCACAGCAGTTCAAAGTTAAATTATCCTCCAACCCTGAGTAATCCAGTTTTAAATCCATCTGTGCTGAAATTTAAGATTCTTCTTTCTCCGCATACTTTGTTTGTATATATCGCCCTCCAGGACATCCGGCAAATTTCTTAGAATACTTTCAGGATATGTTGGAATATCTGGCAATTATTCATTCAGAATTTTATATTCTTTGTGATTTTAGTCTACGTTTGGATATACCTTCTGCAACTACAAGTACGTTTGGTGATATTCTTGCATCATTTAATTTGAAACAACATTTTACATTTTCGACACATATACATGGCCTTTGGCTTGACCTCTAAATAACCCGTTCAACTTGTAATAATATCCAAGCATCTACTGTTTTAGATGGGTTATCAGACAACCATACTGTCACAGCTAATGGTAATGTTTCTATAACCCCATTAGAGTCGAAACACAATGTGTCTTACAGAGTCATTCACAGGATTGACATTACAGCTTTAATGGCTGATATCCTTATGTCCGACCATATCACAGATCAAACCAAACATCTATCTGACTTATATAAACAGTACTGTCAAGTTCTCAATGCATTACTTAACAAACATGCGCCTATAAAATCCAGATGTTTGTCAGAAAGGCTCCGGCTCCATAGATGACTTCCGAAATTATACTATCTAAAAAGCGTCGTCGTTATTTAGAGCGTGTACGGCGCACATCACGCTCGCCTTTAGACAGGTCGCGCTATTCTATGCTATGTCACCTCTGTAACAGACAAATGGCCAAAGCGAAATCAGATTTTTTATACAAATATGGTCATAAATAAATCTGATAATCCGCGTCAGGTATGGAACTGCATCAATAACATTCTACACAGACGGCCTACTCCATCGCTACCTGATCATGTGTCAATTAAGTCTCTATGTGATTCGTTCTCTTCACTTTAAGAATAAAATCAGTATTATTCTTTCGGCTTCCCACGTCTTAAGTTACGTAATGTCAGTGTGGACTTTCCACAAGTAAATTATCTACTTGTATCAATTAAACCTGCAACAGTTGATGGAGTTAGGAAAATAATTATGTCCTCCTCAAATACATGTTGTGAACTGGATCCATTTCTAACAATACTGTTAAAAGCATGTCTCGATACACTAATTGGACCTATAGCAAATATTATAAGTGCATCACTTTGCTCTGGCTGTTTTCCTGGTGATTTCAAACACGCTCATGGCACTCCACTTCTTAAGAAGTCATGTCTGCCTAAACAATGCCTAAACAGTTATATACCTATTTTTAACCTCAGCTTTATTTCCAAAATACTAGAAAAGGTTGTAGCAAGTCATCTAAGGTCTCACATTAGCACAAATGTCTTAACTAATGCATACAGACAGTTTCATTCAACAGAGACAGCCCTCTTATAGGTTCATAATGACATTAACTTGAACATTAATAATGGTAAAGTGACTGCACTTACCTTACTAGATCTCTCTGCCGTGTTTGATACGATTGATCACAGCATTCTCATTGAACGCCTGTTAAAGTGGTACGGCATATCTGGCACAGCTCTAACCTGGTTTTCGACATATCTAACAGGTAGATTCCAAACTATAAAGATTGGGAACTGCTATTCAGCTGCACTGCCGGCTTTATTTGGTACATGTACCCAGGGTTCTGTTGTTGGGCCTTTGCTTTTTACTCTTTACACCACGCCACTAAGCTCTGTTATACAAAGACCTAACGTGGATCATCATCTTTATGCTGATGATACTCAGATCTACATTTCGTTGGCTACCCTGGATACAAATCGCTCCCTTAACCAACTTAGTGATTGCCTTCAAGATATCTTCCACTGGATGACTGATAGCAAGTTGAAATTAAATGCAAATAAAACTGAATTATTCATAATTGGTACTCCAATGCAGCGTAGTAAACTGGATTTTTTTCTCTACGCGTATTTTGAATCAGTATATCATGCCAGCAACCTCGGTGCGGAATCTACGAGTGATCTTTGGTAGTAATTTCAATTTCCGGCAATACATATCTCAAACATGTCGCTGCTGTTTTTATCATATTCGTGATCTTCGCCGTATTCGACGGTATATGTCATTTTCTTTCTATTGCTAAAGCTATTGCAACAGCGCAACACAATTCCTTCCTTTATAATATCGCTAGCAAGGATATCACAAAACTTCAGCGTGTCCAAAATTGTATAGCAAGAGTAGTTACAAGATCTCCCCGTTTTTCTCGCTCTGTTCCAGAAGTCTTTGCATTGGCTTCCTGTACGATATCGTATAATATTTAAGATATGTACCATTACACACCAGGCACTGTCCAGTAAGCAACCATCTTATTTGTATTCATTGCTTACACCTGTAAGAAAACCTATCCAGCTTCGATTATCTAGATCTGACCTACTTTGTGTTCCTAGAGTCAAAACTAACATTGGAATTAGGGTTTTTTCTGTTGCTGCACCAACTCTTTGGAATAGGTTCCATCTTAGTGTTAGATCAGTTTAAAACATTACATAATTCCGTCGTCATTTAAAAACGTATCTTTACAACCTTGCTTATCCACAGTAGAATTTAGTCGCTATAGAAGTTATCTTCTTATTATTATTATTTTCTTTAATGTACTTGATCAGCTGACGTCAGCCTCCTTCTGGGGTGAAACGTGGCTCCGCCATAAAGCTGTATTACAGTCAGTTCAACGTTACGATAGTCTGGTGTTGTTTGTGATATGTCCGTGTTATCGACTTAAGATTACAGTATGTTGTCTTATAATATTTGGCAATATTATAAGTTGCATTACTTCTGCTTCCTCACTCTAAGCTGATCAGTGTAATCATTACTTTTATTAGCCACAGTTTTTTTCCATAAACGTTTGATATTGTTGTCTCACAAATAAATCAACCAATATGTATATCGTTACGCTATGGGCAACAACATTGCAAACAAATGTCTTGTTTGGCTTTCCATAACACATATATTGAATGGACTGGCATCTATATATGGAAAGCCAACACAAATAAAATCTTACAAAAAACGAACATATTCAATTGACAGTTTACGTATGTTTTCCTTTCCTGACAAAATTGAGGTTCCCCATGTTTGATTTTGGCTGGATTTTTTCCTTACTGGACATCTTAAAACAAAAATTGTCTTTTTAACTAAAATGTGTGGGTTTGGTAAACATTTTGTCAATTTCTACTGAACTAATTGTCTCTACAGCGAAATTAAAGCCGAAAGTGTGAAATAAAGTATATTTTCTAGTGGTAAATGTGTAATATACAACGTAGCGTAAAAACACTATACTTGAATAAGATACTGCTCCTGTAAACCCGGAACGAAACAAGAGAAAGAAACTGTCCTTTTGTCTGACTTGAAACGAAGACAGGAGTGGTTGCGTTGGCGCGTACTCCGTGTTTTTCGTGGTGCTATTTTGGGGTCACTGCCAGTTTGAGACAATGGGCAATAGTGGATGGATTGGTTGAGACATTAATTGATCGGTTGACATTTGCTTGACATTTCAAAAAAGTTATGTTCAGTCTGTTTTTATATTTAGGAGAGAAATTAAAAAGACTCCAGGCAACGGTATTACAAATGAGGTATTTCAGGTGCCATGCATGTTTTTAAACGCGAAAATGTTAACAGTCAAAATAACAACCTAAGCTTTGAAAAAACATATCAATTACAAACACGCGTCTAATCGTGGGTAACGTCACACCGTTAATGAAATACAAATCACAAATTTTGATAGAAACAAAATTAATTTGTTTCATCATAAATGTGTCGAGGAATTTCGGTGTTGTGATATTCGTGAAACTTTCCACGATGAGCGCACGCACGGGAGGGACAGATCAAAGACATCACACACATCACTGACATCACACACATCACACACATCACACACATCACACACATCACAAACATCACACACATCACACACATCACAAACATCACAAACATCACACACAGCACACACATCACACACATCACACACATCACACACATTACACACATCACACACATCGCACACATCGCACACATCACACACATCGCACACATCGCACACATCACAAACATCACACACATCGCACACAGTGCACACATTGCACACATCGCACACATCGCACACATCGCACACATCGCACACATCGCACACATCGCACACATCACAAACATCACACACATCGCACACATCGCACACATCACAGACATCACAGACATCACACTCATCACACACATCACACACATCACACACATCGCACACATCGCACACATCGCACACATCGCACACATTGCACACATCGCACACATCGCACACATTGCACACATCACAGACATCGCACACATCGTACACATCGCACACATCACACACATCACACATCACACACATCACACACATCACACACATCACACACATCACACACATCACACACATCACACACATCACACACATCACAAACATCACAAACATCACACACATCACACACATCACACACATCACACACATCACACACATCACACACATCACACACATCACATATATCACACACATCACAGACATCACACACATCGCACATATCGCACACATCACAAACATCACACAAATAACACACATCACACACATCATACACATCACACACATCACACACATCACAGACATCACAGACATCACACACATCGCACACTTTGCACACATCGCACACATCGCACACATCGCACACATCGCACATATGAGTAATGCTTCACACAGCAGTGTCTATGTCATCCGTATGGACGATTATGAAATACTGACAGTGACATGTCTGAAAAAAGTAGGATTATAACGTAAAGATGTGAAAGTCGAACCACTGGATCAGCATGAATACCGTACAAATGTTACAGTATGCCAAGGAATGGGAAAACAGCGAAATTATTATATTGATAAGGAAAGCAAGATCAACCCAAGTTCATACAGAATAATATAAAACACGCACGTTAAAATAAATTAGATGAAACATTAAAGTGTGATATTGTTTTGTTGATCACGAACCCATGGCCAATATTATGAGCAGACACATCATGATACGTATATGTTCATACAGTGTATGGCGGTAACGTCCACTGCAATTCGATTATGTGTTTTGAACGGGCAATTTTCAACACTCCTTATCACCGACGACATTCAGTCCATAGCCTTATGAGTACATGTAATACAGCTTTGCCTTAAGTTGACCAATAGTGGTAAACTATTTGATAACAGTGAAATGACATCACCGTGTGTACGAAATGCTAGCCCCACAAATAAGTTCACTTATAAAGGTAACAGTGTGTTTCAATACGAACCACACCGAGAGGGAGGTTCACTTTACATTGGACCAACAGCGTCAGTAACCTCGTTGTCGAAAAGACACCATCCTCCAAAAACACACTCATAATCCAAGAACGATGTTTACTGGACGGAGTTGAGTTGTTAGGGTGTTTGAAAAAAAAACGATATTACAAAAAGGCATACAGACTAATTATTAACAGCAGAACGTTATGTGTCGGTAAGCAACAAAAGGTGCGGCATGCCGGTGACATTTCACGCCTGTAAGAGATGAGTGATTCCACTCGGTGAAAACATAACCGTTCAACACAAAAAACTAACACGCAATTTAGACATTCGAATTCAGCAATTACTTTCAACAAATCGGTACTACCTTTAACATTCTATTCCGATTTAACTACGTCACACACTGCTGACATTGTCTTTGTCTGGTAAGCATGTCATTCGCATTAACGTACCTAATTAGATTCAGCAGTTCGTTGTAGAACATCTTTCGTGACCAGACAACTCGCATTATGTTTTGATTGAATTTTATGTGTAAAGTTGAAAGTTGCAACGATAATATAGTTCATCATACGCCATCACAGTGAGCTATAGAATAGTGTGGATATTATCACATAATCTCATTGTCGTTCTTCTGGAGAAAATAATAGATCTCTCTCAATTGAAACTATATGAGAATATTTCCGACATGACGAAGAAGTCACATATATACATTGTTAATAGCAAACGCAATAAAATGCATAGAACTTCGTTGGTTGACAGAAATTATAAGTCTTCCAGCTAAGTCACCAGGAAATATAAAAAGGGGTTTGCCAAATGCGAACAATCTAAACGTTAATGAGAAAACCACACTGATTCATTGATTTTGAAAGTCTGGTGGCAAACAGCCAGACAAATCAGTTGAAATAAGTTCCATTTGAATGTGTGAAATCGCCCAATGCCTTTTTTTTTATCAATAAGACTATTTTGTGCCTATGACCACCTCGCACTTACGTTACTGGTCGTTCAGTTCGTTGGATGACTGTGTTGACGACGTTTTGTTGCCGTCTGACATTTACTCGAGCGGTCGTTCCGCTTCGCTGTTTCACACCTGATACATCAAAGCAAACACTGTATCGGAATACAAAAGAGTCAAAGTTAAAATAGTCAAATAAATTACTGTGTAGACGAAATTCTCTGCCTGTGGTTGCGGTCGATGGTAGCAATTGTTTTTTGTAAGTCGATGACGACGTTTCTGAGTTCTGTTTTTGAGTCTGATCAGTAATTCTCCAAAAAGGGTAATGCACAGCAACAATATAGTTTGCAATCCCAAGAAGTGGTGCGTGCCAATAATTTTAACATTCAAGTTCCTGAGAGTATCTTCGTTCGAAACCACTTCCTGCGGCTGCCGTTTCGAAACTTTGGCAATGTCGATCACCCCAATAAAACTGTGTATTTCGAAAAAAGATACTAAACCCGTTGGTCCCCTCTACCGGATTTATATTCCAGGGAAGTCAACTATCCCACACATAATCACTGATCACTGATAAACCGTTGTCGTGGACTCACATAACCAATGCACTCAATCTACAATAACTCATCGGGGCGCTGCATTAGCTGGTGCGATACCACTTGCTCTAGTAATGGAGTTGATGCCATCAGCGACTTGTCACAGTATTATTGCTATTATTGTTGTTATTGTTAATACTGTTGCTATTGTTATTATTGTTATTATTATTACAATTGAAGTAATCAAAA
Organism: Paraescarpia echinospica; assembly: GCA_020002185.1. NCBI lineage: Eukaryota > Metazoa > Annelida > Polychaeta > Sabellida > Siboglinidae > Paraescarpia > Paraescarpia echinospica. The sequence goes on along the minus strand of CM034539.1, from coordinate 18,967,506 downwards.
TGTACATTGTGTTTGTAAGGCGAGCCTGAATTGAAACTGAGTTAATTCAGAAATCGGAGACAACTCCGTTCCCTTTTGGGCCGTTCGCGTGTAGTCATTGTCTGGCGCATGCATGCACTGTTCGGTCAATGGCGCTGTCGACATCCTCCACTGTGCACGGATCGTTCAGCAATCGACAACCGAAGAGATGAGCCATTGTCTGGTGTTCCCAGAAATCGCACATGCTCTGCTTCACGTCAATAAAACGCTACTTTGAAGGACTATTCTCGACCGACCTCTGTGCGATTACATTAAAGTGGTCGCCCACGGAGCCACGTTTGGTCAGATACTAGTAGAGATACAGTGGTTATAATCCAATTTTAAAACTGTACACGTGTTTATCATTCAAGTGTCTGTCCACTTATCCAGTTCAATACAGCTTAATAGTAATACATTTTTATTTCCACAATAATATTATAATACGTACATGATTTTATGTTTAATTGTATTCACAATTATTGTAGAAAAGGAGAGAGCAGAAGTTTAACACTTATGAAGTACTTTCCCCTTTCAAAACAGTAATCACAGTTCTAATACATGATCAGTTTGAATAATTATAACACAATGAGATTTGCACATTCGTCAGGTATAGTCGAATCCGTTTTACCGCTCCGATATTTACCGATATTATCTACGATTTTCAAACGTTTCTTTCGTTCATAAATGAACAAGGCACCAGTATAGTGACATTGGAATATAACCCATGGTTCTAGTTGCGATCTGACCTACCTAATCCAAGTTTATGACAAATTAGCTTCCTTAACTACCAACCAAAAACCTACAAAACAAGATGGTGAGCTAGTACACAACTGCTATAAAGCGCGCGAAACCCAAACAACCCCTAAATCAACTCATATAAATCGGAGCATTCTACCAGAGTGTTAAAAGTTTATTATAATCATTATAATCAATCTATTTATAGACCATCATATATCAACATGAAATAAACAGTAAACACAATATACAATAAACTATGTACCAACAGATGACTGCATAGACTGCACACATTGACACAGTAAAATATCTGCCAAATATCGTGTTAGCTCGGGTTCAGTTGGACTCATGACCCAGCGTAAACTGATTCACCATACACACATGTAAATATATACTGTCTTAATGTCATTAAACTGTCCAGAAGCAAATTTAAGCATTTGGTCAACAAATGTAAAAAAAATAAAGAAACTTTTATTGCTGATTCCATTGCACAAAAGTTATGTCAAAAATGTCATCGACAGTTCTGGAAGGAAATTAAGAACCGTACGATCATTGACGTTAAACTTCCGACGAACATTGATGGTATACATGGTGAAGTCTGTATTGGGTCAATATGGAAGCACCACTACGAAAATGTATTTAACTATGTGAAGGATAGCCGCTTTGACAATGTTCACTTTGATTCAATCAATGACAATAATGGAATTACTGTTGATGCAGTTGAAATAATGGGTATTATTGATGAATTATCAAGCAATAAGTCACCAGGTCTGGATAGTATTACTGCAGAACACATCAAGTTCGCCGATGCTCAAATCGGGGTGCTATTATCTACCCTAGTGACCTCTACAGTATTATGGTGTATGGTTGTGTTCCGAAATTAGTCTCATAGTCTGTTATTGTACCGGTTATTAAAGATAAAAATTGACGTGTAAATGACAAAGGTAATTGCAGACCAATGTGCCTTTCTAACATTTGATCCAATATAATAGATCATGTGATATTCAACAGAATGGAAACGTACTTGCAAACTACGCTTGAACAGTTTTGATTTAAGCCAAACACGGAACTTAGATGTGTGTGTTTACATTTAAGGAATTATTAAGATTTTACACTAAACATGGTTCAGCTATGCATGTTGCGTTTCTGGATGCGTCAAAAGCATTTGATCGAGTGAATTGATATTAACTGTTCCACTGGATTATTATAGTCATTCCACCACCACGCAGACCCAGTACAGATAGGACGACAACTGATCTCACTCTTCTGCAATGCATCATACTGTCAGGTGATGTCCAAGTAAACCCAGGCCCCACTTAATCTCACACATGTAAAAAAAAAATAAAATCCTATGAACCCAACCTAACGTGTAGTGACTGCAACAGGACATATCATATCAAACGTGCTGGAATATCCACACTTGACTACAATAACACCTACTGAACAATAAACACACCATTGTTCCAAGTGCTCGGCATCTTCTATTTCTACATCTACTTCTACCTGGTTAATCAGCATAGTCCATAAGTATGCATTTTCTCGCCGATGTGTGTGTGTATACATATAAAATTGTGCTGTGCCAAATGTGAAGATGCGAGAAAAAGTATATACAAAGTGCGAGTAAAGTATGAACGAGGTGAGAGTAAAAACACAGACCACGGCTTAGAAGTGTGAAACAACCGCTCCCCTGAAGGCGTGGATGGTTGTAGCTATCAACACATACCCGGGGAGGGCGTTCCACCGGAAGACAGTGCGTGGGAAAAAAGAATTACTGTATACCTGAATGCGAGCTGCGATAATCTGATATTTATTAGGATGATAATATCTTGTACTGGTGGGGAGCATTGGGGCACGGTAGTGGCTACCATTGATGGCAATCAGTTGGTTTTGGACCCGATACATCAAGAGGAGGCAAGAAAGTTGGCTTCTTCTCTCAAGCCACCCTGTACCATATGTCACAGGGAGGTCCTAAATAACCACCATGCAACACAATGCGACAACTGCCCAAACTGGTTACACATACATTGCTGTAAAATAAACGTTAACGAATACAAAAGATTAATTAATTCATCATATTCGTGGGTTTGCCTCAAATGCGATACTGTCAACTTCTCAAATTCCTTCTTCAGAAACGCAAACATTACATTTTTTGCAGCTAATTCTTTTGATCCATAGGATAGTGGCAACCACAGACATAATGAAATGCAACCCAACATAGCCGAAACTCAAGATCCAGTGTTTGGGCCAAATCCCCGAAATGCATCAACCCCTGAACGACCTTGGAAAATCAAAGGAAACATACCCAGTTGTATTCTGATAAACACTAACAGCGTCAAGAGCATTGAAAAGACAACCCAACTAAAGGCAACAATCCAGTCAAACAATCCCGACATCACATTCCTAGTCGTAACTAAAATAAATGAAAACTATCCCACATACTCATTTCTACCACCAAACTATATGATGCTATCAGAAAGGACAGACATGTCCATGGCGGTGGAGTACTGCCAGCAAACACAACAAACAACTAAAAATAATAAGTGAATTTGGATTACAAAACAATGAATGACCCTACACGAATCGATTCTGGCCGTATCCTTGACCTAATACTCAGTTCAAATCCGTCCACAATCGTCAACAGTCACACCACTCCCGGCATGAGTGATCATGAAGCCGTATCCTTCAGTGTCAACCTAAATCCATTTCGCAACAGAAAACCAACAAACAAAGTATTTCAATACAAATCCGTAGACTGGGGAAAACGTAAAGACGGCATAACCCAATTAACAACAGAATACTTTGACATGGACCCAAATTCACGAGACATTAACACAAATGGGATCTTTTTTTGTACATAATTTGCCACACTGATCAACAATAACATCCCTACTTGCAACACCAAAGCAAAAACCAACCTCCCCTGGATAAAACGGAAAATAATAAAAATGCAACGGAAACGCAACAAAAACTACAAAAAAAAGCAATCTGGATTCAATAGCGACTGTAAAAAGTTCAAATAACTCAGATAGCAAGACAATAAAGCTGCAGCGAAAACCTTACAAAGATTACGTAAACAACAACATTTGGGACAGCTTTAAAACAAACCCTAAGCAATTCTGGTCATTCATCAAAGCAAACAAACCAGAAACATTGGCATACTTGCATGTAAACGAACAACCAATCATCCATGATCATAACAAAGGAAATGCACTGAACAACCAATTTAGTTCCGTTTTCTCCCAAGAAATCTATCCTATCCCCCATCAAGCACCTTCCTCTTACCCTAATATGCCTACTACAGCTGGAGTAATCAAGCAACTGGAAAATCTATACCAAAACAAAGCTACTGGCCCAGATGAACTCCCAGCCAGAGTTCCTAAAGCAACTGCAGATGAAATGGCTCCCATTATAACACACGTCCTCCAACAGTCATACAACACATGCAAACTCCCCGACGACTGGCTCCAAGCAATTGTGACTCCAATAGACAAAAAGCCATCAATCTGACCCCGCAAACTCCATACTAATATTACTAATATGTATCCTCTGTAAAGTCATTGAACACGTAATTCTAAGTTATATGTGGAAACACCTGAACAAACACAACATCATCCTCCACTTTCAACACATATTCCAGACAGGACTGTCATGTGAATCTGAACTCATCGAGATAGTCCGTGACTGGATGACTTCTACGGACAACAAGACGCAAATATATGCAATCCTCACAAACGTGTACTATCCAAACTAACCTCCTACGGAATAACTGGAAACACACAAAAGTGGATCAAATCATTTCTGTCAAACCGCAAACAGAGAGTCTGAGTAAATGTAGTTCTTTCGGACACAACAGATGGTACATCTGGTGTTCCACAGGGATCAGTCCTAGAACCAGTCCTCTTCCTACTCTACATAAATGACATAAACGAAAACATCGAATCTAATATACGCGTCTTTGCAGACGACAGCATTAGATATCGTAAAATCACCTCCGAAACCGACCATGTCATTTTTCAAACTGACCTGATCCAACTCCAAACATGGTCTGACAAACGACAAATGGAATTTGACATTTCTAAATGGGTCCCCCTCCCAATAACAAAGAAACTGTGCATGCGCACGCACGCAACTATACTTGTATTGCTAATATGAGACGGATTGCAAAATTTGTCTTTCTGTTAAATACAAACAGCAATTTTCAAGCCATTTTGTCAGGCATCTAGCCGATTTCCTCTTCGGCATGCCGTTAACACGCAGGAACGCACAAGCACGGACGCACACGCACACGCACATGCACACCCACACACACACACACACACACACACACACACACACACACACACACACACACACACACACACACACACACACACACACACACACACACACACACACACACACACACACACACACACACACACACACACACACACACACACACACAACCACAGAAGCACACGCCATCGTGACGTCTCTTAGGTGCTATTCATATTCAAATATCTACACTGTATACAGCGAGATACTCATTTTTATCGCTAAGTGAACTTCGGCAATGTTGAGTGAATGAACTTGTCTAAATTTCGGCAAGATTGAAATCCCGTCTACTATTAGTAGCCTTAATTTTGTTAGTAACTATCTTTGATGCAAGAAACAGGTTAAACTTTGACATTTGTCAGATAAATGCGTACGGGGAACCCGATTAAACAACTGCCATGTCAGGTAAAACATATTCATCACTGATTTAATCTTAGACTTCTGGTGGCCTGGACATGCTTTTCTTACACCAAGAGAAAACCTCGTTATCCAAGCTTTCAAGCTAGACGCTTCAGACAAAGAAGAAGAGGAAGTTCATTGACGAGATGGCGTCACCAAATAAAATATGACATTCGACTCCTGCAGTTAACAACAGAGCAGTTTGTTGTAAATAAGACAAGACAGCGGGACGTAACATCCAGGAGGACAGCAAAATGACAAATTGGCTTAAGCATTTAAGTCAAGTTAAATCTCCCTGTGTCACGCATCTGCCTCGTTTCCTTTGGGCGAGAACCAACACGTAACATGAATGCTAATAAAAAGCTTTGCTCTTCGTAATTTTCTGTGTAGCCATGTACGTCAACATAAAAAGTAGGTTACCGAATTCAGACAACATACATAACGTTAATGTAGGTCTTACACTACATATGTTTCTAAGGCGCCGAGACCGGTGAGGGGGATTACGGATGGCTGACCCCCAAAAATTGAGAAGGGTCTGGAGATAAGATTATACCTCAATATTTATAGAACTGTTGTGCATTTTCTTGCGTAATGTTTGTTGGTGGGGCTGGATATAAGATTATCCCCCAATATTTATTGGTTCAATTAAAGATTTTGGAGAGCGTGAAGATAGGTTTCGTTGGCGAGACTCCAGCGGGAGGTGCAAATCGAGGTTTCGGATAGCCTGAAAAGCTTTAAAAATTGTGAACATCGCTGCTACAGCGAAGAAGATGAAGTTATGGCGGCGCGGCAGCGAAACATCTTGACCACCCCCTCCCCGTTTCCAATATTAATTTCGTTCCGGCGCCTATATGTTTGATAAATCTTTCATACTTGTTGTGTTAAGGTAGTATATATATATATATATACTACCTTAACACATAGTATATATATATATATGTTACCACGTGTCGCCTACACACGTAGATGTAACGTTTGTTCCATTATAAATTCAATCATAGTCACACAAGATTCGAAGATTGTTTAAAACAAAATACGAAAAGAACTCTGACGTATTTCCCTGAGTTTTAAATTATGACATGTACGCGAGGGCTGTGGAGATTACCGAACTATTGATTAAAATATTCGTCGAGGCATCCGTCGTTTCATATGTGTAAGTATCCTCATATTAGTACGCTAACGAGTAAGTATACCGTGCGAGGTGCTCATGGATGTCTACTTTCCATGTCCATTCGCGTCCTTGGAACATTGGCTTATGATTGAATATTTGGCGATGTGCTTTAAAAAAAAAAGATATGTACTTATATGAGTGGACAAATTAAGTACTTACTATATATATATATATATATATACATATATATATATATATATATATTTATATTATGATGAGTATTGAAGACGCCAATGTAGTAATATGTTGATGTAAAAGAGTAAAGTCCAGTCCTTATGACTGCTGAAAGCGATTTACACTTTACTCACTGGCAGACCTATTCCATAGTACACCATGTTGTCTTCTCTGGATAGAATTCAGCCACGCTGCAATTAATGTGCGAAGACTATTTATACACACCACTATCAACCACTATATATAGCCGGATATTCGTTCATACAATTGAGTGAACTGGAGCAACGTACAATGAACGAACTACCACCAAATGACATACAATATATAATAATAATTACGGAAATTGGTTGGTGAAGAACGATTTACTCCGCCTCTAGAAGATGGTGTAAGTACATTATAAATATGCTTAGAACGACGCGGTGCTGCTGGAGTTATTGTGGGTCATATCCTTTCCTACGGACGAAAAGGTTGCCGTCACACCTGGTAACTTCTGAAGTAGCGATTCGGTGCATCTTCGTTGACACCATTTAGGTATATTACACATTTACACGCTCACATCCCGTTGTACCACTACTTGTTGCTTGAAGTTGCCTGTGTGGAAAGAAAGTGCTCACGCGTGTACTGTAGAATTGCCGGTACCCAATTTCTGAGAAGGGGTGTTCGTTGGTTATAATCTATATCCAACGTATCACATGGTTTAATGTAGTAATAATAATATTATCCAAACACCCAGGTAAATTCAAGTAATGTCTACAGTTCAGTATTGATGGCTAATATAGAATAGTGTGTTATACTAAGGAACTATGTTCCTTCAGACTGAAACCGTGTAGAGATCATGTATCTGACCAAAGACACTAGATTATATAATAAAGCCCACTCTACTGTATTGCTCATGACGCTGGTTTACGGTGAACTGTGTTGCCGTAGTACCTTTCAATTTTACATATAAAAAGCATTCGAAACATAAATATAATTGTTTAGCCACAAAATATTTCGCCATGGTTCGCTGAAAACTCGAATATGCGAGCGCCGCTTCGTACACTTACACACACACATACACACACATACACACATGCACATACACTCTCTCACTATCTCTCTCTCTTTCTCTCTCTCTCTCTCTCTCTCTCTCTCACACACACACACACACACACCCACACACACACACACACACACACACACACACACACACACACACACACACACACACATACTCACATACTCACATACACGATCACGAATATATATATGTACCCAATTGGCCAACGTCTCCAGTTAAACCACAATATATGGAAATTTAGAATGTAAGGATAGAAGTAAGAATGTGGTTGGCACAAGGGTAAGTAAGGGAAAGTTCTTATCGTGTGTGTGTAAGTAGCTAACTAACTAACAAATAGGCTAGTGAAGGCACTCAATGAAAAGCAACCACGAGAGCATACATGATTCATAAGCAGTTACTCAACGACAGACCACATCCACGTCGTAAACCAACTGAAGGAGAAGTGACGAGAATATAATACCCCGCTCTGCATTGCGTTCGTCGACTACGGGAAGGCTTTCGACTAGGTGCAAACTCAAGCAACACTGACCTCGCGTCAAGAACAGGCTACAGAAGAGGTGTACACCAAACTCCTGAAAGACATCTACTCCACTAGTTCGATGACAGTCCACTTATACAACGAAAGCAGCAATATCAACATCAAGACTGGAGTACCACAAGGTGACACTATTTCGCACAAGCAACACTCGAAAGCATATCCGGAAGACTGTCATGGGAAACCATTGGCTTGAAAATAGACGGAGAATATCTCAGTCATATTCGCTTCGCCGACGACATAAACATATGCGCTACTATACGGCAAGAACTACAAAAAAGCTGCAGGAGTTAGCTACCAAACGTAGGCTAGGTAGAATGGTAACCAGGTAGAATATAGAAAATTAATGGAATATGAAGTAGATTGGCTAGCTCAAACATCGCCCATCTAGTCGACAAAATTATTATCTGCTACTGGATATAATTATCGTCGTGTCCTAACTTCGTGCATTGCGTAATACTGTGCCAACGTCATATTGGGAATTTTAAGTCAGTTTGTTCAACTCCACCTGAGTCGGTGCTGTGGGTAAAAGACATATATTGAAATGGCAGATTACCTGTAGCTGTACTTCATAATAAACCTGGTTGAAATGTCATCATCATAAAATTGTTATGTTGGAAAATGTACCTACAAAATTGGCAATGACATAAATATTGTTATGTTTCTTTACTGTTTTAGCGATCATTCACACTGGTAAATAGCATAGCATTTTAAATGACATGTTTTAGTGTAAACGTGATAATAATTTTGTATACATTTTTACAGTACAACCTTTTATTATTTCTGTTTTTGGTGACCAGTGATTTCGCCATAACCAAATATTTCTTTTATAAATGATATAACATATTTTTAAGTAGGTTTGATATGTTGCGAAAGAACAGGTTTGTGCGTGACTGAGTCTATATACAAAGACTGCTGAGAAATACAACTGCAAAGGTTGTTTTATCATAATTTGTTGTGCACATATTTGTGTGAGTATCAAACATTTAAAGTGTAAACAATTGAACTTTAGGTAAATAGTTTCCATGCATCTGAGCAAAACTTTTTGTGTGGTTAGACACTGTAATTCATGCTAACGTTAACATGTATGCCCCCTTCTTCAAATTGAGTACAGTTGGGGGATGTTTGGAGGGCTATAATGACTTTAACTTGAACATTAATAATGGTAAAGTGACTGCACTTACCTTACCAGATCTCTCTGCCGCGTTTGACACGATTAATTACAGCATTCTCATTGAACGCGTATTAAAGTGGTACGGCATATCTGGCACAGCACTAAGCTGGTTTTCTTCATATCTAACTGATAGATATCAAACTATAAAGATTGGGAACTGCTTTTGAGCTGCACTGCCGGCTATATTTGGTGTTCCCCAGGGTTCCGTTCCTGGGCCTTTGCTTTTTACTCTTTACACCACGCCACTAAGCTCTGTTATACAAATACATAACTTGGATCATCATCTTTATGCTGATGATACTCAGATCTACATTTCATTGGCTACCCCGAATACAAATCGCTCCCTTAACCAACTTAGAGATTGCCTTCAAGATATCTTCCACTGGATGACTGACAGCAAGTTGAAATGAAATGCAAATAAAACTGAATTGATCATTATTGGTACTCCAATGCAGCGTAGTAAACTGGATGGGTTTTCCCTACGCGTATTTTGAATCAGTATATCACGCCAGCAACCTCGGTGCGGAATCTAGAACTGATCTTTGATAGTAACTTCAATTTCCGACAACAAATATCTCCAACAGGTCGCTGCTGTTTTTATGATATTCGTGATCTTCGCCGTATTCGCCGGTATATGTAATTTTCTGTCGCTAAGACTATTGCAACAGCGCTTGTTAGCAGCATACTTGACTATTGCAATTCCCTCCTTTATAATATCGGTAGCAAGGATATCACAAAACTTCAGCGTGTCCAAATTTGTCTAGCAAGGGTTGTTACAATATATCCTCGTTTTTTTTGCTCTGTACCACTTTTGTAGTCTTTGCATTGGCTTCCTGTACGATATCGTATACTGTTTAAGATTTCTACCATTACATACCAGGTACTGTCCAGTAAGCAACCATCTTATTTGCATTCATTGCTTACTCCTGTAATCAAACCTATCCAGCTTCGATCATCTAATTCTGACCTACTTTTTGTTCCTAGAGTCAACATTAACATTGGAACTAGGGCTTTTTCTGTTGCTGCACTAACTCTTTGGAATATGCTCCCTCTTAGTGTTAGATGTAAATATTACAAAATTCCGTCGTCATTTAAAAACGTATCTTTACAACTTTGCTTATCCACCGTAGCTCCCTAGCGCCTTGACAAATCTGTTGACAACTGGAAAACTACTTATGGATTTTGAGATTGACCAAACCTTTTGTCTTGATGCGCTTCTGAGCTTGGTTTCCAAGGAATTAGGCGCAATAGAAGTTATGTTATTATTATTATTATTATTATTATAATGAATTGGTTCCAAATGTATTTTTGTCACTCACACCAGCCTACTATCAATGTTTAAAACAGTTCGTTCTATGTTTTACATTACATTTACATCCCACGTCTCCGTCAGTTTTGCGTGTATCGGGCCGACAACTCGAATGTGACCTACCGGGCCCATTTGTATGGTTCGAATATTGAGAAATTTCATAATATGTCAGCAATACTTTTTTAGATTTCATTGCAAATAATTTGACGATGTATATGACTGCCTTTTTCTCCGGGCAACGCCGGGTAACTCTGCTAGTTGGATATAACATATGCATAACATTAACAATTACATGTGAAACATTGTGTTGAAAACACATTTTGTTTTGTCTTGTTGACAAATTAATACAATCATGTCAATGTCATAAAGTAGCAACCTTATGATATTTGTAATTTTTTAATTATGTCATCTATAAAAATGTCGCTGGATGTATGCAGAAAGTTTGAATAGTTTTAAAGTTATTTACGTTTTAAAATCCTCAGCGCTTAACATGCACCAGGTCTATCAGCCCCGTGAGCTCTGCTGCTTCTGGCAAACGACACACTGCAACAATTCGTGGAGTTCCACGGAATTATATTTCATTGTACATGTAATTATTCTATGTATAAATGTACATTGTACATGTAATTATTCCATGTATAGATGTGTCACTCGGCGTAAGCAGACAAATGTATTCTTTTTTATGTTAAAAAATTCAGGACGCGTAACCAAAGCATTTAAATTACCAAGCAGAGTCACTTAGCGATCCGCTATTTTGAATTTGAACTGGTAGCGTATACTATATCATTACATTCACACATGAATAACAGAGGGCGCTGCGCGAGTGACTATGCTTGGTTATTGAAATGCCTTGGCGTAACCCAGCTGCCTGTTGCTGGTTACGTCAGTTACACCTTTGAGCGCGTGCGATTTCTAACAAAAGGTTGTCCTAACAACTGGGCTAGTGACCAGTCAAAATTTATTAATGCGGGTAGGCAGAACATTTGGGATGGGTTTGGGGTGTCCGGAAATCAAATGTTGGGTATTTGGAGTTTGGTCCATTTTCACTGTTCATAATATGTCAGCAATACTTTTTTAGATTTCAGTGCAAATAATTTGAAGATGTATATGACTGCCTTTTTGTCCGGGCAACGCCGGGTAACTCTGCTAGTTGGATATAACATATGCATAACATTAACAATTACATGTGAAACATTGTGTTGAAAACACATTTTGTTTTGTCTTGTTGACAAATTAATACAATCATGTCAATGTCATATAGTAGCAACCTTATGACATTTGTAATTTTTTAATTATGTCATCTATAAAAATGTCGCTGGATGTATGCAGAAAGTTTGAATAGTTTTAGAGTTATTTACGTTTTAAAATCCTCAGCGCTTAACATGCACCAGGTCTATCAGCCCCGTGAGCTCTGCTGCTTCTGGCAAACGACACACTGCAACAATTCGTGGAGTTCCACGGAATTATATTTCATTGTACATGTAATTATTCTATGTATAAATGTACATTGTACATGTAATTATTCCATGTATAGATGTGTCACTCGGCGTAAGCAGACAAATGTATTATTTTTTATGTTAAAAAATTCAGGACGCGTAACCAAAGCATTTAAATTACCAAGCAGAGTCACTTAGCGATCCGCTATTTTGAATTTGAACTGGTAGCGTATACTATATCATTACATTCACACATGAATAACAGAGGGCGCTGCGCGAATGACTATGCTTGGTTATTGAAATGCCTTGGCGTAACCCAGCTGCCTGTTGCTAGTTACGTCAGTTACACCTTTGAGCGCGTGCGATTTCTAACAAAAGGTTGTCCTAACAACTGGGCTAGTGACCAGTCAAAATTTATTAATGCGGGTAGGCAGAACATTTGGGATGGGTTTGGGGTGTCCGGAAATCAAATGTTGGGTATTTGGAGTTTGGTCCATTTTCACTGTTCAAAATATGTCAGCAATACTTTTTTAGATTTCAGTGCAAATAATTTGAAGATAAATATGACTGCCTTTTTCTCAGGGCAACGCCGGGTAACTCAGCTAGTTAGAGATAACGTATGGATACCATTAAAAATTACATGTGAAACATAGTGTTGAAAACACATTATATTTTGTCTTTTTGACAAACTAATAAAATCATGCTACCTTATGACATTTCTTTAGATCAGTTTAGTCCTAGTGGATCTGATGTGCTGATTTTATTCTTATAAAATGAAGGCAATACATTATAAACAGTTGTTGCAAATAAAGTGTCATTTAAAAAATAAAACGGGTCGTAGGTATTTTATTTTACAAATAACACTGAAATTGCAGCAGTCTTGATGCTAACGCTAATGTCAACAGCATTATTTGGAACCTATCATGAGGCCATGTTCAACTAACAGCAGTATACACATAGTCAAGTACCAGTGCACTGTGCTGTCACTGTCTGGGAGAGTTTGACAACTTGGGGTCAATTACAGGATCCTTTGTCCCTGTGGTGTATATTGCCCCACTGATACCTATATTGTCACATAGTTAAACAGCATGCCTGTGGATGGACTGTAATGTTATATTGCTTTCCAATCACCTCGTGTATACCGTGACTACGACTTGGCGAACAGGAAAGTTCACGGGCTCCTCAAGTTCACCGGCTTCTCCTCGAGTTTACCACTTGTAAATTTATGCAACTGGGTCAAATGAGGGATCGAAGTCGTATTCATGATATACACGAGGTAATTGGAATTCAGCATTATGGTGACCCTCGGAACACAACATAAGAACGCAGCATTGAAACGCTGCACAAGACTCTCCCGGCAAGTGGTCCCCTCATTTGACCTGATGCAGTAAGTATCACATGACAGTTAAGCGTATCAGACAATTACTGATACACACCGTGGCAATTGTACTGTAGATAATTAGCACAGGTTTTTACATTCATATTGCTTTTGTACAACATATTACATTAATTGAAATTACAGAGAACCATTATGCCCATTACACTATTATTCACAGACTGACAAGTTCAGTTATTTACTGGAAAGAAAGTAACATACAAAAAGTAAACTGTTACTTTTGAATTCAACTAATGATTTGGATTTTAAATTTACTTATAGGTCATTCTGTGTCTAATCAACACAGGCTGTTGCGAATGACATCAACTATAATCCGCGTAGATTTTCAGTTTGCAAAGCGCCACCGGTTTTAATGTTCTTACCTGATATAAAGTTCGGTAATATTTGTCCATAATTGAGCACAGCATTTATACCGTATCAATATATTTTCTATAGTGATTTTCCAATAAATCGAAATAACACAGTACATGATATATAATACAGAAACACCAGAGGGGCTGGGGCCGGTTTGGGTTAAGGGGACCGTTCTGAACGTTGTTCCCTTGTTTAATTGTATATTTATTGACGTCCTATGCGGTATAATCATGTTATACCGAATCCAGACATGTGACACTATCGTAATTTTCTTCAATGTTTAAGTTGCAGTCTTCTGGCAGCAGTACTCTTACTCCAAAAAACGTCGCATGTAAAACGTGAATTTGCCAAACCTGTTCACGTCAGGCACCAGGAATATAATTATTATAAATCATTTGCACTACCACTGCCTGGAGCCTTTCTAAACTGTTTTTTGAAGGTAAAAACTAATTGCGCGTGACTTTTCTGAACATGCGTACAAATGTCAAACGGTGTTTTTGGCACTGGTGGAATAATTAACACCAAGAAAAAACATGCAGTACGGAACACGTGACATTGGCTGTAGTTAGTTAAAAGGCCAACTCCTTTCTCTCAATTCATTCGACTATTGCAGCAGCTCTTGACGTGTGATTCAGGTAAGAGTACTCTTGCTCTAGTTTATACATTGCACACTTAAAACTTGAACAATTTACTTAAAGACACTCTTCTCTTGAGAAATAATGTGGATTTAACGTTCTTTTCCAGACAATGCGCGCCGTCATCATCCTTCTGTTTGCGTGTTTCGCGTTGCCGGCACTGTCTGATGACACTGCGGCTCAGTTGGAAAACAAGGTAATATAAGCTGTTTATACAAGCTCACTTATTTGATATGAACTTGTCTTCGCCTGCGAACGTGCAACGATAAATAACTAATATAACTGTGTTTAGCAAATACAATTACCTTCTTCAGTTATTTAATAGTCCACTAGTCTTTATATGTTGTATATGTCATATTTAAATAATTTGAAAGTCCATTTGATATGCGCGTTGTCAACACTTACTTTATTAAAGCAACACATTATTACAAAGACGTATTAGAGCGATATTCTGCTAGTATTCAACTGACATAATGTTGCATCTATGTTTTACTAGGATGTCGATTCTTCTGAAAGTCTGACTGAAGTCGGTGACGATATATCCGGTATGTTTTTGAAGACATATATTTTATTCTACTTTTGATCAATGAAATCACCATTATTTTATTTACATTATAAACAGCTTCGTTTCATAAATATATTAATAATAATGGTGTTGCTATTCAAGAATAACGTTATATCTAAACAAATTTGGCATTATAACAATAGTAAGACCAGCGACTACTGCGCACGTCAGGTGTGTTCTGCATGTCGATTTTGCAAATTCACACTTCAGTACCTTGTGTGATGCATGCTTTGCACTAGGCGCAATGCAATGCGCATTGGTTGTATGAGCGACTTCCTGTTTGTTGGTCTCTGAACCCCTCGACACATGCCCCTCTCAAGCTTACTCCATATATATTTGGCCTGGATCAGATCAGGTGAATAAGGCATCTACATGAAGAAGACCTATATGCATTGTGACTCCCGTTAATCAACAGTTATATGGTGTACAGACCTACCTGCTTACACCATCACGCTCGGTTCGACCGACAACTGCACGATCTCCTTGCAGCCAAGTAACGAATGTGAAGTCCCCTCTAACATCTAAGTTTCTGATTCGCTTGTTGCGTCCGCTGTGGGTGGAGTCAACACATGATAAGTGAGAACATAACCCAACGTGCCGATAGGTTGTTGCATTTCTCACTTGATAACCGCGGCATTTTAATTCTTCAAACGCAATGTGTTGGCCTATTTATTGTTTATTCCAAGACTGCCCATGATATTACTTAAAACTGTCAACCTGTTCGTTGACCTATTGACTTTCACCAAAATGAGGTGACTAATACCTGTCTATTGGCACACCAATTGAAGCGTGTCGTCGTCATATATGATTGCCTGACTAGTTGCTAGAAACTTAAACCAATTAATTCATGCCAAAAATCCACCCAAAATAGCCATTAGAAAAATAAGCGTAAAGTAAAAGTGGTAAGTGTTTTGGCGATGAGTATGAAGTACATAATTTAAATGTTAATATTTCAAATATATTATATCCCAGCCTCACGCCGAATAACATCCTCAAAATGCTCATATATTTAGTCTACTTTGACAAAGATCAAATTTCGTTTCTATTTTCTTGTAAGATCGCTACAAGAGAGAGAACGACCAACTTTCGATTCTGCGGAGGATTCCCAGAGGTAAGTCTAACTACATTTTCTACTAACTGTACACTATTAAATGTTGCACAATAACAATGTGCATGCATTACACAGTTTAGCTTATGAAATCGAACCATTAATATCTAATATATATAGGGAAAACTGACATTGCAATCATTGTTAATATTATGCTCACCCGAGGGCGCTGCGCCCTAAAGCGTTGCTCCTAGAGAAGACAATCTTGTAATGTTGAACACATTTATGATAGTAAAACACTTGCAATCAAGATGTTTAATGTGTTACTGTAAACTGTTTTTTCTCGTGTGTGTGTGTGTGTTTGTTAATGACAAATTGCTGAACAAAATTATACAGGGCGACCAACATATCTGTGTGTGTGACACTTTGCCAATGTGTATATGTTATAATTTGATTATACGCAAATGGTTATGGTTTTGGTGCGATGGAGTTTGGGACATGTACTAGTATTAGTATTATTATTATCATTGTTATTATTATTACTATTAACGTATGGTGATACACCTTACTAGTATACATGTTATCATAATATTATGCTTGACAGTATAAATTTGACTTTACATCAAACTAAATTTAGTTGTTTCATTTTGTTTTTGGTCACGATTACACCACAGAAGAACATAGGAGATCTACGGGAGGACGTAAGTCGTGCAAAGTTTTATTACATTTATAATTATTTATTGTAGGCAAGCATTATACATTATAGTATAACATAGGTTGATTCAGATCGCCGGATTTTACTTCCGTGTTCCAGTAGCTAGTGTTAATTAAAGCATACCCTATCGATTGAGTAGACCAGAATTTAACTAGACGACTTAATAATGAGTGTAACTCTTTTCGGCAGACCAGACCAGACCAGACCAAGCCAGACTCCATCCGACCACAGTCTGTAAATGCACTACACGGACCGACATCGACTGCGCTATTATGGAAGCCGGGGGGGGGGGTGAAATCAAGTAATCAAGTAAACTTGAAAAATGTCTACTACGTACTTTGATTGTAGTCGGGGCTACTTGATGGCGGTCTGACTTATTCGAAAGTGTTCAACTTTACGTGATTATGACGTTACGTCGGCATCCAGTAAGTGTATCCGGTGTAGGTCATTGAGGTGGATTCATTGCAGTCGGAAGGAGTCTGGTCTGGTTGGGGGGAGGGGGCGAAAAGTGCCTCCCGGTCATTAGTGTAGCTTCTAAATATTTAAGGATATTTGATTAAGATTGCTTATTGTGCAATGCAAGCATTATGTATGAAAAGTCAGCCACGTACTATATCAAGTTCGACGTACGTATGCTAGTTAGTATAGCAAATGTAATCTACGCAACGGCAAAGCTAGTATTTATAGTGCGTTAATAAGTGTTATGCTAATATTAATAGAACAGCTCGGCCACTTTGTTAACCGAATCGATATTTCTGTGCAATTCCTTTTGTAGATGGCTGTAGCATTAGCTGCAGACGAGGCAGTTGCAGTTGCCAGGGCAGTTGCCGTTGCAAATGCAACTGGTGGGGCCGTGCGAAATGCAGGCATAAGCATTAATGAGACCACCAAAACATGTGTAGGACCGTCCGGAAACCAACGGTCTGCGATGTGACTGGCATACGCGTCAAGTACCGTTGTAGTCACTGGAGCAGCGGTTTTGCAGCCAATGTTTTGCTTCAATTCGGTTGGGGCGCTGCGCTCTGTAGCGTGACCAATTGCACAGGAAACAGCGTTACATTGTTGTACTCTTGCATTTGTCGATAATAAAACGCATTCCATCAAAGTGTCAAACGTATTAGTCATATTAGGAGAACGGCGTGCATAACGGGCCCCCTGCCCAAAACGGACCCCCGGCCGTTTGGCGTTATTGTACTACATAGAGCTAAATGTGTGATGGCACTGCTAAGTAACACAAAATAGACCCTAGTGAACATTGGTTGGAAATGTGAAATGCACATTCAAAGAGGTGATTTCCAAGAGAATGTTTTTCACATTTTTCTTAAAATGTTAGCACTATTTTCAAAATATCATATTTCCGTTTTATGCGCGTTGAAATTAACGTAGTATGCATCAGTCAAAAGTAAATGCTATGATATATATATATATATATATATATATCTTAGATTTTAAAAACAAAAAGAGTTTGTATTCAAATTGATTATCAACCTGAGGCTGTGACGTGCGCACAAAACGGGCCCTCATGTCCGCTATGATAACACGGGTTCGCTATCGTCGATATGCTATTAATACAATACACACTCCTTATTTTGTAAGGTTTAATGGTATTAAATTAGTTTACATAGGATATTACATATTACCCAGCCAGTTATACAATAATAATAACAACATTATTAAGCAAAACGATAATATTACTAATACATTAATTTTTATATGTATATAATGTCAATATGAGCTGTATTGATACATATTACATTATTATATTATCACGTAGGGTAATATATAAGTATGTTGTCAAGTTGAATGTGTCACCCAGCCATGATAATAAACCCCGTAGTGAGTGTTCTCACATATACTGCCAGGAGATCAATCAACAGGTGAAAGTCGAGTAACAGACAAAAGATATGCATCACCATGCTCAGGCCATATAAAGGTCAACTTCGATTGAGAACAAAATGTAACATAAAATCCTACAACGCGGAAGGAGCATCAAACCAACATGAGTGGAACTACATCGGGAAGGAAGCGATCGCTCGCCATGCTACTGCGATGTATCGTAGCTTCAAAAACAAGCGAGACAAGTGGATGCAGAAGCAACAATGCTCCAAATGTTTTCGGACAGTAAGGGCGGGGAAGAATGGATAGAATGTGACTAATATGCGTCGTGGGCACACCTTGACTGGCCAAGGTCCTAATATGCACAATGTGTTTGCGAAATGTGTGATTATGGCTAAATAATACAAATGGATGTGCAGGAAGCCCATTTTGGGAGCAACTTTTTAGCAAGTCAAAAATCGGGTGGTGTTCTGAAACAACCCGTAAATACATTTATGCTAACAGAAATACGCTAAATTTTAGCAGAGACCTAGTAAGATAAATGAATAATATGGTTTCGTAGAGAACAATTTATTAGAATGAAAAATTTCAACTTGATAAGAAATCTCGCATAAGGGGCCCGTTTTGCACGCCGTTCCCCTATAATGAATTACTGTTACAAACATATTAATAATGGAAAGACGAACATTCCCAATATTAAAAAGCTTGTCGTCAACGACATAGACTTTAATTACAATGAATAAATTGCTAATGCAATTAACCAACATTTCGCGGTAATTGGCAAAGAAATGTCAAAGTTGTGTTCTCAGGGAAATGAATGTAGGCAATTTATAGATGACCAATATTATGTGATTTTAACAGTTTGCCAACAAGACGTAATCAATGAATAATGTAAGCTAGTTTTTTCTAATATATATACATATACGTATATACGCATATATACATATACGTTGTCTCAGTGATGAAGATGATGATGATTATGACTATGATAACTATGATGATTATGATGACGAAGATGAAGGGGATGAGGGTCATTATTATTACGATCATCAGGACGACGAGAATGACGTCATCAACCTCACCATTCTCCTCGACATCATCGTCATTCTCACGTGCACCCCTATGACGGCTAGTCATGCTGACATCCTGTTGATCTTCAATAAAGTATACTTAACAAGGATTCTCAAAACAAGTCAGCCGTTTGTTTTTTGGGAGAACACACGGAATGCCGTTCATAGAGCGTCCCAGGTAACGCAGTAACAACATGTCAGCAAACAATAGGACCGAATCAGAAAGTGTGGGAGAGAAGAGGGGGTGATTAAAAGGGTCACCAGAACAAACAAGTATTTAAGGATCATTAAAGCATGCTTAGAAATGAAATACCTGATCATCATTTGATCAAATTAAGGGGTCATCTCAATAATATAAAGGAAATTTCAAAATACAATGTTAATGATTGATATTTAAAAAATATTACAAACTTAAGGGTAACGGGTAATCTCAAACTAATAATAATAATTATTATTAGAAAATGGAACAGTTGACACAATAAAAGGATAATAACAAAACTGTTAAAGTGAAGTGTAGTTTTAGTCGACTTCAATCATATGAACGAATAAGGAGCACGTAATATTTTTAAAGTATGCCTAATACTAAGGGATTATATCAAAAGCAATTTTTTAAGAATGATCTAAAACGGAGCCATTAAGATGGCATTTTATAATGTTAACAGCTCATCTCAACACATGATATAGGCATCTTGTAAAACCAAGTGGTCTTCTCGAAAAAAGTTAGTCAAATTAGGGGACATCTCATGCAAGGCATGGTTCTTCTAAAAAAGTATCGTTACAAAATATGTTAGAAGTTATTAGCACACAAACGAGCTAATAGTCTCATCAAATTAAATGATTATCTAAAAAAATTAAGGGGTCTTCTCAAAAAAGTTAATGGATTATTTCCAAAATAGACGAGTTAATTAAAAATAATCGCCTGATCATCTCAACACATCAAGGGATCGTATCAAAACAATAATGGTAATCTGTGAATTAAGGGGTTTTCTCAAAAAGTCATATAAAAATACAAAATGTTCAATAAAACGAACAAGCTGATCGTCTCGATAAATTAAACATTATATCAGCATAATAAATATTCCATAATTTAATAATAAAATCCGCTTAATTTATACAGATAACCCCTACATTTGCAAAAAACTAATTTATTTTGATGACCATTTTTATTTCTATTGTGAAATGAATTTGGACATGATTCTGTTTCCCTTAATTACACATACTGACCGCTTCTTTTTATGACGTGACAACTTATTTATAGGACACAATCAGCCAGTCAAATAATTGTTTCAATAATCCTTGTTTGTTTAAATGAACCCTTACCTGTTTGGGGAAGAACCCCATGATTTCACTCAACGATTCCCTAATATATTGAGACGACCAGCTAGCTCATTTCGTGGTTAGTTACACTGCTTAATATAATAATAATTTTTTTTTAGAAGACCCCTACATTTTTAGATCAGCCCTTAATTTGTTGCGACGACCAGCTCCTTAATTTGTTAATGACTACTTACGTATTTTGTAACGACACTTTTTTTAGAAGACCCATGTGTTTAATTAGATGACCAGTTAATTTAATTAACGTTTCCTTCGAAAAAACTACTTGATTTTATGAAATGATCTCTTCACGTGTAGAGATGATCTGCTAGTTTGTTATAAAAATGAAATTTCCAAAAATATTTCAAAATGTTTTGTTTAAATTGTTTATGACATAATCTCTTATCATCAGGCATATTTTAGTATACATAAGGTTTCCGTTATTCATTAATATGACCCATTTAATTGATTCAGATAACAATGAAGTTTGGCTTTTTTAGATTACCCCTGTAATTTGTTTCAAATGGTTGCTATTATTATTATTACTATTATTATTATTTCACGATTCCCGTTACGTTTCCAATAATTTTATAGTAGCACACTTCAACATTACATTTTGATATATCCCCTAAGTTGTTTGAAAAAATCCCTTTATTGAGAGATGACTACGTATTTTTTTAAGATGACCACTTAATGTTTTGCGATGATCAACCAATTATTTTAAGAATACGTCAATTTTGGCAATAATCCCTTAAGCTTTTACAGAAGGCCCCTGTTTTTATGAGAAGACCATTTAATGCAATGGTGGTTTTTCAAATTGATTGTGACAATAAGTTAGTAGTTTTTAATGAAAGTTTACATTTTTTGTGAAACAACAATATAATGTATTTTGAGAATGCAATATTATTTATGAGATGAAACTTTAATGTTTTGAGATGATCCCTGAATCTGTTGATACGATCAGCCATTTCGTTTTAATCAATTGTTATATATTTGAAAAAATGTTCCCTTAAATCATTTGAGAAGATTTTTTATTTGTGAGATGAACCGGTATATATATTATGTATGTGTGTGCTCGTGTCTGTGTGTGTGTGTCTGTGTTGATTACAAATAATCGGCTTATCATCTCAACATATTAAGGATTCATATCAAAACAATAATGGTCATCTCTCAATTAAGGGGTTTCCTAAAAAAAAATCATACACAAAATATAAATGTTCAATAAAACGAACAAGCTGATCGTCTCGATGAAATAAAAGATCATCTTAACGTAATAAATATTGTATAATTTAATAATAAAATCCGCTTAATTTATACAGATAACCTCTACATTTGCAATAAACTAATATATTTTGATTACCCTTTGTGTTTGTATTTTGCGATGAATTTGGACATGATTCAATTCCCTTTAATTACACAAACTGACCGCTTCTTTTTATGACGTGACAACTTATTTATAAGGCACCATCAGACCGCCAGATAAGTGTTTAAATGATCCTTTTTAAAATGAACGCTTACCTTGTTGGGGAACACCCCCATTATTTCATTAAACGATCCCCTAATATATTGAGACTATCAACGTGATTATTTTGATGGCTAGTTATACTGCTTAATATAATCATTTACCTTTTTGAGAAGACCCCGTGCATTTATAGATCAGCCCTTACTGTGTTGAGCCGATCAGCTCCTTAATTGTTTAATGACTACTTACGTATTTTATAATGACACTTTTTGAGAAGACTCATCTTTTTATCAGATGACCCCTTAATTTAATTAACGTTTTCTTTAAAAAGACCGCTTGATTTTATGAAATTATCCCGTCACGTGTTGAGGTGATCTGCTAGCTTCTTATAAAACTAACCTCACCAAAACTACTTTTAATTTTTTTATTTAAGTTGGCTCATATATATTTTTAAATACATTAGGTG
Organism: Paraescarpia echinospica; assembly: GCA_020002185.1. Taxonomy (NCBI): domain Eukaryota; kingdom Metazoa; phylum Annelida; class Polychaeta; order Sabellida; family Siboglinidae; genus Paraescarpia; species Paraescarpia echinospica. Next base: position 18,944,320 of record CM034539.1, on the reverse strand, counting down.
CCAGTTATTCATTTATTTGACCCTTTTAGTTGATTCAGATAACACTTATGTTTTTTTTAGATTACCCCTGTAATTATTTCAGTTGATGTTTATTGTTATTATTACTATTATTATTATTTTGAGATTACCCTTATGTTTCTAAAATTGTTATAATAGCACTCTTCAACATTACATTTTGAGATACCTCCAAATTTGTGTTAGAAACCCCTTTATTGAGAGATGACTACGTATTTTTTAAGATGATCTCTTAATGTGTTGAGATGATCAACCAATTATTTTAACAACACGTCTATTTTGACAATGATCTCTTAAGATTTCTGAGATTTCTGTATTTTATGAGAAGACCATTTAATGTTATGGTGTTTTTTCAAATTTATTGTGACGATAAGTTTACATTTTTGCGTGAAACAGCACCATCATGTATTTTGAGAAAACCCTATTATTTATGAGAAGACCCTTTATTGTTTTGAGATGATCACTGAATCTGTTGACCTGATCAGCCAGTTCATTGTAATCAATACTTGTATATCTTGAAATGTTCCCTTAACTTAGTTGAGAAGACCTCATTATTTGTGAGATGAGACTTTATTATTTTATGATGATCTTTTTTATTTATTGAGACGAACACCTTGATCATTTTAATGAACATTTACATTTTTGATATGACCTTTTAAGAGAAACCCCTTTATTGAGAGAAGAGCAGTTATTGTTTTGAGATGATCCGTTAATGTGTTAATGACTTTTTAACATATTTTGTAATGATACTTTGTTGAGAAGACCCATTCTTTTCATGAGGAGTCCCTTAATTTAATTAACTTTTTTCGAGAATATGACCCCATCTTTTTAAATAATTCGTTTTAAATAATTGTTTTTTTTAAATATAATTCCTTAATATTAGGCATATTTTAAATACAGGTGGTCGGTGTTTGTTTATAAGAATGAAGTCGAATTAAATTACACTTAACATTAAGTTAGTTTTAAATTTAGATTACCCCTTAATTGTTCATCTGTTCGTTATTATCATTATTATTTTGAAATTAGCCATTACCCTTAAGTTTCTAGTAACTTTATAATATCACTCCGTAACATTGCATTTTCAGATTTCCCCTAAATTGTTTGAGAAGACCACTTAATTTGAGCATATGATGATTAGTGAACGTCAACAGGGTGTCAGCATGGTTAGCCGTTAGGATGTTATTGTCGTCGACCTCATTATCATGTTAATCATTACACTCATGGCCATCATCTTGATCATCATAATCATCATCATTACCATTGGTGTCGTCGTCATCATCATAGTCATAATCATCAACACCTTCATATAACTAAGACTACGCCTTCATTGTCTTCATCTTCTTCCTCCTCGTCATCATTATTAGTTATTACCCTCGTCATCACTTACGTTATTAACATTATTAGCATTGTCTTAGCATTATTAGCATTTTTGATTATTACATTATGTTCATTTCAAGGGACGAGATCATCGAACCAACGAAGTCTTCTTGTTTGTTTCTTCAAATTCGTTTCCGCTTTGGAGGTCAAGTTGCAATTGTGTGGGAGACACAACTATTGCATTTCTCAACATTCTTGAAGACGAACCAGAAGCATTCATTGAGCTGTTGAGACGGGAGTTTACACAGCGTTTTACAGATATTTGAGTTAAGATGAAGTTCTCCAAAATGTAACGAGGCTCTGTGGCACTCAGAGTGACATCCAATTAGGTGTATCTTGCAACCAAATGCACTTACCGCCGGCAACATTTCTTAAACTGATCCCTTCCGTCAAATTCACTTGGACTTGGGACATCTGATGAAAATGTCAGTTGCATGATGACAACATGAACCTTGAGTAATGTGTATTTTAGTAAGGAACGTGTTCAAAATTAGCCTTTGATGTTTCATAATAATAACAACTCTTTTCTTATACACTGCAAAGTGTTAAGTTCAGCTTCAACGCACATGATCTAGGATGTCTATATATATTATCTACGTATAATAACATGATGTACCAGTTTCCACGAAGATTGCGCTAGTTATAAGACATATCAAGAAATAAATGTGTCGCCCGCTGACCTAGCCCAAGTCACTTACTTGGCCATTCTTTCAAAAAGGTTCCCGGTCCCTGCCTTAGGAGCTGTGACATTATTCATCATTGTCGTACATTAAATATTAAGCCGATAACAGGTTTGGTTGTAATTTAGTTTAGGTAACCATGGTTCGGAGGAGAGTAAACTCCTTCCGCTTTTGAAGCACAGTGGTAAATCACAGCTCCTCCTCCCCGACAGGGGTTTGAGGTTGAGTGCAGATTCCTTCCATGGCTTGATGTTTCATAATAATAACAACTCTTTTCTTATACACTGCAAAATGTTAAGTTCAGCTTCAACGCATATGATCTAGGATGTCTATATATATATTATATACGTATCATAACATGGCTTACCCGCCGTCTTCAACTGCCATTCATTTTAACCGGATATTGTTTTAATCCAAAGTAAATGACTGGTTGATTTTGTTAAAAAAATAAAAACAAAACATGTGTTAGATTGTTTGTTTCACACAGGTGTGCCATCAAAGGGTAGTTAATAGAAAAGATCGAACCTAACCACATCGCTACGGCAACATCCATACAAGAGAGGCGTTTGTTAGATAATAGACATCCGTACACTGTTCGTAGTTCACAATTCCAAAATGCTCCCCGCCGAACAAGATATAAATGGTCCTAGAATATTAAACGAGTCGTGCTAACTCTGCCTCTTGGGATGTGTATGCTCTGTGTAATTTGATGATCCACCGTGAAACCTTCTGCATATTGTTTCGACCACCACGATGTCCGAAAAAGGGCTTGAACAGAATGTAATGCAGTAACCCGGGGTGGGTGCTGGACAAGTTGGACCAACCGAGTTGAAATGAACAACCAGTGCATTTGTGAGTGATTGTTTCAACAACTGTCTATGCTGGACACAATACTTGACATGATCACTTGGTAACTAACAATGAAAAAAGGGAAACATATTGATAATAATCGTAGTGAAACATGAGGTTACCAATGATATGTCTGCATGTGAACCCTACGACTGAGTTCCGTTTGTTATGTTAGTAAACTGACTGCTACAAAAGAAACACAGTTTACCCATGGCGACGGGTACTAGAACTGAAAACATTAAAATACTTGGCTGTTTGATCAAAACAGATATAAAGATCACCTCAATGTCAAGTTGGCCTAGGGACTTAATTCGTGCTTGCGCAGCAAACGGAACACGCGACTAAGTATTGGAATAGTGTGCTTTTTATGAATTTCTTTGACTGGCGATGTTCTTTGACACGTCGGTTTAAAACTTGCACCTTACATCAACAAAAAGAAAAAGAATACGTTTCACTTGCGCGTCAAACAGGATCTATAGCGCAGATAACATTGAACTTCCTTGTGTTTTTATATCAATTGAGTACGACATTTTCGGAACTACGAAAATTCCGAAAGATTGTATGGCCTATTTAGGATACAGACTAGCTATAGGCCAGCAGGGCATATTTGTTGAATTTCGGGATGTTTTGTTAAGTTGCTTGTTATCAATTTACATACATTTGAGTGGGTCCCCGGGAGCTCGGGGCTCTGGAGCACGTGCCCTTGTCGCCCCCATGTAAGGGGCGGATCCAGAGAGGGTAGTTTAAGGGGCCAAAAACTTCCATTGTCGGCCGACACAAATTCATATTCGGTGGTCTGAGCCGGACGTTCAGCACGTCTCAGCTGCCCTCGTGCTTCTGAAAAAATACAAAAGGGTCTGTTGCACGGCAAATTCCAAAGGTCTAGAGAGGCCACGGTCCCACATAGTCCCCCTGGGTCCGCCTATGCCACTGTGTGTTCCCTTTGTGTGTATATATTTTGGTTAGCCGACTCCCGCGGTTTTGGTAATCGGGAAAAGATCTCGCTAGAGCGACAAACAGTGGCGCCACATTACGGAACTTGGGTAATTGAGGCTCGTGTATGGTTGTTATAGGAAGTGCTGCCGTCTGTCGGATACCATAGTGATAATTTGTACAAGGAAGTAGAGATACATTAAATACTTACTCTTGTGAAAATATATATCTTAATTCAGGCTCGTGGGCTGAGGTGCGATGGGCCGTACGCACCTCTTCCCTGCTGAAGCAAAAGAGTTTCACAATGGGGAATTCAATAACACCCCCTCCTTCCCCCCGTCTTCCGGGCCGATGTTATGTCTAACTTTTATGTCTAAATGTCTACAATTGGAGAAGTTGTTAATAACTAGGTTTTCTAGATGTAGGCCTGTCTAGTTGTCGCCTATATCAAACCACTAAATGATCAATTTATTCGGCACGCTGCGTGCAATTTAAGCGAATATAATATATACGGCTTGATCTGTAATCTTTAGCTTTCTCGAGTCCTACGTACGTGGAACCTTCGGGTAGTCTACTTGCATGTAGGCCAGGTATTGTTGCCACTATAAGCTATCAATCGAATGTGAATGTACGAAAGATCGCGCTGCCTGTAGGGTTGATTCTCGCTGCCACGGCCTGGTGCATTCGACGCGTCAACGCGCTGTGCCAAATAGGGGTAACCGGACACAAATGTAACGCGAGGCAATTGTAAAACTGCTTCTCCACGTTGTCCGCAATAGTAGCTTGCATTGTGCATGCGCAAAGGTGTGTTATGTTACTAACTTTCGCCGGTCGGCAATGTTCAGTTTTTTAATGTTGTCCTTTGTACATATTACAATGTTAAATTATTAAGTTACAAAACATGCTGCCTGTGGGTTTTTTCTATTGACCTTTTAGATTATTATTGGCATTTTATATTATTACTATAAAATGGTATTTAAAACGGAATTATTGTGCAGTTGATTTGTGAACTATAAGGTATTGCCATTGAGTGATTGACAATGCAGTCAGTTTCTGCCTATCGTCTGAGTGAATTTTAATCAATATAAAAAGTTCCCCCACCCTTAGTAGGCATGTAAGTCACAATTTAGTTACCGGAGTTGGCCCCTGTTCAACATTTCTAATTAAATAAAGTAGCCTGTATTGTTAAAATTGAGACGCTACTGATCTTGTAAATATAATTTAGTTTTTGACTTACGCCTTAACCTTAGCTCAGGGCTTAACATTCTTTATTATTTGTGATCTATATGATATATAATTATGAACCATTTCAATATGAATTATTTCAAACAAACCAACATGAGTGGAAATACATCGGGAAGGAAGCGATCGCTCGCCATGCTACTGCGATGTATCGTAGCTTCAAAAACAAGCGAGACAAGTGGATGCAGAAGCAACAATGCTCCAAATGTTTTCGGACAGTAAGGGCGGGGAAGAATGGATAGAATGTGACTAATATGCGTCGTGGGCACACCTTGACTGGCCAAGGTCCTAATATGCACAATGTGTTTGCGAAATGTGTGATTATGGCTAAATACTACAAATGGATGTGCAGGAAGCCCGTTTTGGGAGCAACTTTTTAGCAAGTCAAAAATTGGGTGGTGTTCTGAAACAACCCGTAGATACACTTATGCTAACAGAAATACGCTAAATATTAGCACAGACCTAGTAAGATAAATGAATAATATGATTTCGTAGAGAACAATTTATTACAATGAAAAATGTCAACTTGATAAGAAATCTTGTATAAGGGGCCCGTTTTGCACGCCGTTCCCCTATAATGAATTACTGTTACAAATATATTAATAATGGAAAGACGAACATTCCCAATATTAAAAAGCTTGTCGTCAACGACATAGACTTTAATTACAATGAATAAATTGCTAATGCAATTAACCAACATTTCGCGGTAATTGGCAAAGAAATGTCAAAGTTGTGTTCTCAGGGAAATGAATGTAGGCAATTTATAGATGACCAATATTTTGTGATTTTAACAGTTTGCCAACAAGACGTAATCAATGAATAATGCAAGCTAGTTTTTTCTAATATGTATATACACGTATATACCCATATATACATAAACGTTGTCTCAGTAATTAAGATGATGATTATTATGACTATGATAACTATGATGATTATGATGACGAAGATGAAGGAGATGAGGGTCATTATTATTACGATGATCAGGACGACGAGAATGACGTCATCAACCTCACCATTCTCCTCGACCTGATCGTCATTTTCACGTGCACCCCTATAACGGCTAGCCATGCTGACATCCTGTTGATCTTCAATAAAGTATACTTAACAAGGATTCTCAAAACAAGTCAGCCGTTTGATTTCTGGGAGAACACACGGAATGCCGTTTATAGAGCGTCCCAGGTAACGCCGTAACGACATGTCAGCAAACAATAGGACCGAATCAGAAAGTGTGGGAGAGAAGAGGGGGTGATTAAAAGGGTCACCAGAACAAACAAATATTTAAGGATCATTAAAGCATGCTTAGAAATGAAATACCTGATCATCATTTGATCAAATTAAGGGGTCATCTCAATAATATAAAGGAAATTTCAAAATACAATGTTAATGATTGATATTTAAAAAATATTACAAACATAAGGGTAACGGGTAATCTCAAACTAATAATTATTATTAGAAAAAGGAACTGTTGACACAATAAAAGGATAATAAAAAAACTGTTAAAGTGAAGTGTAGTTTTAGTCGACTTCATTCATATGAACGAATAAGGAGCACCTAATGTATTTTAAAGTATGCCTAATATTAAGGCATTATATCAAAAGCAATGTTTAAAGAATGATCTAAAACGGAGTCATTAAGATGGCATATTATAATGTTAACAGCTCATCTCAACACATGATATAGGCATCTCGTAAAACCAAGTGGTCTTCTCGAAAAAGTTAGTTAAATTAGGGGACATCTCATGAAGGCATGGTTCTTCTAAAAAAGTATCGTTACAAAATATGTTAGAAGTTATTAGCACACAAACGAGCTAATAGTCTCATCAAATTAAATGATCATCTAAAAAATTAAGGGGTCTTCTAAAAAAAGTTAATGGATCATTTCCAAAATAGACGAGTTAATTAAAAATAATTGCCTGATCATCTCAACACTTCAAGGGATCGTATAAATACAATAACGGTAGTCTGTGAATTAAGGGGTTTTCTCAAAAAGTCATATAAAAATACAAAATGTTCAATAAAACGAACAAACTGATCGTCTCGATAAATTAAACATTATCTCAGCATAATACATATTCCATAATTTAATAATAAATCGTCTTAATTTATACAAATAACCCCTACATTTGCAAAAAACTAATTTATTTTGATGACCATTTTTATTTCTATTATGCGATGAATTTGGACTTGATTCTGTTTCCCTTAATTACACATACTGACCGCTTCTTTTTATGACGTAGCAACTTATTTATAGGACACAATCAGCCAGCCAGATGATTGTTTCAATAATCCTTGTTTGTTTAAATGAACCCTTACCTGTTTGGGGAAGAACCCCATTGTTTCACTCAACGATTCCCTAATATATTGAGACGACCAGCTAGCTCATTTCGTGGCTAGTTACATGTTTTTTAGATCAGCCCTTAATTTGTTGAGACGACTAGCTCCTTAATTTGTTAATGACTACTTACGTATTTTGTAACGACACTTTTTTTGAGAAGACACATGTGTTTAATTAGATGACCAGTTAATTTAATTAACGTTTCCTTCGAAAAAATTACTTGATTTATGAAATGATCCCTTCACGTGTTGAGATGATCTGCTAGTTTGTTATAAAAATGATCTTTCCAAAACTATTTCAAAATGTTTTGTTTAAATTGTTTATGACATAATCTCTTATCATCAGGCATATTTTAGTATACATTAGGTTTCCGTTATTCATCAATATGACCAATTCAGTTGATTCAGATAACAATGAAGTTTGGCTTTTTTAGATTACCCCTGTAATTTTTTTCAATTGGTTGCTATTATTATTATTACTACTATAATTATTTCGAGATTACCGTTACATTTCCAATAATTTTATAGTAGCACATTTCAACATTACATTTTGATATGTCCCCTAAGTTGTTTGAAAAAAAAACTTTCTTGAGAGATGACTACTTTTAAAGATGATCCCTTAATGTTTTGCGATGATCAATCAATTATTTTAAGAATACGTCAATTTTGGCAATAATCCCTTATGCTTTTACAGAAGGCCCCTGTTTTTATGAGAAGACCGTTTAATGCAATGGTGGTTTTTAATTTATTGTGACAATAAGTTAGTTGTTTTTAATGAACGTTTACATTTTTTGTGAAACAACAATATAATGTATTTTGAGAATGCAATATTATTTATAAGATGACACTTTAATGTTTTGAGATGATCCCTGAATCTGTTGACACGATCAGCCATTTCGTTTTAATCAATTGTTGTATATTTGAAAAATGTTCCCTTAAATCAGTTGAGAAGATTTTTTATTTGTGAGATGAACCGGTATATATATTATGTATGTGTGTGCTCGTGTCTGTGTTGATTAAAAATAATCGGCTTATCATATCAACATATTAAGGGATCATATCAAAACAATAATGGTCATCTCTCAATTAAGGGGTTTTCTATAAAAAATCATACCCAAAATATAAATGTTCAATAAAACGAACAAGCTGATCGTCTCGATGAAATAAAAGATCATCTTAACGTAATAAATATTCTATAATTTAATAATAAAATCCGCTTAATTTATACAGACAAACCCTACATTTGCAATAAACTAATATATTTTGATTACCCTTGTGTTTGTATTTTGCGATGAATTTGGACATGATTCGATTCCCTTTAATTACACAAACTGACCGCTTCTTTTTATGACGTGACAGCTTATTTATAAGGTACCATCAGCCCGCCAGATAAGTGTTTAAATGATCCTTTTTTTAAATGATCGCTCACCTGTTTGGGGAACACCCCCTTTATTTCATTAAAGGATCCCCTAATATATCGAGACGATGAGCGTGATTATTTTTATGGCTAGTTATACTGCTTAATATAATCATTTACCTTTTTGAGAAGACCCCGTACATTTATAGATCAGCCCTTAATGTGTTGAGCCGATCAGCTCCTTAATTGTTTAATGACTACTTACGTATTTTGTAATGACATTTTTTTAGAAGACTCATCTTTTTATCAGATGACCCCTTAATTTAATTAACGTTTTCTTTAAAAAGACCGCTTGATTTTATGAAATTATCCCGTCACTTTTATTTAAGTTGGCACATTTATATTTTAAAATACATTAGGTGCCAGTTATTCGTTTATTTGACCCGTTTAGTTGATTCAGATAAAACTTACGTTTTTTTAGATTACCCCTGTAATTATTTCAGTTGATGTTTATTGTTATTATTACTATTATTATTATTTTGAGATTACCCTTAAGTTTCTAATAATTTTATAATAGCACTCTTCAGCATTTTGAGGTACCCCCAAATTTGTTTTAGAAACCCCTTTATTGAGAGATGACTACGTATTTTTTAAGATGATCTCTTAATGTGTTGAGATGCTCAACCAATTATTTTAACAACACGTCTATTTTGACAATGATCTCTTAAGCTTTCTGAGATTTCTGTATTTTATGAGAAGACCATTTAATGTTATGGTGGTTTTTCAAATTTATTGTGACGATAAATTTACATGTGAAACAGCACCATCATGTATTTTGAGAAAACCCTATTATTTATGAGAAGACCCTTTATTGTTTTGAGATGATCACTGAATCTGTTGACCTGATCAGCCAGTTCATTTTAATCAATACTTGTATATCTTGAAATGTTCCCTTAACTTAGTTGAGAAGACCTCATTATTTGTGAGATGAGACTTTATTATTTTATGATGATCTTTTCTATTTATTGAGACGAACACCTTGATCATTTTAATGAACATTTACATTTTTGAAATGACCTTTTAAGAGAAAACCCTTTATTGAGAGAAGAGCAGTTTTCGTTTTGAGATGATCCGTTAATGTGTTAATGACTTTTTAACATATGTTGTAATGATACTTTGTTGATAAAACCCATTCTTTTCATGAGGTGTCCCTTAATTTAATAAACTTTTTTCGAGAAGATGACCCTATCTTGTTAAATAATTCTTTTTAAAGAATTTTTTTTAATAAATATAATTCCTTAATATTAGGCATATTTAAAATACAGGTGGTCGGTGTTCGTTTATAAGAATAAAGTCGAATGAAATTACACTTAACATTAAGTTAGTTTTTAAGTAGATTACCCCTTAATTGTTTCAGCTGTTCGTTATTATTATTATTATTTTGAAATTAGCCATTATCCTTAAAAAAGAGTTTCTAGTAACTTTATAATATCATTCCGTAAGATTGCATTTTGAGATTTCCCCTAAATTGTTTGAGATGAACATTTCATTTGAGCATATGATGATTAGTGAACGTCAACAGGGTGTCAGCATGGTTAGCCGTTAGGATGTCATTGTCGTCAACCTCATTATTGTAATAATCATTACCCTCATGGTCATCATCTTTATCATCATAATCATCATCATTATCATTGTTGTCGTCGTCGTCATCATCATAGTCATAATCATCAACACCTTCATATCATTAACACGACGCCTTCATTGTCTTCATCTTCTTCCTCCTCGTCAATATTATTCGTTATTACCCTCAGCATCACTGACGTTATTAACATTATTAGCATTGTCTTAATTAATATCATTATAATCATAACAATAATAATAATAATGTCTTAGCTTTATTAGCATTTTCGATTATTACATTACCGGTTGTAACACGCGTCTCAATCTGCTGAATGTTCACTTCAAGGGACGAGATCATCGAACCAACGAAGTCTTCTTGTTTGTTTCTTCAAATTCGTTTCCGCTTTCGAGGTCAAGTTGCAATTGTGTGTGAAACACAACTATTGCATTTCTCAACAATCTTGAAGACGAATCAGAAGCATTCATTGAGACATGAGTTTACAAAGCGTTTTACAGATATTTGAGTTTGTAATTGTTCTTATATTTCAGCCCATTATAGTCAACGATGCGCCGGAAGTTGTGTAGATGAAGTTCTCCAAAATGTAACGAGGCTCTGTGGCACTCAAAGTGACGTCCAATTAGGTGTATCTTGCAACCAAATGCACTTACCGTCGGCAAAATTTCTTAAACTGATCCGTTTCGTCAAATTCACTTGGACTTGGGACATCTGATGTAAATGTCAGTTGCATGATCACAACGTGGTCCTTGAGTAATGTGTATTTTAGTAAGGAACGTATTCAAAATTAGCCTTTGATGTTTCATAATAATAACAACTCTTTTCTTATACACTGCAAAATGTTAAGTTCAGCTTCAACGCATATGATCTAGGATGTCTATATATATTATATACGTATCATAACATGGCTTACCCGCCGTCTTCAACTGTCAGTAATTTTAACCGGATATTGTTTTAATCCAAAGTAAATGACTGGTTGATTTTGTAAAAAAAATACAAACAAAACGTGTTATATTGTGTGTTTCACACAGGTGTGACATCAAAGGGTAGATAATAGAAAAGATCGAACCTAACCACATCGCTACGGCAACATCCGTACAAGAGAGGCGTATGTTAGATAATAGACATCCGTACTCTGTTCGTAGTTCACAATTCCCAAAATACTCCCCGCCGAACAAGATATAAATGGTCCTAGAATATTAAATGAGTCGTGCTAACTCTGCCTCTTGGGATGTGTATTCTCTGTGTAGTTTGATGATCCACCGTGAAACCTTCTGCATATTGTTTCCAACACCACGATGTCCGAAAAAGGGCTTGAACAGAATGTAATGCAGTGACCCGGGGTGGGTGCTGGACAAGTTGGACTAACCGAGTTGAAATGAACAACCAGTGCATTTGTGAGTGATTGTTTCAACAACTGTCTATGCTGGACACAATAATTGACATGATCACTTGGTAACTAACAATGAAGAAAGGGAAACATATAGTGAATAATTGTAGTGAAACATGAGGTTACCAATGATATGCCTGCATGTGAACCCTACGACCGAGTTCCGTTTGCTATGTTAGTAAATTGACTGCTATAAGAGAAACACAGTTTACCCATGGCGACGGGTACTAGAACTGAAAACATTCAAATACTTGGTTGTTTGATCAAAACAGATATAAAGATCACCTCAATGCCATGTTGACTTAGTGACTTAATTAGTGCTTGTACACACGTCGGTTTAAAACTTGCACCTTAAAAAAGAAAAAGAATACGTTTCACTTGCGCGTCAAACAGGATCTATAGCGCATAAAACATTCTTGAATGAACTTCCTTTTGTTTTTATATCAATTGAGAGCGACATTTTCGGAACTACGAAAATCACGAAAGATTGTATGGCCTATTTAGGATACAGACCAGCTATAGGCCAGCAGGGCATATTTGTTAAATTTAGGGTTGTTTTGTTAAGTTGCTTGTTATCAATGTGCATACATTTGGGTGGGTCCCCGGGAGCTCGGGGCTCTAGGGCACGTGCCCCTGTCGCCCCTATGTAAGGGGCGGTTCCAGTGAGGGTAGTCTAAGGGGCCAAACACTTCCACTGTCGGCAGACACAAATTCATATTCGGTGGTCTGAGCCGGACCTCCAGCAGGACCCCGCTGCCCTCGTGCTGTTCAAAAAAATACAAGTTCCAAATGTCTACAGGGGCCAGTGGCGCCATATTACGGAACTTGAGTAATTGAGGTTAGTGTATGTTTGTTATAGTGCTGCCACCTCTCGGATACCGTAGTGATAATTTGTAAAAGGAAGTAGAGATACTTACTCTTATGAAAATATATATCTTAATTCAGGCCCGTGGGCTGGGGTGCGATAGGCCGTAGGCACCTCTTCCCTGCTGAAGCAAAAGAGTTTCACAATGGGGAATTCAACAACATCCCCGCCTTTCCCCCGTCTTCTGGGCCGGTGTTATGTCCAACTTTTATGTCTAAATATCTACAATTGGAGAAGTTGTTAATATCTAGGTTTTCTAGATGTAGGCTCCATGTATGTCTAATTGTAGCCTTTACGAAAACACTACAATGACTCCCAAATGTCCAACTTATTCGGCACGCTGCGTGCAGTTTAAGCGAATATAATATATACGGCTTGATCGGTAATCTTTAGCTTGTTGAGTCCTACGTACGTGGAACCTTGGGGTAGTCTAATTGCTTGTAGGCCAGGTATTGTTGTCACTATAAGATATCAATTGAATGTGAATGTACGAAAGATCGCGCTGCCTATAGGGGTGATAGTTGGCTGTTTGATCAAAACAGATATAAAGATCACCTCAATGTCAAGTTGGCCTAGGGACTTAATTCGTGCTAGCGCAGCAAACGGAACACGTGACTAAGGATTGGAATAGTGTGCTTTTTATGAATTTCTTTGACTGGCGAAGTTTGTCTGTTTCACTGTACACACGTCGGTTTAAAACTTGCACCTTACATCGACAAAAAGAAAAAGAATACGTTTCATTTGCGCGACAAACAGGATCTATAGCGCAGAAAACATTGAAATTCCTTGTGTTTTTATATCAATTGAGTGCGACATTTTCAGAAATACAAAAATCACGAAAGATTGTATCGCCTATTTAAGATACAGACCAGCTATAGGCCAGCAGGGCATATTTGTTGAATTTCGGGATGTTTTGTTAAGTTGCTTGTTATCAATTTACATACATTTGAGTGGGTTCCCGGGAGCTCGGGGCTCTGGAGCACGTGCCCTTGTCGCCCCCATGTAAGGGGCGGAACCAGAGAACGTAGTCTAAGGGGCCAAAAACTTCCATTGTCGGCCGACACGAATTCATATTCGGTGGTCTGAGCCGGACCTTCAGCACGACTCAGCTGCCCTCGTGCTGCTGAAAAAATACAAAAGGATCTGTTGCACGGCAAATTCCAAAGGTCTAGAGGGACCAAGGTCCCACATAATTCCCCTGGGTCCGCCTATGCCACTGTATGTTCCCTTTTTGTGTATATATTTTGGTTAGCCGACTCCCGCGGTTTTGGCAATCGGGAAAAGATCTCGCAAGAGCGACAAACAGTGGCGCCACATTACGGAACTTGGGTAATTGAGGCTAGTGTATGGTTGTTATAGGAAGTGCTGCCGTCTGTCGGATATCATAGTGATAATTTGTACAAGGAAGAAGAGATACATTAAATACTTACTCTTGTGAAAATATATATCTTAATTCAGGCTCGTGGGCTGGGGTGCGATGGGCCGTACGCACCTCTTCCCTGCTGAAGGAAAAGAGTTTCACAATGGGGAATTCAACAACACCCCCTCCTTCCCCCCGTCTTCCGGGCCGATGTTATGTCTAACTTTTATGTATAAATGTCTACAATTGGGGAAGTTGTTAATAACTAGGTTTTCTAGATGTAGGCTCCATGCATGTCTAGTTGTCGCCTATATCAAACCGCTAAATGTCCAACTTATTCGGCACGCTGCGTGCAATTTAAGCGAATATAATATATACGGCTTAATCTGTAATCTTTAGCTTTCTCGAGTCCTACGTACGTGTAACCTTCGGGTAGTCTACTTGCATGTAGGCCATGTATTGTTGCCACTATAAGCTATCAATCGAATGTGAATGTACGAAAGATCGCGCTGCGTATAGGGGTGATTCTCGCTGCCACGGCCTGGTGCATTCGACGCGTCAACGCGCTGTGCCAAATAGGGGAGACCGGACACAAATGTAAAGCGCGGCAATTATAAAACTGCTTCTCCACGTTGTCCGCAATAGTAGCTTGCATTGTGCATGCGCAAAGGTGTGTTACGTTACTAACTTTCGCCGGTTGGCAATGTTCAGTTTTTTTAATGTTGTCCTTTGTACATAATTATTACAATGTTAAATTATTAAGTTACAAAACATGCTGCCTGTGGGTTTTTTTCTATTGACCTTTTAGATTATTATAGGCATTTTATATTATTACAATAAAATGGTATTTAAAACGGAATTATGGTGCAGTTGATTTGTGAACTATAAGGTATTGCCATTGAGTGATTGACACTGCAGTCAGTTTCTGCCTATCTTCTGAGTGAATTTTAATCAATATAAATAGTTCTCCCACCCTTAGTAGGCCTGTAAGTCACAATTTAGTTACCGGAGTTGGCCCCTGTTCAACATTTCTAATTAAATAAAGTAGGCTTTATTGTTAAAATTGAGACGCTACTGATCTTGTAAATATAATTTAGTTTTTGACTTACGCCTTAACCTTAGCTCTGGGCTTAACATTCTTTATTATTTGTGATCTATATGATATATAATTATTTGGGTTTTATCTATTAATTTCTGCTGAATGTGATAATAGTCTAACATAATTATATCACCGTTATTCCTATTGGGTGTTTTCTGCTTGTCTTGCTCTGTTGCTGTAAGGGATAAAGATTTTGTGTTATGCAAACCATTGACATCTAATCATTTTAATGTGCTTTTTCCTAATCACAGTAGAAAGCACCATTCTATTTCAAGTTTGCCTAGGCTGCCATTTCTTCATGTTTGTTATAATAGAAAGTTACTGCCAAACCCCCGCTCTACGCCAACATTGAAATTAGCAAAAAAAATGTATTACTAGCAGGAGATGTAAGTCTCAATCGTTGGCCAGCTGTTAGACGAAACATTCGGATGGCAACTAGAAACGTTCGATCTGTACGAAATAAGACAGCCTCACTTTGTGATTTATTAATTTCAAAGAAAATAAACATTCCTGCTGTAACTGAGACCTGGCTCAAACCAAATGATACACCTGCATGCACTGCTGACGTTTCCCCTTCTGGTTACACCTTTCACCATCGACCACGTTTACTCGGCCGTGGACGTGGTGTTGACTTTCTAATATCACAGCAGTTCAAAGTTAAATTATCCTCCAACCCTGAGTAATCCAGTTTTAAATCCATCTGTGCTGAAATTTAATATTCTTCTTTCTCCGCATACTTTGTTTGTATATATCGCCCTCCAGGACATCCGGCAAATTTCTTAGAATACTTTCAGGATATGTTGGAATATCTGGAAATTATTCATTCAGAATTTTATATACTTTGTGATTTTAGTCTACATTTGGATATACCTTCTACAACTACAAGTACGTTTGATGATATTCTTGCATCATTTGATTTGAAACAACATTTTATATTTTCGACACATATACATGGCCTTTGGCTTGACCACTTGATAACCCGTTCAACTTGTAATAATAACCAAGCATCTACTGTTTTAGATGGGTTATCAGACAACCCTACTGTCAATGCTAATATTATTGTTTCTATAACCCCATTAGAGTCGAAACACAATGTGTCTTACAGAGTCATTCACAGGATTGACATTACAGCTTTAAAGGCTGATATCCGTATGTCCGACCATATCACAGATCAAAACAAACATGTATCTGACTTATATAAACAATACTGTCAAGTTCTCAATGCATTATTTAACAAACATGCACCTATAAAATCCAAATGTTTGTCTGAACGGCCACCGGCTCCATGGATGACTTCCGAAATTATATTATCTACAAAGCGTCGTCGTTATTTAGAGCGTGTACGGCGCAAATCACGCTCGCCTTTAGACAGGTCGCGCTATTCTAAGCAATTTCACCTCTGTAACAGACAAATGGCCAAAGCGAAATCATACTTTTGTACAAATATGGTCATAAATAAATCTGATAATCCGCGTCAGGTATGGAACTGCATCAATAACATTCTACACAGACGTCCAACTCCATCGCTACCTGATCATGTGTCAATTAAGTCTCTATGTGATTCGTTCTCTTCACTTTAAGAATAAAATCAGTATTATTCTTTCGGCTTCCCACGTCATAAATTAAGTAATGTTAGTGAGGACTTTCCACAAGGAAATTATCTACTTGTATCATTTAAACCTGCAACAGTTGATGGAGTTAGGAAAATAATTATGTCCTCCCCAAATAAATGTTGTGAACTGGATCCATTTCTAACAATACTGTTAAAAGCATGTCTCGATACACTAATTGGACCTATAACAAATATTACAAGTGCATCACTTTGCTCTGGCTGTTTTCCTCATGATTTCAAACACACTCATGGCACTCCATTTCTTAAGAAGTCATCTCTGCCTAAACAAGGCCTAAACAGTTGTATACCTATTTTTAACCTCAGCTTTATTTCCAAAATACTAGAGAAGGTTGAAGGAAGTCGTCTAAGGACTCACATTAGCACAAATGTCTTAACTAATATGTCACAATCTGCATACAGACAGTTTCATTCAACAGAGACAGCCCTCTTAAAGGTTCATAATGACATTAACTTGAACATTAATAATTGTAAAGTGACTGCACTTACCTTACTAGATCTCTCAGCCGCTTTTGACACGACTGATCACAGCATTCTCATTGAACGCTTATTAGTGGTACGGCATATCTGGCACAGCCCCAACCTGGTTTTCTACATATCTAACTGGTAGATACCAAACTATAAAGATTGGGAACTGCTATTCAGCTGCACTGCAGGCATTATTTGGCGCCTGTACCCAGGGTTCTGTTCTTGGGCCTTTGCTTTTTACTCTTTACACCACGCCACTAAACTCTCTTATACAAAGACATAATGTGGATTATCATCTTTATGCTAATGATACTCAGATCTACATTTCGTTGGCTACCCCGGATACAAATCGCTCCCTTAACCACCTTAGTGATTGTCTTCAAGATATCATCCACTGGATGACTGACAGCAAGTTGAAATAAAATGCAAATAAAACTGAATTGATCATAATTGGTACTCCAATGCAGCGTAGTAAACTGGATGTTGTTACCCTACGCGTATTTTGAATCAGTATATCATGCCAGCAACCTCGGTGCGGAATCTAGGAGTGATCTTTGGTAGTAATTTCAATTTCCGGCAATACATATCTCAAACATGTCGCTGCTGTTTTTGATCATATTCGTGATCTTCGCCGTATTCGACGGTATATGTCATTTTCTGTTGCTAAAACTATTGCAACAGCGCTTGTTAGCAACAGACTTGACTATTCCAATACATTCCTTTATAATATCGCTTGCAAGGATATCACAAAACTTCAGCGTGTCCAAAATTGTACCGCAATGGTAATCACAAGATCTCCCCGTTTATCTCGCTCTGTTCCACTTTTGAAGTCTTTGCATTGGCTTCCTGTACGATATCGTATTCTATTTAAGATCTATACCATTACATACCAGACACTGTCCAGTAAGCAACCATCTTATTTGCATACATTGCTTACTCCTGTAAGAAAACCTATCCAGCTTCGATCATCCAGTTCTGACCTACTTTTTGTTCCTAGAGTCAACACTAACATTGGAACTAGGGCTTTTTCTGTTGCTGCACCAACTCTTTGGAATATATGTTCCATCTTAGTGTTAGATCAGTTTAAAATATTATATAATTCCGTCGTTATTTAAAAACGTATCTTTACAACCTTGCTTATCCACAGTAGGATTTAGTCGCTATAGAAGTTATCTTCTTATTATTATTATTTTCTTTAATGTACTTGATCAGCTGACGTCAGCCTCGTTCTGGGGTGAAACGTGGCTCCGCCATAAAGCTGTATTACAGTCAGTTCAACGTTACGATAGTCTGGTGTTGTTTGTGATATGTCCGTGTTATCGACTTAACATTACAGTATGTTGTCTTATAATATTTGGCAATATTATAAGTTGCATTACTTCTGCTTCCTCACTCTAAGCTGATCAGTGTAATAATTACTTTTATTAGCCACAGTTTTTTCCACAAACGTTTGATACTGTTGTCACAATACTTTCACCCGAGGTTCATACGTCACCGACTGAAGCTGCTGATGTGCAACAAGGAGAAGTTTGGGCCACAGATTCAGAAGCATGTATCTATCTCTCTGTATCTGTATATTACGTTGACCTGTCAATCTTGATCATTAAACAACTATTGGTTCATTGCTAAAGGAAACAAAAAAGAGAAGAAAACGAAAATATACAAAATGAGATGAGAGAGAAGAGAGAGAGAAAATAAATAAAATTGTCGTTCTCTTTTCAGGTATCAGGTCTATGCCAATTCGGCAACCAACGGTCCCTGGAGATAAAACCCGGCCGACACAACCCTAGTCCCATCAGCTTTCTTTTTGTATCGCTCATTGTGTCGTTCCCAAGAGATGTCGTTTTGCAGATCAACGCCTAAGTACGTTGAGGAGGTGGATACTTCTAAAATATGCCCTAAAACCATGTTGGCAGTCAGTGAGGAGTTTATGTTCTTCTAGATGCTTCAATATATTGCTGACCACGATGTGCTCCTGCAGTTTACAACAGAGACTAGTTAAGAAACTGATTTGTAGTTGGCGGCAGTGTTTCCGTCTCCCTTTTTGAAAATAGCTGTCACGTCAGTCAACTAGCACGGATTCTTCTTCCAATGACTTATTGTACATGATGGTGAGCAATGGTGCGATGGCATGAGCACACACTCCTTGAGGATTCTTGCAGTGATTCCATCCGGCCCGGTGGCTTTGTGTGGGTTGGTCTTTAGCAGGAGTTTCAAGACACCTTCTTCTGTTACCATAAAATCAGGCATTGGTGGAAGGGGAGTGCCTTCCATGGATGGGGTGGTTGTAATGTCCTATCTTATACTGTCTGTTTAGAATATTTGCCTTGTCCTTGGGTTCTGAGTACAGCCTGCCTCTTTCTCGAAGAGGGGATACACTTGTAGTATCCTTACGCAGTGACTTGATGCAGTTCCAGAACCTCTTCTGGGCTGATGGTCTGTCCATAGTGTCGTCTTCGGAGTCAGGGGTGTCAATCAAGTTATTCACATAGTCCCAATATGCACGACGTTGATGTTTCTGGACTTCAGCTCTGGCTGACACATATTTCTTTCTACTTGCAGTAGATCTTGATTTCTTTGCCTTTCGGTGGAGTCGTTGCAGTCTTATCCGTGCTGATTTCACTTTGGGGGTTATCCAAGGTTTGTGGATCTTTTCCCGTACTACCCCGAACGGTCACGCGCTTAATGCTGCCATCTGGGTGATCCTCTTTGACAAGATCAAGCTGTTTGTTGACAAGTTATTTGATCAGTCAAGACAGGTGGGTCTGCTGCACGTTATCAACTCTTTGTATGGTCGTTCACTTCCGTTGACCATTGGTATCTGATCTACCTAATGGTGTGTTTCTGAAAACTCAACCAACCTTAGTTACTTTTAGTTATTTTATTATGTTTTTATCTGCTCAACTTTTCTAGAGGACCTTTCACCTACCTGAGAGAAATACGAGCCGCCAGAGGGAATGGGTTTAAAAGATCAAAATGCTGTAATGATGGTGACTGCTCCCGGTTGTTTGTTGAAAGATCAAAATACTGTATTGGTGGTGACTGCTACCGTTTGTATGTTGAAAGATCAAAATACTGTAATGGTGGTGACCGCTCTCGTTTGTTTGTTGAAAGATCAAAATACTGTAATGGAGGTAAGTGCTCCCGTTTGTTTGTTAGAAAATCAAAACACTGTACTGGTGGTGACTGCTACCGTTTGTTTGTGGAAAGATCAAAATACGGTAATGGTGGTGACTGCTCCCGTTTGTTTTTTGAAAGATTAAATTACTGTAAAAGTGGTGATTGCTACCGTTTTTTTGTTGAAAGATCAAAATACTGTAATGGTGATGACTGCTATCCTTTATTTGTTAAAAAATTAAAATAATGTAATGGTGGTGACTGCTACCGTTTGTTTGTTGAAAGGTCAAAATAATGTAATGGCGATCACTGCTCCCGTTTGGTTGTTAAAGATAAAAAAATACTGCGATGGTGGTGACTGCTCCTGTTTGTTTGTTAAAATGTCAAAATATTGCGATGGTGGTGACTGCTATAATTGTTTTTGTTAAAAGATCAAAATACTGTAATGGTGGTAACTGCTACCATTTATTTGTTAAAAGATCAAAATGGTGTAGTGGCGATAACTGCTACCACTTGTTTGTTTAAAGATCAAAATGCTGTAATGGTGGTAACTGCTCCCATTTTTTTACTAAAATATCAAAATACTGTAATTGTGGAATCTGCTACCATTTGTTTGTTAAAAGATCAATATACTGTAATGGTGGTAACTGTTACCATTTGTTTGTTGCTCCGGTGTGTTAGATGATAAATACAAGTACAGATCAGAATTCTATATAATAATGCAGAAAATAATACCTCAAAAATGTAATTGAATAGGGTTATATTCCCTTTAACGAATAGGAAATATTTAACACGTTTTAGAGTTGGTTGTCTGTGTGGAGCGCAATCTTGCAGTGGCTATAGCTTCAGACTCTCATTCAAGTGAACCCGTGTTCGAATCGTATACGGCTATGTCGAATGTTGGGCAAATTTGTTCACTCTAACTTGCTCCAATTCACTCGGCTGTATAAATGAGTGCCTGGCTATAGACAGTGGTGGATATTTATGTATGAATATTCTTTGCACGTTAATTGGAACATGGCTGACTTCTTCCCAGAAGGCCAGAATAGTTAAGACGGTGTTCGATTAAACATATCTGTCAGGGAGTTAAGTTTGAAACGTTTTGAGCGGTCCTGGATAAAATTAACTAACCAGAAGCATGTGTATTATATGTAACATTCCACCAATTGAGTTGTCTAGATTTTTGAAGGTAACGACAAATCTAAGAAAACCTAAACATAAAAAATATATATGAACTCTGTGTAAGACCTAGCTAGTTTGTTAACTGACATACCTACTTGCTCACTTGTGATTCCGAATGCAAACGTACACTTCAAGTCGTCACCATGCCATGCCAAGTCAAAACTATTGGTGGGCTTTTATAGAAGGCGAAATTCGTAAATGAATTTTTGGCCTTCAGGATGAAAATTGTTTGTGTAGCAACATAGTGAGCAAATAAGTTAGGTAATAAAAACAACCTGTTTCACCTCTAATGGCGCACACCCCTTTAAATCGCCCCAGCGTGTGCGGGAAAATGTTTGCAGAAGGAGCAGAAAATGAATCGTGGTTCTCATTCAGTTCGATTCGCATTGCTGTTCGGAACACTTCGCATTCACTTATCATTTCGATTCGCTCCCTCCCACCCTCCCACCCTCCCACTCTCCCAGTGTGTCTCTGGTGTACACGTATTGCCTTTCATATAATATCTGCAATTTACCATGTTCAGTATCAGATCACTAGACACACATGTTCCATGAATGTTGTCAAGGGGGTTCTAGCACCCCACTTTTGTATATAGCAAATTGCGGTAAATACTCTAGCTAGTACTGTAGAAGGTGTGTAGTCTGCACACATGTATCTTTTTATCTTGAATTTATATATTTTAAATCTGTGACAGTTCGTGTGTTGTAAATATGTACAACTGCATTCACGGGTGTTTTGGTCAATATCTAGCTAGAATGGAAAATTATTATATATGTACAGATTGTAGTACATAGCATATACGGTACATAGATCGGTAATCTTTATGTACCTGTCTGTGCACAGGATGTGAAAAGAATTGAATAGATTGTCTGTGAACAGTGGCAATCCCTGTGAATTAATAAATTTGGATTGTCCATTACCAACCTACGCAATAGTTGGTGTAACTCTAAACAATCAGAGAAAGAGCTGCAAGAATAATTCTGTAACACATGTAATCATACATACACTGGGGGTGAGGGGGTACCAAGCGGAAATAGCACACGAAACAGTGACGCAGACAAACAAAGAACGAGGCTAGATAATGCAAGAGCTGTCTATAGACAATCCATCAAGGCTGCAGAGTCCGGAAATGGATAAGCAAACCCCAAAAGATAATGCAAAGAATTTCCGTCAGCAGAGATGCCAAGTTAAGTTGGGATATATGCGTGAGGTTCTGTTCCTCGAATGGACTCCAGGTGGTAGCACTGACGTTTCGCAAAAAGACACTATGTGACCAAACTATTACTTATAAACAAACGAAAAGCAACACTTTATACCCGTCAATGATGTTGACAAGAATAACCTAGCGGCGGATTCTAGGGAAGCTTTACGCTATCCGCACGTGTATGTGAATAAATATATCAACCCGTGCATGAAAATTACCCTGTTTGTATTAATATTTGTTCAAATGGCAAATAGTGAGATTTACAGGTTGAGATGGACGCCAAATGCGTGAGATGGACGCTAAATGCGTGAGACTCACGCCAAATGCGTGAGACTAGGTAGCTATGCGTCTGGTTCTTTTTATTTTTAGTTCGTTTGTATACTTCCCTTGCATAAACCACAACATACATGGTGTCATCCACACAAACGTATCCATCCTTCTATGTCCGTTGCCTGCTCCATTTGTCACCAATTAATGGATGAAATGTGTTATAGGGTGTCTAAATTTTATCTAAGGCCATATCCATCACTCTTCCGACGCACCATCTGAGACCGCAACAATGAAATTCGCTTAATTCAAAACTTACTTCACCGCCTTTTCCTCCTATACGCCGACGGAGGTAGACACGTACCTCCGTCGGGTAGGATATAAAGCAATTAAATCAATAATGTATAACGAACGTGTTATGGACACGAGGACAACAAAGACAAAGCCATTCCGTGAGATTAGTTAACGTTACATTTATATGCAACAGAGCGCCACATGGCATAAAATCCGATGATACAAAATCAGTGTTTTTTCAACTTTGACCACATATTAAAACAAGTTAAATCGTTTCTTATCAATTGAATAGGCACGTAATTAAATTATGTTATCCTCTTTGTAGAGTGGGGAAAACCGACCATCACGCCAGTCATAGCTTTCCAAAAATAGCTACCGTTTTTATTATGGGTAAAACATTGTGGAGGTATTGAAAGTGCGTCCGTGAACATTTTAACGTGTGTGGTTTCAATATGCGGTTTACAGAATGCCAGCGCGTGCATTAAAAACAAGAGGATTGTTGCCATGGCATGGGCCGAAGTATAGCAGTATAGATGGCTGCTACATCAAGCCGAGAACAACGGCGTGGACTGTGGGCAACTGTAGTTTGTGGCTGGCAGAGCGATGTGGGATCGCCGTGTACCCACAATGTATTAGAGTGAATAAAAACAGGTTGTTGCTAGAACCGAGAGATCTGATGAAAGCTATGAATGAGGCCTGAATAACAGTGGTTTAACAACACTAAATATAAAAAGGTAAAAGAGGTACAATAGAAGTGCTCAAGAAATGTATAGTGATCTTAAAAAAATTGATAAATGTATTATTTCTTACTTGACAAAAATATATGTATTAGAGCACGCGAAATAACGTCATTGACGGAACAGTGTAGATTATATCTAAGAAATGATTATGTCAGAAAAATATAAACAAGTGTTGCTCTTCTTCGTCTTGGTTCCTTGGTGAGGCGGCTGGTCCTGATGTACTGGTCTTTTTGTTTTTGTATTGGCCTGCACTACGAACTATCAACAACCCACTCTTATTGATTTTAGTAACATAAATTAGAAAACTTACAATGGTTAATGGGTATTGTGAATCCAAGACGACTGCGAGGAAACATAATACGTACGTATGCATATGTGCTTGTGTATGCATGCGCGTATGTGCGTGCGTAAAAGCATTTGTATGATTGTGTGTGTGTGTGTGTGTGTGTGTGTGTGTGTGTGTGTGTGTGTGTGTGTGTGTGTGTGTGTGTGTGCGCGTGGATGCTTCCGTGTGTGCCCATGAGCGTGCAGAATCGACTTAATTCTGGTAAGTTTTAACACGTCGGTGTTTGTTAGTTACACATTTGCCAAAGCAACTGCTTTATACGGGCAAGGCCTGCGAAGACGAGACACTTTTGGAAAATTGCTGTCGTCGGCCGTTTTTGTGGTTGTTATAGGGGCCTACGTAAAGTGGATACACATTTCCTACTGCAATGACTAGAAGACATCACATGGATTTTAACGATGTATAGTTTTATGTAATTAACTATAACATTTGCAGAATTATGAACCCATGCACGCGGCACAAGTGTACGTTTTCGCATGTCGCCGGCAACATTCTGACTACAGCCCCTATTCAAATTATTAAATTACTTATATTAAAAGTGCATCATATGTGTTTCAATTATGAAATACAAAGTGTACATTAGTTTATGGTATAAATAAGTCACCTGTAATACACACTCATGTGTCTGTGCTCTTGAGTAGCTTGTCGCCGAAATCATGCGATTTACTTTACGCTGCTTTCTTTGATTGTTCTCCAACGTTTAATTCACACCACACATAGTTGCAAACTGTTATTAAAATCAAATATATATATATATATATATATTATATATATCATATATACAACTGTATATATATATATATACATATATATATATATGTATATATATGTATATATATGATCTACTACAATTACTTGCAGCTGCTATTTTAATGCGACAGTCAGTCAGGACAAACCTATTAACATATATTTAAGTTTATAACTCGAAGGATTCAATTTATGTTACTATGATGTTTGATTCTATGTAGCAACACAATCGATAGTCAGATATGTGGTTGGTTGGAAGTCGTGTCTACGCATGCGTGTATAATTAGACTGGGGAACAGACACAATATTCATGAGTTATAAGACACAACATTCCTCCCCAACATAAATAGAATGTACAATGCATTCATAACACCGTTACGTAATTCTCAAAAGTATTATGTAACTTGGCACATTAGTCCACAAGACTTTATATCACAGTTCGCACGTACTCCATTACTGTCGTCATGTGTTTGTCAGACAGTCGTGTAGTATGTAGATCGTTGTCAGCGTAAGCGTCATGTCAAATAATAGTCCTTCAGGTGTGTTGGAAGACGGCGGCGGCGGACTGGTCTTGCTGGCATCTTGGTGTGGGCCGGGGCAGGTGTCGACACAGTCGGCGTAGGTGTAGACAAGTTCTGCGCAGGTGTAGACACAGTCGGAGCAGGTGTAGTCATGGTCGGTGGGTTCCTCGGCTGCCTGTGTGGAGTGACGAAGGTTGGTGTTGGACGGGTTGAGGAGTTGATGGCTTTGGTGTCTCGTTGGTGCTGTCATCTTTATAATCTTCTTTCTCATCACTTATAGAGAGTGAAGCACCATGGATGGGTTTGAAGTGAGAAGAGTTGCGGGTGACTTGCCTTTCACCACGCTGAACTGTGATCAATGTGCCCTTCTTGTGGGTGACGACATAAGGCAGAGGAGAATATGGATTTGACAGCTTCTTCTGCTTCACTAGGACGCAACCACCTGACCTTAGATCTGATGGTCGTGTCTCGCATGACGTCAGTGTAGTTGGTCATCTTGCACTTGCTGATACGGCCATTTCAGCAATGCGGCTGTGGATTGGTCTGGGTGGTTGAGTTGTGAGGGGAGGATCAGCAGACCAATTTTCATCTTGCGGCCGGTCAGGGCTTCGAAAGGGGAGGTTTTGTTGGAGGCGTGAGGGGTACCTCGATAGAGGCGTAGGAAAGTGGGAAGCTGGGACTTCTAGGCAACGTTGTCGGCGATCGATGCATGGATTGTCTTGTTCAGTGTAGCCATGAAGCGCTCAGCCTCTCCGTTCGCTAATCTTCCTGTGGTGGATCCCGAAACTGGACGTGAAGCTTATAAACTCCTCGCCGTTGAAAGGAGGGCCATTATCCGTCTGATCTGTTGTTTGGATTCCTTGGCGTAAGAAGATGGCTTCCAACTTGGGAAATACTGCCTTGGGAAATCGACTATACTCGTTTACGATAATTAGCAAGTAATCGCCTGATGGGAAGGGACCAGCAAAGTCAATGACAAGTGTACTCCATGGTTCAGACGGCAAGGGAGTTGTTTGAAGGTGTTCACGTTGTGCAGGCCCTGGACGTGATGCATGGCATGTTATACATGATTTGACTGCGTTCTCAACAAGTTTGTCAATGCCATGGAACCAGACCTTCTCCCCAATGCACTGTTTGGTCTTAACAATCTCTTGGTGTGCTTGATGTGCGATGTACGTCAATTTTGGCAATGATCCCTTAAGCTTTTTGAGAAGGCCCCTGTTTTTTATGAGTAGACCATTTAATGCAATTGTGGTTTTTCAAATTTATTGTGACAATAAGTTAGTTGTTTTTAATGAACGTTTACCTTTTTTGTGAAACAACAATATAATGTATTTTGAGAATGCAATATTAGTTATGAAATGACCCTTTAACGTTTTGAGATGATCCTTGAATCTGTTGACACGATCAGCCAGTTCGTTTTAATCAATTGTTGTATATTTGAAAAATGTTCCCTTAAATCAGTTGAGGAGATTTATTTGTGAGATGAACCGGTATATATATATATAATGTATGTGCGTGTGTGCGTGTGTTCGTGTGTGCGTATTTGCGTATGTGCGTGTGTGTGTGCGTGTGTGCGTGTGCGCGTGTGCGCGTGTTTGCGTGTGCGCGTGTTTGCTTGTGTGCTGGTGTTCGTATGCCGTGTGTGTTTGAGAACCTGCCAAATTGTCAGGGAACGTTCAAAAAGTAAACTGTAGCAGTGAATGTCCGAAATGTGTCAACATTGACGACTAACAATTGCAAGATGCTGTGCAATATAGCAGGGTAATGTATATTATATATGTATATATGTAAATCAAATCATTGGGATTTTATTTTTCTAAAACAAAATATTAAGTACAAATTTATTTACCAGACACATCGTCGCTGACTACGCTCGTGGAGATCTAGCGAAGACTCGTCATCCTAACAAAACATAAACTACAGCGTTATCTCAATGGAAAAATATTGGTAGAACATCATCGCTGTAATACATGTAAACAATATGTGTAAGCTGAATAAACTAGTATGCCTAGTCTTTGTTAACAGTGAGCATTAAACGGACTTACAAAGAGATAGTACAGTATTGTATTGATCACATAATTATTGTAAATAGTAATGGATTCTTAAGGCATATATGATGTTACCGTGTAATGGCATAACATGTAAAATTATATATGCATTCCAAACGCCAGTTATGTTAAATGTTTCTCTTTGCTCGTAGTATATTTCAAAATGGCCACAGCGTAGGTGATAGTCGACCGATTCATAATGTTTTCATTGTGCAGTCTTATCACAATTACATGTTCATATGAAATAAGTATGTTTCTGCAGATTGTTTAACATACCGTCTTCTCCAGTTGAACTGCATTGTCATCAGCCAAAGCCGGCAACGCGACACACGCTAAGAAATATGATAACGACGCGCATTTAGTCCAGTAGAAATTGACGACGACCCGGACATTTTGGTTAAAAAGCCAATTTTTCTTTAAGATGACCAGTAGGGTTTCTTGAACTTACGGAAGAAACCCAACCAAAATCAACGCTGGGGAATCTCGACTTTTTCAACGATAGAATGAATATCCTGGTTGGTTTATTAGTGAGATGTCCGTAGTTACTAAGATAAAATTGTAAAGTAAATATATATGTGTGAGTAATTATGTTATAATAATAAATTTAACTACTGCTGTTTAATTGTTTTATTCATAATATAGCATTGTATTATCTAAAGAGTACCTAGAAAATACTCAAATTTTTCAGGAACGGGCTGCTGATATGGACCAATTTGTATTTTGTAAATAAGGTATTTATTATTATAACTAATAATTATCATACGCGGATCCGGGAGGGGCCTGGATACAGATGTCCCCTATACCTTTGGAATTTGGCGTCCCCCTAGACCTTTTTGAATATGCCTTTGTGATGTGCCCCCTATATGTTTGGAATGCGCCCCCGTTTAGGTCAGAAGAAGCTGAAGTTA
This sequence comes from Paraescarpia echinospica, assembly GCA_020002185.1. Classification (NCBI taxonomy): domain Eukaryota; kingdom Metazoa; phylum Annelida; class Polychaeta; order Sabellida; family Siboglinidae; genus Paraescarpia; species Paraescarpia echinospica. The sequence goes on along the minus strand of CM034539.1, from coordinate 18,915,709 downwards.
CGACAGCAAAACAAATTCAACAAACCCCCCCACCCCTCTGTCTTCCGATGTTATAAGAGACAGCAGACAGAGAAGCTGAAGACATGAAGTTACGGTGACGCCGGCGAAAACATATTCGATGGCACGTCCATCTCCATTCTGGAGTTATGATCCGATAGCGCGACAGCAAAATCACCCTGAATCGGGCTCATACCACGGAATACCAAATGTGAATATGGCTCAGCTAACATTGGATGTTTAAGGCAAGCCTCAAGGAATACAACTGGAGGTTATTGCCCCCCAGACTACCCTCTCTGGATCCGCCTCTGGTTATACAGGTTTGACTGCCAAAAGTCGGGCCTCTGCTATGTTGTTCTGACTAGACTGCTTGCATGGGCGTTTGTTGTTGTCGAAATCTCCTGCACGAGTAATGTCACCAGTGCTAACTTTCTCTCATTTGATGACATTAGTACGTGGATCTTCTTTTGGTACGCTATGATACCCATTACAATACAACTGACTTCTCAAATGTTATTACTTGTTCATATACAGCACTGAAGCCCAATAACGATAATATCTGACAAGTGTGAAACTATTCTCATATTAACATTAACTGTAGTCTGCGCATCTTCTTCTACTATATAGCCGCATCTCTTGTCATGAAGATTCTTCACGAGGTTAATGAGAAGTAGATGTATCTACGAATCAAGTTTGTTAATGCTGACATGTTCAGGTGACGGATAGATATCGACTGGCTAATCTTGTATGCCAATGACATCCTTGATGGCCTGAGCGGCATTTCCCACAAACTTTTTAGTGTCGGCATTGTCAACGTCCATGTCATGATAGGAGTCATGCAAACGTGTTGCTGCATTCCTTGTTAGGGTTACAACGTTTGTTTTTCCTTAGAGATCTGCAATTGTGATGCAATCAGACTACGTTCTATGTGTTTTGTTTTGTATGCTGGACCGCCAGGGGGAAGGAACAAGGACAAGTTTGCTTTGACAACTTGCAATGTGTAACATTTAGCCATCACGTCAAAAATGCTTTATTGTCTGTCCTAAAATACCTTTTAAAACAGAAAATTGTCTTTAGGCTCAACCATTGATTGCGTAATTAAATAATTAGCTTTGTCAATAAAAAATAAAACCCACACAAACACACAATGTTATTGCATACATATGTAAAGTTTACCTGTTGTGAAGTTGTAGCGTATAATGTATATAAACAATGCAGTAGAGTACATTAACAAAGACAGACCTTATAAACCGGAGATACAAATACGTTTGTTTAAATGCAAGGAGCATAGTAAACAAAAGAAAAGAAGTGAACTAAACATAATGGTAGAAGATATTGACCATCATAATAGGTATAACCGAATCATGGGCCACCACTGATATATCAGATGCCGAATTGGGACTAACAGGCTATGTAATGTTCAGGAAAGATAGAGTAAGAAGAACGGGAGGTGGAGTTGTTTTATATGTTAAAGAATCTATCCAGGCTTATAAAATAAAATTAGAAAGAGAAGCAGATTGCGAAGAAGCTGTTTGGTGTAACATAGTTACAGGAAACTCAACGTTAACGGTGGAGTTAGTTTATCGAAGTCCAAACATAAGCATAGAAGAGAATGACAAATTACAAAATGCTATAAGGGAAGTTAGCAAACGGGACTGTATTATTATGGGATATTTTAAACATGGTCATAAACAATGGAAATGTCTACGGAGTACGGGGAGTGGGAACCACAAGTTTTTAGTTTTATTGCAAGACAGATTCGTTTCTCAACATGTGCTAGAGCCAACCAGGTGTGACAATGCGTTAGACATAGTGTTGTTCTCACTGAGAGAATTAATTGACAGTGTCTAATTGTGTGACCCTTATAGTGATAACAACCAGATACATTTTACCATCACATTAAAATCAGAAAGAAATAATAAAAAGCGTTTCAGGAGAAATGTCCACAAAGGAAGATAAAAGGAAATGAAGAAATATTTAGCAAAGATAGACTTGAACAACACACTGAAGAATAAGACAGCAACAGAGTGGTGGAATATCTTAAAGAGTTAAATAGGGTGCATCGTCGATAGTTGTTCCCTTTGAAAAAAAACATGGGAAACGGTCCAGAAAGAAATACTTATCGATCGAAAGAAGCCATTTGAAAAATTAAGTACAAACAAATGATGTGGAAGTCATATAGACGCAATGGAAATGTCGAAGACTACAACATTTATAAAGAAGCGATAAACCAAGCTACACCTGGAATTTGAAATTAAAAGAGAAGCTACGCTGTTGAAGATTTTTCAGCGATGTTCAAATTTGTTCCACTGTTATTGTGGCCCTGTAAAAACCTCCATTTCCAATCCCCCTTCAAGCTCGCCAATAAAAAACCTGGAGTCAGCAAAAAACCCACCCCCAGGCTCTCTAAAAACATCAATTTGCACGCTTCACTAAATATTAGGAAGCAAATCCTATCTCCAATCATTCACTAAAAATACACCACAAAATCCACACCCTTCCCTAAATATTCGGGAGCTAATGCTATCTCCAGCTTCCAATAAAAAATAGTGCGTGTTCCAGTTCCCACACTCACCCTGTTTCGACACATGTCTCACAAATAAATCAACCAATATGTATATAATTACGCTATGGGCAACAAAATTGCAAATAAATGTCTTGTTTGGTTTTCCATAACACATATATTGAATGGACTGGCATCTATATATGGAAAACCAACACAAATAAAATCTTACAAAAAACTAACATATTCAATTGACAGTTTACGTATGTTTTCCTTTGACAAAATTGAGGTTCCCCATGTTTGATTTTGGCTGGATTTTTTTCCTTACTGGACATCTTAAAACAAAAATTGTCTTTTTAACTAAAATGTGTGGGTTTGGTTAACATTTTGTCAATTTCTACTGAACTAAATGTCTCTACAGCGAAATTAAAGCCGAAAGAGTGAAATAAAGTATATTTTCTAGTGGTAAATGTGTAATATACGACGTAGCGTAAAAACACTATACTTGAATAAGATACTGCTCCTGTAATCCCGGAACGAAACAAGAGAAAGAAACTCTCCTTTTGTCTGACTTGAAACGAAGACAGGAGTGGTTGCGTTGGCGCGTACTCCGTGTTTTTCGTGGTGCTTTTTTTGGTCACTGCCAGTTTGGGACATTGGGCAATAGTGGATGGATTGGTTGAGAAATTAATTGATCGGTTGACATTTGCTTGACATTTCAAAAAAGTTATGTTCAGTTTGTTTTTATATTTAGGAGAGAAATTAAAAAGACTCCAGGCAACGGTATTACAAATTAGATATTTCAGGTGCCATGCATGTTTTTAAACGCGAAAATGTTAACAGTCAAAATAACAACCTAAGCTTTGAAAAAAACATATATATTTCAAAGGCCTGGTTTCTGGTTTCAGCGTAACATACCGTTAACCAATACGCATGGGACGTACAATCAAATATGGGAAGTGTACGTCATAATATATAATAATGAGGCACGCGATTGAAATAATAAATCAAATTTGATGAAAATTACATCAGTATGATTCTGACGATTCTCGTGTAGTCAGCTTATATACAATTACAAACACGCGTCTAATCGTGGGTAACGTCACACCGTTAATGAAATACAAATCACTAATTTTGATAGAAACAAAATTAATATGTTTCATCATAAATGTGTCGAGGAATTTCGGTGTTGTGATATTCTTGAAACTTTCCACGATGAGCGTACACACGCACGCACGCACGCACGCACACAGGCACGCTCGCAACACACGCATCACACGCGCGCGCGCGCACGCACGCAACAATCACACAACACACACACGCGCATACACACACATATAAACACACGTACACATGCATGCAACATACATCAAATACACTCGCGGGCGCGCATGCACGCAACACACTCACATCAGACACACGCACACACGCAACACACATCATACACATCACCCTCACACTCACACACACACTCACATCACACACACCACAAACATCACACACATCACACACATCGCACACATCACACACATCACATACATCACACACATCACACACATCACATACATCACACACATCAAACACATCACACACATCACACACATCAAACACATCGAACACATCATACACATCACACATATCACACACATCACACACATCACACACATCACACACATCGCACACATCACACACATCAAACACATCGACACACATCACACACATCACACACATCACACACATCGCACACATCGCACACATCGCACACATAGCACACATTGCACACATCGCACACATCGCATACATCGCACACATCGCACACATCACACACATCACACACATCACACACATCACAGACATCACATACATCACACACATCACACACATCGCACACATCGCACACATCGCACACATCGCACACATCGCACACGTCACACACATCACACACATCACACACGTCATACACATCACACACATCGCTCACATGACACAAATCACACACATCACACACATCGCACACATCGCACACATCGCACACATCGCACACATCGCACACATCGCACACATAGCACACATTGCACACATCACACACATTGCACACATCGCACACATCGCACACATAACACACATCACACACATCACACACATCACACATATCACACACATCACACACATCACACACATCACACACATTGCACACATCGCACACATCGCACACATCGCACACATCGCACACATCGCACACATCGCACACATCGCACACATCGCACACATCGCACACATCGCACACATCGCACAAATAGCACACATTGCACACATCGCACACATCGCACACATCGCACACATCGCACACATCGCACACATCGCACACACCACACACATCACACACATCACACACATCACACACATCACACACACATCACACATATCACACACATCACCCACACATCACACACATCACACACATCATACACATCACACACATCGAACACATCGCACACATTGCACACATTGCACACATTGCACACATCACATACATGGCACACATCGCACACATCGCACACATCACACAAATCACACACATCACACACATCACACACATCACACACATCACACACATCACACACATCACACACATCACACACATCACACACATCGCACACATCGCACACATAGCACACATTGCACACATCGCACCCATCACACACATCACACACATCACACACATCACACACATCGCACACATCGCACACATAGCACACATTGCACACATCGCACACATCACTCACATCACACGCACATCACACACATCACACACATCGCACACATCGCACACATCGCACACATCACACACATCACACACATCACACACATCGCACACATCACACACATCGCACACATCACACACATCACACACATCACACACATCACACACATCGCACACATCGCACACATAGCACACATTGCACACATCGCACCCATCACACACATCACACACATCACACACATCACACACATCACACACATCACACACATCGCACACATCACACACATCGCACACATCGCACACATCGCACACATAGCACACATTGCACACATCGCACACATCGCACACATCACACACATCACACACATCACACATATCGCACACATCACACACATCACACACATCACACACATCACACACATCACACTCATCACACACATCGTACACATAGCACACATTGCACACATTGCACACATCGCACACATCACACACATCACACACATCACACACATCACACACATCACACACATCACACACATCACACACATCACACACATCACACACATCACACACATCACACACATCACACACATCACACACATCACACACATCACACACATCACACACATCACACACATCGCACACATCGCACAAATAGTACACATTGCACACATCGCACACATCGCACACATCGCACACATCACACACATCACACACATCACACATATCGCACACATCGCACACATAGCACACATTGCACACATCGCACACATCGCACACATCACACACATCACACACATCGCACACATCACACTCATCACACAAGCACACATACGTACAATCGTACGCATGCTCGCACATATGAGTAATTCTTCACACAGCAGTGTCTGTGTCATCCGTATGGACGATTATGAAATACTGAGAGTGACATGTCTGAAAAAAGTAGGATTATAACGTAGAGATGTGAAAGTCGAACCACTGGATCAGCATGAATACCGTTCAAATGTTACAGTATGCCAAGGAATGGGAAAACAGTGAAATTATTATATTTATAGGGAAAGCAAGATCAACCTAAAGTTCATACAGAATAATATAAAACACGCACGTTAAAATAAATTAGATGAAACATTAAAGTGTGATATTGTTTTGTTGATCACGACCCCATGCCTCGCGCGGCAAATATGATGAGCAGACACATCAATACGTATATGTTCATACAGTGTATGGAGGTAACGTCCACTGCAATTCGATTATGTGTTTTGAACGGGCAATTTTCAACACTCCTTATCACCGATGACATTCAGTCCATACCCTTATGAGTACATGTAATACAGCTTTGCCTTAAGTTGACCAATAGTGGTAAACAATTTGATAACAGTGAGATGACATCACCGTGTGTACGAAATGCTAGCCCCACAAATAAGTTCACTTATAAAGGTAACAATGTGTTTCAATACGAAACAACGAGAGGGAGGTTCACGTTACATTGGACCAACAGCGTCAGTAACCTCGTTGTCGAAAAGACACCATCCTCCAAAAACACACTCATAATCCAAGACCGGTGTTTACTGGACGGAGTTGAGTTGTTAGGGTGTTTAAAAAAAACGATATTACAAAAAGGCAACAGACAAATTATTAACAGCAGAACGTTATGTGTCGGTAAGCAACAAAAGGTGGGGTATGCCGGTGACATTTCACGCCTGTAAGAGATGAGTGATTCCACTCGGTGAAAACATAACCGTTCAACACAAAAACTAACACGCAATTTAGACATTCGAATTCAGCAATTACTTTCAACAAATCTGTACTACCTTTAACATTCTATTCCGATTTAACAACGTCACATACTGCTGACATTGTCTTTGTCTGGTAAGCATATCATTCGCATTAACGTGCGTAATTAGATTCAGCAGTTCGTTGTAGAACGTCTTTCCTGATCAGACAACTCGCATTATGTTTTGATTGAATTTTATGTGTAAAGTTGAAAGTTGCAACGATAATATAGTTCATCATACGCCTGCACGGTGAGCTATTGAATAGTGTGGATATTATCACATAATCTCATAGCCGTTCTTCTGGAGAAAGTAATTGATCTCTACACGGTTTCGGTCTGAATAAACACTGTGTTTTTAGTATCAATGCAATATTCAACATTTTTCATCAACACCGAATTGTTGACGTTATTCGAATGTCTTTGGTGCGTGTTTACTGGATTAATGTTTCAAACAAGTGCTTCTTAATCGGCGTGCCGCGGCATCTAGATGTGACGTAACAAAATCCTCAGTGTACCGCGGAAGTATAAAACAATACGACATATATAGCAATAATAAAAAAAAAAACCGAGAGTTCCAAAAAAAGACACATTTCTGTTAGACACTCATTTTCATCGACAGGAACATATATAGTTCAAACGGTTTTGCAGTAGTCTTAAATCAAAATTCCCAATTGAAAATATATGAGAATATTTCCGACATGGCGAAGAAGTCACATATATACATTGTTAATAGCAAACGCAACAAAATGCATAAAACTTCGTTGGTTGACAGAAATTATAAGTCTTCCAGCTTAGTCACCAGGAAATATAAAAAGAGGTTTGCCAAATGCGAACAATCTAAACGTTAATGAGAAAACCACACTGATTGATTGACAAATCAGCTAAAATAAGTTCCATTTGAATGTGTGAAATCGCCCAATGCCTTTTTTTATCAATAAGACTATTTTGTGCCTATGACCGCCTCGCACTTACGTTACTGGTCGTTCAGTTCGTTGGATGACTGTGTTGACGACGTTTTGTTGCCGTCTGACATTTACTCGAGCGGTCGTTCCGCTTCGCTGTTTCACACCTGATACATCAAAGCAAACACTGTAACGGAGTACAAAAGAGTCAAACTTAAAATAGTCAAATAAATTACTGTGTAGACGAAATTCTCTGCCTGCGGTTGCGGTCGATGGTAGCAATTGTTTTTTGTAAGTCGATGACGACGTTTCTAAGTTCTGTTTTTGAGTCTGATCAGTAATTCTCCAAAAAGGGTAATGCACAGCAACAATATAGTTTGCAATCCCAAGAAGTGGTGCTTGCCAATAATTTTCACGTTCAAGTTCCTGAGAGTATCTTCGTTCGAAACCACTTCCTGCAGCTGCCGTTTCGAAATTTTGGCAATGTCGATCACCCCAATATAACTGTGTATTTCGAAAAAAGATACTAAACCCGTTGGTCCCTTCTACCGGATTTATATTCCAGGGAAGTCAACTATCCCACACATAATCACTGATCACTGATAAACCGTTGTCGTGGACTCACAGAACCAATGCACTCAATCTACAATAACTCATCGGGACGCCGCATTAGCTGGTGCGATACCACTTGCTCTAGTAATGGAGTTGATGCCATCAGCGATTTGTCACATTATTATTGCTATTATTGTTGTTATTGTTAATAATGTTGCTATTGTTATTATTGTTATTATTGTTATTATTATTACAATTGAAGTAATCAAAATGTACATTGTGTTTGTAAGGCGAGCCTGAATTGAAACTGAGTTAATTCAGAAATCGGAGACAACTGCGTTCCCTTTTGGGCCGTTCGCGTGCAGCCATTGTCTGGCGCATGCAAGCACTGTTCGGTCAATGGCGCTGTCGACATCCTCCACTGTGCACGGATCGTTCAGCAATCGACAACCGAAGAGATGAGGCATTATCTGGTGTTCCCAGAAATCGCATATGCTCTGCTTCTCGTCAATAAAACGCTACTTTGAAGGACTATTCTCGACCGACTTCGGTGCGATTACGTTAAAGTGGTCGCCCACGAAGCCACGGTTGGTCAAATACTAGTAGAGATACAGTGGTTATAATCCAATTTTAAGACTGTACACGTGTACAGTCTTAAAATTGGATTATAACCACTGTATCTCTACTAGTATTTGACCAACCGTGGCTCCGTGGGCGACCACATTTATCATTCAAGTGTCTGTCCACCTATCCAGTTCAATGCAGCTTAATAGTAATACATTTTTATTTCCAAAATAACATTATAATACGTACATGATTTTATGTTTAATTGTATTCACAATTATTGTAGAAAAGGAGGGAGCAGAAGTTTAACACTTATGAAGTACTTTCCCTTTCAAAACAGTAATCACAGTTCTAATACATGATCAGTTTGAATAATTATAACACAATGAGATTTGCACATTCGTCAGGTATTGTCGAATCCGTTTTACCGCTCCGATATTTACCGATATTATCTACGATTTTCAAACGTTTCTTTCGTTCATAAATGAACGAGGCATATGGAATATAACACATGGTTGTAGTTGCGATCTGACCTACCTAAACCAAGTTTTTGATAATTTAGCTTCCCTAACAACCAACCTAAAACCTACAAAACAAGATGGTGAGCTAGTAAACAACAGGTATAAAGCGCCCGACACCCAAACCACCCCCAAATCAACTGATATAAATCGGAGCATTCTACCAGAGTGTTAAAAGTTTATTATAATCATTATAATCAATCTATTTATAGACCATCATATATCAACATGAAATAAACAGTAAACACAATATACAATAAACTATGTACCAACAGATGACTGCATATATTGCACACATTGACACAGTAAAATATCTGCCAATTATCGTGTTAGCTCGGGTTCAGTTGGACTCATGACCCAGCGTAAACTGATTCACCATACACACATGTAAATATATACTGTCTTAATGTCATTAAACTGCCCAGAAGCAAATTTAAGCATGCGGTCAGCAACTGTAAAAAAAATAAAGAAACTTTTATTGCTGATTCCATTGCATAAAAGTTATGTCAAAAAGGTCATCGACAGTTCTGGAAGGAAATTAAGAACCGTACAATCATTGACGTTAAGCTTCCGACGAACATTGATGGTATACATAGTGAAGTCTGTATTGGGTCAATATGGAAACACCACTACGAAAATATATTTCACGATGTGAAGGATAGCCGTTTTGACAATAGTCACTTTGATTCAATCAATGACAATAATGGAATTACTGTTGATGCAGTTGAAATGATGGGTATTATTAAAGAATGATCATGCAATAAGTCACCAGGTCTGGATAGTATTATTGCAGAACACATCAAGTTCGCCGATGCTCAAATCGGGGTGCTATTATCTACCCTGGTGACCTCTACAGTATTATGGTGTATGGTTGTGTTCCGAAATTAGTCTCATAGTCTGTTATTGTACCGGTTATTAAAGAAAAAAATTGACGTGTAAATGACAAAGGTAATTGCAGACCAATGTGCCTTTCTAACATATGATCCAATATAATAGATCATGTGATATTCAACAGAATGGAAACATACTTGCAAACTACGCTTGAACAGTTTTGATTTAAGCCAAACACGGAACTTAGCTGTGTGTGTTTACATTTAAGGAATTATTAAGATTTTACACTAAACATGGTTCAGCTATGCATGTTGCGTTTCTGGATGCGTCAAAAGCATTTGATCGAGTCAATTGATATTAACTGTTCCACTGGACTATTATAGTCATTCCACCACCACGCAGACCCAGTACAGATAGAACGACAACTGATCTCACTCTTCTGCAATGCATCATACTGTCAGGTGATGTCCAAGTAAACCCAGGCCCCACTTAATCTCACACATGTAAAAAATAAATAAAATCCTATGGACACAACCGAACGTGTAGTGACTGCAACAGGACATAGCATATAAAATGTGGTGGAATATCCACACTTGACTACAATAACACCTACTGAACAATAAACACACCATGGCATTGTTCCAAGTGCTAGGCATCTTCTACTTCTACATCTACTTCTACCTGGTTAATCAGCATAGTCCATAAGTATGTATTTTGTCGCCGATGTGTGTGTGTATACATATAAAATTGTGCTGTGCCAAATGTGAACATGCGAGAAAAAGTATATACAAAGTGCGAGTAAAGTATGAACGAGGTGAGAGTAAAAACACAGACCACGGCTTAGAAGTGTGAAACAACCGCTCCCCTGAAGGCGTGGATGGTTGGAGCTATCAACACATACCCGGGGAGGGCGTTCCACCGGAAGACAGTGCGTGGGAAAAAAGAATTACTGTATACCTGAATGCGAGCTGGGATGATCTGATATTTATTAGGATGATAATATCTTGTACTGGTGTGGAGCATTGGGGCACGGTAATGGCTACCATTGATGGAAATCTGTTGGTTTTAGACCCGATATATCAAGAGGAGGCAAGAAAGTTGTCTTCTTCTCTCAAGCCACCCTGTCGCATATGTCACCGGGAGGTCCTAAATAACCACCATGCAACACAACGCGACAACTGCCCAAACTGGTTACACATACATTGCTGTAAAATAAACGTCAACGAATACAACAGATTAATTAATTCATCATATTCGTGGGTTTGCCTCAAATGCGATACTGTCAACTTCTCAAATTCCTTTTTCAGAAACGCAAACATTACATTTTTTGCAGCTAATTCTTTTGATCCACAGGATAGTGGCAACCACAGACATAATGAAATGCAACCCAACATAGCCGAAACTCAAGATCCAGTGTTTGGGCCAAATCCCCGAAATGCATCAACCCCTGAACGACCTTGGAAAATCAAAGGAAACATACCCAGTATTCTGTATTCTGATAAACACTAACAGCGTCAAGATCATTGAAAAGACAACCCAACTAAAGGCAACAATCCAGTCAAACAATCCCGACATCACATTCCTAGTCGTAACTAAAATAAATGAAAACTATCCCACATACTCATTTCTACCACCAAACTATGATGCTATCAGAAAGGACAGACATGTCCATGGCGGTGGAGTACTGCCAGCAAACACAACAAACGACTAGAAATAATAAGTGAATTTGGATTACAAAACAATGAATGACCCTACACGAATCGATTCTGGCCGTATCCTTGACCTAATACTCAATTCAAATCCGTCCACAATCGTCAACAGTCACACCACTCCCGGCATGAGTGATCATGAAGCCGTATCCTTCAGTGTCAACCTAAATCCAGTTCGCAACAGAAAACCACCAAACAAAGTATTTCAATATAAATCCGTAGACTGGGGAAAACGTAAAGACGGCATAACCCAATTAACAACAGAATACTTTGACATGGACCCAAATTCACGAGACATTAACACAAATGGGATCTTTTTTCGGACAGAACTTGCCACACTGATCAACAATAACATCCCTACTTGCAACACCAAAGCAAAAACCAACCTCCCCTGGATAAAACGGAAAATAATAAAAATGCAACGGAAACGCAAAAAAAACAAAAACAAAAACAAAGCAATGTGGATTCAATAGCGACTGGGAAAAGTTCAAATAACTCAGATGGCAAGACAATAAAGCTGCAGCGAAAACCTTACAAAGATTTCGTAAACAACAACATTTGAGACAGCTTTAAAACAAACCCTAAGCAATTCTGGTCATTCATCAAAATAAACAAACCACAAACATTGGCATACTTCCATGTAAACGAACAACCAATCATCCATGATCATAACAAAGCAAATGCACTGAACAACCAATTTAGTTCCGTTTTCTCCCAAGAAATCTATCCTATCCCCCAACAAGCACCTTCCTCTTACCCTAATATGCCTACTACAGCTGGAGTAATCAAGCAACTGGAAAATCTATACCAAAACAAAGCTACTGGCCCAGATGAACTCCCAGCCAGAGTTCCTAAAGCAACTGCAGATTAAATGGCTCGCATTATAACACACGTCTTCCAACAGTCATACAACACATGCAAACTCCCCGACGACTGGCTCCAAGCACTAGTGACTCCAATAGACAAAAAGCCATCAATCTGACCCCGCAAACTGCAGACTAATATTACTAATATGTATCCTCTGTAAAATCAGTGAACACGTAATTCTAAGTTATATGTGGAAACACCTGAACAAACACAACATCATCCTCCACTTTCAACACATATTCCAGTCAGGACTGTCATGTGAATCTGAACTCATCGAGATAGGATGACTTCTACGGACAACAAGACACAAATATATGCAATCCTCACAAACGCCCACTATCCAAACTAACCTTCTACGGAATAACTGGAAACACACAAAAGTGGATCAAATCATTTCTGTCAAACCGCAAACAGAGTGTCTGAGTTAATGTAGTTCTTTCGGACACAACAGATGGTACAAACATCGAATCTAATATATGCGTCTTTGCAGACGACAGCATTAGATATCGTAAAATCACCTCCGAAACCGACCATGTAATTTTTCAAACTGACCTGATCCAACTCCAAACATGGTCTGACAAACGACAAATGGAATTTGACATTTCTAAATGGGTCCCCCTCCCAATAACAAAGAAACTGTGCATGCGCACGCACGCAACTATACTTGTATTGCTAATATGAAACGGTTTGCAAAATTTGTCTTTCTGTTCCGTACAAACAGCAATTTTCAAGCCATTTTGTCAGGCATCTAGCCGATTTCCTCTTCGGCATGCCGTTAACACGCAGGAACGCACAAGCACGGACGCACACGCACACGCACACGCACACGCACACGCACACGCACACGCACACGCACATGCACACCCATAAGCACACACACACACACACACACACACACACACACACACACACACACACACACACACACACACACACACACACACACACACACACACACACACACACACACACACACACACACACACACACACACACACACACACACACACACACACACACACACACACACACACACATAGACAGAAGCACACGCCATCGTGACGTCTCTTAGGTGCTATTCATATTCAAATATATACACTGTATACAGCGATATACTCATTTTTATCGCTGAGTGAACTTCGGCAATGTTGAGTGAATGAACTTGTCTAAGTTTCGGCAAGATTGAAATCCCGTCTACTATTAGTAGCCTTAATTTTGTTAGTAACTATCTTTGATGCAAGAAACAGGTTAAACTTTGACATTTGTCAGATAAATGCGTACGGGCAACCACATTAAACAACTGCCATGTCAGGTAAAACATATTCACCACTGATTTAATCTTAGACTTCCGGTGGCCTGGACATGCTTTTCCTACACCAAGAGAAAACCTCGTTATCCAAGCTTTCAAGCTAGACGCTTCAGACAAAGAAGAAGAGGAAGTTCATTGACGAGATGACGTCACCAAATAAAATATGACATTCGACTCCTACAGTTAACAACAGAGCAGTTTGTTGTAAATAAGACAAGACAGCGGGATGTAACATCCAGGAGGACAGCAAAGTGACAAATTGGCTTAAGCATTTAAGTCAAGTTAAATCTCCCTGTGTCACGCATCTGCCTCGTTTCCTTTGGGCGAGAACCAACACGTAACATGCATGCTAATAAAAAGCTTTGCTCTTCGTAATTTTCTGCGTAGCCATGTACGTCAACATAAAAAGTAGGTTACCGAATTCAGAAAACATACAAAACGTTAATGTAGGTCTTACACTACATATGTTTCTAAGGCGCCGAGACCGGGGAGGGGGATTACGGATGGCTGACCCCCAAAAATTGAGAAGGGTCTGGAGATAAGATTATACCTCAATATTTATAGAACTGTTGTGCATTTTCTTCCGTAATGTTTGTTGGTGGGGCTGGAGATAAGATTATCCCCCAATATTTATTGGTGCAATTAAAGATTTTGGAGAGCGTGAAGATAGGTTTCGTTGGCGAGCCTCCAGCGTGAAGGTGCAAATCGAGGTTTCGGATAGCCTGAAAAGCTTTAAAAATTGTGAACATCGCTGCTACAGCGAAGAAGATGAAGTTATGGCGGCGCGGCAGCGAAACATCTTGACCACCCCCTCCCCGTTTCCAATATTAATTTTGTTCCGGCGCCTATATGTTTGATAAATCTTTGATTCTAATTGCTTTCATACTTGTTGTGTTAAGGTAGTATATATATATATATATATATATATATATATTACCACGTGTCGCCTACACACGTAGATGTAACGTTTGTTCCATTATAAATTCAATCATAGTCACACAAGATTCGAAGATTGTTTAAAACAAAATACGAAAAGAACTCTGACGTATTTCCCTGAGTTTTAAATTATGACATGTACGCGAGGGCTGTGGAGATTACCGAACTATTGATTAAAATATTCGTCGAGGCATCCGTCGTTTCATATGTGTAAGTATCCTCATATTAGTACGCTAACGAGTAAGTATACCGTGCGAGGTGCTCATGGATGTCCACTTTCCATGTCCATTCGCGTCCTTGGAACATTGGCTTATGATTGAATATTTGGCGATGTGCTTAAAAAAAAAAAGATATGTACTTATATGAGTGGACAAATTAAGTACTTACTATATATATATATATATATACATATATATATATATATATATATTTATATTATGATGAGTATTGAAGACGCCAATGTAGTAATATGTTGATGTAAAAGAGTAAAGAGTAGCAAAATAAAGGAAAGTTCATATATAGCGCAGCATCCAGTCCTTATGACTGCTGAAAGTGATTTACACTTTACTCACTGGCAGACCTATTCAATAGTACACCATGTTGTCTTCTCTGGATAGAATTCAGCCACGCTGCAATTAATGTGCGAAGACTATTTATACACACCACTATCAACCACTATATATAGCCGGATATTCGTTCATACAATTGAGTGAACTGGAGCAACGTACAGTGAACGAACTACCACCAAATGACATACAATATATAATAATAATTACGGAAATTGGTTGGTGAAGAACGATTTACTCCGCCTCTAGAAGATGGTGTAAGTACATTATAAATATGCTTAGAACGACGCGGTGCTGCTGGAGTTATTGTGGGTCATATCCTTTCCTACGGACGAAAAGGTTGCCGTCACACCTGGTAACTTCTGAAGTAGCGATTCGGTGCATCTTCGTTGACACCATTTAGGTATATTACACATTTACACGCACACATCCCGTTGTACCACTACTTGTTGCTTGAAGTTGCCTGTATGGAAAGAAAGTGTTCACGCGTGTACTGTAGAATTGCCGGTACCCAATTTCTGAGAAGGGGTGTTCGTTGGTTATAATCTACATCCAACGTATCACATGGTTTAATGTAGTAATAATAATATTATCCAAACACCCAGGTAAATTCAAGTAATGTCTACAGTTCAGTATTGATGGCTAATATAGAATAGTGTGTTATACTAAGGAACTATGTTTCTTCAGACTGAAACCGTGTAGAGATCATGTATCTGACCAAAGACACTAGATTATATAATAAAGCCCACTCTACTGTATTGCTCATGACGCTGGTCTACGGTGAACTGTGTTGCCGTAGTACCTTTCAATTTTACATATAAAAAGCATTCGAAACATAAATATAATTGTTTAGCCACAAAATATTTCGCCATGGTTCGCTGAAAATTCGAATATGCGAGCGCCGCTTCGTACACTTACACACACACACACACACACACACACACACACACACACACACACCCACACACACACACACACACACACACACACACACACACACACACACACACACACACTCACATACTCACATACACGATCACGAATATATATATGTACCCAATTGGCCAACGTCTCCAGTTAAACCACAATACATGGAAATTTAGAATGCAAGGATAGAAGTAAGAATGTGGTTGGCACAAGGGTAAGTAAGGGCAAGTTCTTATCGTGTGTGTGTAAGTAGCTAACTAACTAACAAATAGGCTAGTGAAGGCACTCAATGAAAAGCAATCACGAGAGCATACATGATTCATAAGCAGTTACTCAACGACAGACCACATCCACGTCGTAAACCAACTGAAGGAGAAGTGACGAGAATATAATACCCCGCTCTGCATTGCGTTCGTCGACTACGGGAAGGCTTTCGACTAGGTGCAAACTCAAGCAACACTGACCTCGCGTCAAGAACAGGCTACAGAAGAGGTGTACACCAAACTCCTGAAAGACATCTACTCCACTAGTTCGATGACAGTCCACTTATACAACGAAAGCAGCAATATCAACATCAAGACTGGAGTACCACAAGGTGACACTATTTCGCACAAGCAACACTCGAAAGCATATCCGGAAGACTGTCATGGCAAACCATTGGCTTGAAAATAGACGGAGAATATCTCAGTCATATTCGCTTCGCCGACGACATAAACATATGCGCTACTATACGGCAAGAACTAAAAAAAAGCTGCAGGAATTAGCTACCAAAAGTAGGCTAGGTAGAATGGTAACCAGGTAGAATATAGGAAATTAATGGAATATGAAGTAGATTGGCTAGCTCAAACATCGCCCATCTAGTCGACAAAATTATTATCTGCTACTGGATATAATTATCGTCGTGTCCTAACTTCGTGCATTGCGTAATACTGTGCCAACGTCATATTGGGAATTTTAAGTCAGTTTGTTCAACTCCACCTGAGTCGGGTAAAAGACATATATTGAAATGGCAGATTACCTGTAGCTGTACTTCATAATAAACCTGGTTGAAATGTCATCATCATAAAATTGTTATGTTGGAAAATGTACCTACAAAATTGGCAATGACATAAATATTGTTATGTTTCTTTACTGTTTTAGCGATCATTCACACTGGTAAATAGCATAGCATTTTAAATGACATGTTTTAGTGTAAACGTGATAATAATTTTGTATACATTTTTACAGTACAACCTTTTATTATTTCTGTTTTTGTTGACCAGTGATTTCGCCATAACCAAATATTTCTTTTATAAATGATATAACATATTTTTAAGTAGGTTTGATATGTTGCGAAAGAACAGGTTTGTGCGTGACTGAGTCTATATACAAAGACTGCTGAGAAATACAACTGCAAAGGTTGTTTTATCATAATTTGTTGTGCACATATTTGTGTGAGTATCAAACATTTAAAGTGTAAACAATTGAACTTTAGGTAAATAGTTCCTATGCATCTGAGCAAAACTTTTTGTGTGGTTAGACACTGTAATTCATGCTAACGTTAACATGTATGCCCCCTTCTTCAAATTGAGTACAGTTGGGGGATGTTTGGAGGGCTATAATGACTTTAACTTCAACATTAATAATGGTAAAGTGACTGCACTTACCTTACTAGATCTCTCTGCCGCGTTTGACACGATTAATCACAGCATTCTCATTGAACGCGTATTATAGTGGTACGGCATATCTGGCACAGCACTAAGCTGGTTTTCTTCATATCTAACTGATAGATATCAAACTATGAAGATTGGGAACTGCTTTTCAGCTGCACTGCCGGCTATATTTGGTGTTCCCCAGGGTTCCGTTCCTGGGCCTTTGCTTTTTACTCTTTACACCACGCCACTAAGCTCTGTTATACAAATACATAACTTGGATCATCATCTTTATGCTGATGATACTCAGATCTACATTTCATTGGCTACCCCGAATACAAATCGCTCCCTTAACCAACTTAGAGATTGCCTTCAAGATATCTTCCACTGGATGACTGACAGCAAGTTGAAATGAAATGCAAATAAAACTGAATTGATCATTATTGGTACTCCAATGCAGAGTAGTAAACTGGATGGGTTTGACTACGCATATTTTGATTCAGTATATCACGCCAGCAACCTCGGTGCGGAATCTAGAACTGATCTTTGATAGTAACTTCAATTTCCGACAACAAATATCTCCAACAGGTCGCTGCTGTTTTTATGATATTCGTGATCTTCGCCGTATTCGCCGGTATATGTAATTTTCTGTCGCTAAGACTATTGCAACAGCGCTTGTTAGCAGCATACTTGACTATTGCAATTCCCTCCTTTATAATATCGGTAGCAAGGATATCACAAAACTTCAGCGTGTCCAAATTTGTCTAGCAAGGGTTGTTACAATATATCCTCGTTTTTTTCGCTCTGTACCACTTTTGTAGTCTTTGCATTGGCTTCCTGTACGATATCGTATACTGTTTAAGATTTCTACCATTACATACCAGGTACTGTCCAGTAAGCAACCATCTTATTTGCATTCATTGCTTACTCCTGTAATCAAACCTATCCAGCTTCGGTCATCTAGTTCTGACCTACTTTTTGTTCCTAGAGTCAACATTAACATTGGAACTAGGGCTTTTTCTGTTGCTGCACTAACTCTTTGGAATATGCTCCCTCTTAGTGTTAGATGTAAATATTACAAAATTCCGTCGTCATTTAAAAACGTATCTTTACAACTTTGCTTATCCACCGTAGCTCCCTAGCGCCTTGACAAATCTGTTGACAACTAGAAAACTACTTATGGATTTTGAGATTGACCAAACCTTTTGTTTTGATGCGCTTCTGAGCTTGGTTTCCAAGGAATTAGGCGCAATAGAAGTTATGTTATTATTATTATTATTATTATTATAATGAATTGGTTCCAAATGTATTTTTGTCACTCACACCAGCCTACTATCAATGTTTAAAACAGTTCGTTCTATGTTTTACATTACATTTACATCCCACGTCTCCGTCAGTTTTGCGTGTATCGGGCCGACAACTCGAATGTGACCTACCGGGCCCATTTGTATGGTTCGAATATTGAGAAATTTCATAATATGTCAGCTATACTTTTTTAGATTTCATTGCAAATAATTTGACGATGTATATGACTGCCTTTTTCTCCGGGCAACGCCGGGTAACTCTGCTAGTTGGATATAACATATGCATAACATTAACAATTACATGTGAAACATTGTGTTGAAAACACATTTTGTTTTGTCTTGTTGACAAATTAATACAATCATGTCAATGTCATAAAGTAGCAACCTTATGACATTTGTAATTTTCTAATTATGTCATCTATAAAAATGTCGCTGGATGTATGCAGAAAGTTTGAATAGTTTTAAAGTTATTTACGTTTTAAAATCCTCAGCGCTTAACATGCACCAGGTCTATCAGCCCCGTGAGCTCTGCTGCTTCTGGCAAACGACACACTGCAACAAGTTCCACGGAATTCTATTTCATTGTACATGTAATTATTCTATGTATAAATGTACATTGTACATGTAATTATTCCATGTATAGATGTGTCACTCGGCGTAAGCAGACAAATGTATTATTTTTTATGTTAAAAAATTCAGGACGCGTAACCAAAGCATTTAAATTACCAAGCAGAGTCACTTAGCGATCCGCTATTTTGAATTTGAACTGGTAGCGTATACTATATCATTACATTCACACATGAATAACAGAGGGCGCTGCGCGAGTGACTATGCTTGGTTATTGAAATGCCTTGGCGTAACCCAGCTGCCTGTTGCTGGTTACGTCAGTTACACCTTTGAGCGCGTGCGATTTCTAACAAAAGGTTGTCCTAACAACTGGGCTAGTGACCAGTCAAAATTTATTAATGCGGGTAGGCAGAACATTTGGGATGGGTTTGGGGTGTCCGGAAATCAAATGTTGGGTATTTGGAGTTTGGTCCATTTTCACTGTTCATAATATGTCAGCAATACTTTTTTAGATTTCAGTGCAAATAATTTGAAGATAAATATGACTGCCTTTTTCTCCGGGCAACGCCGGGTAACTCAGCTGGTTAGAGATAACGTACGGATACCATTAAAAATTACATGTGAAACATAGTGTTGAAAACACATTATATTTTGTCTTTTTGACAAACTAATAAAATCATGCTACCTTATGACATTTCTTTAGATCAGTTTAGTCCTAGTGGATCTGATTTGCTGATTTTATTCTTAGAAAATGAAGGCAATACATTATAAACAGTTGTTGCAAATAAAGTGTCATTTGAAAAATAAAACGGGTCGTAGGTATTTTATTTTACAAATAACACTGAAATTGCAGCAGTCTTGATGCTAACGCTAATGTCAACAGCATTATTTGGAACCTATCATGATGCCATGTTCAACTAACAGCTGTATACACATAGTCAAGTACCTGTGCACTGTGCTGTCACTGTCTGGGAGAGTTTGACAACTTGGGGTCAATTACAGGATCCTTTGTCCCTGTGGTGTATATTGCCCCACTGATACCTATATTGTCACATAGTTAAACAGCATGCCTGTGGATGGACTGTAATGTTATGTTGCGTTCCAATCACCTCGTGTATACCGTCAATACGACTTGTCGAACTGGAAAGTTCGCGGGCTCCTCAAGTTCATTGGCTTCTCCTCGAGTTTACCACTTGTAAATTTATGCAACTGGGTCAAATGAGGGATCGAAGTCGTATTCATGATATACACGAGGTAATTGGAATTCAGCATTATGGTGACCCTCGGAACACAACATAAGAACGCAGCATTGAAACGCTGCACAAGACTCTCCCGGCAAGTGGTCCCCTCATTTGACCTGATGCAGTAAGTATCACATGACAGTTAAGCATATCAGACAATTACTGATACACACCGTGGCAATTGTACTGTAGAGAATTAGCACAGGTTTTTATATTCATATTGCTTTTGTACAACATATTACATTAATTGAAATTACAGAGAACCATTATGCCCATTACACTATTATTCACAGACAGACAAGTTCAATTATTTACTGGAAAGAAAGTAACATACAAAAAGTAAACTGTTATTTTTGAATTCAACTAATGATTTGGATTTTAAATTTACTTATAGGTCATTCTGTGTCTAATCAACACAGGCTGTTGCGAATGACATCAACTATAATCCGCGTAGATTTTCAGTTTGCAAAGCGCCACCGGTTTTAATGTTCTTACCTGACATAAAGTTCGGTAATATTTGTCCATAATTGAGCACAGCATTTAGACCGTATCAATATATTTTCTATAGTGATTTTCCAATAAATCGAAATAACACAGTACATGATATATAATACAGAAACACCAGAGGGGCTGGGGCCGGTTTGGGTTAAGGGGACCGTTCTGAACGTTGTTCCCTTGTTTAATTGTATATTTATTGACGTCCTATGCGGTATAATCATGTTATACCGAATCCAGACATGTGACACTATCGTAATATTCTTCAATGTTTAAGTTGCAGTCTTCTGGCAGCAGTACTCTTACTCCAAAAAACGTCGCGTGTAAAACGTGAATTTGCCAAACCTGTTCACGTCAGGCACCAGGAATATAATTATTATAAATCATTTGCACTACCACTGCCTGGAGCCTTTCTAAACTGTTTTTTGAAGGTAAAAACTAATTGCGCGTGACTTTTCTGAACATGCGTACAAATGTCAAACGGTGTTTTTGGCACTGGTGGAATAAATAACACCAAGAAAAAACATGCAGTACGGAACACGTGACATTGGCTGTAGTTAGTTAAAAGGCCAACTCCTTTCTCTCAATTCATTCGACTATTGCAGCAGCTCTTGACGTGTGATTCAGGTAAGAGTACTCTTGCTCTAGTTTATACATTGCACACTTAAAACTTGAACAATTTACTTAAAGACACTCTTCTCTTGAGAAATAATGTGGATTTAACGTTCTTTTACAGACAATGCGCGCCGTCATCATCCTTCTGTTTGCGTGTTTCGCGTTGCCGGCACTGTCTGATGACACTGCGGCTCAGTTGGAAAACAAGGTAATATAAGCTGTTTATACAAGCTCACTTATTTGATATGAACTTGTCTTCGCCTGCGAACGTGCAACGATAAATAACTAATATAACTGTGTTTAGCAAATACAATTACCTTCTTCAGTTATTTAATAGTCCACTAGTCTTTATATGTTGTATATGTCATATTTAAATAATTTGAAAGTCCATTTGATATGCCTGTTGTCAACATTTACTTTATTAAAGCAACACATTATTACAAAGACGTATTAGAGCGATATTCTGCTAGTGTTCAACTGACATAATGTTGCATCTATGTTTTACTAGGATGTCGATTCTTCTGAAAGTCTGACTGAAGTCGGTGACGATATATCCGGTATGTTTTTGAAGACATATATTTTATTTTACTTTTGATCAATGAAATCACCATTATTTTATTTACATTATAAACAGCTTCGTTTCATAAATATAATAATAATAATGGTGTTGCTATTCAAGAATAACGTTATATCTAAACAAATTTGGCATTATAACAATAGTAAGACCAGCGACTACTACGCACGTCAGGTGTGTTCTGCATGTCGATTTTGCAAATTCACACTTCAGTACCTTGTGTGATGCATGCTTTGCACTAGGCGCAATGCAATGCGCATTGGTTGTATGAGCGACTTCCTGTTTGTTGGTCTCTGAACCCCTCGACACATGCCCCTCTCAAGCTCACTCCATATATATTTGGTGAAGGTGAATAAGGCATCTACAGGAAGAAGACCTATATGCATTGTGACTCCCGTTAATCAACAGTTATATGGTGTACAGACCTACCTGCTTACACCATCACGCTCGGTTCGACCGACAACTGCACGATCTCCTTGCAGCCAAGTAACGAATGTGAAGTCCCCTCTAACATCTAAGTTTCTGATTCGCTTGTTGTGTCCGCTGTGGGTGGAGTCAACACATGATAAGTGAGAACATAACCCAACGTGCCGATAGGTTGTTGCATTTCTCACTTGATAACCGCGGCATTTTAATTCTTCAAACGCAATGTGTTGGCCTATTTATTGTTTATTCCAAGACTGCCCATGATATTACTTAAAACTGTCAACCTGTTCGTTGACCTATTGACTTTCACCAAAATGAGGTGACTAATACCTGTCTATTGGCACACCAATTGAAGCGTGTCGTCGTCATATATGATTGCCTGACTAGTTGCTAGAAACTTAAACCAATTAATTTATGCCACAAATCCACCCAAAATAGCCATTAGAAAAATAAGCGTAAAGTAAAAGTGGTAAGTGTTTTGGCGATGAGTATTAAGTACATAATTTAAATGTTAATATTTCATATATATAGGTAGAATTGTGCTTTGATCCGAAGTCGTGTACGTTGAAAATGGATTTTAAAGAACGGAAATTGTATCTCATTATATCCCAGCCTCACGCCGAATAACATCCTCAAAATGCACATATATTTAGTCTACTTTGACAAAGATCAAATTTCGTTTCTATTTTCTTGTAAGATCGCTACAAGAGAGAGAACGACCAACTTTCGATTCTGCGGAGGATTCCCAGAGGTAAGTCTAACTACACTTTCCACTAACTGTACACTATTAAATGTTGCACAATAACAATGTGCATTACACAGTTTAGCTTATGAAATCGAACCATATATAGGGAAAACTGACATTGCAATCATTGTTAATATTATGCTCACCCGAGGGCGCGTGCGCCCTAAAGCGTTGCTCCCAGAGAAGACAATCTTGTAATGTTGAACACATTTATGATAGTAAAACACATGCAATCAAGATGTTTAATGTGTTACTGTAAACTGTTTTTTCTCGTGTGTGTGTGTTTGTGAATGACAAATTGCTGAACAAAATTATATAGGGCGATCAACATATCTCTGTTTGTGACACTTTGCCAATGTGTAGATGTTATAATTTGATTATACGCAAATGGTTATGGTTTTGGTGCGATGGAGTTTGGGACCTGTACTAGTATTAGTATTATTATTATCATTGTTATTATTATTACTATTAACGTATGGTGACACACCTTACTAGTATACATGTTATCATAATATTATGCTTGACAGTATAAATTTGACTTTACATCAAACTAAATTTAGTTGTTTCATTTTGTTTTTGGTCACGATTACACCACAGAAGAACATAGGAGGTCTACGGGAGGACGTAAGTCGTGCAAAGTTTTATTACATTTATAATTATTTATTGTAGGCAAGCATTATACGTTATAGTATAACATAGGTTGATTCAGATCGCCGGATTTTACTTCCGTGTTCCAGTAGCTAGTGTTAATTAAAGCTTACCCTATCGATTGAGTAGACCAGAATTTAACTAGACGACTTAATAATGAGTGTAACTCTTTTCGGCAGACCAGACCAGACCAGACCAAGCCAGACTCCATCCGACCACAGTCTGTAAATGCACTACACGGACCGACATCGACTGCGCTATTTTGGAAGCCGGGGGGGGGGGTGAAATCAAGTAATCGAGTAAACTTGAAAAATGTCTACTACGTACTTTGATTGTAGTCGGGGCTACTTGATGTCGGTCTGACTTATTCGAACGTGTTCAAGTTTACGTGATTATGACGTTACGTCGGCATCCAGTAAGTGTATCCGGTGTAGGTCATTGAGGTGGGTACATTGCAGTCGGAAGGAGTCTGGTCTGGTTGGGGGGGAGGAGGCGAAAAGTGCCTCCCGGTCATTAGTGTAGCTTCTAAATATTTAACGATATTTGATTAAGATTGCTTATTGTGCAATGCAAGCATTATGTATAAAAAGTCAGCCACATACTATATCAAGTTCGACGTACGTATGCTAGTTAGTATAGCAAATGTAATCTACGCAACGGCAAAGCTAGTATTTATAGTCCGTTAATAAGTGTTATTCTAATATTAATAGAACAGCTCGGCCATTTTGTTAACCGAATCGATATTTCTGTGCAATTCCTTTTGCAGATGGCTGTAGCATTAACTGCAGACGAGGCAGTTGCAGTTGCCAGGGCTGTTGCCATTGCAAATGCAACTGGTTGGGCCGTGCGAAATGCACGCATAAGCATTAATGAGGCCACCAAAACATGTGCAGGACCGTCCGGAAACCAACGGACTGCGATGTGACTGGCATACGCGTCAAGTACCGTTGTAGTCACTGGAGCAGCGGTTTTGCAGCCAATGTTTTGCTTCAATTCGGTTGGGGCGCTGCGCTCTGTAGCGTGACCAATTGCACAGGAAACAGCGTTACATTGTTGTACTCTTGCATTTGTCGATAATAAAACGCATTCCATCAAAGTGTCAAACGTATTAGTCATATTAGGAGAACGGCGTGCAAAACGGGCCCCCTGCCCAAAACGGACTCCCGGCCGTTTGGCGTTATTGTACTACATAGAGTTAAATGTGTGATGGCACTGCTAAGTAACACAAAAATAGACCCTAGTGAACATTGGTTGGAAATGCGAAATGCACATTCAAAGAGGTGATTTCCAAGAGAATGTTTTTCACACTTTTCTTAAAATGTTAGCACTATTTTCAAAATATCATATTTCCGTTTTATGCGCGTTGAAATTAACGTAGTATGCATCAGTCAAAAGTAAATGCTATGATATATATATATATATATATCTTAGATTTTAAAAACAAGGAGAGTTTGTATTCAAATTGATTATCAACCTGAGGCTGTGACGTGCGCACAAAACGGGCCCTCATGTCCGCTATGATAACACGGGTTCGCTATCGTCGATATGCTATTAATACAATACACACTCCTTATTTTGTAAGATTTAATGGTATTAAATTAGTTTACATAGGATATTACATATTACCCAGCCAGTTATACAATAATAATAACAACATTATTAAGCAAAACGATAATATTACTAATACATTAATTTTTATATGTATATAATGTCAATATGAGCTGTATTGATACATATTACATTATTATATTATCACGTAGGGTAATATATAAGTATGTTGTCAAGTTGAATGTGTCACCCAGCCATGATAATAAACCCCGTAGTGAGTGTTCTCACATATACTGCCAGGAGATCAATCAACAGGTGAAAGTCGAGTAACAGACAAAAGATATGCATCACCATGCTCAGGCCATATAAAGGTCAACTTCGATTGAGAACAAAATATAACATAAAATCCTACAACGCGGAAGGAGCATCAAACCAACATGAGTGGAACTACATCGGGAAGGAAGCGATCGCTCGCCATGCTACTGCGATGTATCGTAGCTTCAAAAACAAGCGAGACAAGTGGATGCAGAAGCAACAATGCTCCAAATGTTTTCGGACAGTAAGGGCGGGGAAGAATGGATAAGAATGTGACTAATATGCGTCGTGGGCACACCTTGACTGGCCAAGGTCCTAATATGCACAATGTGTTTGCGAAATGTGTGATTATGGCTAAATAATACAAATGGATGTGCAGGAAGCCCGTTTTGGGAGCAACTTTTTAGCAAGTCAAAAATCGGGTGGTGTTCTGAAACAACCCGTAGATACACTTATGCTAACAGAAATACGCTAAATATTAGCACAGACCTAGTAAGATAAATGAATAATATGGTTTCGTAGAGAACAATTTATTAGAATGAAAAATGTCAACTTGATAAGAAATCTCGCATAAGGGGCCCGTTTTGCACGCCGTTCCCCTATAATGAATTACTGTTACAAACATATTAATAATGGAAAGACGAACATTCCCAATATTAAAAAGCTTGTCGTCAACGACATAGACTTTAATTACAATGAATAAATTGCTAATGCAATTAACCAACATTTCGCGGTAATTGGCAAAGAAATGTCAAAGTTGTGTTCTCAGGGAAATGAATGTAGGCAATTTATAGATGACCAATATTATGTGATTTTAACAGTTTGCCAACAAGACGTAATCAATTAATAATGTAAGCTAGTTTTTTCTAATATATATACATATACGTATATACGCATATATACATATACGTTGTCTCAGTGATGAAGATGATGATGATTATGACTATGATAACTATGATGATTATGATGACGAAGATGAAGGGGATGAGGGTCATTATTATTACGATCATCAGGACGACGAGAATGACGTCATCAACCTCACCATTCTCCTCGACATCATCGTCATTCTCACGTGCACCCCTATGACGGCTAGTCATGCTGACATCCTGTTGATCTTCAATAAAGTATACTTAACAAGGATTCTCAAAACAAGTCAGCCGTTTGTTTTTTGGGAGAACACACGGAATGCCGTTCATAGAGCGTCCCAGGTAACGCAGTAACAACATGTCAGCAAACAATAGGACCGAATCAGAAAGTGTGGGAGAGAAGAGGGGGTGATTAAAAGGGTCACCAGAACAAACAAGTATTTAAGGATCATTAAAGCATGCTTAGAAATGAAATACCTGATCATCATTTGATCAAATTAAGGGGTCATCTCAATAATATAAAGGAAATTTCAAAATACAATGTTAATGATTGATATTTAAAAAATATTACAAACTTAAGGGTAACGGGTAATCTCAAACTAATAATAATAATTATTATTAGAAAATGGAACAGTTGACACAATAAAAGGATAATAACAAAACTGTTAAAGTGAAGTGTAGTTTTAGTCGACTTCAATCATATGAACGAATAAGGAGCACGTAATATTTTTAAAGTATGCCTAATACTAAGGGATTATATCAAAAGCAATTTTTTAAGAATGATCTAAAACGGAGCCATTAAGATGGCATTTTATAATGTTAACAGCTCATCTCAACACATGATATAGGCATCTTGTAAAACCAAGTGGTCTTCTCGAAAAAAGTTAGTCAAATTAGGGGACATCTCATGCAAGGCATGGTTCTTCTAAAAAAGTATCGTTACAAAATATGTTAGAAGTTATTAGCACACAAACGAGCTAATAGTCTCATCAAATTAAATGATTATCTAAAAAAATTAAGGGGTCTTCTCAAAAAAGTTAATGGATTATTTCCAAAATAGACGAGTTAATTAAAAATAATCGCCTGATCATCTCAACACATCAAGGGATCGTATCAAAACAATAATGGTAATCTGTGAATTAAGGGGTTTTCTCAAAAAGTCATATAAAAATACAAAATGTTCAATAAAACGAACAAGCTGATCGTCTCGATAAATTAAACATTATATCAGCATAATAAATATTCCATAATTTAATAATAAAATCCGCTTAATTTATACAGATAACCCCTACATTTGCAAAAAACTAATTTATTTTGATGACCATTTTTATTTCTATTGTGAAATGAATTTGGACATGATTCTATTTCCCTTAATTACACATACTGACCGCTTCTTTCTATGACGTGACAACTTATTTATAGGACACAATCAGCCAGTCAAATAATTGTTTCAATAATCCTTGTTTGTTTAAATGAACCCTTACCTGTTTGGGGAAGAACCCCATGATTTCACTCAACGATTCCCTAATATATTGAGACGACCAGCTAGCTCATTTCGTGGTTAGTTACACTGCTTAATATAATAATAATTTTTTTTTAGAAGACCCCTACATTTTTAGATCAGCCCTTAATTTGTTGCGACGACCAGCTCCTTAATTTGTTAATGACTACTTACGTATTTTGTAACGACACTTTTTTTAGAAGACCCATGTGTTTAATTAGATGACCAGTTAATTTAATTAACGTTTCCTTCGAAAAAACTACTTGATTTTATGAAATGATCTCTTCACGTGTAGAGATGATCTGCTAGTTTGTTATAAAAATGAAATTTCCAAAAATATTTCAAAATGTTTTGTTTAAATTGTTTATGACATAATCTCTTATCATCAGGCATATTTTAGTATACATAAGGTTTCCGTTATTCATTAATATGACCCATTTAATTGATTCAGATAACAATGAAGTTTGGCTTTTTTAGATTACCCCTGTAATTTTTTTCAAATGGTTGCTATTATTATTATTACTATTATTATTATTTCACGATTCCCGTTACGTTTCCAATAATTTTATAGTAGCACACTTCAACATTACATTTTGATATATCCCCTAAGTTGTTTGAAAAAATCCCTTTATTGAGAGATGACTACGTATTTTTTTAAGATGACCACTTAATGTTTTGCGATGATCAACCAATTATTTTAAGAATACGTCAATTTTGGCAATAATCCCTTAAGCTTTTACAGAAGGCCCCTGTTTTTATGAGAAGACCATTTAATGCAATGGTGGTTTTTCAAATTGATTGTGACAATAAGTTAGTAGTTTTTAATGAAAGTTTACATTTTTTGTGAAACAACAATATAATGTATTTTGAGAATGCAATATTATTTATGAGATGAAACTTTAATGTTTTGAGATGATCCCTGAATCTGTTGATACGATCAGCCATTTCGTTTTAATCAATTGTTATATATTTGAAAAAATGTTCCCTTAAATCATTTGAGAAGATTTTTTATTTGTGAGATGAACCGGTATATATATTATGTATGTGTGTGCTCGTGTCTGTGTGTGTGTGTCTGTGTTGATTACAAATAATCGGCTTATCATCTCAACATATTAAGGATTCATATCAAAACAATAATGGTCATCTCTCAATTAAGGGGTTTCCTAAAAAAAAATCATACACAAAATATAAATGTTCAATAAAACGAACAAGCTGATCGTCTCGATGAAATAAAAGATCATCTTAACGTAATAAATATTGTATAATTTAATAATAAAATCCGCTTAATTTATACAGATAACCTCTACATTTGCAATAAACTAATATATTTTGATTACTCTTTGTGTTTGTATTTTGCGATGAATTTGGACATGATTCAATTCCCTTTAATTACACAAACTGACCGCTTCTTTTTATGACGTGACAACTTATTTATAAGGCACCATCAGACCGCCAGATAAGTGTTTAAATGATCCTTTTTAAAATGAACGCTTACCTTGTTGGGGAACACCCCCATTATTTCATTAAACGATCCCCTAATATATTGAGACTATCAACGTGATTATTTTTATGGCTAGTTATACTGCTTAATATAATAATTTACCTTTTTGAGAAGACCCCGTGCATTTATAGATCAGCCCTTACTGTGTTGAGCCGATCAGCTCCTTAATTGTTTAATGACTACTTACGTATTTTATAATGACACTTTTTGAGAAGACTCATCTTTTTATCAGATGACCCCTTAATTTAATTAACGTTTTCTTTAAAAAGACCGCTTGATTTTATGAAATTATCCCGTCACGTGTTGAGGTGATCTGCTAGCTTCTTATAAAACTAACCTCACCAAAACTACTTTTAATTTTTTTATTTAAGTTGGCTCATATATATTTTTAAATACATTAGGTGCCAGTTATTTATTTATTTGACCCTTTTAGTTGATTCAGATAACCCTTATGTTTTTTTTAGATTACCCCTGTAATTATTTCAGTTGATGTTTATTGTTATTATTACTATTATTATTATTTTGAGATTACCCTTAAGTTTCTAAAATTGTTATAATAGCACTCTTCAACATTACATTTTGAGATACCTCCAAATTTGTGTTAGAAACCCCTTTATTGAGAGATGAATACGTATTTTTTAAGATGATCTCTTAATGTGTTGAGATGATCAACCAATTATTTTAACAACACGTCTATTTTGACAATGATCTCTTAAGATTTCTGAGATTTCTGTATTTTATGAGAAGACCATTTAATGTTATGGTGTTTTTTCAAATTTATTGTGACGATAAGTTTACATTTTTGTGTGAAACAGCACCATCATGTATTTTGACAAAACCCTATTATTTATGAGAAGACCCTTTATTGTTTTGAGATGATCACTGAATCTGTTGACCTGATCAGCCAGTTCATTTTAATCAATACTTGTATATCTTGAAATGTTCCCTTAACTTAGTTGAGAAGACCTCATTATTTGTGAGATGAGACTTTATTATTTTATGATGATCTTTTTTATTTATTGAGACGAACACCTTGATCATTTTAATGAACATTTACATTTTTGATATGACCTTTTAAGAGAAACCCCTTTATTGAGAGAAGAGCAGTTATTGTTTTGAGATGATCCGTTAATGTGTTAATGACTTTTTAACATATTTTGTAATGATACTTTGTTGAGAAGACCCATTCTTTTCATGAGGAGTCCCTTAATTTAATTAACTTTTTTCGAGAATATGACCCCATCTTTTTAAATAATTCGTTTTAAATAATTGTTTTTTTTAAATATAATTCCTTAATATTAGGCATATTTTAAATACAGGTGGTCGGTGTTTGTTTATAAGAATGAAGTCGAATTAAATTACACTTAACATTAAGTTAGTTTTAAATTTAGATTACCCCTTAATTGTTCATCTGTTCGTTATTATCATTATTATTTTGAAATTAGCCATTACCCTTAAGTTTCTAGTAACTTTATAATATCACTCCGTAACATTGCATTTTCAGATTTCCCCTAAATTGTTTGAGAAGACCACTTAATTTGAGCATATGATGATTAGTGAACGTCAACAGGGTGTCAGCATGGTTAGCCGTTAGGATGTCATTGTCGTCGACCTCATTATCATGTTAATCATTACACTCATGGCCATCATCTTGATCATCATAATCATCATCATTACCATTGGTGTCGTCGTCATCATCATAGTCATAATCATCAACACCTTCATATAACTAAGACTACGCCTTCATTGTCTTCATCTTCTTCCTCCTCGTCATCATTATTAGTTATTACCCTCGTCATCACTTACGTTATTAACATTATTAGCATTGTCTTAGCATTATTAGCATTTTTGATTATTACATTATGTTCATTTCAAGGGACGAGATCATCGAACCAACGAAGTCTTCTTGTTTGTTTCTTCAAATTCGTTTCCGCTTTGGAGGTCAAGTTGCAATTGTGTGGGAGACACAACTATTGCATTTCTCAACATTCTTGAAGACGAACCAGAAGCATTCATTGAGCTGTTGAGACGGGAGTTTACACAGCGTTTTACAGATATTTGAGTTTAGATGAAGTTCTCCAAAATGTAACGAGGCTCTGTGGCACTCAGAGTGACATCCAATTAGGTGTATCTTGCAACCAAATGCACTTACCGCCGGCAACATTTCTTAAACTGATCCCTTCCGTCAAATTCACTTGGACTTGGGACATCTGATGAAAATGTCAGTTGCATGATGACAACGTGAACCTTGAGTAATGTGTATTTTAGTAAGGAACGTGTTCAAAATTAGCCTTTGATGTTTCATAATAATAACAACTCTTTTCTTATACACTGCAAAGTGTTAAGTTCAGCTTCAACGCACATGATCTAGGATGTCTATATATATTATCTACGTATAATAACATGATGTACCAGTTTCCACGAAGATTGCGCTAGTTATAAGACATATCAAGAAATAAATGTGTCGCCCGCTGACCTAGCCCAAGTCACTTACTTGGCCATTCTTTCAAAAAGGTTCCCGGTCCCTGCCTTAGGAGCTGTGACATTATTCATCATTGTCGTACATTAAATATTAAGCCGATAACAGGTTTGGTTGTAATTTAGTTTAGGTAACCATGGTTCGGAGGAGAGTAAACTCCTTCCGCTTTTGAAGCACAGT
This sequence comes from Paraescarpia echinospica, assembly GCA_020002185.1. Taxonomy (NCBI): domain Eukaryota; kingdom Metazoa; phylum Annelida; class Polychaeta; order Sabellida; family Siboglinidae; genus Paraescarpia; species Paraescarpia echinospica. Next base: position 18,882,354 of record CM034539.1, on the reverse strand, counting down.
GGTAAATCACAGCTCCTCCTCCCCGACAGGGGTTTGAGGTTGAGTGCAGATTCCTTCCATGGCTTGATGTTTCATAATAATAACAACTCTTTTCTTATACACTGCAAAATGTTAAGTTCAGCTTCAACGCATATGATCTAGGATGTCTATATATATATTATATACGTATCATAACATGGCTTACCCGCCGTCTTCAACTGCCATTCATTTTAACCGGATATTGTTTTAATCCAAAGTAAATGACTGGTTGATTTTGTTAAAAAAATAAAAACAAAACATGTGTTAGATTGTTTGTTTCACACAGGTGTGCCATCAAAGGGTAGTTAATAGAAAAGATCGAACCTAACCACATCGCTACGGCAACATCCATACAAGAGAGGCTTTGTTAGATAATAGACATCCGTACACTGTTCGTAGTTCACAATTCCAAAATGCTCCCCGCCGAACAAGATATAAATGATCCTAGAATATTAAACGAGTCGTGCTAACTCTGCCTCTTGGGATGTGTATGCTCTGTGTAATTTGATGATCCACCGTGAAACCTTCTGCATATTGTTTCCAACACCACGATGTCCGAAAAAGGGCTTGAACAGAATGTAATGCAGTAACCCGGGGTGGGTGCTGGACAAGTTGGACCAACCGAGTTGAAATGAACAACCAGTGCATTTGTGAGTGATTGTTTCAACAACTGTCTATGCTGGACACAATACTTGACATGATCACTTGGTAACTAACAATGAAAAAAGGGAAACATATTGATAATAATCGTAGTGAAACATGAGGTTACCAATGATATGTCTGCATGTGAACCCTACGACTGAGTTCCGTTTGTTATGTTAGTAAACTGACTGCTACAAAAGAAACACAGTTTACCCATGGCGACGGGTACTAGAACTGAAAACATTCAAATACTTGGCTGTTTGATCAAAACAGATATAAAGATCACCTCAATGTCAAGTTGGCCTAGGGACTTAATTCGTGCTTGCGCAGCAAACGGAACACGCGACTAAGTATTGGAATAGTGTGCTTTTTATTAATTTCTTTGACTGGCGATGTTCTTTGACACGTCGGTTTAAAACTTGCACCTTACATCAACAAAAAGAAAAAGAATACGTTTCACTTGCGCGTCAAACAGGATCTATAGCGCAGATAACATTGAACTTCCTTGTGTTTTTATATCAATTGAGTACGACATTTTCGGAACTACGAAAATTCCGAAAGATTGTATGGCCTATTTAGGATACAGACTAGCTATAGGCCAGCAGGGCATATTTGTTGAATTTCGGGATGTTTTGTTAAGTTGCTTGTTATCAATTTACATACATTTGAGTGGGTCCCCGGGAGCTCGGGGCTCTGGAGCACGTGCCCTTGTCGCCCCCATGTAAGGGGCGGATCCAGAGAGGGTAGTTTAAGGGGCCAAAAACTTCCATTGTCGGCCGACACAAATTCATATTCGGTGGTCTGAGCCGGACGTTCAGCACGTCTCAGCTGCCCTCGTGCTTCTGAAAAAATACAAAAGGGTCTGTTGCACGGCAAATTCCAAAGGTCTAGAGGGGCCACGGTCCCACATAGTCCCCCTGGGTCCGCCTATGCCACTGTGTGTTCCCTTTGTGTGTATATATTTTGGTTAGCCGACTCCCGCGGTTTTGGTAATCGGGAAAAGATCTCGCTAGAGCGACAAACAGTGGCGCCACATTACGGAACTTGGGTAATTGAGGCTCGGGTATGGTTGTTATAGGAAGTGCTGCCGTCTGTCGGATACCATAGTGATAATTTGTACAAGGAAGTAGAGATACATTAAATACTTACTCTTGTGAAAATATATATCTTAATTCAGGCTCGTGGGCTGAGGTGCGATGGGCCGTACGCACCTCTTCCCTGCTGAAGCAAAAGAGTTTCACAATGGGGAATTCAATAACACCCCCTCCTTCCCCCCGTCTTCCGGGCCGATGTTATGTCTAACTTTTATGTCTAAATGTCTACAATTGGAGAAGTTGTTAATAACTAGGTTTTCTAGATGTAGGCCTGTCTAGTTGTCGCCTATATCAAACCACTAAATGATCAATTTATTCGGCACGCTGCGTGCAATTTAAGCGAATATAATATATACGGCTTGATCTGTAATCTTTAGCTTTCTCGAGTCCTACGTACGTGGAACCTTCGGGTAGTCTACTTGCATGTAGGCCAGGTATTGTTGCCACTATAAGCTATCAATCGAATGTGAATGTACGAAAGATCGCGCTGCCTGTAGGGTTGATTCTCGCTGCCACGGCCTGGTGCATTCGACGCGTCAACGCGCTGTGCCAAATAGGGGTAACCGGACACAAATGTAACGCGGGGCAATTATAAAACTGCTTCTGCACGTTGTCCGCAATAGTAGCTTGCATTGTGCATGCGCAAAGGTGTGTTATGTTACTAACTTTCGCCGGTCGGCAATGTTCAGTTTTTTAATGTTGTCCTTTGTACATATTACAATGTTAAATTATTAAGTTACAAAACATGCTGCCTGTGGTTTTTTTTCTATTGACCTTTTAGATTATTATTGGCATTTTATATTATTACAATAAAATGGTATTTAAAACGGAATTATGGTGCAGTTGATTTGTGAACTATAAGGTATTGCCATTGAGTGATTGACAATGCAGTCAGTTTCTGCCTATCGTCTGAGTGAATTTTAATCAATATAAAAAGTTCCCCCACCCTTAGTAGGCATGTAAGTCACAATTTAGTTACCGGAGTTGGCCCCTGTTCAACATTTCTAATTAAATAAAGTAGCCTGTATTGTTAAAATTGAGACGCTACTGATCTTGTAAATATAATTTAGTTTTTGACTTACGCCTTAACCTTAGCTCAGGGCTTAACATTCTTTATTATTTGTGATCTATATGATATATAATTATTTGGTTTTTATCTATTAATTTTTGCTGAATGTGATAATAGTCTAACATAATTATATCACCATTATTCTTATTGTGTGTTTTCTGCTTGTCTTGCTCTGTTGCTGTAAGGGATAAAGATTTTGTTTTATGCAAACCATTGACATCTAATCATTTTAATGTGCTTTTTCCTAATCACAGTAGAAAGCATCATTCTATTTCAAGTTTGCCTAGGCTGCCATTTCTTCATGTTTATTATAATAGAAAGTTACTGCCAAACCCCCGCTCTACGCCAACATTGAAATTAGCAAAAAAATATATTACTAGCAGGAGATGTAAGTCTCAATCGTTGGGCAGCTGTTAGACGAAACATTCGGATGGCAACTAGACACGTTCGATCTGTACGAGATAAGACAGCCTCACTTTGTGATTTATTAATTTCAAAGAAAATAAACATTCTTGCTGTAAATGAGACCTGGCTCAAACCACATGATACACCTGCATGCACTGCTGACGTTTCTCCTTCTGGTTACACCTTTCACCATCGACCACGCTTAGTTGGCCGTGGAGGTGGTTTTGACTTTCTAATATCACAGCAGTTCAAAGTTAAATTATCCTCCAACCCTGAGTAATCCAGTTTTAAATCCATCTGTGCTGAAATTTAAGATTCTTCTTTCTCCGCATACTTTGTTTGTATATATCGCCCTCCAGGACATCCGGCAAATTTCTTAGAATACTTTCAGGATATGTTGGAATATCTGGCAATTATTCATTCAGAATTTTATATTCTTTGTGATTTTAGTCTACGTTTGGATATACCTTCTGCAACTACAAGTACGTTTGGTGATATTCTTGCATCATTTAATTTGAAACAACATTTTACATTTTCGACACATATACATGGCCTTTGGCTTGACCTCTAAATAACCCGTTCAACTTGTAATAATATCCAAGCATCTACTGTTTTAGATGGGTTATCAGACCACCATACTGTCACAGCTAATGGTAATGTTTCTATAACCCCATTAGAGTCGAAACACAATGTGTCTTACAGAGTCATTCACAGGATTGACATTACAGCTTTAATGGCTGATATCCTTATGTCCGACCATATCACAGATCAAACCAAACATCTATCTGACTTATATAAACAGTACTGTCAAGTTCTCAATGCATTACTTAACAAACATGCACCTATAAAATCCAGATGTTTGTCAGAAAGGCTCCGGCTCCATAGATGACTTCCGAAATTATACTATCTAAAAAGCGTCGTCGTTATTTAGAGCGTGTACGGCGCAAATCACACTCGCCTTTAGACAGGTCGCGCTATTCTATGCTATGTCACCTCTGTAACAGACAAATGGCCAAAGCGAAATCAGATTTTTTATACAAATATGGTCATAAATAAATCTGATAATCCGCGTCAGGTATGGAACTGCATCAATAACATTCTACACAGACGGCCTACTCCATCGCTCCTTAATTGTTTAATGACTACTTACGTATTTTATAATGACACTTTTTGAGAAGACTCATCTTTTTATCAGATGACCCCTTAATTTAATTAACGTTTTCTTTAAAAAGACCGCTTGATTTTATGAAATTATCCCGTCACGTGTTGAGGTGATCTGCTAGCTTCTTATAAAACTAACCTCACCAAAACTACTTTTAATTTTTTTATTTAAGTTGGCTCATATATATTTTTAAATACATTAGGTGCCAGTTATTTATTTATTTGACCCTTTTAGTTGATTCAGATAACCCTTATGTTTTTTTTAGATTACCCCTGTAATTATTTCAGTTGATGTTTATTGTTATTATTACTATTATTATTATTTTGAGATTACCCTTAAGTTTCTAAAATTGTTATAATAGCACTCTTCAACATTACATTTTGAGATACCTCCAAATTTGTGTTAGAAACCCCTTTATTGAGAGATGAATACGTATTTTTTAAGATGATCTCTTAATGTGTTGAGATGATCAACCAATTATTTTAACAACACGTCTATTTTGACAATGATCTCTTAAGATTTCTGAGATTTCTGTATTTTATGAGAAGACCATTTAATGTTATGGTGTTTTTTCAAATTTATTGTGACGATAAGTTTACATTTTTGTGTGAAACAGCACCATCATGTATTTTGACAAAACCCTATTATTTATGAGAAGACCCTTTATTGTTTTGAGATGATCACTGAATCTGTTGACCTGATCAGCCAGTTCATTTTAATCAATACTTGTATATCTTGAAATGTTCCCTTAACTTAGTTGAGAAGACCTCATTATTTGTGAGATGAGACTTTATTATTTTATGATGATCTTTTTTATTTATTGAGACGAACACCTTGATCATTTTAATGAACATTTACATTTTTGATATGACCTTTTAAGAGAAACCCCTTTATTGAGAGAAGAGCAGTTATTGTTTTGAGATGATCCGTTAATGTGTTAATGACTTTTTAACATATTTTGTAATGATACTTTGTTGAGAAGACCCATTCTTTTCATGAGGAGTCCCTTAATTTAATTAACTTTTTTCGAGAATATGACCCCATCTTTTTAAATAATTCGTTTTAAATAATTGTTTTTTTTAAATATAATTCCTTAATATTAGGCATATTTTAAATACAGGTGGTCGGTGTTTGTTTATAAGAATGAAGTCGAATTAAATTACACTTAACATTAAGTTAGTTTTAAATTTAGATTACCCCTTAATTGTTCATCTGTTCGTTATTATCATTATTATTTTGAAATTAGCCATTACCCTTAAGTTTCTAGTAACTTTATAATATCACTCCGTAACATTGCATTTTCAGATTTCCCCTAAATTGTTTGAGAAGACCACTTAATTTGAGCATATGATGATTAGTGAACGTCAACAGGGTGTCAGCATGGTTAGCCGTTAGGATGTCATTGTCGTCGACCTCATTATCATGTTAATCATTACACTCATGGCCATCATCTTGATCATCATAATCATCATCATTATCATTAGTGTCGTCGTCATCATCATAGTCATAATCATCAACACCTTCATATAACTAAGACTACGCCTTCATTGTCTTCATCTTCTTCCTCCTCGTCATCATTATTAGTTATTACCCTCGTCATCACTTACGTTATTAACATTATTAGCATTGTCTTAGCATTATTAGCATTTTTGATTATTACATTATGTTCATTTCAAGGGACGAGATCATCGAACCAACGAAGTCTTCTTGTTTGTTTCTTCAAATTCGTTTCCGCTTTGGAGGTCAAGTTGCAATTGTGTGGGAGACACAACTATTGCATTTCTCAACATTCTTGAAGACGAACCAGAAGCATTCATTGAGCTGTTGAGACGGGAGTTTACACAGCGTTTTACAGATATTTGAGTTTAGATGAAGTTCTCCAAAATGTAACGAGGCTCTGTGGCACTCAGAGTGACATCCAATTAGGTGTATCTTGCAACCAAATGCACTTACCGCCGGCAACATTTCTTAAACTGATCCCTTCCGTCAAATTCACTTGGACTTGGGACATCTGATGAAAATGTCAGTTGCATGATGACAACGTGAACCTTGAGTAATGTGTATTTTAGTAAGGAACGTGTTCAAAATTAGCCTTTGATGTTTCATAATAATAACAACTCTTTTCTTATACACTGCAAAGTGTTAAGTTCAGCTTCAACGCACATGATCTAGGATGTCTATATATATTATCTACGTATAATAACATGATGTACCAGTTTCCACGAAGATTGCGCTAGTTATAAGACATATCAAGAAATAAATGTGTCGCCCGCTGACCTAGCCCAAGTCACTTACTTGGCCATTCTTTCAAAAAGGTTCCCGGTCCCTGCCTTAGGAGCTGTGACATTATTCATCATTGTCTTACATTAAATATTAAGCCGATAACAGGTTTGGTTGTAATTTAGTTTAGGTAACCATGGTTCGGAGGAGAGTAAACTCCTTCCGCTTTTGAAGCACTGTGGTAAATCACAGCTCCTCCTCCCCGACAGGGGTTTGAGGTTGAGTGCAGATTCCTTCCATGGCTTGATGTTTCATAATAATAACAACTCTTTTCTTATACACTGCAAAATGTTAAGTTCAGCTTCAACGCATATGATCTAGGATGTCTATATATATATTATATACGTATCATAACATGGCTTACCCGCCGTCTTCAACTGCCATTCATTTTAACCGGATATTGTTTTAATCCAAAGTAAATGACTGGTTGATTTTGTTAAAAAAATAAAAACAAAACGTGTTAGATTGTTTGTTTCACACAGGTGTGCCATCAAAGGGTAGTTAATAGAAAAGATCGAACCTAACCACATCGCTACGGCAACATCCATACAAGAGAGGCGTTTGTTAGATAATAGACATCCGTACACTGTTCGTAGTTCACAATTCCAAAATGCTCCCCGCCGAACAAGATATAAATGGTCCTAGAATATTAAACGAGTCGTGCTAACTCTGCCTCTTGGGATGTGTATGCTCTGTGTAATTTGATGATCCACCGTGAAACCTTCTGCATATTGTTTCCAACACCACGATGTCCGAAAAAGGGCTTGAACAGAATGTAATGCAGTAACCCGGGGTGGGTGCTGGACAAGTTGGACCAACCGAGTTGAAATGAACAACCAGTGCATTTGTGAGTGATTGTTTCAACAACTGTCTATGCTGGACACAATACTTGACATGATCACTTGGTAACTAACAATGAAAAAAGGGAAACATATTGATAATAATCGTAGTGAAACATGAGGTTACCAATGATATGTCTGCATGTGAACCCTACGACTGAGTTCCGTTTGTTATGTTAGTAAACTGACTGCTACAAAAGAAACACAGTTTACCCATGGCGACGGGTACTAGAACTGAAAACATTCAAATACTTGGCTGTTTGATCAAAACAGATATAAAGATCACCTCAATGTCAAGTTGGCCTAGGGACTTAATTCGTGCTTGCGCAGCAAACGGAACACGCGACTAAGTATTGGAATAGTGTGCTTTTTATTAATTTCTTTGACTGGCGATGTTCTTTGACACGTCGGTTTAAAACTTGCACCTTACATCAACAAAAAGAAAAAGAATACGTTTCACTTGCGCGTCAAACAGGATCTATAGCGCAGATAACATTGAACTTCCTTGTGTTTTTATATAAATTGAGTACGACATTTTCGGAACTACGAAAATTCCGAAAGATTGTATGGCCTATTTAGGATACAGACTAGCTATAGGCCAGCAGGGCATATTTGTTGAATTTCGGGATGTTTTGTTAAGTTGCTTGTTATCAATTTACATACATTTGAGTGGGTCCCCGGGAGCTCGGGGCTCTGGAGCACGTGCCCTTGTCGCCCCCATGTAAGGGGCGGATCCAGAGAGGGTAGTTTAAGGGGCCAAAAACTTCCATTGTCGGCCGACACAAATTCATATTCGGTGGTCTGAGCCGGACGTTCAGCACGTCTCAGCTGCCCTCGTGCTTCTGAAAAAATACAAAAGGGTCTGTTGCACGGCAAATTCCAAAGGTCTAGAGGGGCCACGGTCCCACATAGTCCCCCTGGGTCCGCCTATGCCACTGTGTGTTCCCTTTGTGTGTATATATTTTGGTTAGCCGACTCCCGCGGTTTTGGTAATCGGGAAAAGATCTCGCTAGAGCGACAAACAGTGGCGCCACATTACGGAACTTGGGTAATTGAGGCTCGTGTATGGTTGTTATAGGAAGTGCTGCCGTCTGTCGGATACCATAGTGATAATTTGTACAAGGAAGTAGAGATACATTAAATACTTACTCTTGTGAAAATATATATCTTAATTCAGGCTCGTGGGCTGAGGTGCGATGGGCCGTACGCACCTCTTCCCTGCTGAAGCAAAAGAGTTTCACAATGGGGAATTCAATAACACCCCCTCCTTCCCCCCGTCTTCCGGGCCGATGTTATGTCTAACTTTTATGTCTAAATGTCTACAATTGGAGAAGTTGTTAATAACTAGGTTTTCTAGATGTAGGCCTGTCTAGTTGTCGCCTATATCAAACCACTAAATGATCAATTTATTCGGCACGCTACGTGCAATTTAAGCGAATATAATATATACGGCTTGATCTGTAATCTTTAGCTTTCTCGAGTCCTACGTACGTGGAACCTTCGGGTAGTCTACTTGCATGTAGGCCAGGTATTGTTGCCACTATAAGCTATCAATCGAATGTGAATGTACGAAAGATCGCGCTGCCTGTAGGGTTGATTCTCGCTGCCACGGCCTGGTGCATTCGACGCGTCAACGCGCTGTGCCAAATAGGGGTAACCGGACACAAATGTAACGCGAGGCAATTGTAAAACTGCTTCTCCACGTTGTCCGCAATAGTAGCTTGCATTGTGCATGCGCAAAGGTGTGTTATGTTACTAACTTTCGCCGGTCGGCAATGTTCAGTTTTTTAATGTTGTCCTTTGTACATATTACAATGTTAAATTATTAAGTTACAAAACATGCTGCCTGTGGGTTTTTTCTATTGACCTTTTAGATTATTATTGGCATTTTATATTATTACTATAAAATGGTATTTAAAACGGAATTATTGTGCAGTTGATTTGTGAACTATAAGGTATTGCCATTGAGTGATTGACAATGCAGTCAGTTTCTGCCTATCGTCTGAGTGAATTTTAATCAATATAAAAAGTTCCCCCACCCTTAGTAGGCATGTAAGTCACAATTTAGTTACCGGAGTTGGCCCCTGTTCAACATTTCTAATTAAATAAAGTAGCCTGTATTGTTAAAATTGAGACGCTACTGATCTTGTAAATATAATTTAGTTTTTGACTTACGCCTTAACCTTAGCTCAGGGCTTAACATTCTTTATTATTTGTGATCTATATGATATATAATTATGAACCATTTCAATATGAATTATTTCAAACAAACCAACATGAGTGGAAATACATCGGGAAGGAAGCGATCGCTCGCCATGCTACTGCGATGTATCGTAGCTTCAAAAACAAGCGAGACAAGTGGATGCAGAAGCAACAATGCTCCAAATGTTTTCGGACAGTAAGGGCGGGGAAGAATGGATAGAATGTGACTAATATGCGTCGTGGGCACACCTTGACTGGCCAAGGTCCTAATATGCACAATGTGTTTGCGAAATGTGTGATTATGGCTAAATACTACAAATGGATGTGCAGGAAGCCCGTTTTGGGAGCAACTTTTTAGCAAGTCAAAAATTGGGTGGTGTTCTGAAACAACCCGTAGATACACTTATGCTAACAGAAATACGCTAAATATTAGCACAGACCTAGTAAGATAAATGAATAATATGATTTCGTAGAGAACAATTTATTACAATGAAAAATGTCAACTTGATAAGAAATCTTGTATAAGGGGCCCGTTTTGCACGCCGTTCCCCTATAATGAATTACTGTTACAAATATATTAATAATGGAAAGACGAACATTCCCAATATTAAAAAGCTTGTCGTCAACGACATAGACTTTAATTACAATGAATAAATTGCTAATGCAATTAACCAACATTTCGCGGTAATTGGCAAAGAAATGTCAAAGTTGTGTTCTCAGGGAAATGAATGTAGGCAATTTATAGATGACCAATATTTTGTGATTTTAACAGTTTGCCAACAAGACGTAATCAATGAATAATGCAAGCTAGTTTTTTCTAATATGTATATACACGTATATACCCATATATACATAAACGTTGTCTCAGTAATTAAGATGATGATTATTATGACTATGATAACTATGATGATTATGATGACGAAGATGAAGGAGATGAGGGTCATTATTATTACGATGATCAGGACGACGAGAATGACGTCATCAACCTCACCATTCTCCTCGACCTGATCGTCATTTTCACGTGCACCCCTATAACGGCTAGCCATGCTGACATCCTGTTGATCTTCAATAAAGTATACTTAACAAGGATTCTCAAAACAAGTCAGCCGTTTGATTTCTGGGAGAACACACGGAATGCCGTTTATAGAGCGTCCCAGGTAACGCCGTAACGACATGTCAGCAAACAATAGGACCGAATCAGAAAGTGTGGGAGAGAAGAGGGGGTGATTAAAAGGGTCACCAGAACAAACAAATATTTAAGGATCATTAAAGCATGCTTAGAAATGAAATACCTGATCATCATTTGATCAAATTAAGGGGTCATCTCAATAATATAAAGGAAATTTCAAAATACAATGTTAATGATTGATATTTAAAAAATATTACAAACATAAGGGTAACGGGTAATCTCAAACTAATAATTATTATTAGAAAAAGGAACTGTTGACACAATAAAAGGATAATAAAAAAACTGTTAAAGTGAAGTGTAGTTTTAGTCGACTTCATTCATATGAACGAATAAGGAGCACCTAATGTATTTTAAAGTATGCCTAATATTAAGGCATTATATCAAAAGCAATGTTTAAAGAATGATCTAAAACGGAGTCATTAAGATGGCATATTATAATGTTAACAGCTCATCTCAACACATGATATAGGCATCTCGTAAAACCAAGTGGTCTTCTCGAAAAAGTTAGTTAAATTAGGGGACATCTCATGAAGGCATGGTTCTTCTAAAAAAGTATCGTTACAAAATATGTTAGAAGTTATTAGCACACAAACGAGCTAATAGTCTCATCAAATTAAATGATCATCTAAAAAATTAAGGGGTCTTCTAAAAAAAGTTAATGGATCATTTCCAAAATAGACGAGTTAATTAAAAATAATTGCCTGATCATCTCAACACTTCAAGGGATCGTATAAATACAATAACGGTAGTCTGTGAATTAAGGGGTTTTCTCAAAAAGTCATATAAAAATACAAAATGTTCAATAAAACGAACAAACTGATCGTCTCGATAAATTAAACATTATCTCAGCATAATAAATATTCCATAATTTAATAATAAAATCCTCTTAATTTATACAAATAACCCCTACATTTGCAAAAAACTAATTTATTTTGATGACCATTTTTATTTCTATTATGCGATGAATTTGGACATGATTCTGTTTCCCTTAATTGCACATACTGACCGCTTCTTTTTATGACGTAACAACTTATTTATAGGACACAATCAGCCAGCCAGATGATTGTTTCAATAATCCTTGTTTGTTTAAATGAACCCTTACCTGTTTGGGGAAGAACCCCATTATTTCACTCAACGATTCCCTAATATATTGAGACGACCAGCTAGCTCATTTCGTGACTAGTTACGTTTTTTTTAGATCAGCCCTTAATTTGTTGAGACGACTAGCTCCTTAATTTGTTAATGACTACTTACGTATTTTGTAACGACACTTTTTTTGAGATGACACATGTGTTTAATTAGATGACCAGTTAATTTAATTAACGTTTCCTTCGAAAAAACTACTTGATTTATGAAATGATCCCTTCACGTGTTGAGATGATCTGCTAGTTTGTTATAAAAATGATCTTTTCAAAACTATTTCAAAATGTTTTGTTTAAATTGTTTATGACATAATCTCTTATCATCAGGCATATTTTAGTATATAGTTTCCGTTATTCATCAATATGACCAATTCAGTTGATTCAGATAACAATGAAGTTTGGCTTTTTTAGATTACCCCTGTAATTTTTTTCAATTGGTTGCTATTATTATTATTACTACTATAATTATTTCGAGATTACCGTTACATTTCCAATAATTTTATAGTAGCACACTTCAACATTACATTTTGATATGTCCCCTAAGTTGTTTGAGAAAATCCCTTTCTTGAGAGATGACTACTTTTAAAGATGATCCCTTAATGTTTTGCGATGATCAACCAATTATTTTAAGAATACGTCAATTTTGGCAATAATCCCTTATGCTTTTACAGAAGGCCCCTGTTTTTATGAGAAGACCGTTTAATGCAATGGTGGTTTTTAATTTATTGTGACAATAAGTTAGTTGTTTTTAATGAACGTTTACATTTTTTGTGAAACAACAATATAATGTATTTTGAGAATGCAATATTATTTATGAGATGACACTTTAATGTTTTGAGATGATCTCTGAATCTGTTGACACGATCAGCCATTTCGTTTTAATCAATTGTTGTATATTTGAAAAATGTTCCCTTAAATCAGTTGAGAAGATTTTTTATTTGTGAGATGAACCGGTATATATATTATGTATGTGTGTGCTCGTGTCTGTGTTGATTAAAAATAATCGGCTTATCATCTCAACATATTAAGGGATCATATCAAAACAATAATGGTCATCTCTCAATTAAGGGGTTTTCTTTAAAAAATCATACCCAAAATATAAATGTTCAATAAAACGAACAAGCTGATCGTCTCGATGAAATAAAAGATCATCTTAACGTAATAAATATTCTATAATTTAATAATAAAATCCGCTTAATTTATACAGACAAACCCTACATTTGCAATAAACTAATATATTTTGATTACCCTTTGTGTTTGTATTTTGCGATGAATTTGGACATGATTCGATTCCCTTTAATTACACAAACTGACCGCTTCTTTTTATGACGTGACAGCTTATTTATAAGGTACCATCAGCCCGCCAGATAAGTGTTTAAATGATCCTTTTTTTAAATGATCGCTTACCTGTTTGGGGAACACCCCCTTTATTTCATTAAACGATCCCCTAATATATCGATACGATCAGCGTGATTATTTTTATGGCTAGTTATACTGCTTAATATAATAACTTACCTTTTTGAGAAGACCCCGAACATTTATAGATCAGCCCTTAATGTGTTGAGCCGATCAGCTCCTTAATTGTTTAATGACTACGTATTTTGTAATGACATTTTTTGAGAAGACTCATCTTTTTATCAGATGACCCCTTAATTTAATTAACGTTTTCTTTAAAAAGACCGCTTGATTTTATGAAATTATCCCGTCACTTTTATTTAAGTTGGCACATTTGTATTTTAAATACATTAGGTGCCAGTTATTCGTTTATTTGACCCGTTTAGTTGATTCAGATAAAACTTAAGTTTTTTTTAGATTACCCCTGTAATTATTTCAGTTGATGTTTATTGTTATTATTACTATTATTATTATTTAGAGATTACCCTTAAGTTTCTAATAATTTTATAATAGCACTCTTCAGCATTTTGAGATACCCCCAAATTTGTTTTAGAAACCCCTTTATTGAGAGATGACTACGTATTTTTTAATATGATCTCTTAATGTGTTGAGATGCTCAACCAATTATTTTAACAACACGTCTATTTTGACAATGATCTCTTAAGCTTTCTGAGATTTCTGTATTTTATGAGAAGACCATTTAATGTATGGTGGTTTTTCAAATTTATTGTGACGATAAATTTACATGTGAAACAGCACCATCATGTATTTTGAGAAAACCCTATTATTTATGAGAAGACCCTTTATTGTTTTGAGATGATCACTGAATCTGTTGACCTGATCAGCCAGTTCATTTTAATCAATACTTGTATATCTTGAAATTTTCCCTTAACTTAGTTGAGAAGACCTTATTATTTGTGAGATGAGACTTTATTATTTTATGATGATGTTTTCTATTGATTGAGACGAACACCTTGATCATTTTAATGAACATTTACATTTTTGAAATGACCTTTTAAGAGAAAACCCTTTATTGAGAGAAGAGCAGATATCGTTTTGAGATGATCCGTTAATGTGTTAATGACTTTTTAACATATGTTGTAATGATACTTTGTTGATAAACCCATTCTTTTCATGAGGTGTCCCTTAATTTAATTAACTTTTTTCGAGAAGATGACCCTATCTTTTTAAATAATTCTTTTTAAAGAATTTTTTTAATAAATATAATTCCTTAATATTAGGCATATTTAAAATACAGGTGGTCGGTGTTTGTTTATAAGAATGAAGTCGAATGAAATTACACTTAACATTAAGTTAGTTTTTAAGTAGATTACCCCTTAATTGTTTCAGCTGTTCGTTATTATTATTATTATTTTGAAATTAGCCATTATCCTTAAAAAAGAGTTTCTAGTAACTTTATAATATCACTCCGTAACATTGCATTTTGAGATTTTCCCTCAATTGTTTGAGATGAACATTTCATTTGAGCATATGATGATTAGTGAACGTCAACAGGGTGTCAGCATGGTTAGCCGTTAGGATGTCATTGTCGTCGACCTCATTATTGTAATAATCATTACCCTCATGGTCATCATCTTGATCATCATAATCATTATCATTATCATTGTTGTCGTCGTCGTAATCATCATAGTCATAATCATCAACACCTTCATATCATTAAGACGACGCCTTCATTGTCTTCATCTTCTTCCTCCTCGTCATCATTATTAGTTATTACCCTCAGCATCACTGACGTTATTAACATTATTAGCATTGTCTTAGCTTCATTAGCATTGTCGATTATTACATTACCGGTTGTAACACGCGTCTCAATCTGCTGAATGTTCACTTCAAGGGACGAGATCATCGAACCAACGAAGTCTTCTTGTTTGTTTCTTCAAATTCGTTTCCGCTTTCGAGGTCAAGTTGCATTTGTGTGGGAGACACAACTATTGCATTTCTCAACCATCTTGAAGACGAATCAGAAGCATTCATTGAGACATGAGTTTACAAAGCGTTTTACAGATATTTGAGTTTGTAATTGTTCTTATATTTCAGCCCGTTATAGTCAACGATGCGCCGGAAGTTGTGTAGATGAAGTTCTCCAAAAATGTAACGGGGCTCTGTGGCACTCAAAGTGACATCCAATTAGGTGTATCTTGCAACCAAATGCACTTACCGTCGGCAAAATTTCTTAAACTTATTACTTTCGTCAAATTCATTTGGACTTGGGACATCTGATGAAAATGTCAGTTGCATGATCACAACGTGGACCTTGAGTAATGTGTATTTTAGTAAGGACCGTATTCAAAATTAGCCTTTGATGTTTCATAATAATAACAACTCTTTTCTTATACACTGCAAAATGTTAAGTTCAACTTCAACGCATATGATCTAGGATGTCTATATATATTATATACGTATCATAACATGGCTTACCCGCCGTCTTCAACTGTCAGTAATTTTAACCGGATATTGTTTTAATCCAAAGTAAATGACTGGTTGATTTTGTAAAAAAATACAAACAAAACGTGTTATATTGTGTGTTTTACACAGGTGTGACATCAAAGGGTAGATAATAGAAAAGATCGAACCTAACCACATCGCTACAGCAACATCCATTCAAGAGAGGCGTATGTTAGATAATAGACATCCGTACACTGTTCGTAGTTCACAATTCCCAAAATGCTCCCCGCCGAACAAGATATAAATGGTCCTAGAATATTAAACGAGTCGTGCTAACTCTGCCTCTTGGGATGTGTATGCTCTGTGTAGTTTGATGATCCACCGTGAAACCTTCTGCATATTGTTTCCAACACCACGATGTCCGAAAAAGGGCCTGAACAGAATGTAATGCAGTAACCCGGGGTGGGTGCTGGAACAGTTGGACCAACCGAGTTGAAATGAACAACCAATGCATTTGTGAGTGATTATTTCAACAACTGTCTATGCTGGACACAATAATTGATATGATCACTTGGTAACTAACAATGAGGAAAGGGAACCTTATTGATAATAATCGTAGTGAAACATGAGGTTACCAATGATATGCCTGCATGTGAACCCTACGGCCGAGTTCCATTTGCTATGTTAGTAAACTGATTGCTACAAAACAAACACGGTTTACCCATGGCGACGGGTACTAGAACTGAAAACATTCAAATACTTGGCTGTTTGTTCAAAACTGATATAAAGATCACCTCAATGCCATGTTGGCCTAGGGACTTAATTCGTGCTTGTACACCCGTCGGTTTAAAACTTGCACCTTGCACCAACAAAAAGAAAGAGAATACGTTTCACTTGCGCGTCAAACAGGATCTATAGCGCAGAAAACATTGAACTTCCTTGTGTTTTTATATCAATTGAGAACGACATTTTCGGAACTACGAAATTCACGAAAGATTGTATGGCCCATTTAGGATACAGACCAGCTGTTGGCCAGCAGGGCATATTTGTTGAATTTAGGGATTTTTTGTTAAGTTGCATGTTATCAATTTACATACATTTGAGGCTCTGGGGCACGTGCCCCTGTCGCCACTATGCAAGGGGCGGATCCAGAGAGGGTAGTCTAAGGGGCCAAAAGCTTCCACTGTCGGCCGACACAAATTTATATTCGGTGGTCTGAGCCGGATCTCCAGCACGACTCCGCTGCCCTGGTGCTGTTGACAAAATACAAGTTCCAAAGGTCTAGGAGGGCCATTGGCGCCACATTACGGAACATGGGTAATTGAGGCTTGTGTATGGTTGTTATAGGAAGTGCTGCCACCTCTCGGAAACCGTAGTGATAATTTGTACAAGGAAGTAGAGATACATTAAATACTTACTCTTGTGAAAATATATATCTTAATTCAGGCCCGTGGGCTTTGGTGCGATATGCCGTACGCACCTCTTCCCTGCTGAAGCAAAAGAGTTTTACAATGGGGAATTCAACAACACCCCTCCTTTCCCCCGTCTTCTGGGCCGATGTTATGTTTAACTTAAGTATGTCTAAATATCTACAATTGGAGAAGTTGTTAATATCTAGGTTTTCTAGATGTAGGCTCCATGTATGTCTAGTTGTCGCCTTTATCAAAACACTACAATGACTCCCAAATGTCCAACTTATTCGGCACGTTGCGTGCAGTGTAAGCGAATATAATATATACGGCTTGATCGGTAATATTTAGCTTGTTGAGTCCTACGTAAGTGGAACCTTGGGGTAGTCTAATTGCATGGAGGCCAGGTATTGTTGTCACTATAAGCTATCAATCGACTGTGAATGTACGAAAGATCGCGCTGCCTATAGGGGTGATAGTTGGATGTTTGGTCAAAATAGATATAAAGATCACCTCAATGCAATGTTGGCCTAGGGACTTAATTTGTGCTTGCGCAGCAAACGGAACACGCGACTAAGTATTGGAATAGTGAGCTTTTTATGAATTTCTTTGACTGGCGATGTTTGTCTGTTTCACTGTACACACGTCGGTTTAAAACTTGCACCTTACATCAACAAAAACAAAAAGAATACGTTTCACTTGCGCGTCAAACAGGATCTATAGCGCAGAAAACATTGAAATTCCTTGTGTTTTTATATCAATTGAGTGCGACATTTTCGGAACTACGAAAATCCCGAAAGATTGTGTGGCCTATTTAGGATACATACTAGCTATAGGCCAGCAGGGCATATTTGTTGAATTTCGGATTGTTTTGTTAAGTTGCTTGTTATAATTTTACATACATTTGAGTGGGTCTCCCGCGAGCTCGGGGCTCTGGGGCACGTGCCCTTGTCGCCCCTATGTAAAGGGCGGATCCAGAGAGGGTAGTCTAAGGGACCAAAAACTTCCATTGTCGGCCGACACCAATTCATATTCCGTGGTCTGAGCCGAACCTTCAGCACGACTCCGTTGCCCTCGTGCTGTTGAAAAAAATACAAAAGGGTCTGTTGCACGGCAAATTCCAAATGTCTAGAGGGGCCACGGGCTCACCTAGCCCACCTGGGTCCGCCTATGCCACTGTATGTTCCCATGTGTGTATATATTTTGGTTAGCCGACTCCCGCGGTTTTGGCAATCGGGAAAAGATCTCGCATGAGCGACAAACAGTGGCGCCACTTGAGTAATTGAGGCTAGTGTATGGTTATTATAGGAAGTTCTGCCATCTCTCGGATACCATAGTGATAATTTGTACCAGAAAGTAGAGATACATTAAATACTTCCTCTTGTGAAAATATATATCTTAATTCAGGCCCGTGGGCTGGGGTGCGATGGGCCGTTCGCACCTCTTCCCTGCTGATGCAAAAGAGTTTCACAATGGGGAATTCAACAACACCCTTCCTTCCCCCCGTCTTCCGGGCCGATGTTATGTCTAACTTTTATGTCTAAATGTCTACAATTGGGGAAGTTGTTAATAACTAGGTTTTCTAGATGTAGGCTCCATGTATGTCTAGTTATCGCCTATATCAAAACAATACAATGACTCCCAAATGTCCAACTTATTCGGCACGCTGCGTGCAATTTAAGCGAATATAATATATACGGCTTGATCGGTAATCTTTAGGTTTCTCGAGTCCTACGTACGTGGAACCTTGGGGTAGTCTACTTGCATGTAGGCCAGGTATTATTGTCACTATAAGCTAACAATCGAATGTGAATGTTCGAAAGATCGCGCTGCCTATAGGCGTGATAGTTGGCTGTTTGATCAAAACAGATATAAAGATCACCTCAATGTCAAGTTGGCCTAGGGACTTAATTCGTGCTTTCTCAGCAAACGGAACACGTGACTAAGTATTGGAATAGTGTGCTTTTTATGGATTTCTTTGACTGGCGATGTTTGTCTGTTTCACTGTACACACGTCGGTTTAAAACTTGCACCTTACATCGACAAAAAGAAAAAGAACACGTTTCACTTGCGCGTCAAACAGGATCTATAGCGTAGAAAACATTGAAATTCCTTGTGTTTTTATATCAAATGAGTGCGACATTTTCAGAAATACAAAAATCACGAAAGATTGTATGGCCTATTTAAGATACAGACTAGCTATAGGCCAGCAGGGCATATTTGTTGAAATTCGGAATGTTTTGTTAAGTTGCTTGTTATCAATTTACATACATTTGAGTGGGTTCCCGGGAGCTCGGGGCTCTGGAGCACGTGCCCTTGTCGCCCCCATGTAAGGGGCGGATCCAGAGAGGGTAGTCTAAGGGGCCAAAAACTTCCATTGTCGGCCGACACAAATTCATATTCGGTGGTCTGAGCCGGACCTTCAGCACGACTCAGCTGCCCTCGTGCTGTTGAAAAAATACAAAAGGGTCTGTTGCACGGCAAATTCCAAAGGTCTAGAGGGGCCAAGGTCCCACATAATCCCCCTGGGTCCGCCTATGCCACTGTATGTTCCCTTTGTGTGTATATATTTTGGTTAGCCGACTCCTGCGGTTTTGGCAATCGGGAAAAGATCTCGCAAGAGCGACAAACAGTGGCGCCACATTACGGAACTTGGGTAATTGAGGCTAGTGTATAGTTGTTATAAGAAGTGCTGCCGTCTGTCGAATACCATAGTGATAATTTGTACAAGGAAGTAGAGATACATTAAATACTTACTCTTGTGAAAATATATATCTTAATTCAGGCTCGTGGGCTGGGGTGCGATGGGCCTTACGCACCTCTTCCCTGCTGAAGCAAAAGAGTTTCACAATGGGGAATTCAACAACACCCCCTCCTTCCACCCGTCTTCCGGGCCGATGTTATGTCTAACTTTTATGTCTAAATGTCTACAATTGGGGAAGTTGTTAATAACTAGGTTTTCTAGATGTAGGCTCCATGCATGTCTAGTTGTCGCCTATATCAAACCACTAAATGTCCAACTTATTCGGCACGCTGCGTGCAATTTAAGCGAATATAATATATACGGCTTGATCTGTAATCTTTAGCTTTCTCGAGTCCTACATACGTGTAACCTTCGGGTAGTCTACTTGCATGTAGGCCATGTATTGTTGCCACTATAAGCTATCAATCGAATGTGAATGTACGAAAGATCGCGCTGCCTATAGGGGTGATTCTCGCTGCCACGGCCTGGTGCATTCGACGCGTCAACGCGCTGTGCCAAATAGGGGAGACCGGACACAAATGTAACGCGGGGCAATTGTAAGACTGCTTCTCCACGTTGTCCATAATAGTAGCTTGCATTGTACATGCGCAAAGTTGTGTCATGTTACTAACTTTCGCCGGTCGGCAATGTTCAGTTTTTTAATGTTGTCCTTTGAACATATTACACTGTTAAATTAAGTTACAAAACATGCTGCCTATGGTTTTTTCTATTGACCTTTTAGATTATTATTGGCATTTTATATTATTACAATAAAACGGTATTTAAAATGGAATTATGGTGCAGTTTATTTGTGAACTATAAGGCATTGCCATTGAGTGATTGACACTGCAGTCAGTTTCTGCCTATCTAAGGCTACGGCTGAGTGAATTTTAATAAATATAAATAGTTCCCCCACCCTTAATAGGCCTGTAAGTCACAATTTGGTAACCGGAGTTGGCCCCGGTTCAACATTTCTAATTAAATAAAGTAGGCTTTATTGTTAAAATTGAGACGCTACTGATCTTGTAAATATAATTTAGTTTTTGACTTACGGCTTAACCTTAACTCTGGGCTTAACATTCTTTATTATATATGATCTATATAATACGTAATTATTTGGTTTTTCTGTATTAATTTCTACTGAATGTGATAATAGTCTAACATAATTATATCACCATTATTCTTATTGGGTGTTTTCTGCTTGTTTTGCTCTGTTGCTGTAAGGGATAAAGATTTTGTTTTATGCAAACCATTGACATCTAATCATTTTAATGTGCTTTTTTCTAATCACAGTAGAATGCATCATTCTATTTCAAGTTAGTCTAGTCTGCCATTTCTTCATGTTTGTTATAATAGAAAGTTACTGCCAAACCCCCGCTCTACGCCAACATTGAAATTAGCAAAACAATGTATTACTAGCAGGAGATGTAAGTTTCAATCGTTGGCCAGCTGTTAGACGAAACATTCGGATGGCAACTAGAAACGTTCGATCTGTACGAGATAAGACAGCCTCACCTTGTGATTTATTAATTTCAAAGAAAATAAACATTCCTGCTGTAACTGAGACCTAGCTCAAACCAAATGATACACCTGCATGCAGTGCTGACATTTCCCCTTCAGGTTACACCTTTGACCATCGACCACGTTTACTCGTTGACGTGGTGTTGATTTTCTAATATCACAGCAGTTCAAAGTTAAATTATACTCCAACCCTGAGTAATCCAGTTTTGAATCCATCTGTGCTGAAATTTAAGATTCTTCTTTCTCCGCATACTTTTTTGTTTATATCGCCCTCCAGGACATCCGGCAAATTTCTTAGAATACGTTCAGGATATGTTGGAATATCTGGCAATTATTCATTCAGAATGTTACATTCTTTGTGATTTTAGTCTACGTTTGGATATACCTTCTGCAACTACAAGTTCGTTTGATGATATTCTTGCATCATTTGATTTGAAACAACATTTTACATTTTCGACACATATACATGGCCTTACGGTTGACCTCTTGATAACCCGTTCAACTTGTAATAATATCCAAGCATCTACTGTTTTAGATGGGTTATCAGACCACCATACTGTCACTGCTAATGGTAATGTTTTTATAACCCCATTAGAGTCGAAACACAATGTGTCTTACAGAGTCATTCACAGGATTGACATTACAGCTTTAATGGCTGATATTCTTATGTCCGACCACATCACAGATCAAACCAAATATCTATCTGACTTATATAAACAGTACTGTCAAGTACTCAATGCATTACTTAACAAACATGCACCTATAAAATCCAAATGTTTGTCAGAAAGGCCACCGGCTCCATGGATGACTTCCGAAATTATAAAATATAAAAAGCGTCGTCGTTATTTAGAGCGTGTACGGCGCAAATCACGCTCGCCTTTAGACAGGTCGCGCTATTCTAAGTAATTTCACCTCTGTAACAGACAAATGGCCAAAGCGAAATCGGATTTTTATACAAATATGGTCTTAAATAAATCTGATCATCCGCGTCAGTTATGGAATTGCATCAATAATATTCTACACAGACGGCCAGCTCCATCGCTACCTGATTATGTGTCAATTGTGTGTCTATGTGATTCGTTCTCTTCACTTTAAGAATAAAATCAGTATTATTCTTTCGGCTTCCCACGTCATAAATTAAGTAATGTCAGTGTGGACTTTCCAAAAGGAAATTATCTACTTGTATCATTTAAACCTGCAACAGTTGATGGAGTTAGGAAAATAATTATGTCCTCCCCAAATATTTTTTTTGCACTGGATCCATTTCTAACAATACAGTTAAAAGCATGTCTCGATACACTAATTGGACCTATAACAAATATTACAAGTGCATCACTTTGCTGTGGCTGTTTTCCTCA
This sequence comes from Paraescarpia echinospica, assembly GCA_020002185.1. Taxonomy (NCBI): domain Eukaryota; kingdom Metazoa; phylum Annelida; class Polychaeta; order Sabellida; family Siboglinidae; genus Paraescarpia; species Paraescarpia echinospica. The sequence continues at coordinate 18,859,480 of CM034539.1, read as the reverse complement.
TGATTTCAAACACACTTATGGCACTCCACTTCTTAAGAAGTCATCTCTGCCTAAACAAGGCCTAAATAATTGTAGACCTATTTTTAACCTCAGCTTTATTTCCAAAGTACTAGAGAATTCAACAGAGACAGCTCTCTTAAAGGTTCATAATGACATTAACTTGAACTTTAATAATTGTAAAGTGACTGCACTTACCCTACTAGATCTCTCTGCCGCTTTTGACACGATTGATCACAGCATTCTCATTGAACGCTTATTAGTGGTACGGCATATCTGGCACAGCCCTAACCTGGTTTTTTACATATCTAACTAGTAGATACCAAACTATAAAGATTGGGAACTGCTATTCAGCTGCACTGCCGGCTTTATTTGGTGCATGTACCCAGGGTTCTGTTCTTGTGCCTTTGCTTTTTACTCTTTACACCACGCCACTAAACTCTGTTATACAAAGACATAATGTGGATTATCATCTTTATGCTGATGATACTCAGATCTACATTTCGTTGGCTACCCCGGATACAAATCGCTCCCTTAACCACCTTAGTGATTGCCTTCAAGATATCATCCACTGGATGACTGACAGCAAGTTGAAATTAAATGCAAATAAAACTGAATTGATCATAACTGGTACTCCAATGCAGCGTAGTAAACTGGATGTTTTTTCCCTACGCGTATTTTGAATCAGTATATCATGCCAGCAACCTCGGTGCAGAATCTAGGAGTGATCTTTGGTAGTAATTTCAATTTCCGGCAATACATATCTCAAACTTGTCGTGGCTGTTTTGATCATATTCGTGATCTTCGCCGTATTCGACGGTATATGTCATTTTCTGTTGCTAAAACTATTGCAACAGCGCTTGTTAGCAACAGACTTGACTATTGCAATTCCTTCCTTTATAAGCAAGGATATCACAAAACTTCAGCGTGTCCAAAATTGTATAGCAAGAGTAATTACAAGATCTCCCCGTTTTTCTCGCTCTGTTCCACTTTTGAAGTCTTTGCATTGGCTTCCTGTGCGATATCGTATAATATTTAAGATCTGTACCATTACATTCCAGGCACTGTCCAGTAAGCAACCATCTTATTTGCATTGATTGCTTACTCCTGTAAGAAAACCTATCCAGCTTCGATCATCTAGGTCTGACCTAATTTTTGTTCCTAGAGTCAACACTAACATTGGAACTAGGGCTTTTTTTGTTGCTGCACCAACTCTTTGGAATATATGTTCCATCTTAGTGTTAGATCAGTTAAAAATATTATATAATTCCGTCGTCATTTAAAAACGTATCTTTACAACCTTGCTTATCCACAGTAGGATTTAGTCGCTATAGAAGTTATCTTCTTCTTATTATTATTTTATTTAATGTACTTGATCAGCTGACGTCAGCCTCGTTCTGGGGTGAAACGTGGCTCCGCCATAAAGCTGTATTACAGTCAGTTCAACGTTACGATAGTATGGTGGTGTTTGTGATATTTCTGTGTTATCGACATAACATTACAGTATGTTGTCTTATAATATTTGGCAATATTATAAGTTGCATTACTTCTGCTTCCTCACTCTAAGCTGATCAGTGTAATCATTACTTTTATTAGCCACAGTGTTTTCCATAAACGTTTGATATTGTTGGCACAATACTTTCACCCGAGGTTCATACGTCACCGAATGAAGCTGCTGATGAGCAACAACGAGAAGTTTGGGCCTCAGATTCAGAAGCATGTATCTATATATCTGTATCTGTATATTACGTTGACCGGTCAATCTTGATAATTAAACAACTATTGGTTCATTGCTAAAGGAAACAAAAAAGAGAAGAAAACGAAAATATACAAAATGAGATGAGAGAGAAGAGAGAGAGAGAGAAAATAAATAAAATTGTCGTTCTCTTTTCAGGTATCAGGTCTAGGCCTATTCGGCAACCAACGGTCCCTGGAGATAAACCCCGGCCGACACAACCCTAGTCCCATCAGCTTTCTTTGTTGATCGCTCAGTGTGTCGTTCCCAAGAGTTGTCGTTTCGCAGATCAACGCCTAAGTACGTTGAGTAGGTGGAGACTTCTAAAGTATGCCCTAAAACCATGTTGGCAATCAGTGAGGAGTTTATGTTCTTCTAGGTGCTTCAATATATTGCTGACCAAGATGTGCTCCTGCAGTTTACAACAGAGACTAGTTAAGGAAACTGATTTGTAGTTGGCGGCAGTGTTTCTGTCTCCCTTTTTGAAAATAGCTGTCACGTCAGTCAACTAGCACGGATTCTTCTTCCAATGACTTATTGTACATGATGGTGAGCAATGGTGCGATGGCATGAGCACACACTCCTTGAGGATTCTTGCCGTAATTCCATCCGGCCCGGTGGCTTTGTGTGGGTTGGTCATTAGCAGGAGTTTCAGGACACCTTCTTCTGTAACCTTCTTCTGTAACCATAATATCAGGCAAGGGGAGCCTTCCATGGATGGGGTGGTTGTAATGTCTTCTCTTATACTGTCTGTTTATAATATTTGCCTTGTCCTTGGGTTCTGAGTACAGCCTGCCTCTTTCTCGAAGAGGGGATACACTTGTAGTATCCTTACGCAGTGACTTTATGCAGTTCCAGAACCTCTTCTGGGCTGGTGGTCTGTCCAAAGTGTCGTCTTCGGAGTCAGGGGTGTCAATCAAGTTATTCACATAGTCCCAATATGCACGATTTCAGCTCTGGCTGACACATATTTCTTTCTACTGGCAGTAGATCTTGATTTCTTTGCCTTTCTATTGTTGTTCACTTCCGTTGACCATTGGCATCTTATCTACCTCATGATGTGTTTCTGAAAACTCAACCAACCATAGTTACTTTTAGTTATTTTATTGTGTTTTTATCTGCTCAGCTTTTCTAGAGGACCTTTCTCCTACCTGAGAGAAATACGTGCCCCCAGAGGGAATGGATTTAAAAGATCAAAATGCTGTAATGGTGGTGACTGCTCCCGGTTGTTTGTTGAAAGATCAAAATAATGTAATGGTGGTGACCGCTCTCGTTTGTTTGTTGAAAGATCAAAATACTGTAATGGTGGTAAGTGCTCCCGTTTGTTTGTTAGAAGATCAAAACACTGTAATGGTGGTGACTGATCACATTTGTTTTGTTAAAAGATCTATTGTAGTGTTTGTAACTGCTACCATGTGTTTCTTAAAAGATCAAAACACTGTAATGGTGGTGACTGATCACATTTGTTTTGTTAAAAGATCTATTTTAGTGTTTGTAACTGCTACCATGTGTTTCTTAAAAGGTCAAAATAATGTAATGGTGGTAACTGCTACTATTTGTTTGTTAAAAAATCAAAATGCTGTAGTGGTGGTAACTGCGACCATATGTTTGTTGAAACATCAAAATATTGTAATGGTGGTGACTTCTACGGTTTGTTTGTTGACAGATCAAAATACTATAATGTTGGTGACTGCCCCCGTTTGTTTTTTGAAAGATGAAAATACAGTAATAGTGGTGATTTCTACCGTTTGTTTGTTTGTTTGTTGAAAGATCAAAATACAGTAATAGTGGTGACTGCTGCCGTTTATTTGTTGAAATATTAAAATACTGTAATGGTGGTGACTGTTGCCTTTTGTTTGTTTGTTGAAAGACCAAAATACTCTAAAGGTGGTGACTGCTACCGTTTGTTTGTGGAAAGATCAAAATAAGGTAATGGTGGTGACTGCTACCGTTTGTTTGTTGAAAGGTCAAAATAATGTAATGGTGAACACTGCTCCCTTTTGGTTGTTTGTTGAAAGACAAAAATACTCTAAAGGTGGTGACTGCTACCGTTTGTTTGTGGAAAGATCAAAATAAGGTAATGGTGGTGACTGCTACCGTTTGTTTTTTTGAAAGATTAAATTACTGTAATGGTGGTGATTGCTAACGTTTGTTTGTTGAAAGATCAAAATACTGTAATGATGACTGCTACCGTTTATTTGTTGAAAAATAAAAATAATGTAATGGTGGTGACTGCTACCGTTTGTTTGTAGAAAGGTCAAAATAATGTAATAGTGATCATTGCTACCGTTTAGTTGTTAAAGATAAACAATACTGCGATGGTGGTGACTGCTCCTGTTTGTTTGTTAAAATGTCAAAATATTGTGGTGGTGGTGACTGCTCCTGTTTTTTTGTTTAAAAGATAAAGACATACTGTAATGGTGGTGATTGCTCCCGTTTCTTTGTTAAAAGATCAAAACACTGTAAATGTGGTGACTGCTCCCGTTTGTTTGTTAAACGATCAAAACACTGTAATGGTGGTGACTGCTCCTGATTGTTTGTTAAACGTATCAAAATATTGTAGTGGTGGTAACTGCTATAATTGTTTTTGTTAAAAGATCAAAATACTATAATGGTGGTAACTGCTACCATTTATTTCTTAAAAGATCAAAATGCTGTAGTGGTGATAATTGCTACCATTTGTTTTTTTAAAGATAAAAATACTGTAATGGTGGTAACTGCTCCCATTTGTTTACTAAAAGATAAAAATACTGTAATGGTGGTAACTGCTCCCATTTGTTTACTAAAAGATAAAAATACTGTAATTGTGGTAACTGCTACCATTTGTTTGTTAAAAGATCAATATACTGTAATGGTGGTAACTGCTACCATTTGTTTGTTAAAAGATCAATATACTGTAATGGTGGTAACTGTTACCATTTGTTTGTTGCTCCAGTGTGTTAGATGATAAATACAAATACATATCAGAATTATATATAATAATGCAAAATATAATAACTCAAAAATGTCATTGTATAGGGTTATATTACCTTCAACGAATAGGAAATATTTAACACGTTTTAGAGTTGGTTGTCTGTGCGGAGCGCAATCTTGCAGTGGCTATAGCATCAGACTCTCATTCTTGTTCGAATCGTATACTGCTATATCGAATGTTGGGCAAATTTGTTTACTCTAAATTGCTCCAGTTCACTCGGCTGTATAAATGAGTACCTGGCTATAGACAGTGGTGGATATTTATGTATGAATATTCTTTGCACATTAATTGGAGCATGGCTGGCTTCTTCCCAGAAGGCTAGAATAGTTAAGATGGTGTGCGATTAAACAGATCTGTCAGGGAGTTATGTTTGAAACGTATTGAGCGGTCCTGAGGAATGGATACTGCTCTATATGAGAACTTTCCTTTTCCTTTTAGCAAATAGGAAATATTTAAGTTTTTTAAGGGAGGTTTTTACTTCCATTTCCCGGTGTCAGGTTATCGTGATAGACATGAACAAACAGTTCACCGAGAACATCATCATATATTAACGTAAGTCAGACTTTTTAGAATATACCATAGTAATCATATTATAAAAAATAAAAAACACAAAAATGGTTTCGTCACACAATATTCTTACCTAAGCTCACTGAATGTGTGCAAATTCAAAGACAGTATTACTCACAGTGTCTCTTCTGTCGATTCATCACGTCCTCGTAGCTTGTCAGTGTCGACGTCTTCTCACGCCGCCCTCACCTTGCACTCCAGACTGGCTTCGTCGTCGACTTGCTCCGTCTGCGCCGGGTTCTCGGCGAATGACGCCGCCAACAGACCGAGCAGACAAACGGGCACGGCCGTCTTCATTCTAGTCGTCAGTGGGCTATGGGTAAATGCTATAAGAGGAACATATATACCTTACAAAACAGAATGATTGACTCGAGAATTGAAAGATCTTAGCTACGAGAAACAGCAGGAAGACAACAGCTACACATGCCATCTGGGTTTCTTGACGAGAATTCAATTGGATAAAATTAACTAACCAGAAGCATGTGTATTATATGTAACATTCCACCAACTGACTTGTCTCGATTTTTGAATGTAACGGCAAATCTAAGAAAAACTAAATATAAAAAACATACATGAACTATGTGTAAGACCTAGCTAGTGTGTTAACTGATATACCTTCTTGCTCACTTGTGATTCCGAATGCAAGCGTTCACTTCAAGTCGTGACCATGCCATGCCCCGTCACAACTATAAATGGGCTTTTATAGAAGGTGAAATTCGTTAATAAATTTTTGGCCTTCAGGATGAAAAGCTTTTTTGTGTAGCAACGTAGCGAGCACCTAGCAAATAAGCTAGGTGTTAAAAACAACCTGTTACCCCTCTAATGCTGCGAACCCCTTTAAATCGCCCCAGCGCTTAATTAAGCTGGCACAGAATGCTAATTCAACCGTGTCACATGAGCGGCATGCGATTGGCCAGCAGCGTGTTTGCGGGAAAATGTTTGCATTAGGAGCAGAGAATCGTTGATCTCGTTCAGTTCGATTCGCATTGCTCTCCGGAACACTCCGCCTTCACTTATCAGCAAAATTTCTATTCCCTCCCACCCTCCCAGTGTGTCTCTGGTGTACACGTATTGCATTTCATATAATATCTGCAATTTAGCATGTTCAATATCAGATCACTAGACATACATGTTCCATGAATGTTGTCAAGGGGGTTATAGCCCCCCACTTTTGTATATAGCAAATTACGGTAAATACTCTAGCTAGTACTACAGAAGGTGTGCAGTCTGCACACAGGTATCTTTTTACCTTGAATTTATATATTGTAAATCTGTGACAGTTCGTGTGCTGTAAATGTGTCCAACAGCATTCAAGGTGTTTTTTTAGTCAATAACTAGCTAGAATGGAAAATTATTATATATGTACAAATTGTAGTACATAGCATATGCGTTACGTAGATCGGTAATCTTTATATACCTGTCTATGCACAGGATGTGAAATGCACTGTCTAGATTGTCTGTGCACAGTGGCAATCCCTGTGAATTAATAGATTTGGATTGCCCATTACCAACCTACGCAATAGTTGGTGTAACTCTATACAAACAGAGAAAGGGCTGCATGAACAATTCTGTAACACATGTAATCACCCATTGATTGGTGAGGGGGTACCGAGCGGAAGTAGCATACGAAATAGTGACGCAGACATACAATAAACCAGGTTAGGTAATGCAAGAGCTGTCTATAGACAATCCATCAAGGCTGCAACGTCCGGAAATGGATAAGCAAACCCCAAAAGATAATGCAAAGGATTTCCGTCTGCAGAGATGCCAAGTTGAGTTGGGATATATGCGTGAGGTTCAGTTCCCCGAAAGGACACCAGGTGGCAGTACTGACGTTTCGCAACAAGACACTAGGTGACCAAATTATTACTTATCAACAAACGAAAAACAACATTTTATACACGTCACTAATGTTGACAAGAATTCGGATTCTAGGGAAGCTTTATGCTATCCGCATGTGTATGTGAATAAATATATCAACCCGTGCATTACAATTACCCTGTTTGTATTAATATTTTTTCTAATGGCAAATACACGTGAGATTTACAGGTTGAGATGGACGCTAAATGCGTGAGATGGACGCTAAATGCGTGAGACTCACGCCAAATGCGCGAGACTAGGTAGCTCTGCGTCTGGTTCTTTTTTATGTTGAGTTCGTTTGTATACTTCCCTTGCATAAACCACAACATACATAGTGACTAAATCGGCAGTTTGCCTATGTTAATTTACATTTGAATAACTATTGTTTTTGCTGAAGCTGAGCCTGGACATTCCGACGCACCATCTGAGACCGCAACAATGAAATTACCTTAATTCAAAACTTGCTTCACCGCCTTTTCCTCCTATACGCCGACGGAGGTAGACACGTACCTCCGTCGGGTAGGATATCAAGCAATTAAATCAATAATGTATAACGAACGTGTAGTGGACACGAAGACAACAAAGACAAAGCCATTCCGTGAGATTAGTTAACGTTACATTTATAAGCAATAGAGCGCCACATGGCTTAAAATCCAATGATACAAAATCGGTGTTTTTTAACTTTGACCACATATTAAAACAAGTTAAATCGTTTCTTATAAATTGAATAGGCACGTAATTAAATTATGTTATCCTCTTTGTAGAGTGGGGAAAACCCACCGTCACGCCAGTCATAGCTCTCCGAAAATCGCTACCGTTTTTATTATGGGGAAAACCTGCAGCAATTCACACGTTTTCAAAAGTTTTTATTCGTCACAAAAATACCAATGTGTTGCCGCACTGTCTGTAACGAATACGTATTTTGGTGTAAGGTGTCAGTTACCATTTGTGGAGGTATTGAACGTGCGTCGGTGAACATTTTTGATCATGAAAATATTGATAAATATATTATTTCTCACTTAACAAAAAATATATATATTAGAGAACATGAAATAACGTCATTGAAGGAACAGTGTAGATTATATCTAAGAAATTATTATGTCAGAAAATTATAAACACGTGTTGCGCTTCTTCGCCTTGGTTCCTTGGTGAGGCAGATGGTCCTGACGTACCGCTCTTTTTGTTTTTGTAGTGGCCTGCACTGCGAACTATCAACAACCCACTCTTACTGATTTTAGTAACAAAATAAGAAAACTTACGACGGTTAGTGGGTATTGCGAATCCAAGACGACTGCGAGGAAACCTTGTTATAGTACGTACGTATGCGTATGTGCAAGTGTATGCATGCGCATATACATGTGCGTGTTTGCGTGCGTGCGTGCGTGCGTGCTTGCGTGTGCGCGTGTGTGCGTGTGTATATATGTGGGCTATTTAGAGAATGGCCCATGAGCTTGCACAATTGACTTAATTCTGGTAACTGGTGAAGTTTTAACACGTCGCTGTTTGTTAGTTACGCATTTGCCAAAGCAATATGGGCAAGGCCAGCGGAAACGAGACACTTTTGAAAAAGGTGCTGTCGCCGACCATTTTTGTGGTTGTTATAGGGGTCTATGTAAAGTACATAACTATCATATTTCTAACTGTTTTATTTATTGGTCATTATGTTTTTAATGATAATCGTGTATTATGGACCACTATTACACTATTACTGAATTATTCAATTATGTAATAGATTAATTATTATAACTAGTAGTTATCATAGGCTGATCCGTGAGGGGCCTGGGGCAGGTGTCCCCTAGACCTTTGGAATTTGGCTTTCCCCCTAGACCTTTTTGAATGTGCCTTTGTGGCGTGCCCTCCTAGATCTTTGGAATGTGCCCCCGTTTAGGTAAGAATTTACGGAGGCAAAAAATTCAAGAGAACCGCCCCCCCCCTCCGTCTTCCGATGTCATCAGTCGAGCTGAGAGAGCAGACAGTGAAGCTGAAGAGATGAAGTTACGGTGGCGCCGGCGAAAACATATCCGATGGCACGTCCATCTCCCTTCTGAAGTCACGATCCGACAGCGTGACTGCGGAATCGTCCTGAATCGGGCTCATACCATACTACCCTCTCCTGCTCCGCCCCTTGTTATACGGGTTTGACTGCCAAACGTTGGGCCTCTGCCATGTTGTTCTGACTAGGCTACATGCATGGGCGTTTGGTGTTGTCGTGATCTCCACGAGTAATATCATCAGTACTAACTTTCTCGCACTTGATGACATCGGTACGTGGATCTTCTTTTAGTAAGGTATAATACCCATTACAAAACATTTGACTTCTCAAATGTTATTACTTGTTCATATATAGCACTGAAACCCAATAACTATAATAGTTTTGACAAGTATGAAACTAATCTCATTTTAACATTAACAGTAGTCTGCGCATTTTCTACTATGTAGCCGCATTTCTTGTTATGAAGAGTCTTCACGAGGGTAAGGAGAAGTAGATGTATATGCGACTCAAGTTTGTTAATGCTGACATATTCAGGTGACGGGTAGATATCGACTGGCTAATATAGTATGCCAATGGCATCCTTGGTGGCCTGAGCGGCATTTCCCACAAACGTTTTGGTGTCGGCATTGTCAACGTCCATGTCATGATAGGAGTCATGCAAACGTGTTGCTGCATTCCTTGTTAGGGTTACAACGTTTGTTTTTCCTTAGAGATCTGCAATTGTGATGCAATGAGACTACGTTTTATGTGTTTTGTTGTGTATGTTGGACCGCCAGGGGAAGGAACAAGGACAAGTTTGCTTTGACATCTTGCAATGTGTAACATTTAGCCATCAAATGAAAAATACTTTATTGTCTGTCCTAAAATACATTTTATAACAGAAAATTGTCTTTACGCTCAACCATTGATTACATAATTAAATAGTTAGCTTTGTCAATAAAAAATAAAACCCACACAAACACTCAATATTATTGCATACACATGTAAAGTTTATATGTTTTGAAGTTGTAGCGTATAATGTATATAAATAAACCAATAGAGTACCTTAAAAAGACAGACCTCATAAGCCGGAGATACAAATGCGTTTGTTTAAATGCAAGGAGCATAGTAAACAAAAGAAGTGAACTAAACAGTATGGTAGAAGATAGTGACCCTCACATAATAGGTATAACCGAGTCATAGGCCACCACTGATATATCAGATGCTGAATTGGGACTAACAGGCTACGTAATGTTCAGGAAAGTTAGAATAGGAAGAAGGGGAGGTGGAGTTGTTTTATATGTTAAAGAATTTATTCAGGCTGATTAAATGAAATTAGAAAGAGAAGCTGATTACGAAGAAGCTGTTTGGTGTAACATAGTTACAGGAAACTCAACGTTAACGGTGGGGTTAGTTTATTGAAGTCCAAACATAAGCATAGAAGAGAATGACAAATTATCAAAATGCTGTAAGGGAAGTTAGCAAACGGGACTGTATTATTATGGGAGATTTTAACCATGGTCATATACAACGGGAATCTCTACGGTGTATGGGGAGTGGGGACCACAAGTTTTAGTTTTAGTAGAAGACAGTTTCTTTTCTCAACATGTGCTAGAGCCAACCAGGTGTGACAATGTGTTAGACATTTTTGTCCTCACATAATGAAATAGTTGACAATGTCAAATGTTGTGACACTTTTAGTAATAGTGATCACAACCAGATACATTTTACCATCAAAGTAAAATCAGAAAGAAATAATAAACAGCATTTCAAGAGAAATGTCCATAATGGAAGATATAAGGAAATGAGGAAATACTTAGCAACGATAGGCTGGAACAACAGAACACACGTAATATTTAGAAAAGATAGGTTGGAACAACACACTGAAGAATAAGACAGCAACAGAATGGTGGAATATCTTAAAGAGTGAAATAGAGTGCATCGTCGATAAATTTCTTCCATTTTGAAAAAAAGGGAAACGGTCCAGAAAGAAATACTTATCGAAAGAAGCCATTTGATAAATTAAGTACAAACAAATGATGTGGAAGTCATATCGATGTACTGGAAATGTCGAAGACTACAACATTCATAAAGAAGCTCTAAACCAAGCTACAACTGAAATTAAACATTCGAAGAGAAGCTACGAACACAAATTAGATTATAATATAAAACAAGAGAGCAAGAGTTCTTATTCATATGTTCCGAGCAAACAGAAAGTTCAGAATAAGGTCGGTCCTTTAGAAGACAGTGCTGGAAATATAATATCAGAGAGATTCTTAATGGCAGAAGACCTGAACGAGTATTTTAGTTCAGTGTTTACAAGGGAATATATTAGTTCACTGCCAGTACCATGGGCTAAGTTCAAGGGGGCAGAATCATACTATTTAGGACAGATAATTGTAACCTCGGAAATGGTAGCTAAGAAACTTAGGGCCATGAAGGATAATAAATCACATGGAGTGGATGGGATACCCCCAAAACTACCATTGGAAATTGTAGAACAAATTAGCATACCACTTAGATAACTACAGACCAGTGAGTCTAACGTCAGTGATTTGCAAATTATTAGTAAGATTGATTAAAGATCACATGGTGGATTTTCTTGTTAAACATAACTTATTATTGTTAAACCCATCTCAACATCAGTTTCTAAAAGCGAGGTTATGCTTAATAAATATATTATGTTTTTTGGAAGATATCACTAAGTGGGTAGACGAGGGATCACCAGTAGATATCATCTACTTAGATTTTCAGAAATGTTCAACAAAGTGCCACATCAAAGATTACTGCTTAAACTAAAGGCCCATGGCATAGGAAATGGTTTAATTAACTGTATATAAAATGGCTAATTCACAGAAGTCAACGGGTAGTAGTTCATGGGGGGGGGCTTCAAATCAGTTTTGAGTAGGGTACCACAGGGATCAGTATTGGGACCTATATTATTCTTAATATATATCAACGATTTGGGCGATGATATAACAAGCAAGGTGTCGAAATTTGCGGATGATACAAAATTGGTTAGAAACATTAAACGTGATGGAGACAGCATTTACAAGATTATCTTGACAGATTGATAAAATGGTCTGAAAATGGCAAATGTTGTTCAATTTTGGGAAATGTAAATGCCTCCACACAGGACATGGGAACGAAGATGTACAATATACAATGGTCGTTTCTGTGCTAAGTACTACTGTAAAAGAAATTACTTACGATTAACAATTAGTGATGATATGAAGGTTTCAGACCAGTGCGGTATTGCCCCTTCAAAGGGAAATCAAATCCTTGGATTAATTAGGCGAAATATAACGTATAAGGAAAAACAGCTAATAATACCGCGGTGCAAAACAATAGTTACGCCTCATTTAGAATATGGTATTCACGCGCGGAAGCCATATCGCAGGAAGGACATCGATATGGTAGAAGGGGTACCGAGGAGAGCAACTAAAATTATACAAAAACTGAGGGATCTTAGTTGCGAAATACGCATAAGGGAATGTAGTTTGACAGCACTAAAGACGAGGACATTGAGAGGGGATCAGATAGAAGTATTTAAAATATTGAATTGTTGAGTAAATATTGATAGAAATATTTGTTTCTCAGTTAAGAAAGACAGAAGGACCAGAGGACATGAAGTTACAATAGTAAAGGAGTAGTGTAGATTATATATAAGAACGTTCTCCTTCTCACAAAGGAGTGTAAATGAATGAAAGAGATTATCTCATGATTGTGTTGATGCTTGTAGCGTGAATATGTTTAAACATAAAATCGACACATCCTTAAAGGGGCGGGATACATGTAGATAAAAAGTATTGGACTCTCGATAAGCCAAAAGGCTTCCTTGTCCACCTGCCATTTAGAGTTAATTTTCTGGACGGCAATCTTGTTAAATCTTTTTAAATCTTGTTAAAAACTTATAATAAATTAAAAGTACAAATTTACCGAGCATACAAGGGGGAATAAAGGTCATTCACGTAAGCGCTAGACTCGTGATTTCAAATTTAAATTTCTACCTTACTAACTACGGACTTCTGACACTGGTATCGGAACGAAATTAATATTGGGGGGCGCTATCATGCTATTGCGCTGTCTCGGATCGTAACATCAGAAGACGGGAGTGTGAACGCTGTTGAAGTGTTTTCAGAGATGTTAAAATTTGTTCCACTATTATTGAGGCTCTGTGAAAACCTCCATTTGCAATCCCCCTTCAGGCTCCCTAATAAAATACCTGGAGCCAGCAAAAATCCCACCCCAGGCTCTCTGAAAACATCAAATTGCACGCTTCACTAAATATTAGGAGGCAAACCCTATCTCCAGACCTCCACTAAGAATTACACCACAAAATCCACACCCTACCCTAAATATTCGGGGGCTAATGCTATCTCCAGCTTCCCACAAAAATAGGACGTGTTCCAGTCCCCACGCTCCCCTGTTTCGACACCTATGTCTCACAAATAAATCAACCAACATGGGCGACAAAATTGTAAGCAAATATCTTGTTTGGCTTTCCATAACACATATATCAAATGGACTGGCACTTATATATGGACAGCCAACACAAATAAAATCTTACAAAAAAACGAACATATTCAATTAACAGTTTACGTACGTTTTCCTTTGACAAAATTGAGGTTCCCCATGTTGGATTTTGGTTGGATTTTTTCCCTACTGGACATCTTAAAACAAAACAAAAAATTTAAATAAAAAGTCTGCTGGGTTTGGTTAACAGTTTATCAATTTCTACTGGACTAATTGTCTCTACAGCGAAATTAAAGCCGAAAGTGTGAAATAAAGTATATTTTCTAGTGGTAAATGTGTAATATACAACGTAGCGTGAAAACACTCTTACTTGAATAAGATACTGCTCCTGTAATCGCGGAACGAAACAAGAGAAATAAACTCTCCTTTTGTCTGAGTTGAAACAGGTGTGGTTGCGTTGGCGTTGGCGTATGTTTTTACACGCGAAAATGTTAACAGTAAAAATAACAACCTAAGCTTTGAAGAAAAACCATATATATTTCAAAGGCCTGGTTTCAGCGTAACATACCGTTAGTCAATACGCATGGGACGTACAATCAACTATAGGAAGTGTACATAATAATATTTAATAACGATGCACGCGATTTAAATAATAAAACAAATTAGATGAAAATAACATCAGTACGATTCTGAGAAATCTCGTGTAGTCAGCTTAAATACAATTACAAAAACTCGTCTAATCGCGGATAGCTTCACACCGTTAATGAAATACAAATCAAAAATTTCGATAGAAACAAATATGTTTCATCATAGATGTTTCGTGGAATTTCGGTCTTGTGATATTCGTGAAACTTTCCACGACGAGCATACGTACGCACGCACACACGCACGCACACACGCACGCTCGCAACACACACACATCACATACGCGCGCGCACGCACGCAACACACACACGCGAACACACACACACACGTACGCACGCATCATACATCACACACACGCACCGCGCATGCACGCAACACACTCACATCACACACACGTGCGCATATACACATACACACACACGCACGCACGCAACACACATTATACACACACACACACACACGCACGCAAAACGCACACACACATCACACACACAGACACATCACACACACACACACTCACATCACACACACGCACATCACACACACACACACACACACACACACACACACACACACACACACACACACACACAACACACACACACACACACACAACACACACACACACACACACACACACACACACAGATATATACTCGCACACACGCCCACCCCCCAGTCGTAGTGCGGTTGATCATCGTTTGGAGCGGACCGTAGATATTGACAGCAGTGAACGGCGGCGTGTTCGGGTTTCCTCGGAAAGCAGGTAAGATTCCTATCTGTTGTTGTAGTATTGACTCCCGCCTGGTGCGACAATACAGACATTTTCTCGCAACAGACTTCAGGAGTTCTTTGCCGTTGCCAAGGTGGATTCCTTCCTTGGCGACGTCTGCCAGCACTAGTCGGTAACCTTGGTGCAGGTAGCGTATGTGCTTGCGTCGAGCATAGCGTTCTACCAGTGGGTTACTTCCAGGAAGGATTATCGGATGGCGTACTTCAGGTAAAAGAGGCAATTTTTCGAGGCGTCCCTCAGCGCGGATCATTCCCTTGGCATCGCATACTGGGGCGAGGTTGACAAATGTTGAACGACACTTATCTAGGTCATCTCTGAACTCAGTTTGACAGAGAAATAAGAGAGCAAGCTGTGCATACTTCAGCTCCTCTGTGCCAATTACTCTGGTAGCGGGACGATCGGCTTTCGGTTGTAGGATCCGTCTCCAGCGGGCAACATGACGGGTAAGTCGGTCCCAGTCACTGACGGCAGTAACGAACTTTTCCTCAACTGTCATATCAGTGGCCCTTGCAACAGCGGCGCGTACATGATGCACACGGCGTCGAGGCATTCTTTCCTTCTTAAGACGACTTTCAATTTTTGTTTCGACTTCCATTTGAGAATCGTGTTCAAATGAGTCCTGTGGCCACATGCCTTCATGGTGAAGCAAGAATTGACGACGTTTATGCCAAGTCGACAGCTCATGTACAGGCAGTGGCTTGGTGAGTGCATCTGCTGCGTTCATGCTTGACGGGACGTATCGAAACTCATCCATTAAACGTGGATGTGTGTCTTGGATTACCTGAATGCGAGTAGATACGAACGGCATGAAGTCTGCTGAGGCAGAGCGAATCCGTGTTAGAACAGTCTGTGAGTCGATCCAGAAGTGTTTGGACTCGATTCCGTCTAGGGAGTCCTCGAGGAGCTTGGCGAGTCGAGACATGATGATGGCGGCCATCAGTTCGAGTCGTGGAATTGACTTTCTCTTCAGAGGTGCCACAAATGCCTTCGCCATGACGAATCTCACGGCGATTGTGCCATTAGCGAGTGTCCAACGTAACCATAGAACAGCACCATAGCCGCTTGTTCCTCCATCATTGAAACAATGCATTTGCGGTTGGCCGACTGCGTCTTCCGGCTTCAAACTGTGAGGAACCTGAAACTTCACAAGCTCCTGCATCTGAATCAAGTGCGCATGCCATAGGTCATTATCGTTGTTATCAAGTGGTTGATCCCATCCAACTCCTCGGCGCCAAAGATCTTGCAGGTCAATTCGGAAATTGACAGACACGGGCGCGAGTATGCCCAGAGGGTCCCACATCTTTGCGACGAGTCCCAAGATGGCACGTTTCGTCACTGATCCCAACTCCAATTGCAGATTTCGTGACATGATGGCGGAGATATCGTGTTCTTTGTTCCATCGACAACATTCTCATCTGGGTTACCATCCACTGCAGGGTGGTTTGAGTACCATACCTTGGAATCGAACTTTTCTCTGGCAAGCACAGCATTCACTTCGTCTCTTGCTTTGAGAGCAGCCTCTGCGGTCGTGGTAGAGTGGCCGATATCGTCCATGTACATCTCGTTATCGACTATGCTGCTTCCTATGGGTTCAGATTGACGCGAGATGTCAGTCAACATTCTGACTGAGCTAGTGGCGATGTCTGGTGCGGGACGGTCACCAAACGGCAGGCGAAGCCATTGGAATGCGATTGGCGGCGACTTCTCATTTCCAAAGCGCACACAGAGCGATGGAACATTTGGTCGGATTCAGCTACCTCGATCTGGCTAAACATATTCCTCACGTCTCCTACGAGAGCAACTCGGTCGCGACGCCAAAAAAACAAGCGAGTTCAATAAATCGGGGCCTTTGTGAAAGCCATCATTGAGCGACACACCTCTGAACTGTGCGGCAGCGTTCCAGACGATGCGGACTTTCGTGCTGGACTTGTCCTCGCGTTAGACAGTATGATGTTCGAGATACCACCCACGGCCGTCGTTTGCTTCTGCAGGTGTGAGTGGACGTACGAATCCTTGAATCAAGAGATCGCGTATTTCTTTGTGGTACTCTTCAAGGCGTCCTTTGCGTTTCAAGGTGTTTTCGTGTTGGTACATGCGAGCAACGGTCTTTATTTGTTGAAGGAAGTGCATCTGGGTATCCGTCACGCCACGGTATGTGTACTCGGATTCTCCCTTCGTCGGTGATCTCCGTCGTTGCTTTGACGTGTTTCAAGAACTTGGCTTCGGCCAATTCCTTGTCACTGCAGCCGCAAGCGCTTGTAGGTTTTACTCCTGCGAGAACAGAGTAAAAAAGTGCCTTGATATCGACATCTTCTTCGAGTCTTTGGACGTGGTGAACTGACGAGAGGTTACTTACGACAGCTCTTGGCTGTAGAATCGCTCCGCCAAAGATCGTCCATCCCGAACGAGTACAGGCTGCACTAGGATGTTGATCAGAGTTTGTCGGCGTGGAGATGGTGCGTAAAGCAGTGATGAGGTATGCATGGTCGTACCCTACAAGAAGATCAATAGCTGTGCCGGCAAGCGATAGACATCCCCGAGCTGGAAGTTGTCGAATACGGTCTCATCAATGGCAGGAGCATAATGGGCCGGTTGTTTGATCCCCATGGCTTCGAGAGCATACCCATGGTTCTCGTGGACATGCATTGGTCGTACCTGCAGCATGTACCGAGTGCTTCTTTCGAGTTTGCTTCCTCCTCCTGCCACGCCATAGCGGAACAGTTCTGAAGTGCCGACGAGGCCAAGTCGTTTGGCTAGCGAGGATTTGATGAGGGTGGTGTCACTTCCGCTATCAAAAAAAGCGACTATCTGATGCCACACTCCGTTCACGTCACGAATTTCGACGTAGGTGGTCGGCGAGAATCGTCGACTGTTGTTATGACCGAGTACATGGCCTAGAAAGCCATGTGTAGGATTTGGCGTTCCTGACGTTGTTCTTGGCTGAGGCGTACAATTGGCCGATGCAGGATTAATAGGTGATGTTGCCAACTGGCGTTGTGTCGAAGATGGGTAGGTCGATGCACGTTGTGCGGTAGAATTTGCGCTTTATAAACTTATGTTCGTGAGGCAATTTAGCATCTTATGATGGTAACCACCACAATCGCTGCAATGCCTCGGCTTCGTGCATTCGGTGGTTTTGTGTCTACAGAAGCAGCTGTAGCAGCGTCCAACTGTCTTGAAGATGTAACGGCGCTGCCAAGGTAGTTGTTCTCGAAACACCGGAGAATCAATTAACCTGTGATGTACTCCGCATCCCAGAGTACATGGATCGGAATATATCATGTTGGTGGAGTCCTCTGATGTGCTCCCGCTATAGAAGACCTTGCACCAGTGAAATTATTTACCGAAGGCTTCCACTTTGCATCAAGTCTGGTAATCTTTGTTGGTGGTACCTGCTCGCATGCTTCTGTCTCTGCTCGAAGGAATTCCACGATCCTGTTGACAGAAAATTCCTCGGCTGAATAATCATGTCTCATTCATCGTTTAAGCTCAGGGTAAAGCTCCGGCTCTAGCTTACTGCTAACAATATGAAGGACAGTCGGTGATTGAAGTTGAAGACTGCTTTCCAACTTCTGTCATACGGCGGGCGAAGTCGGTTAGCCGGTCTAATACTGCCCTCATCTCCGTGGCAATCTTTTGACGGATGGGACGAATCGCTTCCATTTCTGAAATGATTTATTTGATTACAGCCGCTTTTGGGATGTTTTCCTCCAGTCTGTCCCACACGCCGTTCGGGCCGCTCATAGTAGTGCAGCTTTCGATTGAAGCCGACACTCGAGGGGGTAGTACTGAAGCGTGTATCACAAACATCAACTTGTCTTCGTAGATGGCTGCATACCTTAAGTATTATTCTAATTGGAGGCGCCATGAATAAAAGTTCTTAAAGTGGCCATCCCATTTGGGGGGCTCATGCCGGTTGTGCGAATTGATGGGTTCGTCTTTTGGCTCGTTAACTTGTCCGTGATCTTCTCAAGTGTTTCCAGTGTCTTCGCGAAGACATCGGTGTTGGCGGCTGTAGTTTCGGTGACATGACTCTCGAGCCATTCACTTTACAATTTCTAAATTTCAGCTTCTTTGATGGAGATTTCTTCGATGTTCTTCTCTATATCCATCATCCGTGCGGTCGGGCTGGTGTCATGTTCCTTGAAGGCGATGTCCCACTGTAATAGTGTAGTTTCCATTTGAACATTGATATTTTCAAATTCTTCAATGCAATCTCGTGTACGGCGTCTAGCAGAATTGACAGATCAGCCTGGGCATATTTTCCTCGACTGACTACAGTTCTCAATTTGTTGATACTTCTTGTTAAAAGGCTATTCTTTACTCCTCGTTCCTTCTTCAACTCGTCGTAGGCGTGGAGAGCTTCTTCCATGGCGTAATTTAATCTAAGTAAATTTCGACTAAACTGGCCGCATAACGTTTGGCCTGTTTATTACTGTTTTCTTTATTTCATACACGTGGTTGCATACAGTAGCAGTGTATGCAACCATATATATTTACTGCTTTTTTCCTTTGCAGTCGAACTGCAAAGGAAAAAAGCAGTAAATATTAGTGACGCCGTCTAGCGACTAAACTAAAACTAAACATTATTCGGCGATTTACAAATAACTAGGGAAAATAGAAACATATGGAGAAATAATAGGTCTAAATATATTAATTTAAACAAGTTAATCGGTAGACGCCATAATAGACGCATATTATATATAAACGTACATTTAGTGAACATTAAGCAAGACAGTATATATAGCGAATATCAATCGAAACGGCGAATAGCAAAAGGCGTGGTGTCGAAGTACAGCTAATCTGTAAACGTCCGTAACAGACAATCTGTTAGCGTCACTAGCCAGAATGTCCAGGCTCAGCTTCAACAAAAACAATATTTATCCAAATGTAAATTAACATAGGCAAACTGCCGATTTAGTCACTATGTATGTTGTGGTTTATGCAAGGGAAGTATACAAACGAACTCAACATATAAAGAACCAGACGCAGAGCTACCTAGTCTCACGCATTTGACGTGAGTCTCACGCATTTGGCGTCCATCTCAACCTGTAAATCTCACTATTTGCCATTTGAACAAATATTAATACAAACAGGGTAATTTTCATGCACGGGTTGATATATTTATTCACATACACATGCGGATAGCGTAAAGCTTCCCTATAATACGCCGCTAGGTTATTCTTGTCAATATCAGTGACGTGTATAAAATGTTATTTTTCGTTTGTTTATAAGCAATAGTTTGGTCACCTAGTGTCTTGTTGCGAAACGTCAGTGCTGCCACCCGGTGTCCATTCGGGGAACTGAACCTCACGCGTATATCCCAACTCAACTTGGCATCTCTGCAGACGGAAATCCTTTACATTATCTTTAGGGTTTTGCTTATCTATTTCCGGACGTTGCAGCCTTGATGGATTGTCTATAAACAACCCTTTCATTATTTACCCTCGTTTATTGTTTGTCTGCGTCACTATTTCGTGTGCTACTTCCGCTCGGTACCCCTCACCCCCTGTGTATGTGTGATTACAATATTTATTCAAACAATATTTATTCAAATGTAAATTAACATAGGCAAACTGCCGATTTAGTCACTATGTATGTTGTGGTTTATGCAAGGGAAGTATACAAACGAACTCAACATAAAAAAGAACCAGAAGCAGAGCTACCTAGTCTCACGCATTTGGCGTGAGTCTCACGCATTTAGCATCCATCTCACGCATTTAGCGTCCATCTCAACCTGTAAATCTCACGTGTATTTGCCATTTGAAAAAATATTAATACAAACAGGGTAATTGTCATGCACGGGTTGATATATTTATTCACATACACATGCGGATAGCATAAAGCTTCCCTAGAATCCGAATTCTTGTCAACATCAGTGACGTGTATAAAATGTTGTTTTTCGTTTGTTTATAAGTAATTGTTTGGTCACCTAGTGTCTTGTTGCGAAAAGTCAGTACTGCTACCTGGTGTCCATTCGGGGAACTGAACCTCACGCATATATCCCAACTCAACTTGGCATCTCTGCAGACGGAAATCCTATGCATTATCTTTTGGGGTTTGCTTATCTATTTCCGGACGTTGCAGCCTTGATGGATTGTCTGTAGACAGCTCTTGCATTACCTAACCTCGTTTATTGTATGTCTGCGTCACTATTTCGTGTGCTACTTCCGCTCGGTAACCCCTCATCAATCAATGGGTGGATACATCTGTTACATACTTGTTCATGCAGCCCTTTCTCTGTTTGTATAGAGTTACACCAACTATTGCGTAGGTTGGTAATGGGCAATCCAAATTTATTAATTCACAGGGATTGCCACTGTGCACAGACAATCTATACAATGCATTTTACATCCTGTGCACAGACTAAAAAAACCCTTGAATGCTGGTGGACACATTTACAGCACACGAACTGTCACATATTTACAATATATAAATTCAAAGTAAAAAGATACCTGTGTGCAGACACACACCTTCTGTAATACTAGCTAGAATATTTACCGCAATTTGCTATATACAAAAATGTGGGGCTAGAACCCCCTTGACAACATTCATGGAACATGTATGTTTAGTGATCTGATATTGAACATGCTAAATTGCAGATATTATATGAAAAGCAATACGTGTACACCAGAGACACACTGGGAGGGTGGGAGGGAATCGAACTTTTGCTGATAAGTGAAGGCGGAGTTTTCCGGACAGCAATGCGAATCGAACTGAACGAGATCAACGATTCTCTGCTCCTACTGCAAAAAATTTCCCGCACACGCTCTGCTGGCCAATCGCATGTCGCTCATGTGACGCGGTTGAATTAGCATTCTGTGCCAGCTTATTTAAGCGCAGGGGCGATTTAAAGGGGTGTGCAGCATTAGATTGGAAACAGGTTGTTTTTACCACCTAGCTATGTTGCTACACAAAAAAGCTTATCATCTTAAAGGCCAAACATTCATTAACGAATTTCGCCTTCTATGAAAGCCCACTTATAGTTGTGACGGGACATGGCATGGTGACGACTTGAAGTGAACGCTTGCATTCGTAATCACAAGAGTGCAAGAAGGTATGTCAGTTAACAAACTAGCTACGTCTTACACATAATTCATATATTTTTTTTATTTAGTTTTTCTTAGATTTGCCGTTACATTAAAAAATCGAGACAAGTCAGTTGGTGGAATGTTACGTATAATACACATGCTTCTGGTTAGTTAATTTTATCCAATTGAATTATCGTCAAGAACCCTAGATGGCATGTGGAGCTGTTGTCTGCCTGACTGTTAAAACACATTCTAATATACGTTTCTAGTAGCTAATGTCTTTAAATTCTCGAGTCAACCATTCTGTTTTGTATGGTATATATGTCCCTCTTATAGCATTTACCCTTAACCCACTGACGACTAGAATGAAGACGGTCGTGCTCGTTTGTCTGCTCGATCTGTTGGCGGCGACACTCGCCGAGGACCCGGCGCAGACGGAGCAAGTCGACGACGAAGCCGGACTGGAGCGCAAGGTGAGGGGGCGGGAGAAGACGTCGACACTGACGAGCTACGAGGACGTGATGAATTGACAGAAGAGACACTGTGAGTAATGCTGTCTTTGAATTTGCACACATTCAGTGAGCTTAAGTTAGAATACTGTGTGACGAAACCATTTTTGTTTTTTATTATTTTTTTATAATATGATACTATGGTTTATTCTAAATAGTCTGACTTACATTAATATGTTGATGATGTTCTCAATGAACTGTGTGTTCATGTCTATCACGATAACCTGACACCGGGATATGGAAGAGACAACCTCCCTTAAAAAAATTAATATATCCTATTTGCTAAAAGGAAAAGGTACGTTCTCATATAGAGCAGTATCCAGTCCTCAGGGCCGCTCAAAATGTTTTATACTTAACTCCCTGACAGATCTGTTTATTCGAACACCATGTCAACTATTCTGGCCTTCTGGGAAAAAGTCAGTCATGCTCCAATTAACGTGCAAAGACTATGCATACACAGATATCCACCTATGTCTATAGCCAGTTACTCATTCTCACAGCTGAGTGAACTGGAGCTAGTTAGAGTGAACACATCTGTCCAACATTCGACATAGCAGTATACGATTCGAACACGGGTTCACTTGAATGAGCGTCTCACGCTATAGCCACTGCAAAACTGCGTTCCACACAGACAACCAACTCTAAAACGTGTTAAATATTTCCTATTCGGAATATAACCACATACAATTACATACAATACAATTACATTTTTGAGGTATCATTTTCTACACACATACAACAAACAAATGGTAGCAGTTACCAAAATTACAGTATTTTGATCTTTTAACAAACAAATGGTAGCAGTTACCAAAATTACAGTATTTTGATCTTTTAACAAACAAGTGGTAGCAGATATCACCATTACAGTATTTTGATCTTTTAATAAACAAATGGGAGCAGTTACCAGCACTACAACATTTTGATCTTTTAACAAACAAATGGTAGCAGTTACCACCATCAGAGTATTTTTATCTTGTAACAAACATTTTTTTTGTAGCAGTTTCCACCACTACAATATTTTGATCTTTTACCAAACAAACAGGAGCAGTCACCACCATTACAGTGTTTTGACCTTTTAACAAACAAACGGGAGCAATCACCACCATCACAATATTTTGATATTTTAATAAACAAACGAAAACAGTCACCACCATCGCAATAATTTTGATCTTTAACAAACAAACGGTAGTAGTCACCACCATTACAGTATGTTGACCTTTCAAAAAGGAAGGGTAGAAGTCACCACAATTACAGTATTTTGACATTTCAACAAACGGCAGCATTTACCACCGTTACGGTATTTTGATCTTTCAACAAACAAACGGTTGCAGTCACCACCATTACATTATTTTGAACTTTTAACAAACAAATGGTAGCAGTTACCACATTTACATAGTTTGATCTTTTAACAAACAAATGGTAGCAGTTACCACCACTACTGTATTTTGATCTTTTAACAAACAAATGGTTGCAGTTATCACCATTCCAGTATTTTGATCTTTTAACAAACAAATGGTAGCAGTTACCACCATTACAGTATTTTAATATTTTAACAAACAAATTGTTGCAGTTACAACCACTAAAATATTTTGATCTTTCAACAAACAAACGAGAGCGGTCACCACCATTACAGTATTTTGATCTTTTGACAAACAAACCGAAGCAGCCACCACATTTACAGAATTTTACCTTTCAACAAACGATAGCAGTCACCACCATATCAGTATTTCGACCTTTCAACAAACAAACGGGAGCAGTCACCACCATTACAGTATTTTGTTCTTTTAACAAACAAACGGTAGCATTACAGCATGTTGATCTCTCATCAAGCAAACCGTAGCAGTCATCACCAATACAGTATTTTGATCTTTCAACAAACAAACGGGAGCAGCCATCACAGTTACAGTATTTTTTGATATTGTAGACCCATTCCCTCTGGGGGCAAGTATTTTACCACTCAATTGTCGCAGGTAGGAGAAAGGTTCTCTAGAAAAAATGAGCAGATAAATTATAATAAAATAACTAAAAATAACACTGGTTGAGTTTTCAGAAATACTCCATTAGGTAGATCAGGTGCCAATGGTCAACGGAAGTGAACGACCGTAGAAAGAGGTGATAACTGACAGCAGACCCACGTGTCCTGACTGATCAAAGAACTTTTCGACAAACAGCTTCGTCTGGTCAAAGAGGATTGCGCAGATGGCAGCGTTCAGCTCGTGACCGACAAGTACTTTCACATCTAAAGAAATACGGGGCGATAAGATCCACAAACCTTGGATAACACCCAAGGTGAAATTTGCATGGAGGAGACTGCAGCGACTAAACCAAAAGGCAAATAAATGAAGATCTACTGCAAGTAGAAAGAAATATGTAACAGCCAGAGCTGAAGTCCAGAAACAACAACGTCGTGCATATTGGGACTATGTGAATAACTTGATTGACACCCCTGACTCCGAAGACAACACTATGGACAAACCACCAGCCCAGAATAGGTTCTGGAACTACATCAAGTCACTGCGTAAGGACACTACAGGTGTATCCCATCTTCGGGAAGGAGACAGGATTTACTCAAAACCCAAGGACAAGGCAAATATTCTGAACAGGCAGTATAAGTCGGTAATCTCAGGAGAATACATTACAACCACCCCATCCATGGAAGCCATCCCCCTACCACCAATGCCTGATATTACGGTTACAGAAGAAGGTGTCCTGAAACTCCTACTAAAGACCAATCCACACGAAGCCACCGGGCCGAATGGAATCACGGCAAAAATCCTCAAGGAGTGTGCTCATGCCATCGCACCATTGCTCAGCATCATCTACAATAAGTCGCTGGAAGAAGGATCCGTGCCAGTTGACTCACGACATGCTAACATGGCAGCAATTTTCAAAAAGGGAGACAGAAACACTGCCGCCAACTATAGACCAGTTTCCTTAACCAGTTTCTGCTGTAAACTGCAGGAGCACGTCTTGGTCAGCAATACATTGAAGCACCTACACGTGTAGAAGAACATAAAAATCCTCATTGACTGCCAACATTGTTTTAGGGCCAAGAGAAGCTGTGAAACCCACATTAAGTCGTGAAATAGCAAATATTCCGGACCGGGGCAAGCAGATGGGCTTGGCCATATTTGATTTCTCGAAGGCATTTGACCGTGTACCTCATCTGCGTCTCATGTTAAAGCTATATCATTATGGGATCATGGGATCCACGTACAGGTGGATCGCTGAATTCCTTTCCAACAGATCTCATCAAGAAGTCATTGATGGAGCATCATCCGACCTAGCCCCTGCCATCTGTGGCGTACCCCGGGGCACTGTATTGGGGCCGCTCCAGTTCCTACTGTTTATCAACGATCTACCTAACAACCATCATTCCAACACTGATCTATTTGCTGACGAATGCATCATCTACAGGGAAATTAGATCTATTGACGACGGTCAAATGCTCCAGGAAGACCTATCCACTCTAGCACGCTGGGAGAAGAAATGGAGCATGGATTTTCATCAACAGCTTCCTGCAAGCTGATATATATTTAAATTTAAGTTTTTTACCCAGGGTCATTCCTGTGTGGAACTGCTTGCCAGCACATGTTGCTGAGGTTCCCGGTTTGGGTATTTTCCAAAGGGAGCATGCCCAGTTTTCCTTCTGATTTACTTGTCTTTGCTCTTGTACAAAGTAGGGTAAATGAGGGACTAAGGCTTTGTCGGCCGAGGTTTATCTCCGGGGACCGCTACGGTTGCCGAATTGGCCTAGACCTGATACCTTAAAAAGACAACGACAATTTTATTTACTTTTTCTCTCTCTCTCTTCTTTCTCATACTTTTGGTCTTTTGTATATTTTCTTTTTCTTCTCTTTTTTGTTTCCTACATCAATAAACCAACCGTTGTTTAATGATCAACATTGATCGGTCAACGTAATATACAGATACAGAGATATAGATACATGTTTCTGAATATGTGGCCCAAACTTCTCGTTGTTGCTCATCAGCAGCTTCAGTAGGTGACCTATGAACCTCGGGTGGAAGGTTGCGAACTTCAGTATAGTGCAAACAATATCAAACTTTTATGGAAAGAAACTGTGGGTGAAAAAAAGTAATTATTACACTGATCAGCTTAGTGTGAGTAAACAAAGTAATGCATCTTATAATATTGCCAAATATTATAAGACAACATACTGTAATGTTAAGTAGATAACAAGGAAATATCACAAACAACACCAAACTATCGTAACATTGAACTGATTGTAATACAGCTTTATGGCGGAGCCACGTTTTACCCCAGAACGAGGCTGACGTCAACTGATCAAGTACATTAAATAATAATAATAATAAGATAACTTCTATTGCACCTAAATCCTATGGCACATCAAAACAAAAGGATTGGTCAGTCTCAAAATCCATAAGCAGTATTCCAGTTGTCAACAGATGGGTCAAGGCGTTAGGGAGCTACGATGAATAAGCAAGGTTGTAAAGATACGTTTTAAATTACGATTGACTTGTGTAATATTTTCAACTGATCTAACACTAAAAGGGAACATATTCCAAAAAGTTGGTGCATCAACAGAAAAAGCCCTAGTTACAATGTTAGTGTTGACACTAGGAACAAAAAGTAGGTCAGAACTAGATGATCGAAACAGGATAGGATTTCTTACAGGAGTAAGCAATCAATGCAAATAAGATGGTTGCTTACTGTACAGTGCCTGGTATGTAATGGTACAGATCTTAAATATTATACGATATCGTACAGGAAGCCAATGCAAAGACTTTAAAAGTGGTACAGAGCGAGAAAAATGAGAGGATCTTGTAAGTACGTTTGCTAGAAAATTTGTGACACGCTGAAGTGTTGTGATATCCTTGCTTGCGATATTATGAAGGAGGGAATTGCAATAGTCAAGTCTGCTGCTAACAAGCGCTGTTGCAATAGTTTTAGCAACAGTAAATGACATATACCGGCGAATACGGCGAATATCACAAATATGATAAAAACAGCAGCCACATGTTTGAGATATGTGTTGTCGGAAATTGAAGTTACTATCAAAAATCACTCCTAGATTCCGCACCGAGATTGCTGGTGTGATATATTGATTTAAAATACGCGTAGGGAAAAACATTCACTTTGTTACGCTGCATTGGAGTACCAATAATGATCAATTCAGTTTTATTTGCATTTAATTTCAACTTGCTGTCAGTCATCCAGTGGAAGATATCTTGAAGGCAATCACTAAGTTGGTTATGGGAGCGATTTGTATCTGGGGTAGCCAATGAAATGTAGATCTGAGTATCATCGGCATAAAGATGATGATCCAAGTTATGTCTTTGTATAACAGAGCTTAGTGGCGTGGTGTAAAGAGTGAAATGCAAAGGCCCAAGAACAGAACCCTGGGGAACACCAAATAAAGCCGGCAGTGCAGCTGTAAAGCAGTTCCCAATCTTTATAGTTTGGTATCTATCAGTTAGATATGTAGAAAACCAGCTTAGAGCTATGCCAGATATATACCGTACCACTTTAATAAGCGTTCAATAAGAATATGTGATCAATCGTGTCAAAGCGACAGAGAGATTTAGTATAGTAAGTGCAGTCTCTTTACCATTATTAATGTTCAAGATAATGTCATTATGAACCTTTAAGAGGGTTGTCTCTGTTGAATGAAACTGTCTATATGCAGAGTGTGACACATTAGTTAAGACATTTGTGCTAATGTGAGACCTTAGACGAGTTGCTACAACCTTTCCAAATATTTTGGAAATAAAGCTGAGGTTAGAAATAGGTCTATAACTGTTTAGGTCTTGTTTAGGCAGTGATGACTTCTTAAGAAGTGGTGTGACATGGGCGTATTTGAAGTCATCAAGAAAACAGCCGGAGCAAAGTGATGCACTTATAATATTTGTTATAGGTCCATTTAGTGTATCGAGACATGATTTAGCAGTATTGTTAGAAATGGATCAAGTGCATCAGATTGATTTGGGGAGGACATAATTATTTTCTAACTTCATCAACTGTTGCAGGTTCAAATGATACAAGTAGAGAATTTACTTGCGGAAAGTCCACATTGACATTACTTAAATTATGACGTGGGAAGCCGAAAGAATAATATTGATTTTATTCTTAAAGTGAAGAGAACGAAACACATACATACTTAATTGACACATGATCAGGTAGCGATGTAGTACGTCTGTGTAGAATGTTATTGATGTAGTTCCATAACTGACGAGGGTTATTATATTTATTTATGACAATATTTGTATAATAATCTGATTTCGATTTTGCCGTTTGTCTGTTACCGAGATGACATTGCTTAGAATAGGAATAGCGCGATCTATCTAATGGAGAGCGCGATTTGCCATACACGCTCTGAATAACGACGACGCATTTTAGATAGTATAATTTCGGAAGTCATCCATGGAGCCGGTTACCTTTCTGACACACATTTGAAAGTTATAGGTACATGTTTGTTAAGTAATGCATTGAGTACTTGACAGTACTGTTTATATAAGTCAGATAGATGTTTGTTTTCATGTGTGATATAAGGATATCAGCCATTAAATGTGAATGGCTCTGTAAGACACATTGTGTTTCGTCTCTAATTGGGTTATAAACCATCTAAAACAGTAGGTGCTTGGATAATATTACACGTTGAACGGGTTATTAAGAGGTCAATCCAATGGCCATGTATATATGTCGAAAAGGTAACATGGTGTTTCAAATCAAATGACGCCAGAATATCATAAAACGTTGTTGTAGTTGTAGAAGGTATATAAAAATGTACATTAAAATCACCAAGAATGATAAAAAAAAATGAATAATTTTCAAATTTTCCAACATATCCTGAAAGTCTTCAAAGAAATTTGCCGGATGTCCTGGAGGGCGATAGATACAGACAAAGTATGCGGAGAAAGAAGAATCTGGAATTTCAGCATAGATGGATTCAAAACTGGATTATTCAGGATTGGAATGTAATTTAACTTTGATCTGCTGTGATATTAGAAAGTCAACACCACCTCCACGGCCGATAAAACGTGGTCGATGTTGAAATGTTTAACCAGAAAGAAGAAATGTCAGCACTGCATGCAGGTGTATCATGTGGTTTGAGCCAGGTCTCAGTTACCGTAGGAATGTTTATTTTCTTTGAAATTAATAAATCACAAAGTGAGGCTGTCTTATCTCGTACAGATCGAACGTTTCTAGTTGCCATCCGAATGTTTCATCTAACAGCTGCCCAACGATTGAAACTTACATCTCCTGCTAGTAATACATTTGTTTGCTAATTTCAATGTTGGCGTAGAGCGGGGGTTTGGCAGTAACTTTCTATTATAACAAACATGAAGAAATGGCAGCCTAGGTAAACTTGAAATATAATGATGCATTCTAATGTCATTAGAAAAAAGCACATTAAAATGATTAGATGTCAATGGTTTGCATAAAACAAAATCTTTATCCCTTACAGCAACAGAGCAAAACAAGCAGAAAACACACAATAAGAATAATGTTGACATAATTATGTTAGATTATTATCATATTCAGTAGAAATTAATAGAGCAAGACCATATGATTATATATCATACAGATCATTAAGAGTAAAGAATGTTAAGCCCTGAGCTAAGGCTAAGGCGTAAATCAAAAACTAAATTATATTTACAAGATCAGTAACCTCTCAATTGTAACAATAAAACTACTTTATTTAATTATAAATGTTGAACCGGGGCAAATTCCGTTAACTAAATTGAGACTTACAGGCCTATTATAAGGGAGGGAGAACTATTTATATTTATTAAAAGTCACTAAGCCGTAGCCTTTGATAGGCAGAAACTGACTGCAGTGTCAATCACTCAATGGGAATGCATTATAGTTCACAACTCAACTGCACCATGATTTCGTTTTAAATACCGTTTTATTGTAATAATATAAAATGCCAATAATAATCTAAAAGGTCAACAGAAAAAACCCACAGGCAGCATATTTTGTAACTTAATCATTTAACAGTGTAATAGTTACAAAGGACAACATAAAAAAGTAGACATTGCCGACCGGCGAAAGTTAGTAACAAAACACAACATTGCGCATGCACAATGCAAGCTACTATTATGGACAACGTGGAGAAGCAGTTACATTTGTGTCCGGTCTCCCCTATTTGGCAAAGCGCGTTGACGCGTCGAATGCATCAGGCCGTGGCAGCGAGAATCACCCCTATAGGCAGCGCGATATTTCGTACATTCACATTCGATTGATAGCTTTTAGTGACAAAAATACCTGGCCTACATGCAAATAGACTACCCCAAGCTTCCACATACGTAGGTCTCGAGATAGCTAAAGATTACCGATCAAGCCGTACATATTATATTCGCTTAAACTGCACGCAGCGTGCCGAATAAGTTGGATATTTGGGAGTCATAGTAATGTTTTGATAAAGGCGACAACTAGACATATATGGAGCCTACATCTAGAAAACCTAGTTATTAACAACTTCCCCAGTTGTAGACATTTAGACATAACAGTTAGACAAAACATCGGAAGACGGGGGTAAGGAAGGAGGGGGTGTTGTTGAATTCCCCATTGTGAAACTCTTTTGCTTCAGCAGGGAAGCGGTGCGTACGGTCCATCGCACCCTAGCCCATAGGCCTAAAATTAGGTATATATTTTCACAATGGTAAGTATTTAATTTATCTCCACTTCCTAGTACAAATTATCAATATGGTATCCGAGAGGTGGCAGCACTTCCTATACACTAGCCTTAATTACCCAAGTTTCGTAATGTGGCGCCACTGTTTGTCGCTCATGCGATATCTTTTCCCGATTGCCAAAACCGCGGGAGATGGCTAACAAAAATATATACACACATGGGAACGTACAGTGGCATAGACGGATCCAGGGAGGCTGGGTGGGCCCGTGGCCCCTCTAGACCTTTGGAATTTGCCGTGCAACAGACCATTTTGTATTTTCTTCAACAACACTCTTCCCTCCGTCGTCCGATGTCATGATCGGACAGCACGAAAGCAGCGGAGTCGTGTTGAAGGTATGGCTCAGAACATCGAATATGAATTTGTGTCGGCCGACAGTGAAGGTTTTTGGCCCCCCTAGACTACCCTCTCTGGATCCGGCCCTGAGTGGCGTATTACATAGGGCCGGGCGATAGGGGCACGTCGTGTGTACAGTGAAACAGACAAACATCGCTTTGAGAAAGTCCAAGAAATCTATAAATAGCACAATATTCCAATACTTAGCCGCCTGTTGCGTTTGCTGCACGAGCTCGAATTAAGTCGAGTGTCAACGCCACCATGGCATTGAGGTGATCTTTAGATCTGTTTTCTTCAAACAGCCAACTATTTGAATGTTTTCAGTTATAGTACCCGTCGCCATGGGTAAACTGCGTTTGTGTTGTAGCAATCAGTTTACTAACATAGCAAACTGAACTCTGCCATAGGGTTCATATGCAGGCATACCATTAGTAACCTCGTGTTTCACTAGGAATATTATGAAGACATTTTTCTTTCCTCCTTGTTAGTTACCAAGTGATCATGTCAATTATTATGTCCAGCTTAGACAGTTGTTGAAATAATCACTCACAAATGCATTGGTTGTTCATTTCAACTCGGCTGGTCCAACTGTTCCCGCACCCACCCCGGGTTACTGCATTACATCCTGTTCAGGCCCTTTTTCGGACATCGTGGTGTTGGAAACAATATGCAGAAGGTTTCACGGTGGATCATCAAACTACATAGAGCATACACATCCCAAGAGACTGAGTGTTTCATATTATATAACCATTTATATATTGTTCGGCGAGGAGCATTTTGGGAATCGTGAACTACGAACAGTGTACGGATGTCTATTATCTAACATACGCCTCTCGTGTATGGATGTTGCTGTAGCGATGTCGTTAGGTTCGATCTTTTCTATTATCTACCCTTTGATTGCACGCCTGTGTGAAACAAACAATGAAACACATCTTTTCATTTTATTTTTTTACATAATGATACATCGAATGACGTCATCAATCAACCAGTCATTTACTTTGGATTAAAACAATATCTGGTTAAAATGATTGACAATTGAAGCCATGTAAGGAATCTGTACTCAACCTCAAACCCCTATCAGGGAGGAGGAGCTGTGATTTACCAGTGTGCTTCAACAGCGAAAGGAGTTTACTCTCCTCCGAACCATTGTTACCTAAAATAAATTACAACCAAACCAAATAAAATGCATACAACTTCGCTGGTAGGCAGAAACTATAATTCTTCCAGCTTAGCCACCATGAAATATAAAAGGGGGTTTGCCAAATGCGAACAATCTAAACGTTAATGAGAAAACCACACTGATCAACTGATCTTGAAAATCTGGTGGCAAACAGCCAGTCAAATAAGCTGAAATAAGTTCCATTTGAATTTGTGAAATCGCCCAATGCCTTTTTTATCACTAAGATTATTTAGTGCCTATGACCGTCTCGCACTTGCGTTACTGGTCGTTCGGCTCCGCTGTTTCACATCAAAGCAATCTTTGTAAAGGAGTACACGAATCTCTTATTTAAATAGACGTTTGAATCACTGTGTTGACGACGTTTTGTTGCCGTCTGGCATTTACTCGAGCGGTCGTTCCGCTCCGTTGCTTCACACCTGATACATCAAAGCAAACACTGTAACGGAGTACAAAATAGTCAAACTTAAAATAGTCAAATAAATTACTGTGTAGACGAAATTCTCTGCATATGGTTGCAGTCGATGGTAGCAATTGTTTTTCGTAACTTGACGATGACGTTTCTATGTTCTGTTTTTGAGTCTGATCAGTAATTCTCCAAAAAGGGTAATGCACAGCAACAGTATCATTTGCCAATCCCAAGAAGTGGTGCGTGCCAATCATGTTCACGTTCAAGTTCCTGAGTGTATCTGACTCACAGAACCAATGCGCTCAATCTACAATAACTCATCGGGGCGCTGCATTAGCTGGTGCCAAACCACTCGCTCTAGTAATGGAGTTGGCGCCATCAGCGACTTGTCACATTAGATTTGTTATTATTGTTGTTATTGTTAATAATGTTGCTATTGTTATTATTGTTATTAGTATTACTATTGAAGTAATCAAACTGTTTGTTGTATTTGTAAGGCTAGCCTGAATTGAAACTGAGTTAATTCAGAAATCGGAGATAACTCAGTTCCCTTTTGCGCCGTTCACGTGCAGCCATTGTCTGGCGCATGCAAGCACTGTTCGGTCAATGGCGCGGGCTACATCTTCCACTGTGCACGGATCGTTCAGCAATCGACAACAGAAGAGATGAGGCATTGTCTGGAGTTCCCAGAAATTGCATATGTTCTGCGTCTCGTCAATATAACGCTACTTTGAAGAACTATTCTCGACCGACCTCGGAGCGATTACGTTAAAAGTGGTCGCCCACGGAGCCACGGTTGATCAGATCCTAGTAGAGATACAGTGTTTATAATCCAATTCTAAGACAGCACACGTGCTTACCATTCAGGTGTCTGTCCACTTATCCAGTTCAATGCAGCCTAATAATAATATTTTTATTTCCACTATAACATTATAATACATACATGATTTTATGTTTTAATTGTATTCATAATTATTGTACAAAAGGAGAGAGCAGATATTTTACACTTTTGAAGTACTTTCCCTTTCAAAACAGTAATCACAGTTCTAATACATGAACAGTTTGAATCATTATAACATAATGAGATTTGTACATGCGTCAGGTATAGTCGAATCCGTTTTACCACTCCGATATTTACCGATATTATCTACGATTTTCAAACGCTTCTTTCGTTCATAAATGAACGAGGCACTAGTATAACTACATTGGAATATAACCCATTGTTGTAGTTGCGACCTGACCTACCTAAACCAAGTTTTTGACAAATCAGCTTCCTTAACAACCAACCAAAAACCTACAAAACAAGATGGCGAGCTAGTATACAACTGGTATAAAGCGCGCGAAACCCAAACAATCCCCAAATCAATTCATATAGATCGGCGCATTCTGGCAGCGAATTAAACGTATTTGATAATCATTACTATTTCTATTGATAGGCCATCATATATCAATATTAAATAAACAGTAAACACAGTATGAAATAAATTATGTACTAATAGGTGACTGCATAGACTGCACACATTGACACAGTAAAATATCTGCCAAATATCGTGTTAGCTCGGTTTCAGTTTGACTCTTGACCCTGTGTGAACTGGTTCACCATACACACATGTAAATATATAATGTTTTTAATGTCATGAAACTGTCCAGAAGCAAATGTAAGCATGCGGTCAGAAAATGTAAAAAAGATTAAGTCAAAAAGATCATCGACAGTTCTGGAAGGAAATTAAGAACCATACGATCATTAAAGTTAAACTACCAACGAACATTGATGGTATACATGGTGATGTCGATATTGGGTCAATATGGAAGCACCACTACGGAAATATATTTAACGATGTGAAGGATAGCCGCTTTGACAATGTTCACTTTGATTCCATCAATGACAATAATGGAAATACTGTTGATGCAGTTGAAATGATGGGTATTATTAATGAATTATCATGCAATAAGTCACCAGGTCTGGATGGTATTACTGCAGAACACATCAAGTTCGCCGATGCTCAAATTGTGGTGCTATCATCTACCCTAGTGACCTATGGTTGTGTTCCGAAATTAGTCTCAGAGTCTGTTATTGTACCGGTTATTAAAGATAAAAAATAGACGGAAAAATGACAAAGGTAATTACAGACCAATGTGCCTTTCTAACATATGATCCATGATAATAGATATTCAACAGAATGGAAACATACTTGCAAACTACGCCTCATCAGTTTGGATATAAGCCAAAACACGGAACGGAGCTTTATTAAGATTTTACACTAAACACGGTTCAGCTATGCATGTTGCGTTTCTGGATGCGTCAAAAGTATTTCATCGAGTCAATTGACATAAGCTGTTCCACCGGACTATTATAGTAATTCCACCACCACGCAGACCCAGTACAGATAGGACGACAACTAAACTCACTCTTCTGCTATACATCATACTGTCAGGTGATGTCCAAGTAAACCCAGGCCCCATTAAATCTCACACATGCAAAAATAAATAAAATCCTATGGACACAACCGAACGTGTAGTGACTGCAACAGGACAGAGCACATCAAACGTGCTGGAATATACATACATGATTATAATAACACGTACAGAAAACTAAACACACCATGGCATTGTTCCAACTGCTCGGCATCTTCTACTTCTACTTCTAATTGGTTAATCAGCATAGTTCATAAGTCTGGATTTTGACGCCGATGTGTGTGTGTGTGTATATATATACAATTGTGCTGTGTCAGATGCTAAGATGCGAGAAAAAGTATTTATAAAGTACGAATAAAGTATGAACGAGGTGAGAGTAAAAACACAGACCACGGCTTAGAAGTGGGAAACAACCGCTCCCCTGAAGGCCTGGATGGTTGGAGCTACCAACACATACCCGGGGAGGGCGTTCCACCAGAAGACAATGCGTGGGAAAACAATTGCTGTATACCTGAATGCGAGCTGGGATAATATGATATTTATTAGGATGATAATATCTTGTACTGGTGGGGAGCATTGGGGCACGGTAGTGGCTACCATTGATGGCAATCTGTTGGTTTTAGACCCGATATATCAAGAGGAGGCAAGAATGTTGTCTTCTTCTCTCAAGCCACCCTGTCGCATATGTCACCGGGAGGTCCTAAATAACCACCATGCAACACAATGCGACCACTGCCAAAAGTGGATACATATACACTGCTGTAAAATATATAACAACGAATACAAACGATTAAATAATTCGTCATGTTCGTGGGTTTGCCCCAAATGCGATACCGTCAACTTCTCAAATTCCTTCTTCAGAAACGCAAACATTACATTTTCTGCAGCTAATCCTTTTGATCCACAGGATAGTGGCAACCACAACCATAATGAAGTACATTGCAACACAGCCGAAACCCAAGATCCAGTGTTTGGACGAAATCCGCGAAATGCACCAACCCCTGAACGACCTTGGAAAATCACAGGAAACATACCCAGTTTTATTCTGATAAACACTAACAGCGTCAAGAGCATGG
Source organism: Paraescarpia echinospica (assembly GCA_020002185.1). Classification (NCBI taxonomy): domain Eukaryota; kingdom Metazoa; phylum Annelida; class Polychaeta; order Sabellida; family Siboglinidae; genus Paraescarpia; species Paraescarpia echinospica. The sequence goes on along the minus strand of CM034539.1, from coordinate 18,822,829 downwards.
AAAAGACAACCAAACTAAAGGCAATAATCCTGTCAAACAATCCCGACATCGTATTCCTAGTCGTAACAAAAATAGATGAAAACTATCCCACCTACTCATGTCTACCAACAAACTATGATGCTATGAGAAAAGACAGACATGTCCATGGCGGTAGAGTACTTATAGCCTTTCGCGATGACATCGTTGCAGAACAACATCCAAACTTTAACTCCAATTGTGAAAGAATATGAACACTCTGCATGAAACAAATCCATGTACATTGCATCCTATTACCGACCCCCCAATGACCATCTCCAAACTCTCGAAGATCTCCGTGAACTTTAAAGAACCTATACAATCTGAAAAACCTCCCCCTAACGTAGTCATAGCAGGATATTTTAACTTCTCTGATGTCAACTGGGGCAAACAACAAACCACAAGCAATAGAACTAGCAGCAAACACAACAAACTAATAGAAATAATGATTGAATTTGGATTACAAAACATGGTGAATGACCCCACACGAATCGATTCTGACAATATCCTTGACTTAATACTCACTTTAAATCCGTCCATAATCGTCAACAGTCACGCCACTCCCGGCATGAGTGATCATGAATCCGTATCCTTCAGTGTCAACCTAAATCCAGTTCGCAACAGAAAACCACCAAACAAAGTATTTCAATACAAATCCGCAGACTCGGGAAAACTTAACGACGGCATAACCCAATTAACAACAGATTAGTTTGACATGGATCCCAATTCACAAGACATTAACACAAACTTGATTTTTTGGGGGACATAATTTGCTATACTGATCAACAATAACATCCCTAGTTGCAACGCCAAAGCAAAAACTAGCCTGCCCTGGATAAAATCAAAACTAATAAGAATGCAACGAAAACGCAACACACACCCAAAAAAAACTAAGCAATCTGCACTCAATAGCAGCTGGGAAAAGTTCAAATAACTCAGCAGGCAAGTCAATAAGGCTGCAGCGAAACCTTACAAAGATTACGTAAACAACAACATTTGTAACAGCTTTAAAACAAACCATAAGCAATTCTGGTCATTCATCAAAGCAAACAAATGAGAAAACATTGGCATTCTCACATAGCAAGTAAACGAACAACCAATCATCATTGATCGGGACAACGCAAATGCAATGAACATCCAATTTAGTTCAGTGTTCTCCAAAGAAATCTATCCTATCCAACAACAAGCACCTTCCTCTTACCCTAGTGTGCCTACTACAGCTGGAGTAATCAAGCAACTAAAAAGTCTATACCAAAACAAACCTACTGGCCCAGATGAACTCCCAGCCAGAGTTCTGAAAGAAACTGCAGATGAAATGGATCCCATTATAACACACGTCTTCCAACAGTTATACAACCCGTGCAAACTCCCCGACGACTGGCTCCAAGCACTAGTGACTCCAATACACAAAAAGCCATAAATCTGACCCGGCAAACTACTGACCAATATCAATAACACGCATCCTCTGTAAAGTCATTTAACACGTAATTCTAAGTCACACGTGGAAACATCTGAACAAGCACAACATCATCATCCACTTTCAACACAGATTCCAGTCAGGATTGTTTTGTGAATATCAACTCATCGAGACAGTCCATGACTGGATGACTGCTACGGACAACAAGACACAAATATATACAATCCTGCTTGATTTTGTAAAAGCTTTTGAAAAAGTCCCCCACAAACGCCTACTATCCAAACTAGCCTCCTACGAAATAACTGGAACCATAAAAAATTTGATTAAATAATTTCTGTCAAACCGCAAACAGAGAGTCTAGGTAAGTTGAGTTCTATCAGACACAACATATGATACATCTGGTGTTCTGCAGGGCTCAGTCCTAGGACCAGTCCTCTTCCTACTCTACATAAATGACATAAACGAAAACAACCAATCTCACATACGCCTCTTTGCAGACGACAGCATTGTATATCGTAAAATCGCCTCCGAAACAGATCATGTAACTTTTCAAACTGACCTGATCCAACTCCAAACATGGTCTGACAAATAGCAAATGGAATTTAACATTTCTAAATGTGTCCAACTCCCAATAACAAAGAAAATGTGTATGCGCACGCAACTATACTTGTATTGCTAATACGAGACGGTTTGCAATATTTTTCTTTCTGTTCCGTACAAACAGCAATTTTTAGGCCATTTTGTCAGGCATCTAGCCGATTTCCTCTTCAGCATGCCGTTAACACGCACGAACGCACAAGCTCGGACGCATACGCACACGCACAGGCGCACACACACACATTCACAGACACACACACACACACACACACACACACACACACACACACACACACACACACACACACACACACACACACACACACACACACACAAACACACACACACACACACAAGCACACGCCATCGTGACGACTATTCATATTCATATATCTACACTGTATGCAGCGATATACTTATTTTTATTGCCGAGTGAACTTGAGCAATGAGGAGTGAATGAACCTGTCTACGTTTCGGCAACACAGAAATCCCGCCTACTATCAGTAGCATTAATTTTGCTAGTAACTATCTTTGATGCAAGAGACAGATTAAACATTAACATTTGTCAGATAAATGCGTTCGGGCAACCCGATTAAACAATTGCCATGCAGATAAAACATATTCACCACTGATTTAATCTGATACTTCATCAGACACAGAAGACGCTGGTGGCCTGGACATGCTTGCCTAACACCAAGAGAAAACCTCGTTATCCAAGCTTTCCTGCTAGACGTTTCAGACAAAGAAGGTGAGGAAGTGCATTGACGAGATGGCGTCACCACATACAATATGACATTCGACTTCTGCAGTTTGTTGTAAGTAAGACAAGATGGTGGGATGTAACATCCAGGAGGACAGCAAAGTGACAAATTGGCTTAAGCATTGAAGTAAAGTTAAATATCTCTATGGCACGCATCTGCCTCGTTTCCTTTGGGCGAGAACCAACACGTACATTGCATGCTAATAAAAAGCATTGCTCTTCGGAATCTTCTGCGTAGCCATGTACGTGAGCAAAAATGGTAGGTTACCGAATTCAGACAACACACATAGCGTAATGTAGGTCTTACACTATGCATGTTTCTAAGGCGCCGGGACTGGAGAGGTAGATTACGGATGGCTCACCCCCAAAATGTAAGGGGGTCTGGAGATAAGATTAGCCCCCGATATTTATTGGAGCAATTAAACATTTTGGAGAGCGTGAAGTTGGGTTTCGTTGGCGAGCCTCAGCGGGGGGTACAAATCGAGGTTTCGGATAGCCTGAAGAGCTTTAAAAATTGTAAACGTCACGGCTACAGCGGAGAAGATGAAGTTATTGCGGCGCGGCAGCGAAACATATTGAACACCCCTTCCCCATTTCCCCACGATATGCGCAAATATGACTCTTTACACCACTTGAAAAGACTCCTAAAGACTCACCTGTTCAAACGAGCCTTTTATTCCTGAAATTTCACTGTCGTTTCGTGTTGTCCCTCGATTGGACTTATTAATGATTTATTATTCCTTTATTCTGTGCTTTGTTTTATGATCTTAAATTTATAGTGCTGTTTTAATGTTTTTATAAGTTTCTTAATGATAATTTGATTGCACCTTTGGTGCCACTTTTTATGATCTTTCGATTTTTGTGTGCTTCTTTATGTTTACATAATTTATATATTTTTACTCTTTTTGTCTCAGCGCCTTCGAACAGGGTAACCTGGAGTCACGGCGCTTTATAAATCCTTTACTTATTACTTATTATTATTATTACAATATATATATATATATATATATATATATATATATACGTTACCACGTATCGCCTAAACACGAAGATGTGACGTTTGTTCAACCATTGTGCTCAATGATAGTCACACAAGATTCGACAATTGTTTGATACAAAATATACTATCTGATGTTGAATCCATGTATGCTACTTGATAGCGGACTGAATTCTCGATCCAGTGGTTTATGAAATCGTTTCTTAGAAACCCTATATCCGAGAATGTCCTGATATTATTTAATTATACTAATAAGATAACTCCTTGGAAACCAACAACTGAGTAAACTGGGGTAACGTAGATTAAATGAACTTCCACCAAAAGTCGTGCAACATCTAATAATAATTACGGTAACCGGTTGGTGACGAACGATTTACTTCGCCTCTACAAGAGTGGAGTAAATACATTATAACTATGCGTAGAACGACGAGGTGCTGCAAGAGTTATTGTGGGTCATATTCTTTCCTGCGGATAAAAAGGTTGCCGTCACACCTAGTAACGTCTGAAGTAGCGATTCAGCGCATCTTCATTGAAACTACTTGTTTCTTTATGTTGCCTGTATGGAAAGAACGTGTTCACGTATGTACTGTACAATTGTCTGTTTCCCAATTTCTGAGAAGGGGTGTTTGTTGGTTATAACCTATATCCAACGTATCGCATGGTTGAATGTATTAATAATTATATTATCCAAACACCCAGGGAAATTAAAGTAATGTCTACAGTTCAGCATTAGTGGCCAATATAGAATAGTGTGTTTATACTAAGGAACTATGTTTCGTCAGACTGAAACCGTATAAAGATCAAGTATCTACTCCTGAAGAAAGACACAAGATTATATAATAAAGCTCACTCTACTGCATCGCTCGTAACGCTGGTCTGTGTGAAGTGTGTTGCCTTAGCACCCTTCAAGTTTACATATAAAACGCATTCGAAACATAAATCTAATTGTTTAGTCACAAAAGATTTCGCCATGGTTCGCTCATACCTCGAATATGGCACACACACACACACACACACACACACACACACACACACACACACACACACACACACACACACACACACACACACACACACACACACACACACACACACACACACACACACACACACACACGCACACACATATATACACGTACACACACACACAAACATATAAAAGAACGAGAGAAACTACAGCGTCGAGCGGCAGTAATTATAATGAGTAAAGACAGTTGGGAAAGCAGCGTAACATTATTTATGAAAGAACTAAAGTGGGAGTCTCTAGAGCGTCGCAGAAAGATCAGCCGCCTAGTATTATTCTATAAGTCCTTACACGCAGAGATAGCTCTTCTTTTGTCACACCACATTGTTAGCTCAATCAACAGCACGGATGTCCATACTGCGCGACTTCAGGTGCCAGTTTTTGTTCTACAAAACTATAAAGAATTGGAACGGTCTGTTCGAAACATTTGTGTCTGCAGCCATGACGGACATTTTAAAAACTAGACTGGGCCAACACATCTAGCGTTCCTGCAGTGCTGTTGCGCAACCTCATATTGGCGTAATGCCAGGGCAGTTGTCGTTGCTAATGTAACTGGTGGGACCACGCGAACTGCAGACATATATGAGGCCAGCAACAAATGTGCAGGTCTGTAAACCAACGGACTGCGATGTGACTGGCAAACGCGTCAAATACCGTTGAATTCAATAGGAAAGGGGTTTTGCTGCCAATAGTATTACTTCACTTCGCCTGGGGCGCTGTGCTCTCTAGCGTGACCAATTGCATAGACGACATTGTTGCATTGTTGTACTGTTGTATTTGTGATAATCACAGGTATTCCATTAAAGTGTGTAATTTATTAATCGTATTATAATAATTTACTCTTACAACCTTATTATCAAGGGTAAGGCGAACACGCACACACACAGACACACGCACACTCGTAATTATATTGTTTTAAGTTACGTCAACTTCGATTTAAACAAGTGCACGCGAGCAGGTATTTGTTGCAGTCAACGTCATCAAGTCTATTGTTATCCCGCCATTACACGACAAGTGAAATCGCACATCGGGTTTTGTGCAGAAGCTCATCAATCATTCCTATGATTTGGCACTCGAAGAATCCGGCTCTGCGATTTACCTTTTACAGAAACGTTTTGTTTCATTTAAGCGTACTGTAGTCCATTCTTACGTTGAATAGCTGCACGCATTCAAAATCCAATTCGAACATCCGCAAACAAACATCCACACAGTCACATACACACACAGACACACATGCACACAAACTATCTCTATCTCTCTCTCTCTCACGGGTAAGGAAGGGCAAGTTCTTATCGTTTGTGTGTAACTAACTAACTAACTAACTAACCAACTAACTAACTAACGAATAGGCTAGAGAAGGCACTCAATGAAAAGCAACCACGAGAGCATACATGATTCAGAAGCAGGTACTCAACAACAGACCACATCCACGTCGTAAACCAACTGAAGGAGAAATGACGAGAATATAATACCCCGCTCTGCATTGCGTCCGTCGACTACGAGAAGGCTTTCGACTCGGTGCAAACTCAAGCAATATTGACCTCGCTTCAAGAGCAGGCTATAGAAGAGGTGTACATCGAACTCCTGAAAGACATCTACACCAACAGTTAGATGACAGTCCACTTACATAAAGAAAGCAGCAATATCAACATCAAGACAGGAGTACGACAAGGTGACACTATTTCGCACAAGCAACACAAGAACGTATATTAGGAAGACTGTCATGGGAAACCAGTGGTTTGAAGATAGACGGAGAATATCTCAGTCATATGCGCTTCGCCGACGACATACACGTAAGCGCTACTATACCGCAAGAACTACAAAAAAAATGCTGCAGGAGCTAGCTATTGAAAGTGAAATACAAAGTCTGAAAATGAACATTTGGAAGACAAAATTATGCTAGAAAACGACACACCAATATATACATATATATATATATATACATATGACCCACAATAACTCTAGCAGCACCCGTCGCTGAGCCTGTGAATGTGAACAGTGATGGTTGTGTGACATAATGCCCGAACGGGACATTTTCTAAGTAAATGCACTAAATCTATCGGTTTTAAATATTAATATTAAATATATCACATATACATCTTAAAACATCAGAACTTGGAACAATGTGACAACAAATTGCACAAATGGTAAGCCCAACGTCGGCCAACTACAATACAGTTTCCTTTCTCAACATGTGCTAGAGCCAACCAGGGGTGAGAACATGACATAGTTTTGACTTCACAGAATGTCAAATTATGTGAGCCACTGGGCAGTAGTGATCACAAGCAGATACAGTTTATCATCAAAGTAAAATCAGAAAGAAATAATAAAAAGCAGCTCACGAGACATTTCCACAAAAGAAGATATAAGGAAATGAGGAAATATTTAGTAAAGAAAGACTGGAACAACACACTGAAGAATAAGAATACAGAATCTTAAAGAGTGAAATAGAGAGCATCGTCGATAATTTTTTTCCCTTGAAAAAACAAGGCAAACAGTCCTGAAAGAAATACTTACCGAAATAATCCATTAGACAAATTAACTACAAACAAATAATGTGGAAGTCACATAGACATACTGGAAATGACGAAGACTACAACATTTATAAAGAAGCACTAAACCAAGCTACAATTGAAATTCGAAGAGAAGCTTCGAACAAAACTTAGCTTGTAATATAAAACAAGACAGCAAGAGTTTGTTATGCATATGTTCGGAGCAAACAGAAAGTTCAGGATAAGGTCGGTCCTCTAGAAGATAATGTTGGAGATATAATATCAGAGGGATTCTTAATGGCAGAAGACCTAAACGAGTATTGTAGGTCAGTGTTCACCAGGGAAGATATTAGAGGACAAAACTAAGTCTAACACATTCTCTCCCCTGGTTGGTTCTAGCACATGTTGAGAAAGGAAACTATCTTGTACTAAAACTAAAAACTTGTGCTCCTCACTACCCATACTCTGTAGAGATTTCCATTTTATATGCCCATGGTTAAAATCCCAATAATAACACAGTCCCGTTTGCTCACTTCCCTTATAGCGTTTTGAATTTTTTGATTCTCTTCTATGCTGATGTTTGGACTTCGCTACACTAATCCAACCGTTAACGTTGAGTTTCCTGTAATTATGTTACACCAAACAGCATCTTCGCAATCTGCTTCTCTGTCTAATTTTATTTCATAAGCCTGGATAGATTCTTTAATATATAAAATAACTCCACCTCCCCTTCTTCCTATTCTATCTTTCTTAAACATTACATATCCTGTCAGTCCCAGTTCGGCATCTGATATATCGGTGGTTGCCCATGATTCGGTTATACCTAGTATGTGAGGGTCAATATCTTCTACCATAATGTTTAGTTCTTTTCTTTTGTTTACTATACTTCTTGCATTTAAACAAACACATGTATATCCAGCTTCAGAACAGTTTTCCAGACTGTTCTTTGCTGAATTATTTTTGCTGTCTTTATCTATGCCTCCAGTTTCAGGCTTCTCTGCGAGTCCCCCCTGCGAATTTAGTTTAAATAGATGCAACCTGTCCCACTGTCAACAGATCGCAGCAGATTTTCTGAGAATACTGCTGCCCTCTTTCCATTTAGATGGAGGCCATCTCTCATGTACATATCTTCTCTCTCAACAAAGTACCCCCATAAATCTATGAATCCCACGCCCTCTTCCTCACACATCTGCTCAACTAGTGCGTTGATCGCCATCCTCTTACATTTTCTGTATCTTGCCCCCCTTCCTCCCATTACTGGCAAAATTCCTGAGAGAATAACCTGTTCCATTCTTGTCTTCTTTAGCTTCCTCACTAGATGTCTGTACTTCTGAACTATCCCAGTTGTTCCCTCCTTGTCTGCATTGTTTGTCCCTACGTGTACTAGTATAGACCCTCCCTTGCCATGCCCCAATACCTTCTCTACCCTTTCGGTCACATGCTCTATCCTAGCCCCCGGTAGACATACAACAATGTCCTTCCCCTCGCATATAGTCTTGTATGTTTTTCTCAGAATTGAATCGCCCATAAACACTCTCTCTTTTCTCCTTGCCCCCTCAATCACTGCCTCGGAGTAGCTCCTCCGGTTTGCATATGTCTGGTTGTTGTCTTTTCCTCTTGCCGTCTTCTCTCCTGTCACATTCTATTCCATTCCCTTCTTTCTTATCGCGTTTTCTCTTGTCCCCTTTCCTACTGTCATCTTCTCTTCTAGCACATGTACTCTCACGTCCTTTCGTCCCTTCTTCTTTCCTCCCATCACATTTTCTTCTCTCCTCTCCCGTCCCTTGTCCCCGGCTACCTACTTCACTACGGTCACTTTCTCCCCTGTCACCTTCACGCCTGTCATGTTTTCTGTTTTTTGCTGAACACTCTGTCTTCTTCCATCAGTCTTCTGTCTCTCAGTCTTACCAACTGTCTCTGTTGTATCTACCTCTTCACCACCTGTATCGCTGTCGCGTCTCTCCTCGTTCTCTACAGTCTGACTACCTGTTGATCTACCCCCACTGACCCGTTTTCTTTTCCTCAGCCGAAAACTTTTCCTACGTCCCTCTGTTTTCTCAATGTCTTGTTCCTTCACACCGGTCACCTTCCCTCCTCTCAGTCTCCTTTCTTCAGTCTCCGTGTCACAACTCTGCTCCTTCTGTGTTGTAGAATTCTCAACTCTCTCCGCGTCATCCCTCTCTGCTCCATCTATTTCTATGTTTAGTCTCCCCTCCATCTCCTTCACTATATCCGTCAACTTATACACCTCCTTCATCAGACATTCCACCCTCAAACACGCCATACACCGAAACGTGAATCCGTCATCTTGATTTTGGACAGCCAGACAACGCAAAATCCACCCAGCTCTGGCAGTCGTTCCAAACTAAGTGTCGTTTTGCCCTGAGTTGCCGCTTGCAAGGTGCCATATCAGAATTTAGTTATAATATTCAAAATAGTTTTTATATAGCCTTTAAAAAGACTTTTCTGTGTACAATTTACACCAGATTGTTTAAGTTATAGTTAGTTATATTTGTTAACACAGTGACACACCGTGCCTTACCTAGTTACGATGTCGATGACAATGTATTCAAGTTAGGCTTAGATACAAGGTAGTCTTTACAAAGACTGTTTCCTGTGTACTAATATACACTTTAAAAGATTGTTATTTCAGGTTTTAATTACTCATCTAACTACACCGATTATCTCAAATAACGCTATTCTATTGTCGTTCACGTTACGCTAACTTCGCCAGTGACCTACTTTGTAAACAACGTTCCGATTACATGTCAACATGGGTTTCTAAAAGCGAGGTCATGCTTAACAAATAGGTTATGTTTTTTGGAAAACATCACAAAGTGGGTAGATGAGGGATCACCAGTAGGTATCATCTACTTAGATTTTTAGAAAGCTTTCGACAAAGTGCCACATCAAAGAATACTGCTTAAGCTAAAGGTCCATGGCATTGGAAATGGTTTAATTAACTGGATAGAAAAATGGCTAGTTGACAGACGACTACGGGTAATAGTTGATGGGGAGGCTTCAAACTGGAAATCTGTTTTGAGTGGGGTACCACAGGGATCAGTTCTGGGACCTATATTATTCTTAATATATATCAACGATTTGGACGATGATATAAACAGGAAGGTGTTGACATTTGCGGATTGTTTAGAAAGAATAAACGTGATGGAGATAGACAGCATTTAGAAGATGATCTTGACAGATTGATAACATGGTCTAAAAAATGGCAAATGTTGTTCAATTTTGGTAAATGTAAACGCCTCCACACAGGACATGGGAACAAAGATGTACAGTATACAATGGGTGGTTTTGTACTAAGTACTACTTCAAAAAAGAAAAGGACTTTGAGTTACACGCGAAAATGTTTACAGTAAGAACAACAAACTACGCTTTGAAGAACAACCATATCTATTTCAAAGGCCTGGTTTCAGCGTAACATACCGTTTACTAATATGCATATAATACAGTCGGAAGGTATGCCACCCATGCACCCAGTGGATTTATAATTGAAACTTACTTTTTTACAACCCTGAAGGTGTCTAGTAAACAGATTTGGATGTTCACATTTCGAAATAATGTCCGAACGGGTGCGTTTGGCGGCCATCTTGGAATTTGTCACGCGCGACTGGTAAAATCAAAGATACCCATAACTTTTGAACCATTCATCGTACAAAGACAAATGAACCCACTTTTTCGTATAACTGTGGCATGAGGAATCGCATGAGATGGGTTATTTTTTACGATTCAAACATATTTATTGCTTCAAAATGCCTAAAATCGAGTTAAATACTAAGTTAAGAATAGGTGATTGCGCATAAGCACTGACTCAACATTATATGCCACTACTAGGCAGAAAATGGGCTAATTATGAGTCCAAGAAGAAAGGAAACTACACGAAATCTACCTACTATGTTCAGTATCTACGTCTACTCAAGAACAATCTACCCGAAACTTACCTTCGACATTACACACTAATCATCATCATCGCCAAGAAGCAGCTCATCATAGTCAAACTGCTGATCATCTTCCTCTTCTCCCTCCTCCTCCTCAGCAGCTTTCTCAAGCAAGTCAATGAGTGAGGGAGACAAGATGGGTCCACACGACCACACTGGCTCCAGTACATCCTCCTCAGTCTTCACGCATCCCTGTCCATCATCGTGGGGCTTGGGTCGCCAGAAGCGAGGCTGGTTGGCCCGCTTGTACTTGGCTAGTAAGTAGTTGACCCGGCCAACATGGAGAATTAGCAGGGTGGGAGGAGAGCCAGGTCAACCTTGGACTTGGTGGTGGGCTTCTCGTGTTCTCCCACCATCTTTATGAGCATCTTGCCTCGCACAGCATCCACTGATGTCTCGCGAGCCTGACCGTACATGAGGCAGGTGAAGGCCTCCAAATCTGCCATCACTTCCGGCTTCCCCGTCCTGTCATCAACAAGTTTCTTGAAAACGTTGTGATACTTAGGGTTCTTCTGGAGCGTTTTCAAGGGAGCCACATGGCCTTTGCCCTTGAAGGCCCTGGTGCAATCCTCGCCTGAGAACATGTAGAACCCGACCAGCGTGCCCCAGTGACTTGGCCAGCTCCGTCACGTTGACTATCTGGCGGTGCTTGCCCATGCCGGTGTCGAGATAGATGGTGAGGCTGATGTAGTGCGAGTGGTGGAGCAGTATGAAGAATATGTCACTATCAGGAATTCTCACTACAGCCGACTTGTATCCTTGCTTGGTGGCATATTGGAGGTAGAGAACGACCCGGGTGTCCGCCTCCTCCTGGTCTGAGGACAGCTCATCGATCTCGCGCGTAGTCACTTCACCATTGGATGAGTCCATCTGATGTGCCTTCCCCTCCACTATGGCAACCGCTGCCCCGCACTTCGCGAGTCGCGAGGCCACCGCCTTCCCTTGCTCCAGACCCAGGAGCAACTGAGACGGTCTGCAGAAACTACTTCCGAGGTCGGACAAAAGTACGTCCTTAACACGTTCGACCTCGGTGGGTGCATGAAAGCCCTTCCCCTCAGATGGAAATTTCCAGAGAAGTAACAGTCGCATGTAGTCACCCCAGGGTAGTTCCATATTGTGATGAATTACATGGGTATGTTGCCTGGGCACAAGTTCAGGAGCTCGAGCTACGCTGAGATTATCCTCGAGGCTGGCCTCGTCACCAGCGGCTGTCTGAACAGTGTCCTCAGTGGGAAGGCTTATGCTAAGGCGTTATTCTGTCTGAAGACTGTCTGTGAGGCGATGGAGCGGCTACTGATGGAGAAGTTTGAACAGTAGGAAAACGCCTATGTAGACAACCAAGTGGCCCTCCTCGACCTGGTCAAGTCCTGCATTCGAGAGAACCTCGACCTCGCTCTCCAGGATCCCTCAACTCTCACCATCGTCAACAAGTGCGTGGAGTTTGAGGACAAGGTGCGTGCCGGTCACCTGGGCAAGACCCCTACCTTCTGATTCGGCTTCATTGAACATACCCGCCTCATCTTCATCTATTATGTGAAGACCAATAACCTCAAGCTCTACCACGAGTGCAATGGGGAGATGACTAACATATTCTTCGTATTTTATGGCCCGAACTACTCCAGGTACTTGGCCTGCCTGGAGGTGCTCCTCATCAACATCGACCTGTCTCACCCTGGCGCGAAGGAACTTCTTGAGAAGGGCGGCATCGCAGTGGCACGGTCATTCATTCCCAGTGCACTCAGCGCAGTCGACAAAACCTTGGAGGAGATATTCATGAAGTTCGTCAAGTCAGAAGGAGGTCTAGTATGGCTGTTCTCAATGTTCGCTGCTTATCAGCGTTGGTGCCGCACCACATCCACCCATTATTTTGAGAGGATGCTCGAGATGTGTGGACTCACCAATGACCCCGAGTGTCCAAAGGCAGGGAAGCATCGCGAGCACGAGGCTGCTGAGATCTAGATGAGCGAGGAAGCTGTGCAGCAAACACTCACTGCTACCCAGAACTTCATCGACCCCTTCGCCATCCCTGACAAAGACCGGCTCTACAACGTCGCATCCGTTGATCCTGTTTCCCCGGAGGTCGAGATCGATGTCTTTCAAACTGACACAGTTGGTATGGAAGCCAAGAAGGCCTTCATCAGTGATCATTCCCAGAATGGGTCATCTGAGGAGACCTTCTTTGAACCCATCAAGAAGCAGAAGCTGAAGACGATGGAGGCCTCGAACAAGACAGTCAAGCTCACCTCCACACAGGGATAGCTCATCCAGTACCGTGAGCAGAGCAACCGGGCCTTTATGGTTCTTATCAAGTCGCAGCTCCTGGATGAGCCAATCGACCTTGATGAACTGATGCGGTACTGCCTCACCCCTGTTTCTCCCAGCCTCGGCACCTCCGACGGATTCTTCGCCAAAACGAACAAGGCCTCCATGCTAAACGTCTTGCTAAATGACACCCCCGAGGAGGTGCCCTACCCAAAAGACGCGATCCACATCCAGGATGGCATGGCTCTCTGACACGTGCTCACCAATCTGCCCCAGACGAACGGTGACATTTGCCTCTAGGTGCTGGACCAGATGGCTGCCAAAAAGAACTGTGTGTTCTCCACTGACAGCTATCATGCAGACTCTATCAAGGTACACGATATATTGCGCCGTGACTTCTCGCAGAAATACATCATCGCTGGCCTGGCCACCAGGAAGCTCGCCAACTTCAAGCTGTTCCTGGCCAATGAAGAAAACAAGCGACAGCTCTGCCACCTGCTGCTTCGGGTCTGGAGACGCAAGGCGGCGGCCTTGCGACTCGAGAAGTGCGGAGCAGCGGTTGCCATCGTGGAGGGGAAGGCACATCAGCTGGACTCATCCAATGGTGAAGTGACTACGCGCGAGATCGATGAGTTGTCCTCAGACCTGGAGGAGACGGACACCCGGGTCGTTCTCTACCTCCAATATGCCACCAAGCAAGGGTACAAGTCGGCTGTAATGAGAATTCCTGATAGTGACATATTCTTCATCCTGCTCCACCACTCGCACTCCATCAGCCTCACCATTTATCTCGACACCGGCATTGGCAAGCACCGCCAGATAGTCAACGTGACGGAGCTGGCCAAGTCACTGGAGCACGCTCGTCGGGTTCTACGTGTTCTCAGACGATGACTGCACCAGCGCCTTCAAGTACAAAGGCAGGGTGACGCCCTTGAAAAAGCTCCAGAAGAACCCCAAGTATCACAACGTTTTCAAGAAACTCGTTGATGACTGGACGGTGAAGCCGGAAGTGATGGCAGATTTGGAGGCCTTCACCTGCCTCATGCACGGTCAGGCTCGCTGTCACAAAGTGGTTTGGATAGAATTTAATCAGGCTTTAGAACAGTGGTTTTGTATACAAGTATGGTGCTGCCATATCTGGTATGTATTGTCGCGGTGGTATACGCTGGTGCCCTCTGGCGATTAAGGCGTGTAACGTTTTAACTGCCGACGAGTCAGATTTAATTAATTTCATTTGTATCGTACACCACTAATTCTACGGTTAGGTATACCAAATTTGGTACCTGTAGAAATTATTTAAGATGACTGGTAATATGGTGACCTGTCAAACTACTTATGTTGTGGTTATAAAAAGATTATATTATGAACTTATAAAAGTTGTTTACAGAAATGTAGGTGTGAAAAACACTAGGGTCACACGTAGCGTATGAATAGAGTGCGTGTTTTATTAAAATTATGGATTAATTCATGAGAGTTGGAATGTACGATGAATATTGTGGTATTCGGCTCGATACAGGGAATCCAGTGATATTAATTATGTAAATAATTCACGTAAGTTAAAGATTGAATGAGCACTTATATAGCCATACGTTCAGCTCGCAAAATCTATTTAAAACTCAGCGAGTTGAATGGATTGCTTCGAAGTGTGAATGGTTTCGGGAGCCAGTTTTTGAAGCGACTTTAATTTGTATTAAGTGTTGTAATTTGTCAGACTAACTTCCGGTCGTCAAGTTATATAAGGGCCGGACGGCCATTCGAGGCCAGACGAACATTTGAGCAGAAGAAAGTGTTGCACTCTCGTCTTCAGGAATTGGGCTGAAACGTGTGTCCGCCCAACGCCTGTAGTAAATACTTCTACGATTTCAACAGTACTGATTAGTTGTGAGACGCTGCACTTCTGACGCGTTGAAGAAGACTGAGCGATAACCGACTACAGCTCCGTTTTGACGAGATCTTTGAATGCGAGGCCACTACCGTTTCGTCTGCTAGCTGTCGTAACACAGACTCCGTGACAGACCTTCTCGACATTGCCGATGTCGTGACATCGATTCCGTGTTGTCGCCTGGTGATTCGCATGGGATCGACAAGGCAAATCTACCGTCTACTTGATCTCCCGAGTCGCCTGCTTTCATCTACGTGAATTCGTTCGCCGAACGCCGAGCGACTTTCGACTTCGTCCTGACATCTCGCCGAACGCGACCGGTGCGAACATTCACACATCACGAGACATTCATTGGTTACAGTTCATAGACTTTACAACGGTGTATACCCGTCTTCATGTAAGTGACCAGCTGCTTAAATTGTCTCCAATGTTATTTCGTATTTGGATGCATACTCGTTGAGTACAATGTATGGTGTTATAAATATAATGTCATAGCTGAGTAACGGTTGGCCAACTATCACTGAACCGCTTTTGTTTATTGTTGATGTATTAAATGGGAATGCCAGTTGGCTTCTCGTACATACATATCTGATGTCACGTTATGTCTCTCGATCACTCCGAATCCTAGTCCACCTGAACCTATAACTTGCTATGTCAAATCGGGTACCGCCAATTTATTAATTTATTAATACTTACACTCGATTTTGTGACAACTGGGGGCTCGCGCCGAGATTTTGAGTTGGGCGGTAACTTTTGGTGCATAGGATTCGCTGAACAAGAGCATTACGTTTCCCTATTACCGTATAACATATTTGACTCTGAGGTATTAGTTTAGAGGCAAGGCAGTGCCAACCTAAGAAGTTAGGTCCTCCTCGAACTTCATCTTTTAAGGAAGGAAACTAAATGCCATTAACTATCAGTTACTTTATCGAGAAGTTATTTACCTAGGGTACGAACCATTACTTAATGGGTTAAATGAAGTAAGGGGTTCAGAGTAACAACGACTGACAGTAAGATAGACTGAATACGATGACGATCGTTATTGCAGCTATTAGTTATCGTTTGTAGAGCATACAGTTTATGTATGCGCTAGCGGTCCCAGAGTTAGTCCAGTAGTTGACTAGTGTACGGTCCCTAGCCGAGGTACGTTGGTTAGAGAAGGTCCCCCGTCGGCCTTATGCACTGGATATTTCCTTGCAGCCAGCATAGTAGGATAGATGCATCACTAGGAAGTCTTGTCAGATGGCCTACGCTGTGATCGAGCGAGAGTGTCTCGCTATCGTATGGGCTCTCGAGAAGTTCTCAAACTATTTGTACGGCCAGTTGTTTGTACTTCAAACGGATCATCAACCGTTAGCTTTCCTCCGTACGGCCCGATTATCAAATCCCAGGTTAATTCGATGGGCCTTGAAACTTCAACCTTACAGGTTTCGGATAGAAGATATTCCTGGAAAGGAGAATGTAGGAGCAGACTTTCTTAGCCGGCATTATGTCAAGGAAATTTAAGCGAGTATTGTAGCGGACAGACTGAGTTAGCATTGAATGATTAACTAGAAATGTTACTTCATTAACAATGTTTCGTTTGTGAAAACAGGGTAGGTACTCGTGTATACGACCCTCCCCTCTGGAGCATAATTCCTGTTTGATTGGTATTACTTATGTAAGGAAGGCCTATTAGTCAGTTGACTCTGCCTTGTCTCACTAAGTGTTTTTTTATTTTTTATTTGATGATCTCTAATTTGAGAAGTGTTCACTCTTGAAAGAATAGGTGGGGCGTATAATAAGCTAATTAAGTGTGACGAAACAGATCAACATAAGGAAAATATTTGACACAGATTGGCGCAGAATAAATTCTTAAAGGCCGGGGTAATGTCACATAGTGGTTTGTATAGAATTTAATCAGGCTTTAGAACAGTGGTTTTGTATACAAGTATGGTGCTGCCATATCTGGTATGTATTGTCGCGGAGGTATACGCTGGTGCCCTCTGGCGATTAAGGCGTGTAACGTTTTAACTGCCGACGAGTCAGATTTAATTAATTTCATTTGTAGCGTACACCACTAATTCTACGGTTAGGTATACCAAATTTGGTACCTGTAGAAATTATTTAAGATGACTGGTAATATGGTGACCTGTCAAACTACTTATGTTGTGGTTATTAAAAGATTATATTATGAACTTATAAAAGTTGTTTACAGAAATGTAGGTGTGAAAAACACTAGGGTCACACGTAGCTTATGAATAGAGTGCGTGTTTTATTAAAATTATGGATTAATTCATGAGAGTTGGAATGTACGATGAATATTGTGGTATCCGGCTCGATACAGGGAATCCAGTGATATTAATTATGTAAGTAATTCACGTAAGTTAAAGATTGAATGAGCACTTATATAGCCATACGTTTAGCTCGCAAAATCTATTTTAAACTCAGCGAGTTGAATGGATTGCTTCGAAGTGTGAAAGGTTTCGGGAGCCAGTTTTTGGAGCGACTTTAATTTGTATTAAGTGTTGTAATTGGTCAGACTAACTTCCGGTCGTCAAGTTATATAAGGGCCGGACGGCCATTCGAGGCCAGACGAACATTTGAGCAGAAGAAAGTGTTGCACTCTCGTATCCAGGAATTGGGTTGAAACGTGTGTCCGCCCAACGCCTGTAGTAAATACTTCTACGATTTCAACAGTACTGATTAGTTGTGAGACGCTGCACTTCTGACGCGTTGAAGAAGACTGAGCGATAACCGACTGCAGCTCCGTTTTGACGAGATCTTTGAATGCGAGGCCACCACCATTTCGTCTGCTAGCTGTCGTAACACAGACTCCGTGACAGACCTTGTCGACATCGCCGATGTCGTGACATCGATTCCGTGTTGTCGCCTGGTGATTCGTGTGGGATCAACAAGGCAAATCTACCGTCTACTTGATCTCCAGAGTCGCCTGCTTTCATCTACGTGAATTCGTTCGCCGAACGCCGAGCGACTTTCGACTTCGTCCTGACATTTCGCCGAACGCGACCGGTGCGAACGTTGACATTCACACATCACGAGACATTCATTGGTTATAGTTCATAGACTTTACAACGGTGTATACCCGTCTTCATGTAAGTGACCAGCTGTTTAAATTGTCTCCCATGTAATTTCGTATTTGGATGCATACTCGTTGAGTACAATGTATGGTGTTATAAATATAATGTCATAGTAGAGTAACGGTTGGCCAACTATCACTGAACCGCTTTTGTTTATTGTTGATGTATTAAATGGGAATGCCAGTTGGCTTCTCGTACATACATATCTGATGTCACGTTATGTCTCTCGATCACTCCGAATCCTAGTCCACCTGAACCTATAACTTGCTATGTCAAATCGGGTACCGCCAATTTATTAATTTATTAATACTTACACTCGATTTTGTGACAACTGGGGGCTCGCGCCGAGATTTTGAGTTGGGCGGTAACTTTTGGTGCATAGGATTCGCTGAACAAGAGCATTACGTTTCCCTATTACCGTATAACATATTTGACTCTGAGGTATTAGTTTAGAGGCAAGGCAGTGCCAACCTAAGAAGTTAGGTCCTCCTCGAACTTCATATTTTAAGGAAGGAAACTAAATGCCATTAACTATCAGTTACTTTTTCGAGAAGTTATTTACCTAGGGTACGAACCATTACTTAATGGGTTAAATGAAGTAAGGGGTTCAGAGTAACAACGATTGACAGTAAGATAGACTGAATACGATGACGATCGTTATTGCAGCTATTAGTTATCGTTTGTAGAGCATACAGTTTATGTATGCGCTAGCGGTCCCAGAGTTAGTCCAGTAGTTGACTAGTGTACGGTCCCTAGCCGAGGTACGTTGGTTAGAGAAGGTCCCCCGTCGGCCTTATGCACTGGATATTTCCTTGCAGCCAGCATAGTAGGATAGATGCATCACTAGGAAGTCTTGTTAGATCCTAGTATTCGGTCCCGTGTTGACCCAGTTTATGTGTGGTTATAGAAGGTCCCCCGTCGGCCTTATGCAGTGAGTATTTCGTGCAGCCCGCATAGTGAATTAGTCGGATATCTAGGAGATCCAGAGTGACCCTAGTTATTTGTTGTCATAGTTTGACTCGACTGTTAGAGGTGGATAGATAAGCCCCTCTAGAGTGTGTCCGCCATATTATCTAGATAGCTAGTAATAGGAATACACTATGGAATTTCAACAGCTTATGGAGATAGGCGAGAAGTTGAAATTGGAAGGAGCTGAGCTCTTAGAGTTTGTTCGGCAAGAGCAGCAACAGGCTAAAGAGATAGCCAAGATAGAGCGTGTGGAGAGAGCGCTTGAGCGTCAGCGTGTCAACGAGGAGATAGAGCGCGAAGAGAGAGCGCTTGAGTACCAGCGAGCCAAGGAGAAGGAGGAAATGGAGCGTGAAGAGAGAGAGAGAGCGCTTGAGCACCAGCGAGCTAAGGAGAAGGAGGAGATGGATAGTAAGATGAGGCTAGAAGAAATGTTGCATGAGAAAGAGATGGCAACAGTACACATAGAAGCCGAGAAGGTTAAGGCAGAGAGGTTGGATGCGTCTAATCGAAGCCTAGATAATTACCGATTAGGAATGAAGATGCCCAAACTCCCCGAGTTTAGGGAAGCAGACAATAATATCGATGCTTATTTGACTCGTTATGAGCGCTATGCTGAGAACGCAGGGTGGAATAGAGAGGACTACGCATTAGGACTGAGCAGTCTTCTAACGGGTCGCGCGTTAGATGTGTATTCTCGTCTTCCTAGAGATGACATGCAAGATTATGATAAACTTAAGCAGGCCCTCTTAGCTAAATTTCAGCTAACTGCCGAAGATTACCGGCGAAGATTTTTTAGGAGTAAATTAAAAGTAAAGTAGATGAGACTGCAGCCCAGTATCTTGGTAAATTAGACCATAACCTGAGCCAGTGGATCAGATTAGCAGGAATCCACGAATCTTATGGAGAATTGAAGGACTTAT
The DNA here is from genome assembly GCA_020002185.1 of Paraescarpia echinospica. Classification (NCBI taxonomy): domain Eukaryota; kingdom Metazoa; phylum Annelida; class Polychaeta; order Sabellida; family Siboglinidae; genus Paraescarpia; species Paraescarpia echinospica. The sequence continues at coordinate 18,802,461 of CM034539.1, read as the reverse complement.
TTTTGCGGGAGCAATTTTTGCATTCATGTCCTCGTGAGTTAGCCGTATTCATTAGGGAGCGTACACCCTCGAGCATGGAGGCAGTGAAGGAACTAGCGTCACGTATGGCCGCATGACTTAAGGAAATACCTAAAAAGAATGACACGTGCGACAACTCCCATTCTAGGGGTGGTCGAAAGGTAGAGGGAAAGTCATTGTTTCGCCCCGATAAGTACTCCGAATATAAGAGACTTAGCGCCACACCCCCTCGTGAGCCTATGAGATTTTTCTTGTGTTCACAACCAGGTCATAGGGTTGTAAATTGTCCCATGGGTAAACCCCGCCAGTTCTCCCCAGGGAAGCCGAGTCCACGACACGAGGCTGGCAATTGTTGTATTGCAGTCGAGAAGGTTGACCACCTTTGTAGCGATGAAGCAACTATGAAGTGTGGGTGAAAGATCTCAGTTGTAGGATGTGTATGTAATCACACGTACCCTAACTTACCAGTGATGCGTGGCAGACTGAATGAGAAACCAGTTGAGGTTCTAAGAGACACAGGATGTAGTGGGATTGTAGTTAAGAGAGATCTAGTTAATCCAGATCAATTAACTAAACATAAGAAGATCCTTGTCATGCTAGACCGTTCAACCATAACAGTCCCCGTAGCCCGGTGCTACATAGTCACCAGTGTTTACCGGTGAAACTGAGGTACTCTGTGTCGACAATCCTATTTGCGACGTGATCATTGGCAATGTGACAGGAGTTCACGCCAATATCCATGGAGAAATGGAGTCGTGCCCCGACCAGGTAGATCCAGGGAAAACTGTTGACGTGCCCTGTAAGGTTGCTGAGGTGCAGGAGACTAAACAGCTAGATCCTGAAGATGTTGTAGCAGGAGTGGTAGAAACTCGTAATCAGGCTACACAACGAAATAAGGATCGACTCCCCCTACGCGTGCCCGAGGTAAAGCATGTAAACATTTCAGCGGAAGCTTTCCGGCTGGCACAGAAGAAGGACCCTACTTTAAAGGCATGTTTTGCCAAAGTCAGGCGTCGTCAGGATGAAGACACTCAATCGAGTCACTACTTAGTGAAAGGGGATTTGTTATACAGGCATTTTCAACGGCGAGAAGGACTGGAAGAGTGGAACCAGCTTGTGGTCCTCTCAGAATATCGCAAGCAAATTCTATGCTTGGGCCACGAGGCTATTTTGGCAGGTCACCTAGGTGTCAAAAGAAACTCTGACCGTATCCTGAAAAATTTCTTTTGGCCAGGAATGTTTGGTGACATAACCAGGTACTGTCAGTCTTGTGACATATGTCAGAGAACGGTTCATAAGGGTAAAGTAAAGGTCGCCCCGGTGGAACGTTAGTGGGGGTGCCCTTCGAGAAAGTAGCTATCGACCTGATAGGCCCCTTATCTCCCCCCCACGGATAAACACCATAGATGTTGCTAGTTGACTGTGCCACCCGGTACCCAGAAGCAGTCCCCCTAATTTCGACTACGACCGAGGCTGTAGCAGAGGCGCTATTGTCGATATTCGCCCGGGTAGGTTTCCCTCGCGAGATCCTAAGTGATAACGAACCGCAATTTGTGTCAGGTGTGATGAGAGAGATAGCCCGTCTGATGTCAATACAACAAGTGCACTCCACCCCGTATCACCCGATGGCTAACGGTCTTGTCGAGAGGTTCAATGGTACGCTCAAGAAGATGTTAGTTAGGATGTGTGCCGAGCGACCCCGAGATTGGGATCGGTACATTGAACCTCTGCTCTTCGCATATCGAGAAACTCCTCAGGAGAGTACCCGTTTCTCCCCGTTCGAACTACTATACGGAAGAACAGTCAGGGGGCTCATAGCAATCTTGAAAGAGTTATGGGAGGATGACCCCCCTGATAGTGAGACCAGGGTAACATACCAGTACGTGTTAGAGTTAAGAAATCGTATCGAAGATACATGTAAAATGGCAAGGGACCACTTGTTTTCGTCCCAGGTACGATACAAGAAGCATTTTGACAAGAAGTCAAAAGAACGCACCCTTGAAGTATGGCACCAAGTGTTAGTTCTGTTGCCAACTGACCATAACAAGCTACTTATGCAGTGGAAGGGCCCCTACGAAATAGTTAAGAAGGTAGGGATCAACGATTATCAAATCCAAGTAGGAAATGCTCTGCGACTATTCCACGTGAACATGCTAAAGAAGTACGTAGCTAGGACTGAGTATGCCGCCGCAATTACCGCCATCCTCAATCCTGAGGATGATCCCTCATTGGAGGTGCAACCTTTATTTGAAGGACGAGTAGAGTGTGGCAAGGATGTATCCCTAGCATCAGGACTTAGCAAGTTGCAAGTTGGTCAGATAGGGCAACAGATTGAGGAATTTGATGAGGTATTCTCTGATAAGCCAGGGTGTACTAGTTTAGCCGAACATTCCATTAAACTAGACACCACTAAACCTATTCGGGTAAAGCAGTATCCAATACCTTATGCAAACGTGCCCGAAGTAGTTGAGGAAGTGGATAAGATGCTTAAGCTTGGAGTGATCGAATACTCCGCATCACCCTATTGTTCCCCCTTCTACTAGTTCGAAAGAAAGATGGGACAAATCGTCCTGTAGTTGATTTCCGCAAATTAAACTGCGCAACTACTTTCGATGCGGAACCTATGCCTGACTCTGAGGCAATATTTGCTTCTCTCTCCAAAGACTGTATTTTCAGCAAGCTGGATTGTTCCAAAGGCTATTGGCAAATAATCATGAACGCCAACGATAGGGAGAAAACAGCATTTTCTACCCCCTCGGGCCTATTTCAGTTTCTGCGTATGCCTTTTGGTTTAGTTAATGCAGGCGCAACATACAGTCGCATGATGAAGAAACTATTGTTAGGCATAAAGGGTGTAGACAACTATGTGGATGACATCGTGGTCCACACACAGACTTGGCCAGAACACCTAAATGTACTCCGCCAGGTGTTCACTCGACTCAGAGAGGCAGGGGTCACGGTTAAACCGTCAACGTGTTGTTTTGGGTACCCCAGGATAGAATTCGTGGGTCACCAAATAGGAGAAGGGCAACTCATGACACAGGAAGATAAGGTAGAGCGAATACGGGACGCTCCCGTCCCTCGAACAGTCACCCAAGTTCGTTCTTTTCTTGGGTTAACCGGATATTATCGTAAGTTCATTCCGAATTTCGCGACGGTAGCTACCCCTTTGACAAATCTTACAAAGAAAGGTCAGCCCACCCGAGTAATTTGGTCGGCCGATGCCGACCGTGCCTTCACAGAAATGAAAGCAATGATGTGTAATGCTCCCATACTGAAGCTCCCCGGTTTTGATCGCCCCTTTGTGCTTCGTACGGATGCATCCGATACCGGTGTAGGAGCTGTATTGCTCCAGGAGTATGAAGGAAAATATTTCCCTGTAGTATATGCAAGCAAGAAGTTGTCTGCGGCCCAGATGGCCTACGCTGTGATCGAGCGAGAGTGTCTCGCTATCGTATGGGCTCTCGAGAAGTTCTCAAACTATTTGTACGGCCAGTTGTTTGTACTTCAAACGGATCATCAACCGTTAGCTTTCCTCCGTACGGCCCAATTATCAAATCCCAGGTTAATTCGATGGGCCTTGAAACTTCAACCTTACAGGTTTCGGATAGAAGATATTCCTGGAAAGGAGAATGTAGGAGCAGACTTTCTTAGCCGGCATTATGTCAAGGAAATCTAAGCGAGTATTGTAGCGGACAGACTGAGTTAGCATTGAATGATTAACTAGAAATGTTACTTCATTAACAATGTTTCGTTTGTGAAAACAGGGTAGGTACTCGTGTATACGACCCTCCCCTCTGGAGCATAATTCCTGTTTGATTGGTATTACTTATGTAAGGAAGGCCTATTAGTCAGTTGACTCTGCCTTGTCTCACTAAGTGTTTTTTTTATTTTTATTTGATGATCTCTAATTTGAGAAGTGTTCACTCTTGAAAGAATAGGTGGGGCGTATAATACGCTAATTAAGTGTGACGAAACATATCAACATAAGGAAAATATTTGACACAGATTGGCGCAGAATAAATTCTTAAAGGCCGGGGTAATGTCACATAGTGGTTTGTATAGAATTTAATCAGGCTTTAGAACAGTGGTTTTGTATACAAGTATGGTGCTGCCATATCTGGTATGTATTGTCGCGGAGGTATACGCTGGTGCCCTCTGGCGATTAAGGCGTGTAACGTTTTAACTGCCGACGAGTCAGATTTAATTAATTTCATTTGTAGCGTACACCACTAATTCTACGGTTAGGTATACCAAATTTGGTACCTGTAGAAATTATTTAAGATGACTGGTAATATGGTGACCTGTCAAACTACTTATGTTGTGGTTATAAAAAGATTATATTATGAACTTATAAAAGTTGTTTACAGAAATGTAGGTGTGAAAAACACTAGGGTCACACGTAGCGTATGAATAGAGTGCGTGTTTTATTAAAATTATGGATTAATTCATGAGAGTTGGAATGTACGATGAATATTGTGGTATCCGGCTCGATACAGGGAATCCAGTGATTTTAATTATGTAAGTAATTCACGTAAGTTAAAGATTGAATGAGCACTTATATAGCCATACGTTTAGCTCGCAAAATCTATTTTAAACTCAGCGAGTTGAATGGATTGCTTCGAAGTGTGAATGGTTTCGGGAGCCAGTTTTTGGAGCGACTTTAATTTGTATTAAGTGTTGTAATTTGTCAGACTAACTTCCGGTCGTCAAGTTATATAAGGGCCGGACGGCCATTCGAGGCCAGACGAACATTTGAGCAGAAGAAAGTGTTGCACTCTCGTATCCAGGAATTGGGTTGAAACGTGTGTCCGCCCAACGCCTGTAGTAAATACTTCTACGATTTCAACAGTACTGACTAGTTGTGAGACGCTGCACTTCTGACGCGTTGAAGAAGACTGAGCGATAACCAACTGCAGCTCCGTTTTGACGAGATCTTTGAATGCGAGGCCACCACCATTTCGTCTGCTAGCTGTCGTAACACAGACTCCGTGACAGACCTTGTCGACATCGCCGATGTCGTGACATCGATTCCGTGTTGTCGCCTGGTGATTCGCGTGGGATCAACAAGGCAAATCTACCGTCTACTTGTTCTCCAGAGTCGCCTGCTTTCATCTACGTGAATTCGTTCGCCGAACGCCGAGCGACTTTCGACTTCGTCCTGACATTTCGCCGAACGCGACCGGTGCGAACGTTGACATTCACACATCACGAGACATTCATTGGTTATAGTTCATAGACTTTACAACGGTGTATACCCGTCTTCATGTAAGTGACCATCTGTTTAAATTGTCTCCCATGTAATTTCGTATTTGGATGCATACTCGTTGAGTACAATGTATGGTGTTATAAATATAATGTCATAGCTGAGTAACGGTTGGCCAACTATCACTGAACCGCTTTTGTTTATTGTTGATGTATTAAATGGGAACGCCAGTTGGCTTCTCGTACATACATATCTGATGTCACGTTATGTCTCTCGATCACTCCGAATCCTAGTCCACCTGAACCTATAACTTGCTATGTCAAATCGGGTACCGCCAATTTATTAATTTATTAATACTTACACTCGATTTTGTGACACTAGCGAGACATCAGTGAATGCTGTGCGAGGCAAGATGCTCATAAAAATGGTGGGAGAAAACGAGAAGCTCAACACCAAGTCCAAGGTTGACATGGCTCTCTTTCCACCCTGCTAATTCTCAATGTTGGCCGGTCAACTACCGACTAGCCAAGTACAAGCGGGCCAACCAGCCTCGCTTCTGGCGACCCAAGCCCTACGATGATGGACAGGGATGGGTGAAGACTGAGGAGGGTATACTGGAGCCAGTTTGGTCGTGTGGACCCATCTTGCCTCCCTCACTCATTGACTTGCTTGATAAAGCTGCTGCGGAGGAGGAGGGAGAAGAGGAAGATGACTAGCATATTTACTATGATGAGCTGCTTCTTGGCGATGATGATGATTAGTGTGTAGTGTCGAGAGTAAGTTTCGGGTAGATTGTTCTTGAGTAGACGCAGATACTTATCGTAGTGGGTAGATTTCGTGTAGTTTCATTTCTTCTTGGACTCATAATTAGCCCATTTTCTAACTAGTAGTGGCATGTAATGTTGAGTCAGTGCTTATGCGCAATCATCTATCCTTAACTTAGTATTTGACTCGATTTCAGGAATGAAAATATGTTATTATGTGCATTTTGAAGCAATAAATATGTTTGAATCGTCAAAGTAACCATCTCAAGCGATTCCTCATGCCACAGTTATACTTAAACGTGGGTTCATTTGTCTTTGAACGATGAAATGTGAACATCCAAATCTGTTTACTAGACACCTTCAGGGTTACAAAAATGTAAGTTTCATTTAGAAATCCACTGGGTGCATGGGCGGCATACCTTCCGACTGTACTAATAGGACATACAATCAAATATTGGAAGTGTACGTCATAATATTTAACAATGATGCACGCGATTGAAATAATTAAACAAACTAGATGAAAATTACATCAGTATGATTCTGACGATTCTCGTGTAGTCAGCTTAAATACAGTTACAAAAACACGTCTAATCCCGGGTAGCGTCATACCGTTAATGAAATACAAATCACGAGGCAAATTTCGATAGAAACAAATATGTTTCATCATAAATGTTTCGAGGAATTTCGGTCTTGTGATATTCGTGAAACTTTCCACGATGGGCATACGCACGCACGCACGCACTCACGGACACACGCACGCACGCAACACAAACACACATCACACACACGCGTGCGCACACACACACACATGCACGCACACACACGCGCGAACACACACATACACACACAACATCCAAAAGCGGTGTATACTTGACGGAGTTCAGTTGGCTGGGCGTTTACAAAACGATATTAAAAAAGGCATACAGACAAATTAATAACAGCAGAACGTTATGTGTCGGTAAGCAACAAAAGGTGGGGCATGCCGGTGTCATTTCACCCCTGTAAGAGACGAGTGATTCCACTCGGTGAAAATATAACCGTTCAACACAAACTAACACGCAATTTAGACATTCGAATTCAGCAATTACTTTCAACAAATCGGTACTACATTTAACACTCTATTCAGATTTAGCTACGTCACACACTGGTGACATTGTCTTTTTTCTGGTAAGCATGTCATTCGCATTAAAGTACGTATTTAATTTCAGCAGTTCGTTGTAGAACATCTCTCGTGATCACACAACTCGCATTATGGTTCTATTGAATTTTATATATTTCATCATACGTCAGCACAATGATCAATAGAATAGTGGACATATTATTACATAATCTCATTGTCATTCTTCTGGATCTCTACACGGTTTTGGTTTGAATAAACACAGTTTTTAGTATCAATGCAATATTCAATTTTTATCATCAACTCCGAATTGTAGACATTATTCGAATGTCCTTGGTGCGTGTATACTGTTTTAATTTTTTTAACAAGTGCTTCTTAATCGGGGTGCCGCGGCATCTTGATGTGAAGTAACAAAATCCCCAGTGTACCTCGGAAGTAGAAGAAAAATACCACATCTATAGCGTATAAAATATAAATTGTCAAACAACCCGATATTTCCCAAAAAAGACTCATTTCTCTTAGATACTCATATTAATCGACAGGAATACTCTTTCGTTCAAACATGGTCAAGAAGTATATACAATGTTAACAGCAAATGCAACTAAATCCATATATCTTCGTTGGTAGGCAGAAACTATAATTCTTCCAGCTTAGCCACCAGGAAATATAAAAGGAGATGTGCCAAAAGCGAACAATCTAAACGTTAATAAGAAAACCACACTGATTCATTGATATTGAAAATCTAGTGGCAAACAGCCAGACAAATCAGCTCAAATAAGTTTCATTTGAATTTGTGAAATCGACCAATGCCTTTTTTATCAATAAGATTATTTTGTGCCTATCACCGCCTCGCACTTACGTTACTGGTCGTTCAGCCCCGCTGATTCACATCAAAGCAAACTCTGTAAAGGAGTAAAAACAATCTCTTATTTAAAAAGACGTTTGAATCACTGTGTTGAAGACGTTTTGTTGCCGTCTGGCATTTACTCGAGCGGTCGTTCCGCTCCGCTGCTTCACACCTGATATATCAAAGCAAACACTGTAATGGAGTACAAAAGATTCAAACTTAAAATAGTCAAATAAATTAATGTGTTGACGATGTTCTCTACATGCGGTTGCGGTCGATGGTAGCAATTGTTTTTCATAAGTCGACGACGACGTTTCTAAGTTCTGTATTTGAGTCTGATCAGTAATTCTCCAAAAAGGGTAATGTACAGCAACAGTATCGTTTGCAAATCCCAAGAAATGTTGCGTGCCAAACATGTTCACGTTCAAGTTCATGAGAGTATCTTCATTCAAATCTACTTCCTGCCAAACTTTGGCCGTATCGATCACTCCAATGTAACTGTGTATTTAAAAAAAACGATAAACCCGTTGGTCCCTTCTACCGGATTCATATTCCAGGCGAAGTCAACTATCCCACACATAATCACTGATCACTGATAAACCGTTGTCGAGGACTCACAGAACCAATGCGCTCAATCTAAAATACCTCATCGCTCTAATAATGGAGTTGGTGCCATCAGCGACTTGTCACATTATTATTGTTATTATTGTTGTTATTGTTAATAATATTGCTATTGTTATTATTGTTATTATTATTACTATTGAAGTAATCAAACTGTCTATTGTGTTTGTAAGGCGAGCCTGAATTGAAACTGATTTATTTCAGAAATCGGTGATAACTCCGTCCTCTTTTGCGCCGTTCGAGTGCAGCCATTGTCTGGCGCATGCATGCACTGTTCGGTCAATAGCGTTGGCGACATATGCCACTGTGCACAGATCGTTCAGCAATCGACAACAGAAGACGTGAGGCATTGTCTGGAGTTCACAGAAATCGCATATGCTCTGCTTCTCGTCAATATAACGCTACTTTGAAGGACTATTCTCGACCGACCTCGGTACGTTTACGTTAAAGTGGTCGCCCACGGAGCCACGGTTGGTCAGATCCTAGTAGAGATACAGAGGTTATAATCCAATTTTAAAGCTACACACGTACATATCATTCAAGTGCCTGTTCCACTTATCCAGTTCATTGCAGCTTAATAATAATACATTTTTATTTCCACAATAACATTATAATACGTACATGATTTGATGTTTAATTGTATTCACAATTATTGTAGAAAAGGAGAAGGCAGAAGTTTAACACTTATGAAGTACTTTCCCTTAAGTACTTTCCAGTAAGCACAGTTCTAATACATGAACAGTTTGAATCATTATAACATAATGAGATTTGCACGTGCGTCAGGTGTAGTCGAATCCGTTTTACCGCTCCGATATTTACCGATAGTATCTACAATTCTAAAACGTTTCTTTCGTTCATAAATGAATGAGGCACTAGTATAACTATATTGGAATATAATCTCATGGTTGTTGTTACGATCTGACCTATGACCTTGGTGGCTCAGCTGACACTGACAGCAATTTGATTTCGCAAATGCTAACCTTATTGCAAGATGAGAGAATTGCCAAACAACTGAAAGACGTTCTATTTCCACATGATTTAGTCCTGAAGATTGACACACTTAATAAACAAATTGAGCTCAGTGATCTGAAATGCTGCCATAGACTTGGCCGACCTTTCAACGGGCAGACGAAACCCAGAACGACCATTGTTCGCTTTCGCAGTGAGCACTGCAGAAATGTTGTGTTTCGCGCCAGGGACGGTCTCAAAGATTACAACAAAACCTGCGCTATTGAAAATCGCATCTACCTCAACGAAGATCTCACGTCAAAGCGCTCCAAACTAGCGTTTGAAACCAGAAAACTTAAAAAGGCAAAAAAGATCAATGACTGTTGGACGGCCAGCGGCAAGATTATTATTAAAGACAATAATAACGTGATCCGCGAAATCACAAGCTCAAACGACATTCTGACATACCAGTAGACTTTGCCAAACTACTTGTGTCTATCACATGTAGTTACGTGGCATGATGCCGTCGTTTCTGACTCTACTCATTAGCCGGACTTAACCTTTCATTCATCTTTTTTATTTTATTTTTTATTTTCTTTTCTTGCAAATACAGTGTTTACTATAACATCGATTTACTGATTGTTAGGGTACCTACTAATTAACCCGATACGCTTTTAGTATGTTATGAACAACTGTAATTACGTTATATGTCATAATCATGTAATGTACATGTATATGTGTATGTATATATATATATATATGTATATATATATATATATATATATATATTATTCATTCATATCAATATGAACAGACAAACACATTGTCTAAAGTCGTTCTGACATAAATATTTTGTAATGTAATCAAATTTTGTAATGTTGCACAAACATTGTACACCTTGTGTTTAAAAGGCTCATTAATTGTTTGCTAATGGTACATGTATTTTCCTATGTGGTTTAATAATGGATGGCATGCCTGTAATCTTTGCTTTACTTAAGACGATACCTTTCAATTATTAATTTTAATGCGGTGTCTAAGTAAGTCTAGCACACATTGTTGTTCTAGGGCATATCATTATATATATAAAACATGGCCTCGAATACGGTTCCACTTTCTTATGAGCAATGTTATAATTACTGTAACTATGTAATGCTTATATATATATTTCGTAGGTAACTCCTTTGTTTATTTTGTAATCTCTCATCTAATGAATTACTGTACAATGGTTTAAGCTATTATATCTCACTTCGTTGTTGTGAGCTATGGCATGGTAATATCTTTTTATGCAGCCAGCAAAGCCATTTACGTTTTACTTGTTTCTGTTTCTTCTTGTGGACTATGTGTGCTGTACTGATACATATCCATCGTCAGATTATTTTGCTTTAATTGTTGAACATTGTCTAACAAAACATACAAACAAACACAATGATGCCACACAATTATATTATTCGGTTAGCGTTCACCAAGACATTATTTATTGCCTCTTTGGTGCAAATACCCTCGATTTACACTAGACGTGTACATATTGGTTTTTTATACTACTTAATTAATGACAAAACAGTTTGATCGCATTTTTCTTTCACACGTGGGTGGTATTGACAACAACAATTCAATAAACACATTAAATATTGATAACAATGAACTGCAAGTCATAAAACATTCATCGTATTACGACATAGATCACTTTAAGATACTTGCTGATGATAAAAATGGACAATTTTCAATACTCAGCTTAATTATTCAATCTATAAATTCTAAATTTGATGAACTAGTTTCATTCATCAGCTCACTACAGGACATAACTTATAAATTGAGTGTAATTTGTCTACAGGAATGTTGGAAATCCAACATAACCGACTTAGCAAATATACAACTACCTGGGTACACTTGTATTGCTCTAGGAAAGATTAGCAGTAACAATGGTGGCTTAATCACATATATTGACAAAAGATTCCAACATATAGTAAAACTAAACATAAATACATACGAACACTGGGAGGGACTAATTATTAATGTAACTGGAGGTGGTTTATCAACACCAATTACTATTGGCAACATATACGTACCTCCGAGTATGATAAGAGAACATGTCAGGCAATTTATTAATGAATTCACCACACTTATCTTGTCAATAGAACAATCGAACAAAAACATTAGCATTGCCGGAGACTTCAATCTTAATCTCCTCAAGATAAACGAAATACCAATTTGCAGTTGACATATCACAGTTTATTTCCACAAATTACACTTCCCATGAGATTATCACGCTCAAATGGCACATTAATTGACAATATATTCTGTTAAAGTCAGAATTATATATTCATAGCTACATCTGGTATATTAATAAATAAGATATCCGATCACCTCCCTTGCTTTATTCTCTCAGAAATTTCGTTAGCAAATCCACCAAACCCTAGATGGATTACAATTAACACAATAAACGATAAAGCCATTCAAAGTATAATAAATGACATTAATTCGTCTGATTTGTACAACTTACTTGACAAAAATGTGAAGACATACCCTAATCTAAGCTACGACATTATATTCGAAGTAATTGAAATGGCCAAGAACAAGCATATGGTAAGTAAATTAGTTAAGTTTAATAAATACAAACACAACAAATCTAAATGGATTACCACGGGTCTGCTAAAATCCATAAAGTTTCGAGATAAATTATATAAGAGAATGAAACTTACAAATCCCAATTCAAGGGAATACGAAATTATGCGTATTAACTTCAAAACGTGAATTACGTGAATCCAAACAACATTATTTGGCATCAACTTTCGCTAAGTATAAATCTGATATCAGAAACACGTGGAAAACTATAAATTAAATTATTTCAAGATAAAACAAGAATAATAGTTTTCCCAAATCATTCAGTATAAATAACATAGAAACTACAAACACTCTAGATATAGCTAACGCATTTAACACCTTCTTTACAAATATCGGCAGAAAACTGGTTAATAATATAACATATTTAGGTGACAAAGATTTTAAGCATTAGTTTGATAAACATTTTAACTGCAAATTTGTACTTAACAACGTTGACGAACTAATTGTACAAAAAACAATAGACAACCTTCCGCCTACAAATAGTACCGGGTCTGATTTCATGTCAACCAATTTGCTCAAACAAATCGCACCTAAGATAATAAAATCTTTAACGCTACTTATAAATCAAATTTTTAATACGGGAATATTCCCTAAAAAACTAAAGGTGGCCAAAGTTATTCCGTTATTTAAAACGGTGACCCATCAATAATCTACAACTATAGACCAATTTCTCTCCTGCCTGCTATATCAAATGTATTGGAAAAGATTATGGGAAATCAACTATCTTCCTATTTTGAAAGTAACAACTTTTTTCGAAATCCCAGTATGGCTTTCGTTCTGGTCACTCGACGGAATATGCTGCATTAGACCGAGTAACAACCTACATGGATAATAATGAGATACCTTTCAGCATATTTCTTGATCTCTCTAAAGCATTTGATACATTACTTTGTAAATTAAAACATTACGGGATTGAAGGGGTGTCTCTGAAACTTTATGAAAGTTATCTATCAAATAGAACACAATATGTAGAAATTAATGATGTAAAATCTGATATCTTATATATAGAAACCGGAGTACCCCAAGGCTCCATTCTTGGACCAATTCTGTTTATTATTTATATTAATGACTTTTCTCAAGCGAGAATTTTTATTTTATTTTATATCCTATGCAGACGACACTACTTTGTTGAGTACAATGAGCAATTTAACAATCTCACACACCGATGATGCTGAAACATTGATTAATGAAGAACTCCAGAAAATTAATGAATGGCTAGAAATAAATAAACTTTCTCTTAACGTTACTAAATCAAAATTCATGGTTTTCCACACACCCAAAAAACATTTAACACACCTATTTCTAAAATCAATAATAGTATAATTGCAAAAGTTGACAGTGTTAATTTCCTGGGATTAACTTTGGATACACATCTAAACTGAAAAAAAAACTGGAAATGTATCAAACAAATGTTCCAGAATAATCGGTATACTAAATAGACTTAAACAAATTCTGCCAATGAGAATAAAATAATATTGTATAATACATTATTAGTACCACACATAACTTACAGTTTAACATGGGGGTACCACTCTCAAAGAATTAATCAACGTCAGAAAAGAGCTATACGCATAAAAACTTTGAGTAATTTTTATGCTCACGCTCACCCGTTATTCCAAAAATTAATTTTAGCCCTTGAAGAAGAAAACATTTACGATAAATTTATACATAACAAATTACCTGCTCATATTCAAAGTTTGAAAATAGCTACATATACCATGATTCATGGTCACAATACAGGTAACCAACAAACAATTCACAGTTATGGTATAAATCATTAGTTTGCAAAATTATGTCTTACATACAGTTTACCAAACACAATTAACAACACTTCCCTTAGTGTGATAGCTAAACTGTATACACAGTTTAAATGTTTTTTTAAACTACGCTAAGAACCATTTAATTCATAACTACAACAACACGTGAACAAACACTAACTGTTATGCCTGCATGTATACACTATACACGCAATCAACCACAATGATGTCACCCAAACACCATAAAATACTGCTTACCGCACCACATTCTATGAACATACATCTTATAATAAAATAATATATCTCTGTTTTTTACTGACGATGTATCTTATTTTATGTTACTGCTTATGTCTTAGATAATAGACATGTTTTTTTCTTTCAACAGAAAGTGAACTATAATTATACTATCTGTGGTTCCCACGGAAGCGACTGCTTTTCTAGTCTTAGTGGGAGTCTCCATCATCCTCATTGTACACCTTTTTATATTATAATTTGTCATATTATTATTGGATGTACAGTCTGGATAAATAAATCCACTTCTGTTCTGTTCTATGTAATCCAATATTTTGACAAATTAGCTTCCCTAACAACCAACCTAAAACCTACAAAACAAGATGGCGAGCTAGTACACAACAGGTATGAAGCGCGCGAAACCCAAACAACCCCCAAATCAATTAATATAAATCGGCGCATTCTACCAGAGACATTGAGTTAAACGTTCATTATTATCATTACTAGTTCTATTTATTGGCCATCATAAATCAACCTGAAATAAACAGTAAACAAAATATACAATAAACTATGTAGCAATACGTGAGTGCATAGACTGCACACACAGACACAGGGAAGTATCTGCCAAATAGCGTGTTAGCTCGGTTTCAGTTTGACTCATGAACACATTCACACATGTAAATATATAATGTTTTTAATGTCATAAAACTGTCCAGAAGCAAATTTAAGAATGCGGTCAGAAAATGTAAAAAAGATAATGAAACTTTTATTGCTGATTCCATTGCACAAAAGTTATGTCATAAAGATCATCGACAGTTCTGGAAGGAAATTAAGAACCACACGATCAATAAAGTTAAACTACCAACGAACATTGATGGTATACATGGTGATGTCGATATTGGGTCAATATGGAAGAACCACTACGAAAATATATTTAACGATGTGAAGGATAGCCGCTGTGATAATGATCACTTTTATTCCATCAATGACCATAATGGAATTCCTGTTGATGCAGATGAAATGATGGGTATTATTAATGAATTATCATGCAGTATGTCAACAGGTCTGGATGGTATTACTGCAGAACTCATCAAGTTCGCCGATGCTCAAATTGTGGTGCTATTATCTACATTAGAGACATATATTATGGTGCATGGTTATGTTCCGAAATTAGTCTCAGAGTCTGTTATTGTACCGGTTATTAAAGATAAAAATAGACGAGTAAATGACAAAGGTAATTACAAGCCAATATGCCTTTCTAACAAATGGTCCAAGGTAATAGATACTGTGATATTCAACAGAATGGAAACATACTTGCAAAGTAAGTCTCATTAGTTTGGATTTAAGCTAAAACACGGAACGGATCTGTTTGTTTACATTGAAGAAATTATTAAGATTTTACATTAAACATGGTTCAGCTATGCATTTTGCGTTTCTGGATGCGTCAAAAGCATTTGATTGACTCAATTGACATAAGCTGTAAACGAAATTAGAACAGCGAGACGTACCGAAAAAATGTATTCTAAGAATACTCAGCAAAGAGTTCAATAACCAATGTCTATGTATCCGATAGGGATCTACCTACCCGGATTTCTTCTCAGTGGGCAAAGATGTTAAGCAAGGTGGAAAGTTATTTCCTTTACTTTTTAACATTTACATTACTATACAAACAACATATTGGTTGTAGTCTGGGTACTATATTTGTTAATCACCTGATATACGCTGATGACCTACTTCTATTCGTTCCTTCCGCCAAAGGAATACAAACTTTATTTGACATATGTTACTCTTATGGGTGTGAGCACGACATTCAGTATAATGCTGATAAATCCCTGGTCATATACTGTTATTCTGTAAATTATAATCTCGCCAGGGAAATGACTTTAGGAGGAAAGAAGTTAAACTTCGAATAAATTATTAACGAGGTGCGAGTAAAAACACAGACCACGGCTTAGAAATGGGAAACAACCGCTCCCCTGAAGGCGTGGATGGTTGGAGCTACCAACACATACCCGGGGAGGGCGTTCCACCAGAAGACAGTGCGTGGGAAAACAAATTGCTGTATACCTGAATGCGAGCTGGGATAATCTGATATGTATTTGGATGAAAATATAGTGTACTGGTGAGGAGCATTGGGACAAGGAGGTAGCGGCTACCATTGATTGCAAACTGTTGGTTTTGGACCCAATACATCAAGAGGAGGCAAGAGAGTTGTCTACTTCTCTCAAGCCACCCTGTGGCATATGTCACAGGGATGTCCTAAATAACAACCGTGCAATACAATAAGACCACTGCCAAAATTGGGTAAACATATACTGCTATAAAATAAACGACAACGAATAAAAAAGATTAATTAATTCATCATGTTCATGGGTTGCCCCCAAATGCGATAGTGCCAACTTCTCAAATACCATCTTCAGAAACGCAAACATAACATTTTCTGCAGTTAATCCTTTTGATCCACTGGATAGAGGCAACCACAGCCATAACGAAATATATCCCAACACAGCCGACGAAACTCAAGATCCAGTGTTTGGGCCAAATCCCCGAAATGCATCAATCCCTGAACGACTCTGGAAAATAAAACGAAACACACTCAGTTGTATTCTCATCAACACTAACTGCGTCAAGAGCACGGAAAAGACAACCCAACTAAAGGCAACAATCCAGTCAAACAATCCCGACATCATATTCCTAGTCGTAAACAAAATAGATTAAAACTATCCCACCTACTCATTTCTACCACCAAACTACGATGCTATCAGAAAGGACAGAAATGTTCATGGCGGTGGAGTACTTATAGCCTTCGCGATGACATCGTTGCAGAACAAGTTCCAAACCTTACCTCCAATTGTGAAATAGTATGACAAAAATCCACTTTACATGAAACAAATCCATATACATTGCATCCTATTACCGACCCCCCAATGACCATCTCCAATCTCTCGAAGCTCTCCATGAACTTTAAAGAACCTATACAGATCTGACAAATCTCCCCCTAACGTAGTCATAGCAGGATATTTTAACTTTTCTGATGTCAACTGTGGCAAACAACAAACCACGAACAATATAACTGCCAGCAAACACAACAAGCTTCTAGACATAATGAGTGAATTTGAATTGCAAAACATGGTGAATAACCCCACACGAATCGATTCTTGCAATATCCATAACCTAATACTCACTTCAAATGCGTCCATAATCGTCAACAGTCACACCACTCCCGGCATGAGTGATAATGAATCCGTATTCTTCAGTGTCAACCTAAATTCAGTTCACAACAGAAAACCACCAAACAAAGTATTTCAATACAAATCCGCAGACTGGGGAAAACTTAAAGACGGCATAACCCAATTAACAATAGAATGCTTTGACCTGGACCCCAATTCACGCGACATTATCACAAACTGGATTTTTTGTCGGATACAACTTTCCACACTGATCAACAATACCATCCCTAGTTGCAACACCAAAGCAAAAACCCACCTCCCCAGGATAACACGGAACATAATAAGAATGCTACAAAACGCAACAAAAACAACAAAATAACAAAGCAATCTAGACTTAATAGCGACTGTAAAAAGTTCAAAGAACTCAGAAGGCAAGAAAGTAAGGCTGCAGCCAAATCTTACAAAGCTTACGTAAACGACGACATTTGAGACAGCTTTAAAACAAACCCTAAGCAAATCTGGTCATTCATCAAAGCAAACAAATGAGAAAACATTGGCATTCTCACATTGCAAGTAAACGAGCAATCAATCGTCAATGATCGTGACAAAGCAAATGCACTGAACAACCAATTTAGTTCCGTGTTCTCCCAAGAAATCTATCCTATCCCCCAACAAGCACCTTCCTCTTACTCTAGTGTGCCTACTACAGCTGGAGTAATCAAGCAACTGAAAAATCTATACCAAAACAAAGCCACTGGCCCAGATGAACTCCCAGCCAGAGTTATGAAAGAAACTGCAGATGAAATGGCTCCCATTATAACATACGTCTTCCAACAGTCATACAACACATGCAAATTCCCCGACGACTGGCTACAAACACAAGTAACTCCAGTACACAAAAAGCCATCAATCTGACCCCGCAAACTACAGACCAATATCACTAACATGCATCCTCTGTAAAGTCATTGAACACGTAATTATAAGTCATATGTGGAAACACCTCAACGAATACAACATCAGACACAAACTAGCCTCCTTAGGAATAACCGGAAACACACAAAATTGGATCAAATGATTTCTGTCAAACCGCAAACAGAGAGTCTGAGTAAATGGAGTTCTTTCGGTCGGACACAACATATGGTACATTTGGTGTTCCTAAGACCAGTCCTCTTCCTACTCTACATAAATGACATAAACGAAAACTTCCAATCTCACATGCGCGTCTTTGTAGATGATAGCGTTATATATCTAAAATCACCTCCGAAACAGACCATCACATTTTTCAAACTGACCTGATCCAACTCCAAACATGGTCTGACAAACGACAAATGGAATTTGACATTTCTAAATGTGTCCAACTCCAAATAACAAAGAAACTGTGTATGCGTACGCAACTATACTTGTATTGCTAATATGAGACGGTGTGCAATTTGTTTTCTTTTGTTCCGTACAAACAGCAATTTTCAGGCCATTTTATCAGGCATCCAGCCGATTTCCTCTTCAGCATGCCGTTAACACGCACGAACGCACGCACACGCACGCACACGCACGCACACGCACAAGTACACACACACACATTCAAACACACACACACACACACACACACACACACACACACACACACACACACACACACACACACACACACACACACACACACACACACACACACACAAACACACAAGCAGGCGCATACGCCATCGTGACGACTCTTAGGTGCTATTCATATTCAAATATCTACACTGTATACAGCGAGATACTTATTTTTACTGCTGAGTGAACTTGAGCAATGAGGAGTGAATGATCCTGTCTAAGTTTCGGCAACACTGAAATCCCGCCTACTATTAGTAGCATTAATTTTGCTAGTAACTATTTTTGATGCAAGAGACAGATTAAACATTGACATAAGTAAGATAAATGCGTACGGGCAACCCCATTAACCAATTGCCATGTCAGGTATGACATATTCACCACTGTTTTCATCTGAGACTTCATCGGACACAGAAAACTCCGGTGGCCTGGACTTGCTTGCCTTACACCAAGAGAAAACCTCGTTATCCACGCTTTCAAGCTATATGAAAAAGTGTTTTGACGAGATGGCGTAACCAAATAAAATATGACATACGACTCCTGCAGTTAACAACAGTGCAGTTTGTTGTAAATAAGACAAGATCGCTGGTTGTAACATCTAGGAGAACAGCAAAGTGACAAATTGGCTTAAGCATTTAAGTCAATTTAAATATCTCTATGTCATGCATCTGCCTTATTTCCTTTGGGCGAGAGCCAACACGTACATTGTATGCTAATAAAAAGCTTTGCTCTTCGGAGTCTTCTGCGTAGCCATGTACTTCAACAGAAAAAGTAGGTTACGGAATTCAGACAACACACATAGCGTTACTGTAGGCCTTACACTACACATGTTTCTAAGGCGCCGGGACCGGGGAGGCGGACTACGGATGGCTGACCCCTAAAACTTGGCGATGTATTTAATGTGTATATATATATATATATATATATATATACAAACACATATATATATATATACATATATATATATATGTATACATATATATATATATATATATATATTATGATGAGCATTGATGACGCCAACACAGTAATATGTTCATGTAAAAGAGTAAAGAGTGACAAACTAAAAAAGTGATTTACACTTTACTCACTGGCAGACCTATTCAATCGTATAGCATCTCGTCTTCTCTGGGTAGAATTCAGCCACACTGCAATTAATGTGCGAAGACTATTTGCACACACCACTATCAACCATTATATATAGCCAGGTATTCATTCGTACAACTGAGTGAACTGGAGCAACGTAGAGTGAACGACCTTCCACCAAATGACATACAACATCTAATAATAATTACGGAAATGGGTTGGTGAAGAACGATTTACTCCGCCTCTAGAAGAATAGAGTAAATACATTATCAATATGCTTAGAAAGACGCTGTGCTGCTAGAGTTATTGTGGGTCATATCGTTTCCTATAGATGAAAAGGTTGCCGTCACACCTAGTAACTACTGACGTAGCGATTCTGCGCATCTTCGTTAAAACCATTTAGGTATATTACACATTTATACGCACACATCCCGTTGTAACACTACTTGTTTCTTGATGTTGCCTGTATGGAAAGAACGTGTTCACGCATGTACTGTAGAATTGCCGGTTTCCCAATTTCTGAGAAGGTGTGTTCGTTGGTTGTAATCTATATCCAACGTATCACATGGTTTAATGTATTAATAATTATGTTATCCAAGCACCCAGGGAAATTAAAGTAATGTATACAGTTCAGCATTTGTGGCCAATATAGAATAGTGTGTTATACTAAGGAACTATATTGCTTTAGACTGAAACCGTACAGAGATAAAGTACTGCTGAAGAAAGACACAAGATAATCTAGTAAAGCCCACTCTACTGTATTGCCCATAACGCTGGTCTATGGTGAACTGTGAGTAGCGAACGTAGCACCTTTCAATTTTACATATAAAAATGCATTCGAAACGTAAATCAAATTGATTAGTTACGAAAGATTTCACCATGGTTCGCTGAAACCTGGAATATGCGAGCGAAGCTTCGCACACTTACACATACACACACACACACACACACACACACACACACACACACACACACACACACACACACACACACACACACACACACACACACACACACACACACACATACATACAAGAGAAAGTACAGTGTCGAGCGGCAATATTCATAATGAGTAAAGATAATTGGCAAAGCAGCGTAACCTTAATGATGAAAGAACTAAAGTGTGAGTTTCTAGAGCGTCGCAGAAAGATCAGCCGCCTAGTATTATTATATAAGTCCTGATACGCAGAGACAGCTCTTCCTATGCAACAGCACATCGTTCGCTCAATCAACAACACGGATGTCCACACTGCGCGATTTCAGGTGCCAGCCAGAACACAGGTTTACGCCAACAGTTTTTTGTTCTACACAACTATAAAGCAGTCTGTCCGAAACAGTTGTGTCTGCAGCCATGATGAACACTTTTAAAAATAGACTGTGCAGACACATCTAGCGTTCCTGCAGTGCTATTGCACAACCCCATATTGGCGTAAGGCCAGGGCAGTTGCCGTTGGAAATGTAACTGGTGGGACCACGCGAAGTGCAGGCATATATTATTCCATCAACACATGTACAGAGCCGTCTGTAAACCAATGGACTGCGATGTGACAGGCAAACGCGTCAAGTACCGTTGAATTCACTGGGAAAAGGAGTGTTGCAGCCAATAGTATTGATTCAGTTCGCCTGGGGCGCTGTGCTCTCTAGCGTGACCAATTGCATAGACGACAACGTTGCGTTGTTATATTGTTGTATTTGTTGATAATAAAAGGTATTCCATTAAAGTGTGTAATTTAAACAATAAACGTATTATAATATATTACTCTTACAAGCTTATTAAAAAGGGGAAGGCGAACCCGCACGCACACACACATATACACACACAATTATATATTTTAATGTTGTGTCTGCCGATAGCGCAGACAGACACGCAAAGTTACGTCAACTTCGATATAAACAATTGCACGCGAGCAGGTATTTGTTGCAGTCAACGTCATCAAGTCTATAGTTACCCACATTACACGACAAGTGAAATCGTACACCGGGTTTTTGTGCAGAAGCTCATCAATCATTCCTATGATATGGCACTCGAAGAATGCGGCTCTGTGCTTTACCTTTTACAGAAACATTTTGTTTCATTTAAGCGTAACTGCAGTCCATGCTAACGTTGAATAGGTGCACGCATTCAAAATCCCATTCGACATCCGCAAACACACACATACTCACATTCACATACACGAACACGCATATACATATATACCCAATTGTCCAACGTCTCCAGGCAAACCACAATACATGGAAATTTAGAATGCAAGGAACGAGGTAAGAATGTGTTTGACATAACGGTAAGGAAGTGCAAGTTCTTATCGTGTGTGTAACCAGCTAACTAACTAACGAATAGGCTAGAGAAGGCACTCAATGAAAAGCAACCACGAGAGCATACATGATTCAGAAGCAGGTACTCAACGACAGACCACATCCACGTCGTAAACCAACTGAAAGAGAAGTGACGAGAATTTAATACCCCGCTCTGCGTTGCGTTCGTCGACTACGAGAGGGCTTTCGACTCGGCGCAAACTCAAGCAATACTGACCTCGTTTCAAGAACAGGCTACAGAAGAGGTGTACCTCGAACTCCTGAAAGACATCTACATCACCAGTTCGACGACAGTCTACTTACACAAAGAAAGCAGCAATATCAACACGAAGACAGGAGTACGACAAGGTGACACTATTTCGCACAAGCAACGCTCGAAAGCATATCCGGAAGACTGTCATGGGAAACCAATGGCTTGAGGATAGATGGAGAATATCTCAGTCATATTCGCTTCGCCGACGACATAAACATATGCGCTACTATACGAGCTAGCAGATGAAAATGAAATACAAAGTCTGAAAATGAACATTTCGAAGACAAAGTGATGCTAGAAAACGACACACCAATATATAAATATATATATATATATATGTATATATATGTATAGATATATATATATGTATATATATATATATATATATATATATATATACATATATATATATGACCCACAATAACTCTAGCAGAACCCCGTCGCTGAGCCTGTGAGTGTGAACTGTGACGGATGTGCGACATGATGCCCAAACGGGACATTTTGTATATAAATGCAATCAATCTATCGGTATTAAATATTAATATTTATATATGTCATATACATCTTAAAACATCAGATCTTGGAACTACGTGACAACAAAGTGCACTAATGGTAAGCCCAACGCCGGCCAAAAGTGCAACATTCAGCTGGAATGCCAACTTACGTATTGAGCAGGACTTTTGCTATTTCACGATCCGATTTCGCTTTTATGACAGCCTACAGACGATCACATCTTCTCTTCTGCTCTACCAAAGTAACTCGTGTAGCACCTCTGAGTTTGTAATCTTCCTTTCATCTTACATATATATATATATATATATGTATATATATATATATATATACATATATATATAAAAGGAAGATGAAAGGATATATATATATATATATACGTATATGTATAAGGAAGATGAAAATAAGATTACTAACTCAGTTGTTCGGTTCGGGCATCATGTCGCACAACCGTTACTGTTCACAATCACAGTATAATATCAGCTGCAGGCTCGGCCTCGGGAAGTTACCATCACAGAACAAACCCCAAGACACTAGAGCTAAGGCGTAATCGTAAGCTAGGTAGAATGGTAACCAGGTAGAATATAGGAAGTGAATGGAATATGAAGTAGATTGCTTAGTTCAAACATCGCCCATCTAGTCGACAAAATTATTATTTGGTACTGGATATAATTATCGTCGTGTCCTAACTTCGTGCATTGCGTAATACTGTGCCAACGTCATACTGGGAATTTTATATCAGTTTGTTCAATTCCATCTGAGTCGGTGCCTGTGGTTAAAGACAAAGTTTTTATTGAAATGGCAGATTACCTGTAGCTGCAATTGTTAATAAAATTGGTTGTTATTTGGAATATTTACCTATATAATTGACAATGACATCAATAATTTTATGTTTCTTGACTGTTTTAGCGGTCACTCACATTGGTAAATAGCATAGCATTCTAAATGACATGTTTTAATGTAAACGTGATAATAATTTTGTATACATTTTTAGAGTGCAACCGTTTTATTACTTCTGTTTTGGTGACCAGTGATTTCGCCATAACTAAATAATTGTTTTTACAAATGATATAGCATATTTATAAGTAGGTTTGAAATGTTGCGAAAGAATAGGTTTGTGCGTGACTGAGACTATATACAAAGATTGCTGAGAAATACAACTGCAAAGGTTGTTTTATCATAATTTGTTGTGCACATATTTGTGTGAGTATCAAACATTTAAAGTGTAAACAATTGAACTTCGTCTAAATAGCTCCCATGCATCTGAGCGAAACTTATCTTGTGGTTAAATACTGTAATTCATGCTAACGTTAAAATGTATTCCCTCTTCTTCAAATTGAGTACAGTTGTTTGGAGGGCTATAATTAATTTGTTTCAAGTTTATTTTTATCACTCACACCAGCCTATTATCTATATTATAAAACAGTTCGTTTTATGTTTTTATGTGCACACACACATCTCCGTCAGTTTTGCATGTATCGAGCTGATTATTTGACTTGTCTTGTTGACAAACTAATACAATCATGCTACCTTATGACATTTCTTTACATAAGTTTAGTCCAAGTGGACCTGATGTGCTGATGTTATTCTTTAAAAATGAAGGTGATACATTATAAAAAGTTGTTGCAAATAAAGTGCCATTCGAAAAATAAAATGGGTCATAGGTATTTTACTTTACAAATAACACTGAAATTGCAGCAGTTTTCATACTAACACTAATGTCGTCAGCATTATTTGGAACCTATCTTGAGGCCATGTTCAACTAACAGTTGTATACACATTGACAACTTCCTGTACATTGTGCTGTCACTGTCTGGGATAGTTTGACACATTGGGATCAATTACAGGATCCTTTGTCCCTGTGGTGTATATTGCCCCACTGACACCTTTATTGTCACAGAGTCAAACAGCATGCCTGTGGATGTTATATTGCGTTCCAATCACCTCGTGTATACCGTGTATACGACTTGGCGAACTGGAAAGCTCACGGGCTCCTCGAGTTTACCACTTGTAAATTTATGCAACTGGGTCAAGTAGGGGTTCGAAGTCGCATTCATGATATACACGAGGTAATTGGAATTCAGCATTATGCTGACCCTCGGAACACAACATACGGACGCAGCATTGGAACGCAGCATACGACTCTCCCAACAAGGGTCTCCTTATTTGATCTTATGCAGAAAATAACACAGGACAGTTAAGCATATCAGACAATTACTGGTACACATCCTGGCAATTGTGCTGTAGAGAAATTAGCACATGATTTTACATTCAGATTGATTTTCTACAACAAACGTTACGTGAAATTACAGAGAACCATTATGCCCATAACACTATTATTCACAGGCAGACCAGTTCAATTAGTTACTGGAAAGAAAGTAACATACATAAAATACACTGTTACTTTTGTATTCAATTAAAGATGACATCAACTAAAATCCGCATAGATTTTCCGTTTCCAAAGCTCCACCGGATTCAACAGTTCTTACCTCAAGTTCTTACCTCAAGTTCTTACCTCAAGTTCTTACCTCAAGTTCTTACCTCAAGTTCTTACCTCAAGAACGGTAAATATTTGTCCATAATTGCGCATAGCATTGAGACCGTCTCGAAATATTTTTCCAATTTTTCCAATTTTAAAATAAATCGAAATAACAGAGTATATAATATATAATACAATAACACCAAAGGGGCCGGGGCCGGTTTGGGTTAAGGGGCCCGTTCTGAATGTTGATCCCTTGTTTAGTTGTAGTTATTTATTGACGTCCAATGTGGTATAATTATGTTACACCGAATCCAGCATGTGACACTATCGTAATTTTCTTCAGTGTTTTAGGTTCAGTCTTCTGGCAGCAGTACTCTTACTCAAAAAAATGTCGCGTGTAAAACGTGAATTTATTAAAACTGTTTACGTCAGGCACGTCAGGTAAAAACCCATTGCGCGTTACTTTTCTGAACTTGAGTACAAATGTCAAACAGTGCTCTGTTGTATTTTGTCACATTTTTTGGGCACTGGTGCAATAATTAACACCAAGAAAAAACATGTATTACGCAACACGTGACATTAGCTGTAGTTAGATAAAAGGCCAACTCCTTTCTCTCAATTCATTCGACTACTGCAGCAGCTCTCGACGTGTGATTCAGGTAAGAGTACTCTTGCGCTAGTTTATACATTGCACATTTAAAACTTGAAATTTACTCTTCTCTTGAGAAATAATATGGATTTAACTTGTTTTATAGACAATGCGCTCCGTCGTAATCTTTCTGTTTGCGTGTGTCGCGCTGCCGGCATTGGCTGATGACACTGCGGCTCAGTTGGAAAACACGGTAATATAAGCTGTCTATACAAACTCACTTACTTCACATAAACTTGTCTTCGCCATGCGAACGTGCAACGAGAAATAACTAATATAAATGTGTTTAGCAAATGCAGTTATCTGCTTCAGTTATTTAAAAATCCACTAGTTGTTGTATATGTCATAATGAAATAATTTGAAAGTCCATTTGATATGCTTATTGTCAACAATTATTTTATTCAAGCAACACATTATTACAAAGACGTATTAGAGTGATATTCTGCCAGTGTTCAACTGAGATAATGTTGCTTCTATGTTTTACTAGGATGTTTATTCTTTTTAAAGTCTGACTGAAGTCGGCGACGATATATCCGGTATGTTTTGGAAGACGTATATATTTTATTTGACTTTAGATCAATGAAATCACCATCATTTGATTTACATTATAAAACAGCTTTGTGTCACAATTATATTAATAATAATGGTGTTGCTATTCAAGGAATAACGCTATATCTAAAAAAAATTGGCATTATAACAGTAGTAAGGCCTGCGACTATTGCACACGGCAGCTGTGTGTACTGCATGTCGATTTTGCAAATTCACACTTCAATACCTTGTGTGGCGTATGTTTTGCACTAGGCGCGATGAAATGCGCAGTGGTTGTATGAGCGACTTCCTGTTAGTTTTTTTTATTCCCTCGACACACGCCCCTCTCAAGCTCATTCCATAGATTTTTCACCTGGATCAGATCAGGTGAATAAGGCATCTACAGGGAGAAGACCTATATGCATTGTGACTCCCGTTAATTAACAGTTATATGATGTACAGAACTGCCTGTTAACACCATCACGCTCGGTTCGACCGACAATTACACGGTCTCCTTGCAGCCATGTAACGACTGTGAAGTCCTCTCTAACAGCGAAGTTTCTGATTCGCTTATTGTGGCCGCTGTGTTTGGACTCACCACATGATAAGTGAAAACATATCCAACGTGCCGATAAGTTGTTGCATTCGTCACTTGATAACCACGACATTTTGATCCCTCAAACGCAGTGTGTTGGCCTGTCTATTGTTTATTCCAAGACTGCCCATGTTATTACTTAAAACTGTCCACTTGTTCGTTGACCAATTAACTATCACCAAAATGAGGTGATTAATACCTCTCTATTGGCACACCAAAACGTGTCGTGGACAAATAATTTATGATTGCCTGACTAGTTGCTAGAAACCTAAACCAACTAAATCATGCCAAAAATCCACCCAACATAGGCATTAAAGAAATAAGCGTAAAGTAAAAGTGATAAGTATTTTGTCGATGAGTATTAAGTACACAGTTTAAATGTTAATATAACATCTATCAAGGTAGAATTGTACTTTGATCCGAACGGAAATTTCATTATATTCCAGTCTCACGCCGGATCACATCCCAAAAATGCACACATCTGTTTTGTATTTAGTCTACTTTGTCAAAGATTATATTTCGTTTACATTTTCTTGTAAGATCGCCACATGAGAGAGAACGACCAACTGTCGATTCTGCGGAGGATACCCAGACGTAAGTCAAACTACACTTTCCACTAGAAGTACACCATTAAATGTTGCATAATAACAATGTGCATGCATTATGCAGTTTAGCTTATGAAATCGAACCATTAATATCTAATATATTTGGTCGAAAACGGACATTGCAAGCATTGTTAATATTATGTTCGCCCGAGGGCGCTGCGCCCTATACCGCGGCCTACGTCAGAGAAGACAATTTTGTGATGTTGAACTCTTGCATTTATGATAATAAAACACATTCCAGCAAGATGTTTAATGTATTACTGTGGACTGTTTTTACTCGTGTGTGTGTGTGTTTATGAGTGACAAACTGCTGAACAAAATTATATACTGCGAACAACATAGCTTTGTGTGTGACACTTTGCCAGTGTGTAGTAATTATATATGCAAATTGTTATGGTTTTGGTGCGATGGAGTTAGGGACCTGTACTAATATTACTATTATTATAATCATTGTTATTATTATTATAACGTATGGTGACACACCTTACTAGTATACATATCATAATATTATGTTTGACAATATAAATATGACTTTACATCAAACTATACATAGTTGTTTCTTTTTGTTTTTGGTCACGATCACACCACAGAAGAACATAAGAGGCAAACGGGAGGAAGATGTTCACGAAGTACGTTGATTGTAGTCGGGGTTAGTCAATGGCCGTCTGAACACCTATTTAAAAGTGTTCAAGTTTACGTGATTAGGACGTTACGTCGGCTTCCAGTAAGCGTATTCGGTGTCGGTCGGTGAAGTGGGTACATTGCAATCGAAGGGAGTCCGGTTTGCTTTGGTCTGGTCTGGTTTGGAGGTGGGGGGAGGCTAAAAGTGTCTCCCGGTCATTAGTGTGGCTTCTAAATATTTAACGATATTTGGTGAGGATTTCTTATTGTGTATTGCAAGTATTAAACGTCAGCTACATACTATATCAAGTTCGACGAATGTATGCTAGTTAGTATAGCAAATGTAGTCTACGTAACGGCAAAGATAGTATATCAGTGCGTTAGTAACTGTTATTCTAATATTAATTAGAACAGCTCAGCCACTTTGTTAACCGAATCGATAGTGTCTGTGCAATTCCTTTTGCAGATGGCTGTCGCATTAAATGCCGTAAAAGCAGATGCCGTTGCCGTGGCAGATGCTGCTGCAGCTGCACCTGGTGGGGCCATGCGAAATGCAAGCATCAATGATGGGCAGGACCGTCCGGAACCCAACGGACTGCGATGTGACTGACATACACACACCTGCATTTGTAAGGTTTTATGGTATTACATTATTTTACATAGGGTATTACATATTACCGAGCCAGTTACACAATAATAATAAAAATAATAACAACATTATTAAGCAAAACGATAATATTACTAATACATTTTATAAATATATAATGTCAATATGAGCTGTATGGATACAAATTATTATTATCAAGTAGGGTAATATATAAGTATGTTGTCAAGTTGAATGTGTCACCACATGATAAGTGAAAACATATCCAACGTGCCGATAAGTTATTGATAATAAACCCCGTAGCTAGTTTTCTCATCTATACTAGCAGGAGATCAATCAACAGAGTGAAAGTCGAATAACTGAAAAAAGTCCTACTACGCATAAGGAGCCTCAAACCAACATGAGTGGAACTACAGGGGGAAGGATGTAATCGTTCGCCATGCCACTGCGATGTCTCGTAGCTTCGAAAACAAGCGAGACAACTGGGCGCAGAAACAACAATGCACCAACTGTTTTCGGACAGTAAGGACGGGGAAGAATGGATAGAATGTGACTAATATGCGCCGTGGGCACACCATGACTGGCCAGGGTCCTAATATCCACAATGTGTTTGCGAAATGTGTGATGATGGCTAAATAATACAAATTGATGTGTAGGGAGCCCGTTTTGGGCGCACCTTTTTAGCAAATAAAAAATCGGGTGGTGTTCTGAAACATCCCGTAGATACAGTAATTTTAATAGAAATACGCTAAATTTTAGCACTTAGTAAGAAGATGATTATGACTTTGATGATGATGATGGTTATGATGACGTAGATGAAGACGTTGAGGGTCATTATTATTACGATCATCAGGACGACGAGAATGACATCCTCAACCTCACCATTCTCCTCAACCTCATCGTCATTCTCACGTGCACCCCTATGTCGGCTAGCCGTGCTGACATCCTGTTGATCTTCATTAAAGTATACTTAACAAGGATTCTCAGAACAAGTCAGCCGTTTGTTTTCTGGGAGAACACACGGAATGCCGTTCATATAGCGTCCCAGATAACGCAGTAACGACATGTCAGCAAAGAATAGGACCGAATCAGAAAGTGTGGCAGGGAAGACGGGGGAGATTAAAAGGGTCATCTCAACAAATGAACGGGATAATCTACTCAAAATTAATGGATCATCTCAAACAAATACTTAAGGATCATTAAACCATGCTTAGAAATGAAAT
The DNA here is from genome assembly GCA_020002185.1 of Paraescarpia echinospica. NCBI lineage: Eukaryota > Metazoa > Annelida > Polychaeta > Sabellida > Siboglinidae > Paraescarpia > Paraescarpia echinospica. Next base: position 18,772,101 of record CM034539.1, on the reverse strand, counting down.
ACCGAATCATCATTTCATCAAACTAAGGGGTCATCTCAAACAATATGAAGGAAATTTCAAGGAAATTTCAAAATACAATGTTAACAATCGATATTAAAAATACTACAAACTTAAGGGTAATAGGTAATCTCAAACTAATAATAATAATTATTATAAGAAAATGGAACAGTTGAAACAATTAAAGTATAAAAAAAACTGTTAAAGTTAAGTGTAGTTTCACTCGACTTCATTAATATGAACGAATAAGGAGCACCTAATGTATTTTAAAGTATGCCGAATATTAAGGGATTATATCAAAAGCAACTAACTGGTCATCTCAACACATGATATGGGCATCTCATAATAAAACCAAGTGGTCTTCTTGAAAAAAGTTAGTTAGATTAGGGGGTCATCTCATAACAAGGTATGGTTCTTCTAAAAAAATGTACAGTTACATCATATGTTAGAAGTTATTAGCACATTAGCGACCTAATAGTCTCAACAAATTAACTGATCATCTCCAAAAAATTAAGGGGTCTTCTCAAAAAAGTTAATGGATCATTTCCACAAAAGACATGTTGATTAAAAATAATCGGCTAATTATCTCAACACATTAAGGGATCATATCAAAACAATAATGGTCATCTCTCAATTAAGGGGTTTTCTCAAAAAGGTAATATCAAAAATAAATCGAACAAGCTGATCATCTCGATGAAATAAAAGATCATGTTAGCATAATAACTATTCTATAATTTAATAATAAAATCCGCTTAATTTATACAGATAACCCCTACATTTGCAATAAACTAATTTATTTTGATGACCTTTTGTGTTTGTATTTTGTGATGAAATTGGACATGATTCTATTTCCTTTAATTATACAAACTGACCGCTTCTTTTTATGACGTGACAACTTATTTATAAGACACCATCAGCCAGCCAGATAAGTGTTTCAATGATCCTTGTTTCTTAAATGATCCCTTACCTGGTTGGGGAACACCCCCATTATTTCATTAAATGATTCCCTAATATATTGAGACTATCAGCTGGCTCATTTTTATGGCTAGTTACACTGTTTAATATAATCATTAGTTGATTCAGATAACACTTTAATTTGTTTTGTTTTTATTACCCCTGTAATTGTTTCAGTTGATTATTATTACTATTATTATTATTATTACTATTATTATTATTCTTCAACATTACATTTTGAGATATCCCCTAAGTTGTTTGAGAAAACCCCTTTATTGAGAGATGACTACGTATTTTTTTAGATGATCTCTTAATGTGTTCAACCAATTATTATAACAACACGTCTATTTTGGCAATGATCCCTTAATTTAATGTTATGGTGGTTTTTCAAATTTATTGTGGCGACCAGTTAGTTGTTTTAAATGAACGTTTTTGTGAAACAGAACCACAACGTATTTTGAGAAAACCATATTATTTATGAGAAGACCCTTTAATGTTTTGAGATGATCATTGAATCTGTTTACACGATCAGCCTGTTCATTTTAATCAATACTTGCTTATCTTGAAATGTTCCCTTAACTTAGTTGATAAGACCTCTTTATTTGTGAGATGAACCTTTATTATTTTAAGATTATCTTTTAATTCATTGAGACGAACACCTTGTTCATTTTAATGAACATTTACATTTTTGATGTGGCCTTTGAAGAGAAAACCCCTTTATGAACAGTTATTGATTTGAGATGATCCGTTAATGTGTTAAAGACTTCTTAACATATTTTGTAATGATACTTTTTGAGAAGACCCATACTTTTTATGAGCTGTACCCTTAATTTAATTAACTTTTTTTGAGAACATGGTCTTGATTCTATGAGATGACCCCGCCCTGTATTGAGAAGATCCCTTAATGACATATTTTAAATAATTCTTTAGATTGTTTTTATATAATCCCTTAATATCAGGCAAATTTAATGTACAGGTGCTCGGTGTTCGTTTATATGAATGAAGTCGAATGAAATTACACTTAACATTAAGATAGTTTTTTAAAGATTACCCTTTAATTGTTTCAGCTGTTCGTTTTTATTATGATTATTTTGAAATTAGCCATTACCCTTAAGTTTCTAGTAACTTTATAATATCACTCCGTAACATTGCATTTTGAGATGACCATTTAATTTGAGCATATGATGATTAGTGAACGTCAACAAGGTGTCAGCATGGTTAGCCGTTAGGATGTCATTGTCGTCGTCCTCATCATCGTAATAATCATTACCCTCATGGTCAACATCTTTATCATCATAATCATCATTATTATCATTGTTGTCGTCGTCGTCATCATCATAGTCATAATCATCAACACCTTCAAATCACTAAGACGACGCCTTCATTGTCTTCATCTTCGTCCTCCTCGTCATCACTATTATTTATTACCCTCATCATCACCTACTTTATCAACATTATTAGCATTGTCTTAATTAATATCATTATAATCATCATAATAATAATCATAATCACCATCGTTATACTCATCATCATTACTAAGGTGACCCCTTAATTGTCTTCAGTTTCCTCGTCATTGTCATCGTAATCATTTGTCATCCTCATCATCATTGTCTTCGGTATCATTACTAACATCATCACCATCACCTTCAATATCATCGTCATCATTATCAACTTAGTAATTTTTATTACATTACCGGTCAAGTTATTACATTACCGGTCGATTATTACATTACCGGTCAATTATTACATTACCGGTTGTAATACACGCGTCTCAATCTACTGAATGTTCACTTCAAGGGACGAGATCATCTAACCAACGAACTCTTCTTGTTCATTTCTTCAAGTTCGTTTCCGATTTCGAGGTGAAGTTGCAATTGTGTGGGAGACACAACTATTGCATTTCTCAACATTCATGAAGACGAACCAGAAGCATTCATTGAGCTGCTGAGACGGGAGTTTGCAGAGCGTTTTACATATATTTGAGTTTGTAATTGCTCTTATATTTCAGCCCGTTATAGTCAACGATGCGCCGGAAGTTGTGTAGATGAAGTTCACCAAAATGTAACGGGGCTCTGTGGCACTCTAAGTGACATTCAATGAGGTGTATCTTGCAACCAAACGTACTTACCGTCGGCATAGTTTCTTAAACTGATCTCTCACGCCAAGCTCACTTGGACTTGGGATATCTGATCAAATTGTCAGTTGCATGGCGACCATAATGTACCAGTTTCCACGAAGATTGTGCTAGTAATTACACATATCAAGAAATAAATGTGTGGCCCGCTGTCCTAGCCCAAGTCACTTATTTGGCCATCCATTCAAAAAGTTTGCCGGCCCCTGCCTTAGGGGCTGTGACGGTATTCATAATAAAATATTAAGCCGTTAACAGGTTTGGTTGTAATTTATTTTAGGTAGCCATGGTTGGGAGGAGAGTAAACTCCTTTCGCTGTTGAAGCACATTGGTAAATCACAGCTCCTCCTCCCTGACTGGGGTTTGAAGTTGAGTGCAGATTCCTTCCCTGACTTACCCGCCCTCTTCAACTGCCAGTCATTTTAACCAGATATTGTTTTAATCCAATGTAAATGACTGGTTGATTGATGACGGTGCCATTTTGTTTTATATTGTTTGTTTCACACAGGTGTGCAATCAAAGGGTAGATAATAGAAACGATCGAAGCTAACGACATCGCTACGGCAACATCCATACAAGAGAGATTTAACAAGATTTAACAAGATTTAACAAGATTGCCATCCAGAGAATTAACTCTAGATGGCAGGTGGACAAGGAAGCTCTTTGGCTTATCGAGAGTCCAACCCTTTTATCTACATATATCCAGCCCTTCTTAGGTATATGTCGATTTTATTTTAAAACATATTCACACTACTAGCACCCACACAATAATCAGATAATCTGTTCTATTCATTCTCAGTCCTTTGTGAAAATGAGAACTTTCTTACGTCTAATCTACACTGCTCCTTTACTAATGTAACTTCATGTCCTCTAGTCTTTTTATTTTTCTTAACTGAAAAAAACATATTTCTATGAATATTTTCATTACCATTCAATATTTTAAACACTTCTATCTGATCTCCTCTCAATCTCCTGGTCTCTAGTGTTGTTAAACCACATTCTTTTAGGCGTTTTTCATAACTAAGATCCCTCAGTTTTGATATCATTTTAGTCGCTCTCCTCTGTACTCTTTCTATCATATTTATGTCCTTCTTGCGGTATGGCCTCCACGCTTGTATACAATATTCTAAATGAGGCCTAACTATTGTTTTGTACAGCGGTATTATTAGTTCTTTTTCTTTGTACGCTATATTTCGCCTAATCAATCCAAGGATTTGATTTCCTTTTGAAGCTGCAATTCCACACTGCTCTGAAACCTTCATGTCAGCACTAATTGTCAGCCCTAAGTCTTTTTCTTTTACAGTAGTACTTAGTACAGTTCCCCCATTGTATATTCTACATATTCGTTCCCATTTCCTGTGTGAAGCCATTTACATTTCCTAAAATTGAACAACATTTGCCACTTTTCAGACCATTTGATCAACCTGTCAAGATCATCTTGTAAATGCTGTCTAACTCCATCACTTTTAATACTTCTAAACACTTTTGTATCATCTGCAAATTTCAACACCTTGCTAGCTATATCATCGTCCAAATCATTTATGTATATTAAGAATAATATAGGTCCCAGTACTGATCCCTGTGGAACCCCACTCAAAACTGATTTCCTGTTTAAAGCCTCCCCATCGTATGTTAGATAATATACATCCGTACACTGTTCGTAGTTCACAATTCCCAAAATGCTCCCCGCCGAACAAGATATAAATGGTCATTATAATATTAAACGAATCGTGCTAACACTCAGACTCTTGGGATGTGTATGCTCTGTGTAGTTTGATGATACATCGTAAAACCTTCTGCATATTGTTTCCAACACCACGATTCCCGTTAAAAGGCCTGAACAGAATGTAATGCAGTAACCCTGGGTGGCCGGGTGCGGGAAGAGTTGGACCAACCGAGTTGAAATGAACAGCCAATGCATTTGTGAGTGATTATTTCAACAACTGTCTATGCTGGACACAATAATTGATATGATCACTTGGTAACTAACACGGAGGAAAGGAAAACTTCGTGATAGTAATCCCAGTAAAACACGAGGTTACGAATGGTATGCCTGCATATGAACCCTATGGCCGAGTTCCGTCTGCTATGTTAGTAAACTGATTGCTACAACACAAACGCATGGTGATGGGTACTATCACTGAAAACACTCAAATAGTTGGCTTTTTGATCAAAACAGATCTAAAGATCACCTCAATGCCATGGTGCCGTTGACACGCAGGGCGTAGGCCTGGGGACTTAATTCGTGCTCGCGCAGCAAACGGAACAGGCGGCTAAGTATTGGAATAGTATGCTATTTATGGATTTCTTTGACATTCTGAAGGCGATGTTTGTCTGATTCACTGTACACACTTTACACACGTCGGTTTAAAAGTTACGTCTTACATCAACAAAAAGAAAAAGATTACGTTTCACTTGCGCGTCAAACAGGATCTAGCACAAAAACATTTATCTTCCTTGTGTTTTTATATCAATTGAATGCGACATTTTCGGAACTACGAAAATCCCGAAAGACTGTATGGCCTATTTAAGATACAGAGTAGCTATAGGCCTATTTTTTGTTACTTTCGGGGTGTTTCGTTAAGTTGCTTGTTATAAATTTACATACATTTGAGTGGGCTCCTCGGGGCACGTGTCCCTGTCGCCCTTATGTAATACGCCATTCAGGGGCGGATCCAGAGAGGGTAGTCTAGGGGGGCCAAAGACCTCCACTGTCGGCCGACACAAATTCATATTCGGTGGTCTGGGACGGTCCTTCAGCACGACTCCGTTGCTGTCGTGCTGTCCGATCGTGATATCAGAAGACGGGGGAGAGGTGTTGTTGAAAAAAATACAAAAGGGTATGTTGCGCGGCAAATTCCAAAGGTCTAGAGGGGCCACTTGCCCACCCAACCCCACTGGATCCGCCTATGCCACTGTATGTTCCCGTGTGTGTATATATTTTGGTTTGCCGGCTCCCGCCGTTTTGGCAATCGGGAAAAGATCTCAAATGAATGACACACAGTGGCGCCACATTACGGAACTTGGGTAATTGAGGCTAGTGTATGGTAGTTATAGGAAGTTCTGCCACCTCTCGGATACCATAGTGATAATCTGTACCAGGAAGTAGTGATACGTTAAATACTTACCCGTGTGAAAATATATACCTTAATTCAGGCCCGTGGGCTGGGGTGCGATGGGCCGTACGCACCTCTTCCCTGCTTCCGATTTACGTCTAACTGTTATGTCTAAATGTTTACAATTGGGAAAGTTAATAAATAGGTTTTCTAGATGTAGGCTCCATATATGTCTAGTTGTCGCCTTTATCAAAACACTACAATGACTCCCAAATGTTCAACTGATACGAAACGCTACGAGTAGTTTAAGCGGTTATAATATATACGGCTTGATCGGTAATCTTTAGGTTTCTCGAGGCCTATGTATGTGCAGCCCTTGGGGTAGTCTACTTGCACTGTGCATGCGCATGCGCAATGTTGTGTTCTGTTACTAACTTTCGCCGGTCGGCAATGTTTAGTTTTTAATGTTGTCTTTTGTAACTGTTATACTGTTAAATTATTAAGTTACAAAACATGCTGCGTGTGAGTTTTTTCTATTGACCTTTTAGATTATTATTCTATCTTATGAAAGACCATTGACAATGGAAACATTACTGTTGGGACGATAACTCCGCGAATGGGTAACATATCATATTTGTTATCAAATGATAAAAAATGCGTATCCATACGTCTACTCTTAAAATGTTAACACTGTCAACAGTTACGTAGATTAGAGAAATTTATTCAGTAGACATATAGTATAAGGTGTAAGGTAGACGGACATGTATTGTTTTTCTTGGTATTGTGTGGTTCGGTCGATGTACAACCACTCGAAAGTGTTCCCATATCCATACGAATAGTATCCATACAACATGCACTGTGTTAAAATGGGAATGAGGAATAGTGATGCCGTCTGGTGTTGTTGACTTGTACTACATCAGTAGAGTGGTTAGAGACGCTCTGCGAATCGAACGAAATCAACCAATACGAAGTAAGTTTTTAAAATTTTGTAAAACTGTTGTGCTTAGATGAATTTGTACTTTTGATAGGTATTACTTATAGGTAATGCGGGTTTTTTAAATACTACGCGTTTAGGTGCGATAGCATGCAAGCTTGTTTTGAAATAAATACGCGTCGCGTGAGCGGTAAGTGCAGCCAGACTGGCTTCACCTTCACTGATACCTGTGTTAATGCCGATCTGAAGATGATTGTTGTATGGATAAGGAGCGATATGTTTGTTGTATAGATACTCGGTTGTGCAAAAAAGTTGCAACTGTGTATCTCATAATTACTTTGTGTAATATGTGAAGGCATTATATTAATGACAATTGCGTATGGTTTATATTTAGTGGGATATGTTCAATTATAATTTATTTGAATTTGGGAATTGTGCGTAAACAACGCAAAAGTTACTCAAACGTGTTGTCTTGTCTATGGCAGTTGTTTGCATGTATTATTGCATACATTCTACATTCTCAAGTCGTACATAAGGCGTGTGGCTACAATTATTAATTTGTGTGTGAAATAGTGTATATTATTGACTCTTTTTATATGGACACTCGATATCACATTTTGTTGTATGGATACAAACTCATTTTCTGAAACTGTCTTTGTGCCTGTATCTCTTGTCGGATTGAAGTCAGGTTGGTCAACTTAGTTGCTCCGCTGTTGTAGTTCATATTGTTAAGCATTTCTCACAATTGTTTCTGTATTGGTGCAAAATTAATTAGAAACAGTGTGTTTAGGTGAAGACGAAAATATATATTTCCTAGTGTCTATACTTTGAATGTACGCTAACTATTTGTGTGTAGTATATTGCAAGGGTACCGTCTTTCTGATACATATTGGTTATTTTCACCATACATTTAAAGAATGCCATCAAAACGAGTGTCCACTGTATAACAGAGATTACTTTCGGATGGCTGAATGCAAAATGGAATTCATCCGTGTGACGTCAGCGCAGGAGACAGAGTGTCGTAACGGCTCAAGGAAAATAACACCAGTAGATGGTGTCATGTCGGCACACGCGATGGTCGTTATTGGTCTCAGTTATGGATGAGGGAGACAGACTTCCTGCTTCAATGATAGCTGTTTTATAGAAGATCAGTTCTCCGCTAGGTGTCCTGGATGGATACAGATAAAGGTGTCCGTTACTGCAACTGGTCATCAGTCAACAACAGCAAACGATGACGACACACCCGCTGAGTCACTACCTTGTGATGTCCACGAGAATGATGCCATCACCCGGGGACTACATAGCCATTGTGTACCGCAAGAAATGGTACGTGTCCAAGGTCATTAACAAAGAGAATGACGAATTCTTCATCACCAGTCTTACTCCAACACGTGGAAAGTGGTGCTGGGGGAAGACCAATGAGATGTACATTGACAAGGAGGACATCCTCTGTAAAGTGTCTGAACCAGTATGTCAACAAGACATTCATGGACATTTCCCCATTTGATCGGGCAAAGGTTGAACGTGTATTTGAACGTTTTAGTGCAGTCTAGTGCTTTATCAATTATGTCGATTGTTTCTTGGGTATTCATGTTTTGGTGACATCATATAATTGATGAACTGTACAACAGTAACTGCTAATTCCAAAGTGTAATCTTCCATTATTTACTAGTTTGTGTTATTTATTAATTACTGTGTCATTGTTGTTTTAAACAACAACAACAAACACGCCTATTATTGGACTAGTCCAGCAATACAGTCGCTTGCATAACGTTTTCAATTACATTTCGTTAAATTAGTGGTGCTATTTTTTTATTACGCACTAAATATATGTTTGCTAAGGAGTCGCAGCCGTGAGATCTATGAATAATTCATGCATAAGCATAAAGAATAATACAGATTTGTATACTCACTATGAAGCCTTGATATGTTTACGTTGATTTCTTTATGGGTTAAGCTAGTTATTCAAATATTGATGCAGTAGGACATCGAGTATCCAATGTGCGGGTTTACAGTATCCATACAAACCATAGTATCCATACAACATTCACTGTTCTCAGAAGTATTTAGGCGTTTTCGCAACTTGTTTACGTTTTTTTCGGTACATACGATGATATTTGGTGTGCCAAGTCATACATTTATGTATGGTTTACATTACATGCGTTTGCTTTAACACTGACGTAACATTGGACAGTAATATGTACTTACTTTGTAACTGTCAACTGACAAACAAAATAAATAGTTGTTTTAAAACGATGTATATGATGTTTGTTATACAGAAATGAGTAATTAAATATAGATTATCCATATCAAATGTTCCTAGAAAGTGTTGTTAATTAATCAGGACCTGTTCTTAACTATCTATATAACATACTTCTATCTAGTGAGATAACACACAGAGTCAGTCATTAGTAAATTGTTGCAGTGTGCCACTGGGATATACAACATCTCCACTTAAATATGAGCTGAATGTTTAGTTATTGACGGCTTCTTTTTAAACTGCACTTATTGATGTGCTATCATGTATAAATAGAACGTAAAAAAAGAAAACGTAACAACTTTGTAAGTGTGACAAATAAAACAAACACAGCAAGTTAGGCCAAAAACCTTGAATGCCTTTCGTGCTTTAAAATATCGAATAAGTTACACGAAACGTCGGTGCTATCTCATGCAAAACTGCGTGTATGTGTATGGATACATTTCATTATGTCATACAAATCTGACGTGCTGCTGTGGCAACGGGCATTGCTATTAAGGTGTTCCATTTTTTTTCTTCTAATGTTCGATATGTGTATTTTCTTGAGACAGAAGTTGGAAGAGATACATTGAAGTCACTTATTCAATCATGTGCCGACCTTTCGTGAGAATATATATATGTGTGTGTATATGTATATATATACACAAACAATATATGTACGCATTAATTATAAATGTAAAAATTCAAGCAGTTCCACATATAGGATACGTGATTGTCAGCACAATACAGAGTTTCTACATGCGCGCCGATCTCGACTCCATATACCTATCACCGCGCTCTGTTCGATTGTCCAACAATCGATCTGAGCGCGTGGCGTGATCGGGATCGGGAAGGGAGTCGAGATCGGAGCGCCTGCAGACACTGTCTATAGCAAACATACTCCTGGTATTGTCTAATTTATTATCCAGTTTGAGATTAGTATGTTACAATGACTTACAACAAGTAAATATTCGTTGTTATAGTAGTTATAGTAAACTAGTTTGTCTACTTCCTCCTATAGCAGCAGTTGCCGCTTTTTCTGTACCGAGAACAACATAATATGGTGTTTCAAGATATTATATTGAAACCTTTCTTAGAGAAAAGGAAAATGTTCAGTACCGTGACGATGAGAACAATTGTTTTAATTGTAAGAATACTGTGGCATTGTAAGAAAGGGAGTTCAAAAGTGCGGTTGCTAATGGATTTACTGCGCACACACAAGAACACGCACGCACTCAAGGACGCAGTTACTTGCGCAAAGTACAATCTATTGTCATGAGAAAATTCCCCAGTTTGCACACTATCATGAATAATCTGCCGCAGAATACTTTATCTGCAATACAGAAGTAATCATACATTCCATTTAACATGCGTTTCGTTGTGTTGTAGCAAACTAGCAGTAAACAATGCATGTAAACCCGCGGCTATATTCAACAGTAATTCACGTAATATGTATGTTATTTATTGGCATATACATCACACAAGGAAGGCTGCCATAGGGACAAATGAAGACGGAACCGCGGACTGGACAACATCCTGGAGTGGACCAGGCTGACCCTTACTAACACTATTCAACTATTCATAGCAGGGAACTGAAAAGGCATGCACGAACGAACACAGAGTGAATACGTCGTACACGGTCGATCGGACCGGATAAGAGACACATAGAAATATCCACTACGATGTGCTAATGTGTTCCTACAATTTGGTTATTTATTTTAGGGGAAATCATATAGCAAACTATTACATTTTTTTGTCCTGACCGGATGAAAATTAATTATAATAATAATCATAATAATAATAACCATCTTTATACTCATCATCATTACTTAGGTGACACCTTAATTGTCTTAATTTTCCTCGTCATCGACATCGTAATTACTTATCATCCTCATCATCACCGTCTTCGTCATCATTACTAACATCAACATCATCACCTTCATTATCATCATCATCATAATCAACTTACGTTACCGGTAGATTATTACTTTACCGGTTGTAACAGGTGACCTACTTTCTAGTATACGCAGACAACAAAAGAAACGCACAATAAGCCTCGTATTCACGATTCGAGCACACACACACACACACACACACACACACACACACACACACACACACACACCATCATCATTGTGCATCCATAGTATCCCGTGGTTGGGCGAAGTCGTTTCCAAATATGCCTGTCTTGCTCTATCCTCTGTCAGATGGTGCCCTTCCAGTACTCGTCTAGTTCGTTTCTCCACCGTCTCGCCGGTCTTCCTCTAGATCGTTTCCCTTCGTAAGGTCTCCAGGTTGTGATACGCGATGTCCATCGGTTATCTCGTAGACTGCTGATGTGCCCTGCCCAGGTCCACTTGTGTCTTCTGGTTTGTTCTATCACGTCATTGACCTTTGTTTTCTGCCTTACCCAGATATGTGTTTAACTCTCCCCATGTGTGATGTTTAACATACTTCTTTCCATCTTTGTTTGTGCGGCTGCTAGCTTGTTCTTTGCCTGGATGGTGAGTGCCCATGTTTCCGTGCCGTATGTTATCGCTGGAAGTACGCATGAGTTGAAGACTTGTCTGTTCAGGCAGGTTCCAAAGTTACCCTCGAAGATGTCGCGGTGTTTGGCGAATGTTGTCCAGCCGGCAGTGATACTTCTTTGAATCTCATTGTCTTGGTTTTTGTCTCTGATACTGTATCGCTGTCCCAGATAGACGTAGTTATCAAAGTTATCTATCTGCGTCGTGTTGATATATATTGGTGTGTCATTTTCTAGCATCATTTTTTTCTTCGAGATGTTCATCTCGAGACCTTGTTTTTAATTTTTATCAGCTAGCTCCTGCAGCATGTTTTGTAGTTCTTGCGGTGTAGTAGCGCATGTGAATATGTCGTTGGCGAAGCGAAGATGGCTGATATATTCTCCGTCTATCATCAAGCCTGTGGTTTCCCAGGTCAGTCTTCGGAATATGCTTTCGAGTGTTGCCGTAAACAGCTTGGGCGATATGGTGTCACCCTGTCGTACTCCTCTCTTGATGTTGATTTTGTTGCTCTTTTTATGTAGGTGGACTGTCACCGAGCTGATCGTGTAGATGTCTTCCAGGAGATCGGCGTACACATCTTCTATTCCCTGTTCTTGAAGTGACGTCAGTATTGCCTGAGTTTGCACCGAGTCGGAAGCCTTCTCGTAGTCGACGAAAGCGATGCAGAGTGGGATTTTATATTCTCGGCACTTCTCTTTCAGTTGGTTTACGACGTGTATGTGGTCTGTCGTTGAGTACCTGCTTCTGAATCCTGCTTACCCTCGTGGTTGATTTTGTCTTCTCTAGTCTATTCGATAATATCTTTGTGAGTAATTTGTAGATGTTTGATAGCATACATATCGGTCTGTAGTTCTTTAAGTCTTTCTTATTTCCCTTCTCGAAGATTATCAGCATCTTTAGTTCTTCCATACGGTGGGTATTCGTCTTTCTGATAAACATTTATTATACAGCTTAGCCAGTGTCTTCGAGATGATATCTTCTCCTGCTTTTAATGTTTCAATGTTTACATTGGTCGTTGCCTGATGTCTTCCCATTCTTTATATCTCTTAGCCGCCTCCTTGGTCATAGACTCTTTCGATGCTGCTGGGACTGGGGGCCTTGACTTCCTTGTACTTTGCATGCTGGTGTTGTTGGCCTACCCTTCCATGCTGGCCGGTGCGGGTTGGAAGGGGGAGACGTAGGGTGAACAACGAAATTGCCCAAGTTTCGACACGGCAGCCGAACCAGTACCGAACCACTGCTCAGCCGGCGCCAGGATTTGAACCCCGGTCCCCCCAGTTGAAAGTCCGGTACTCTAACCACTCGGTCACTGCGCCCCATATATATATATATATATATATATATATATATAACGTACGTGTGTACTCATATGTTCATGCGTGTGTGTGTTTGCGACCCTACACCACATATAGACACACATATACAATCACACACACACGCACACATACACAAAAAACAACACACGCATTCACACAGACACATATAAATATTCACACACGCACACAAACACACACACACACTGACACACACACACACGCACATATATGTTTTCATATATATAATGTATGTGTGTGCGTGTGTGCGTGAGTGCGTGTGTGCGTGAGTGCGTGTGTGCGTGTGTGCGCGTGTGCGCGTGTGTGCGTGTGTGTGTTCGCGACCCTGCCAAATTTTTAGGGAACGTTCAAAAAGTAAAATGTAGCAGTGGATGCCCGAGAAATGCCAACATTGACGACTAACAATAGCAAGATGCTATGCAATATAGCGGGGTAATATTAGATATATAAATCAAATCATAGGAATTTTATTTTTCTAAAACAAAAATTAAGTACACATTTTTTACCAGTCACATTGTCGCTTTTTTCGCTCGTTGACATATAGCGAAGACTCGTCATTCTAACAAAACATAGACTACAACGTTATCTCAATGAATAAATCTTGGTAGAACATGATCGCTCTAATACATGTAAACAATATGTTTAAGCTGAATAAACTATTTGGCCTAGTCTTTGTTAACATTGAGCATGTAAATGGACTTACAAAGTGATAGTAGAGTATTTTATTGATCACATAATTATTGTAAATAGTAATGGATTTTTAAGTACCTAAGGCAGATATGTCATGATAGTGTAATGGTATAACATGTAAAAATATATGTGCAGCCAAACGCCAGTTATGTTAATTGTTTCTCTTTGCCGCGTAGTATATTTCAAAATGGCGACGGCATAGTTGATAGTCGACCGATTCATAATGTTTTCATTGTGCTGTCTTATCACAATTACATGTTCATATGAAATAAGTATGTTTCTGCAGGTTGTTTAACATACCGTCTTCTCCAGTTGAACTGCATTGTCATCAGCCAAAGCCGGCAACGCGACACACGCGAATAGAAGGATGATAACGACGTCCATTTAGTCCAGTAGAAATTGACGACGACCCAGACATTTTGATTAAAAAGCCAATTGTTTTTAAGATCACCAGTGGGATTTCTTATACTTCGTAAGAAACCCAATCAAGATCAACTCTGGGGAATCTCGACTTTTTGAACGATGGTATGTATATCCTGGTTGATTTATTAGTGAGTTGTCCGTAGGTAGTAAGATACAATTTTTAATTAAAAATATCTGTGTGAGAAATTATAAAAATGAAGCTAACTACTGCTGTTGAATTGTTTTACCCATAATATTGTATTATCTGAAGAGTACCTAGAAAATAGTCACATCGTTTTCAGGAACGGGCTGCTGATATGGACCAATATGTCTTTTGTCAAGAAGGTAGTGGTACCTTAATGGCAACATTTAGAAAGATAGCAACAAACCATTAATTTTTGGTGTTTCGTTTCAATTTCGATGTTACAAATTATGTTTTCCAACCATATTTGTAACTGTTTTATTTATTGATCAGTATGTTTGTAATGATAATTGTGTATAATGGCGCACTATTACTAATTATGTAATTAATTAATTATTATAAGTAGTAGTTATCATAGACGGATCCGGGAGTGGCCTGGGGGCACATGTCCCTTGGAATTTGGCGTGCCCCATAGACCTTTTTGAATGTGCCTTTTTGACGTGCCTAAATCTTTGGAATGTGCTCCCATTTAGGTCAGAAGAAGCTGAAGTTACGACGGCAAAAAAATTAAACGTAAAACAACTCCCCCTCTGTCTTCCGATATCATCAGTCAAGCTGAGACTGTCACAAACTCAAGTGGAAGTATTAATAAATTAATAAATTGGCGGTAACCGATTTGACATGGCAAGTTATAGGTTCAGGTGCACTAGGAGTGAACGAAAAGCAAAACGTAACACCAAATATGTAGTACGAGAAGCCAACTGGCGTTCCAATTTAATACAACAACATCAACATATTCGGTTCAGTGATAGTTGGCCAACTGTTACTCTACTATGTCATTATAACACCATACATTGAGCTCGACAAGTACGCATCCAAATATGGATTTACATAGGAAACAATTAAACAGCTGATCACTTACATGAACACGTGTGTACACCGTTGTAAAGTCAATTAGCTGTAACCAATGTCTCGTGATGTGCGAATGTCAGCGTTCGGCCACGTTCGGCGAGATGTCAGGACGAAAGTCGCACGGCGATCGGCAAACGATTTCACATAGTCGACAGCAGGCGACTCGGGCGATAAAGTAGACGGTAGATTTGCCTTGTCCATCCCAAGCGAAACACCAGGCAACAACACGGAAAAGATGTCACGACGTCGACGATATCGAGGGGGTCTGTCACGGAGAACGAGTTACGTCAGATGAGCTATACCCCGCCGGAATGGCTATACCTCGTTGACAGTCGCTAGCAGACGAAACGGCTGTGGCTACCCATTCGAAGATCACGTCAAACGGAGTCGCAGACGATTATCGCTTAATCTTCTTCAAACCGTGAGAAATGCAGAGACTCACATCAAATCAGTACTATTCAAATCGTAGAAGTATTTACCTCAGGCGTTGGGCGGATACACAAATCGGCCCAATTCCTGGAGACGATAGTTTTCTGTGCAACACTTTCTTCTGCTCAATTTTCGTCTCATCTCGTATGGCCGTTCTCTCCCTATATAGCCCGATGGCCGGAAGCCAGTCTGACCAACCACTACACTTGACACAAACCAAAGTCGTCCCAGAAATCGGCTCCCGAAAACTTTCACACTTAGAACCAATCCATTCAACTGGCTGAGTGTAAAATAGATGTTGCTAGCTAAACGCCTGGTTATGTATGTGCACATATAATCTTTAGCGTACGTGAATTACTTATTAACTTTTTATATTAATTATTATCATTGGATTCCCTATATTGAGCCGTATATAATAATGTTCATCGAACATTCAAACTCTCGCGAATTAATCCACAATTTTAATGAAAACACGTACTCTCTTCATAAGCTAAGTGTGACCCCGGTATTTTTCACACCTACATTTCTGTAAACAACTATTGTAAGTTCATAATGTAATCTTCTTATAACCACAACATAAGAAGTCTGCAAGGTCACCATATTACCAGTCACGTTAAATAATTTCTACTGATACCAAATTATTTGGTATACATAACTGTAAGATTAGTGTTGTACGCTACAAATGAAATTAGTTAAATCTAACTCGTCGGCAGTTAAAACGTTACACGCCTTAATCGCCAGAGGGCGACAGCACATACCTCAGCGACAATATATGGCAGCACCATCCCGTGACAATACTTTGTAAACAAAACCACTGTTCTAAAGTCTAATTAGATTCTATACAAACCACTTCGTGACAGAGACAGCAGACAGAGAAGCTGAAGAGATGAAGTTACGGTGGCGCCGACAAAAACATTCGATGGCACGTCTATCTCCCTTCTGATGTAATGATCCGACACCGAGACAGCGGAATCGTCCTGAGTCGGTCTCATACCACGGAATACCAAATGAGAATATGGCTCAGCTACCAGTGGATGTTTTTGGCAAGCCTCAAGTGGTGTAATTCGAGGTAATTTCCTACCCAAACTACCCTCTATGGACTCGCCCCTGGTTATATGGGTTTGACTGCCAAAAGTCGGGCCTCTGCTACGTTGTTCTGATTAGGCTGCTTGCATGGGTGTTTGCCTATGTCGAAATCTCCTGCACGAGTAATGTAATCCGTGCTAAATTTCTCTCACTTGATGACATCGGTACGTGGATCTTCTTTTGGTAAGCTATGATACCCATTACAATTCAATTGACTTCTCAAATGCCAATACTTGTTCATATATAGCACAGAAGCCCAAAGACGATAATACTTTTGACAAGTGAGAAACTATTCTCACTTTAACATTAACCGTAGTCTGCGTATCTTCTTCTACCATATAGCCACATCGGAAGAATAGGAAGAAGGGGATGTGGATTCGTTTTATATATTAATGAATCTATGCAGGCTTATGAAATAACATTAGAAAGAGAAGCAGATTGCGAAGAAGCTGTTTGGTGTAACATAGTTACAGGCAACTCAACGTTAACGGTGGGGTTCGTTTATTGAAGACCAAACATAAGCATACAAGAGAATGAGAAAGGAAAGTTAGCAAACGGGACTGTATTATTATCGGAGATTTTAACCATGGTCATATGCAATGGAAATTTCAACTATTAGTACGGGGAGTGAGGACCACAATTTTTTAGTTTTAGTACAATACAGTTTCCTTTCTCAACATGTGCTAGAGTCAACCAGGGGTGAGAATGTGTTAGACATAGTTTTGACCTCACAGAATGAATTAGTTGACAATGTCAAATTATGTGAGCCACTGGGCAGTAGTGATCACAAGCAGATACAGTTCACCATCAAAGTAAAATCAGAAAGAAATTATAAAAAGCAGTTCATGAGATATTTCCACAAAAGAAGATATAAGGAAATGAGGAAATATTTAGCAAAGATAGACTGGAACAACACACTGAAGAATAAGACAGCAACAGAATGCTGGAATATCTTAAACAATGAAATTGAGTGCATCGTCGACGAATTTGTTCCCTTGAAAAAACAAGGGAAACGGTCCAGAAAGAAATACTTAACGAAATAATCCATTAGACAAATTAACTACAAACAAAGTATGTGGAAGTCACACAGATGTACTGGAAATGACGAAGACTACAACATTGATAAAGAAGCACTAAACCAAGCTACAACTGGAATTCGAAATTGGAAGAGAAGCTACGACCAAAACTTAGCTTGTAATAATATAAAACAAGACAGCAAGAGTTTTTATGCATATGTTCGGAGCTAACAGAAAGTTCAGGATAAGGTCGGTCCTCTAGAAGAGTGCTGAAAATATAATATCAAAGGGATTCTTAATGGCACAAGACCTGAATGAGTAGTGTAGGTCAGTGTTCACCAGGGGAGATATTAGTTCACTGCCAGTACCAGAGGGGCAGCATCAGACTATTTAGAACAGTTATTTGTAACCTCGGAAATAGTAGCTAAGAAAATTAGGGCTATGAAGGATAATAAATCACCTGGAGTGGATGGGATTCCGCCCAATCTACTATTAGAAATTGTAGAACAAATTAGCATACCACTTGCAACAGTTTTCAACTTTAGAAGAGGGAGTGGTTCCTTTAGAATGGAAAGAAGCAAACATTATATCTTTATTTAAACAAGGTTCAAAAAACAAGTTAGTAATAGTAGTAGTAGGTTTTATTTGGAATTGTATAAATCACACATTCAAATATAAACAATCCGTAAAACAATTGACAAAATGATACACAATTCCAGGATGACAGCGGAGCCAATTAAGGCTGTAACCAGTTTGTTTTAATTTGTTCAATATAAGATGATAATGATTAAGTAAACTAGTCGCCGTCACCCCCAAAATAAATGTTATTAACAATGATTTCACGTGTATTGGTGTGTTGGTTACGTTGATATAATCATTAGAACATATATGTAAATTTAATAACATTAATATTAGATGATAAATGTTCACATAAGTAGTCTTGCGAAAAAAACATGTGGTTATGCCAAGCTTCAGCTTCCGAGAATTA
This sequence comes from Paraescarpia echinospica, assembly GCA_020002185.1. Classification (NCBI taxonomy): domain Eukaryota; kingdom Metazoa; phylum Annelida; class Polychaeta; order Sabellida; family Siboglinidae; genus Paraescarpia; species Paraescarpia echinospica. Next base: position 18,753,266 of record CM034539.1, on the reverse strand, counting down.
CAGACCAGTGAGTTTAACGTCAGTGATTTGCAAATTATTAGAAATACTAATTAAAGATCACATGATGGATTTTCGTGTTAAACACAACTTGTTAAATCCATCTCAACATGGGTTTCTAAAAGCGAGGTCATGTTTAACAAATGTGTTATGTTTTTTGGAAGATATCACTAAGTAGGTAGACGAGGGATCACCAGTAGATGTTATCTTCTTAGATTTTTAGAAAGCTTTCAACAAAGTGCCTCATCAAAGAATACTGCTTAAACTAAAGGCCCATGGCATAGGAAATGGTTTAATTAACTGGATAGAAAATGACTAGTTGACAGAAGACAACGGGTAATAGTTGATAGGGAGGCTTCAAACTTGAAATCTGTTTTGAGTGGGGTACCACAGGGATCAGTTCTGTGACCTATATTATTCTTAACATATATCAACGATTTGGGTGATAATATAACCAGCAAGGTGTTGACATTTGCGCATGTTACAAAATTGTTTAGAATGATTAAACGTGATGGTGATAGACAGTATGTACAAGATTATCTTGACAGATTGATAAAATGGTCTGAAAACTGGCAAATGTTGCTCAATTTTGGTAAATGTAAATGCCTCTACACAGCACATGGGAACGGAAATGTACAGTATACAATGGGAGGTTTTGTACTAAGTACTACTGTAAAAGAAAAGGACTTTGGGTTAACCATTAGCGCTGATATAAAGGTTTCAGAGCAGAGCGGTATTGCCGCTTCGAAGGGGAAATCAAATCCTTGGATTAATTAGGCAAATGTAACGTATAAGGAAAAAGATCTAATAATACCGCTGCACAGAACAATAGGTAAGCCTCATTTAGAATATTGTGTTCAAGCGTGGAGGCTATATTGGACATAAGGACATAGATATGCTAGAAAGAATGCAGAGGAAAGCAACTAAAATTATACCAAAACTGAGGGATCTTAGTTACGAAATACGCCTAAAATATGTGGTTTAATAACATTAGAGATCACGAGGTTAAGAGGCGATCAGATAGAACTGTCTATAGTATTGAATGGTTATGAAAATATTGATAGAAAATATGTTTTCCCAATTAAGAAAGATAGAAGGACCAGAGGACATGAAGTTAGATTGGTAAAGGAGCAGTGTAGATTAAATTTAAGAGAGTTCTCATTCTCACAAAAGATTGTAAATGAATGGAACATATTATCTCCTGATTGTGTTAGTAGCGTGAATATGTTTAAAAATAAAATCGACACATACCTTAAAAGGGCAGGATACACGTAGATAAAACGTGTTGGACTCTCGATAAGCCAAAAGATTTCCTGCCATCTAGAGGTAATTTTCTGGATGGAATTTTTTTTTAATATCTTGTTCAATCTTGTTAAAACCGATAATAGATTAAATGTAAAAGTTTATTGAGAAAACAGGGGGGACTAAAGGTCATTCGCATAAACGATAAACTCGTGATTTCGAATTTTAAACTCTACCTTATTAACTACGGACTTCTCACACTGGTATGAGAACGAAATTAATATTTGGGGCGCTGAGCCAGAGCTTCAGCACCACTCCGTCATCACGCTATTGCACTGTCTCGGATCGTAACACCAGAAGACTGGGGGAGTGCACGTTGTTGACGATTTTTCAGCGATGTTCAATTTGTTTCCAGTTATTGAGGCTCTCTGATAACCTCCCTTTGCAATCCCCCTTCAGGCTCGCCAATAAAAAACCTGCAGCCAACAAAAACCCACCCAGGCTTTCTAAAAACATCAATTTGCACGCTTCACTAAATATTAGGGGGCTAATCCTATCTCCAGCTTTCCACTAAAAATTACACTACAAAATCCACACCTTTCCCTAAATAATGCTAATGCTATCTCCATCTTCCGACAAAAAATAGTGCGTGTTACATTCCCCAAGCTCCCCCTGTTTCGACGCCTATGAACCAATATATATATATATATATATATATATATATCGTTACGCCATTTCAACAAAATTGTAAACAAATGACGTGTTTGGTTTTCCATACCATATATATTGAATGGACTGGCATCTATATATGGACATCCAACAAAAATTAAATCTTACAAAAAGCGAACATGTTCAATTGACAGTTTACGTATGTTTGAAAAATTGAAGCTCCCCATGTTTGATTTTGGTTGGATTTTTTCCCTATTGGACATCTTAAAACAAAAACTGGCTTTTTAACTAAAATGTCTGGGTTTGGTTAACATTGTGTCAATTTCTACTGGACTAATTGTCTCTACAGCGAAATTAAAGCCGAAAATGTGAAATAAAGTATATTTTCTTGTGGTAAATGTGTAATATACAAAGTAGCGTGAAAACACTCTTACTTGAATAAGATATCAGGAGCTCCTGCAATCGCGGAACGAAACAAGAGAAAGAAACTGTCCTTTTGTCTGAGTTGAAACGATGACAGGAGTGGTTGCGTTGACGCGTACTCCGTGTTTTTCGTGGTGCTTTTTCTTGGGTCAGTGCCAGTTTGGGACAATGTGCAGTAGATTGGTTGAGGAATTAATTGATCGGTTGACATTTGCTTGACATTTCAAAGAAGTTATGTTCAGTCTGTTTTTACATTTAGGAGAGAAGTTAGAAAGTCTCCAGGCAACGGTATTGCAAATATGATATTTCAGGTGCCGTGCATGTTTTTACACGCGAATTTTTTTACAGTAAGAATAACAACCTACGCTTTGAAGAACAACCATATCTAATTCAAAGGCCTGGTTTCAGCGTAACATACCGTTAACTAATACGCATAGGACATTCAATCAAATATGGGAAGTGTACGTCATAATATTTAATAATGATGCACGCGATTGAAATAATTAAACAAACTTGATGAAAATTACATCAGTATGATTCTGACGATTCTCGTGTAGTCAGCTTAAATACAGTTACATAAACACGCCTAATCGCGGGTAGCGACATATCGTTAATGAAATACAAATCACGAGGCAAATTTCGATAGAAACAAATATGTTTCATCATAAATGTTTCGGTCTTGTGATTTTCGTGAAATTTTCCACGATGGGCATACGCATGCACGCATCACGAACGCACGCACGGACACACGCACACACGCACACGCGCACGCAACACACACACACACACACATCACACACACGCGTGCGCACACACACATGCACGTACACACACGCACGCACGTATGCAACACACATCACACACACGCGCGAACACATACACACACACACATACACACACAACTTCCAAAAGCGGTGTATACTGGACGGAGTTGAGTTGGTTGGGTGTTTACAAAACGATATTCAAAAAAAGGTATACAGACGAATTAATAACAGCAGAACGTTATGTGTCTGTAAGCAACAAAAGGTGGGGCATGCCGGTGTCATTTCACGCCTGTAAGAGATGAGTGATTCCACTCGGTGAAAACATAACCGTTCAACACAAACTAACACGCAATTTAGACATTCGAATTCAGCAACTACTTTCAACAAATCGGTACTACCTTTAACACTCTATTCAGATTTAACTACGTCACACACTGCTGACAGAGTCTTTTTCTGGTAAGCACGTCATACGCATTACCGTGCGTAATTAGTTTCAGCAGTTCGTTGTACAATATCTTTCGTGATCAGACAACTCGCATTATGTTTCGATTGAATTTTATTTATTTCATCATACGTCAGCACAATGAGCAATATAATAGTGGGCATATTATTACATTATCTCATTGTCGTTCTTCTGGATAAAATAATTAATCTCTACACGGTTTTGGTCTGAATAAACACAGTTTTTTAGTATCAATGCAATATTAAATATTTATCATCAACACCGAATTGTAGACATTATTCGAATGTCCTTGTTGCGTGTATACTCTATTAATGTTTTAAACAAGTGCTTCTTAATCGGCGTGCCGCGGCATCTAGATGTGACGTAACAAAATCCCCAGTGTACCGCGGAAGTAGTTGAAAAATACCACATATATAGCGATAAATTGTCAAAAAAAACAATACTTCCAAAAAAGACACATTTGTCTTAGACATTCATTTTCATCGACAGGAATACTCTTTCGTTCAAACGGTTTCTGCAGTAGTCTTAAATCAAAATTCCCTAATAAAAAATATATGAGAATATTTCTAACAAGGCGAAGAAGTATATTCAATGTTAATAGCAAATGCAACAAAATGCATAGAACTTCGCTGGTAGCAGAAACTATAATTCTTCCAGCTTAGTCACCAGGAAATATAAAAGGAGATGTGCCAAATGCGAACAATCTAAACGTTAATGAGAAAACCACACTGATTCATTGATATTGAAAATCTAGTGGCAAACAGCCAGACAAATCAGCTCATATAAGTTTCATTTGAATATGTTAAATCGCCCAATGCCTTTTTTATTATTAAGATTATTTTGTGCCTATCACCGCCTCACAATTACGTTACTGGTCGTCCAGCCCCGCTGATTCACATCAAAGCAAACTCTGTAAAGGAGTACAAAAATAGACGTGTGAATCACTGTGTTGACGACGTTTTGTTGCCGCCTGGCATTTACTCGAGCGGTCGTTCCGCTCCGCTTCTTCACACCTGATATATCAAAACAAACTCTGTAAAGGAGTACAAAAATCTCTTATTTAAAAAGACGTGTGAATCGCTGTGTTGACGACGTTTTGTTGCCGTTTGGCATTTACTCGAGCGGTCGTTCCGCTCCGCTTCTTCACACCTATATATATCAAAGCAAACACTGTAACGGAGAACAAAAGAGTCAAACTTAAAATAATCAGATAAATTAATGTGTTGACGAAGTTCTCTGCATGCGGTGCGGTCGATGGTAGCAACTGTTTTTCGTAAGTCGACGATGACGTTTCTAAGTTCTGTATTTGAGTCTGCTCAGTATTTCTCCAAAAAGGGTAATGTACAGCAACAATATCGTTTGCAAATCCCAAGAAGTGGTGCGTGGCAATCATGTTCACGTTCAAGTTCCTGAGAGTATCTTCGTTCAATTCTACTTCCTGCCATTTTGAATATTTGGCAATGTCGATCACCCCAATGTAACTGTGTATTTCGAAAAACGATAAACCCGTTGGTCCCTTCTACCGGATTTATATTCCAGGGGAAGTCAACTATCCCACACATAATCACTGATCACTGATAAACCGTTGTCGTGGACTCACAGAACCAATGCGCTCGATCTACAATAACTCACCGGGATGCTGCATTAGCTGGTGTCAAACCGCTTGCTCTAGTAATGGAGTTGGCGCCATCAGCGACTTGTCACATTATTACTATTATTATTGTTGTTATTGTTAATAATATTGCCATTGTTATTATTGTTATTATTACTACTATATTAATCAACAATGTCTATTGTGTTTGTAAGGCGAGGCTGAATTTAAACTGAGTTAATTCAGAAATCGGAGATAACTCCGTGCTCTTTTGTGCCGTTCGCGTGCAGCCATTGTCTGGCGCGTGGATGCACTGTTCGGTCAATGGCGCGGGCGACATCTTCCACTGTGCACGGATCGTTCTGTAATCGACAACAGAAGAGGTGAGGCTTTGTGTGGAGTTTATAGAAATCGCATATGCTCTTCGTCTCGTTAATATAACGCTACTTTGAAGGACTATTCTCGACCGACCTCGATGCGATTACGTTATAGTGGTCGCCTACGGAGCCACGGTTGGTCAGATCCTAATAGAGATACAGTGGATATAATCCAATTTTAAAACTACATACGTGGATACCATTCAAGTGTCTGTTCCACTTATCCAGTTCAATACAACTTAATAATAATACATTTTTATCTCCACAATAACATTATAACATATGATTTTATATTTTAATTGTATTCACAATTATTATAGAAAAGGACACAGTTCTGGTACATGGACAGTTCTGGTACATGGACAGTATGCATCATTGTTACATTAAACTATGAGATGTGCACATGCGTCAGGTGTAGTCGAATCCATTTTACCGCTCCGATATTTACCGATACTTTATATATTTATTTAAAACGTTTCTTTCGTTCATAAATGAATGAGGCACTAGTATAACTACATTGGAATATAATCCCATGGTTGTAGTTGCGATCTGACCTATGTAATCCAATATTTTGACAAATTAGCTTCCCTAACAACCAACCTAAAACCTACAAAACAAGATGGCGAGCTAGTAAACAACAGGTATAAAGCGCGCGAAACCCAACCAACCTCCAAATCAACTCATATAAATAGGTGCATTCTGCCAGATACATTAAGTTAAATGTTCGATATTATCATTACTAGTTCTATTTATTGGCCATAAGAAATCAACCTGAAATAAACCGTAAACAAAATATACAATAAACTATGTAGCAATACGTGAGTGCATAGACTGCACACACAGACACAGGGAAGTGTCTGCCAAATAGCGTGTTAGCTCAGTTTTAATTTGACTCATGAACACGTGTTCACCATTCACACATGTAAATATATAATGTTTTTAATGTCATGAAACTGTCCAGAAGCAAATTTAAGAATGCGGTCAGAAAATGTAAAAAAGATAATGAAACTTTTATTGCTGATTCCATTGCACAAAAGTTATGTCAAAAAGATCATCGACTGTTCTGGAAGGAAATTAATAACCATACGATCAATAAAGTTAAACTACCAACGAACATTGATGGTATACATGGTGATGTCGATATTGGGTCAATATGGAAGCACCACTACGAAAATATATTTAACGATGTGAAGGATAGCCGCTGTGATAATGATCACTTTGATTCCATCAATGACAATAATGGAATTACTGTTGATGCAGTTGAAATGATGGGTATTATTAATTAATCATCATGCAATAAGTCACCAGGTCTGGATGGTATTACTGCAGAACACATCAAGTTCGCCGATGCTCAAATTGTGGTGCTATCATCTACCCTAGTGACCTTAATTATGGTGATTGGTTATGTTCCGAAATTAGTCTCAGAGTCTGTTATTGTACCGGTTATTAAAGATAAAAATAGACGGGTAAACGACAAAGGTAATTACAGGCCAATATGCCTTTCTAACATAATATTATGTTTCAAGTTAATAGATACTGTGATATTCAACAGAATGGAAACATACTTGCAAACTAAGTCTCATCAGTTTGGATATAAGCCAAAACATGGAACGGATACGTTTGTTTACAATGAAGGAACTATTAAGATTTTACACTAAACATTGTTCACCTACGCATATTGCGTTTCTGGATGCGTGAAAATCATTTGGTTGAGTCAATCGACATAAGCTGTTAACGAAATTAGAACAGCGAGACGTACGAAAATATATTCTAAGAATACTCAGCAAATAGTTCAATAACCAATGTCTATGTATCCGATGGAGATCTACCTACTCGGATTTCATATCAGTGGGCAACGGTGTTAAGCAAGGTGGAAAGTTATCCCCTTTTTTAACATTTACATTGACAATTTACGTGTACAACTATACAAACAACATATTGATTGTAGTTTGGGTACTATGTTTCTTAATCACCTGATATACGCTGATGACATACATATATTCTGTCCTTCCGCCAAGGGACTACAAACTTTATTTGACATATGTTGCTCTTATGGGTGTGAGCACGACATTCAGTATAATGCTGATCAATCCCTGGTTTGTACTTTGATTCTAGAAATTATAATCTCGCCAGGGAAATGACTTTAGGAGGAAATAAGTTAAATTTCGAGTAAAGTATTAACGAGGTGCGAGTAAAAACACAGACCACGGCTTAGAAGTGGGAAACAACCGCTCCCCTGAAGGCCTGGATGGTTGGCGCTACCAACACATACCCGGGGAGGGCGTTCCACCAGAAGACAGTGCGTGGGAAAACAAATCGCTGTATACCTGAATGCAAGCTGGGATAATATGGTATGTATTTGGATGATTATATCTTGTACTGGTGGGGAGCATTGGGGCAAGGTAGCGACTACCATTGATGGCAATCTGTTGGGTTTGGACCCAATACATCAACGGTAGGCAAGAGATTTGTCTTCTTCTCTCAAGCCACCCTGTGGCATATGTCACAGGGATGTTCTAAATAACCACCATGCAATGCATTGCGACCACTGCCAACATTGGATAAACATACAATGTTGTAAAATAAACGACAACGAATAAAACAGATTAACTAATTCAACATTTTCGTGGGTTCCCCCCAAATGCGATAGTGTCAACTTCTCAAATTCCATCTTCAGAAACGCAAACATAACATTGTCTGCAGCTAATCCTTTTGATCCATTGGATAGTGGCAACCACAGCCATAATGAAATACATCCTAACACAGCCGAAACTCAAGATCCGGTGTTTGGACCAAATCCCCAAAATGCATCAATCCCTGAACGACCCTGGAAAATCAAACGAAACAAACTCAGTTGTATTCCGATAAACACTAACAGCGTCAAGAGCATTGAAAAGACAACCCAACTAAAGACAATAATCCCGTCAAACAATCCCGACATCGTATTCCTAGTCGTAACCAAAATAGATGAAAACTATCCCACCTACTCATTTCTACCACCAAACGATGATGATATCAGAAAGGACAGAAATGTCCATGGCGGTGGAGTTCTTAGAGCCTTTCGCGATGACAGCGTTGCATAACTAGTTCCAACCCTTACCTCCAATTGTGAAATAGTATGAACAACAAAAATCCAATTTGCATGAAACAAATCCAAGAATATTGCATCCTATTACCGACCCCCCAATGACCATCTCCAATCTCTCGAAGCTCTCCATGAACTTTAAAGAACCTATACAGATCTGAAAAATCTCCCCCTAACGTAGTCATAGCAAGGTATTTTAACTTTTCTGATGTCACCTGGGGCAACCAACAAACCACAAGCAATAGAAATGCCAGCAAACACAACAAAGTCCTAGAAATAATGAGTGAATTTGGATTGCAAAACATGGTGAATGACCCCACACGAATCGATTCTGGCAGTATCCTTGACATAATACTCACTTCAAATGGGTCCATAATCGTCAACAGTCACACCACTCCCGGCATGAGTGATGACGAATCCGTATTCTTCACTGTCAACCTAAATTCAGTTCACAACAGAAAACCATCAAACAAAGTATTTCAATACAAATCCGCAGACTGGGGAAAACTTAAAGACGGCATAACCCAATTAACATTAGAATACTTTGAAATGGACCCCAATTCACGCGACATTATCACAAACTGGATTTTTTTGTCGGATACAACTTTCCGCACTGATCAACAATACCATCCCTAGTTGCAACGCCAAAGCAAAAACCCATCTCCCCAGGATAACACGGAAAATAATAAGAATGCTACAAAACGCAACAAAAACAACAAAATAACAAAGCAATCTGGACTTAATAGCGACTGGAAAAAGTTCAAAGAACTCAGAAGCCAAGAAAATAAGGCTGCAGCCAAATCTTACAAAGCTTACGTAAAATACGACATTTGAGACAGCTTTAAAACAAACCCTAAGCAAATCTGGTCATTCATCAAAGCAAACAAATGAGAAAACATTGGCATTGTCACATTGCAAGTAAACGAGCAATCAATCATCAATGATCGTGACAAAGCAAATGCACTGAACAACCAATTTAGTTCCGTGTTCTCCCAATAAATCTATCCTATCCCCCAACAAGGACCTTCCTCTTACCTTAGTATGCTTACTACAGCTGGGGTAATCAAGCAACTGAAAAGTATAAACCACAACAAAGCTACTGGCCCAGATGAACTCCAAGCTAGAGTTATGAAAGAAACTGCACAGGAAATTGCTCCCATTATAACATACGTGTTCCAACAGTCATACAACACATGCAAACTCCCCCGACAACTGGCTACAAACACTAGTAACTCCAATACACAAAAAGCCATAAATCTGACCCCGCAAACTACAGATCAATATCACTAACATGCATCCTCTGTAAAGTCATTGAACACGTAATTCTAAGTCGTACGTGGAAACACCTGAACGAATACAACATCAGACACAAACTAGCCTCTTTAGGAATAACCGGAAACACACAAAATTGGATCATATCATTTCTGTCAAACCGCAAACAGAGAGTCCGAGTAAATGGAGTTCTTTCGGACACAAGATATGGTACATTTGGTGTTCCACAGGGCTCAGTCCTAGGACCAGTCCTCTTCCTACTCTACATAAATGACATAAACGAAAACATCCAATCTCACATGCGCGTCTTTGTAGATGATAGCGTTATATATCTAAAATCACCTCTGAAACCGACTATGACATTTTTCAAACTGACCTGATCCAACTCCAAACATGGTCTGACAAACGACAAATGGAATTTGACATTCTAAATGTGTCCAACTCCCAATAACAAAGAAACTGTGTATACGCCCGCAACTATACTTGTATTGCTAATATGAGACGGTTTGCAATACTTTTTTTTCTGTCCGTACAAACAGCAGTTTTCAGGCCATTTTGTCAGGCATCTAGCCGATTTCCTCTTCAGGATTCCGATAACACGCACGAACGCACAAGCACGCACACGCACAAATACGTTCAAACAACCACACACACACACACACACACACACACACACACACACACACACACACACACACACACACACACACACACACACACACACACACACACACACACACAAACACACAAACACACAAGCACTCGCACACGCCATCGTGACGTTTCTTAGGTGCTATTCATATTCAAATATCTACACTGTATACAGCGAGATACTTATTTTTATTGCCGAGTGAACTTGAGCAATGAGGAGTGAATGATCCTGTCTAAGTTTCGGCAACACTGAAATCCCGCCTACTATCAGTAGCCTTAATTTTGCTAGTAACTAGTTTTGATGCAAGAGACAGATTAAACATTGACATAAGTAAGATAAATGCGTACGGGCAACCCCATTAACCAATTGCCATGTCAGGTATGACATATTCACCACTGATTTAATCTGAGACTTCATCGGACTCAGAAAACTCTGGTGGCCTGGACATGCTTGCCTTACACCAAGAGAAAACCTCGTTATCCAAGCTTTCAAGCTAGATGAAGAAGTGTATTGATGAGATGGCATAGCCAAATAAAATATGACATTCGACTCCTGCAGTTAACACCAGTGCAGTTTATTATAAATAAGACAAGATCGCGGGATGTAACATCTAGGAGGACAGCAAAGTGACAAATTGGCTTAAGCATTTAAGTCAATTTAAATATCTCTATGTCATGCATCTGCCTTATTTCCTTTGGGCGAGAGCCAACACGTACATTGTATGCTAATAAAAAGCTTTGCTCTTCGGAGTCTTCTGCGTAGCCATGTACTTCAACAGAAAAAGTAGGTTACGGAATTCAGACAACACACATAGCGTTACTGTAGGCCTTACACTACACATGTTTCTAAGGCGCCGGGACCGGGGAGGCGGACTACGGATGGCTGACCCCCAAAACTTGGCGATGTATTTAATATATATATATGTATATGTATACACACACACACACACATATATATATATATATATATATTATGATCAGCATTGATGACGTCAATATAGTAATATGTTGATGCTAAAGAGTAACAAAGTAAAGGACAGTTCTTATATAGCGCAGCATCCAGTCCTTATGACTGCTGAAAGTGCTTTACTACTCACTGGCAGACTATTCAATCGTATACCATCTCGACTTCTCTGGGTAGAATTCAGCCACACTGCAATTAATGTGCGCATATTATTTGCACACACCACTATCAACCACTATATATATAGCCAGGTATTCATTCATACAACTGAGTGAACTGGAGCAACGTAGAGTTAACGACCTTCAACCAATGACATACAACATATAATAATAATTACGGAAATGGGTTGGTGAAGAACGATTTATTCCGCCTCTAGAAGAGTGGTGTAAGTACATTATAACTATGCTTAGAACGACGCGGTGCTGCTAGAGTTATTGTGGGTCATATCCTTTCCTACGGATGTAAAGCATGCCGTCACACCTAGTAACTTCTGAAGTAGCGATTCAGCGCATCTTCGTTGAAACCATTTAGGTATATTATACATTTACACGCACACATCCCTTTGCACCACTACTTGTTTCTTGATGTTGCCTGTATGGAAAGAACGTGTTCACGCATGTACTGTAGAATTGCCGGTTTCCCAATTTCTGAGAAGGTGTGTTCGTTGGTTATAATCTATATCCAACGTATCACATGGTTTAATGCATTAACAATTATTTTATCCAAACACCCAAGGAAAATAAAGTAATGTCTACAGTTCAGCACTGGTGGCCAATATAGAATAGTGTGTTATACAAAAGAACTATATTGCTTTAGACTGAAACCGTACAGAGATAAAGTACTCCTGAAGAAAGACACAAGATAATATAATAAAGCCCTCTCTACTGTACTGCTCATAACGCTGGTCTACGGGTGAACTGTGCGTAGCGAACGCAGCACCTTTCAATTTTATATATCAAAATGCATTCGAAACATAAATCGAATTGACTAGTTACGAAAGATTTCACCATGGTTAGCTGAAACCTCGAATATGCGAGCGCCGCTTCGGACACTTACACAAACACACACACACACACACACACACACACACACACACACACACACACACACACACACACACACACACACACACACACACACACACACACACACATATACACACACACAAACATATAAAAGAACAAGAGAAAGTACAGTGTCGAGCGGCAATATTCATAATGAGTAAAGATAATTGGCAAAGCAGCGTAACCTTAATGATGAAAGAACTAAAGTGGGAGTTTCTAGAGCGTCGCAGAAAGATCAGCCGCCTAGTATTATTCTATAAGTCCTTACACGCAGAGACAGCTCTTCCTATGCAACACCACATCGTTCGCTCAATCAACAACGCGGATGTCCACAGTGCGCGATTTCAGGTGTCAGCCAGAAGACAGGTTTACGCCAACAGTTTTTTGTTCTACACAACTATAAAGCATTGAAATGGTCTGTCCGAAACAGTTGTGTCTGCAGCCATGATGAATACTTTTAAAATTAGAATTGGCAGACACATCTAGCATTCCTGCAGTGCTATTGCACAACCTCATATTGGCGTAATGCCAGGGCAGTTGCCGATGCAAATGTAACTAGTGGGACCACGCGAAGTGCAGGCATATATTATTCCATCAATACATGTGCAGGGCCGTCTGTAAACCAATGGACTAAGATGTGACTGGCATACGCGTCAAGTACCGTTGAATTCACTGGGAAGATGAGTTTTGCAGCAAATAGTATTGCATCAGTTCGCCTGGGGCGCTGTGCTCTCTAGCGTGACCAATTGCATAGACGACACTGTTGCGTTGTTATACTGTTGTATTTGTTGATAATAAAAGGTATTCCATTAAAGTGTGTAATTTGTTAATCATATTATAATACAACATTTAACAAATATAATTGTGTGTGTGTGTGTAAGTACACACACACACACAATTATATTGTTTAAATGTTGTGTCTGCCGAGAGAGCAGACAGACACGCAAAGTGACGGCAACTTTGATATAAACAAGTGCAAGCGAGCAGGTATTTGTTGCAGTCAACGTCATCAAGTCTATAGTTATCCTCCCCATTACACGACAGGTGAAATCGCACATCGGGTTTTTGTTCAGAAGCTCATCAATCTGTCCTATAATATGGCACTCGAAGAATGCGGCTCTGTGATTTACCTTTTACAGTAACATTTTGTTTCATTTAAGCGTAACTGCAGTCCATGCTAACGCTGAATAGGTGCACGCATCCAAAATCCCATTCGAACGTCCGCAAACACTCACACACACACACACACACACACACACACACACACACACACACACACACACACACACACACACACACACACACACACACACACACACACACACACACTCACTTACCCGAACACGAATATACATATATACCCAATTGTCCAATGTCTCCAGGCAAACCACAATACATGGAAATTTAGTATGCAAGGAACGAAGTAAGAATGTGTTTGACACAACGGTAAGGAAGGGCAAGTTCTTATCGTATGTGTGTAACTAGCTAACTAGCTAACGAATAGGCTAGAGAAGGCACTCAATGAAAAGCAACCACGAGAGCATACATGATTTAGAATCAGGTACTCAACGACAGACCACATCCATGTCGTAAACCAACTGAAGGAGAAGTGACGAGAATATAATACCCTGCTCTGCATTGCGTTCGTCGACTACGAGAAGGCTTTCGACTCGGCGCAAACTCAAGCAATACTGACCTCGTTTCATGAACAGGCTGTAGAAGAGGTGTACATCGAACTCCTGAAAGACATCTAGTACACCAGTTCGATGACAGTCCATGTACACAAAGAAAGCAGCAATATCAACATCAAGACAGCAGTACGACAAGGTGAAACTATGTCGCACAAGCAACACTCGAAGGCATATCCTGAAGACTGTCATGGGAAACCAATGGCTTGAGGATAGACGAAGAATATCTCAGTCATATTCGCTTCGCCGACGACTTAAACATATGCGCTACTATACGAACTAGCAGATGAAAGTAAAATATAAAGTCTGAAAATGAACATTTCGAAGACAAACTGACGCTAGAAAACGACACACCAATATATACATATATATATATATATATGTATATATATAAAAAGAAGATGAAAGAATATATATATATATATATATATATATATATATATATATATGTATAAAGAAGATGAAAAGAAGATTACAAACTCTCGTGTTCGGTTCGGGCATCATGTCGCACAACCGTTACGGTTCACAATCACAGGCTCAGCCGCAGGCTCGGCCTCGGGACGTTATCATCTCAGAACAAACCCCTTGACACTAGGGCTAAGGCGTAATCGTATGCTAGGTAGAATGGTGCCAGGTAGAATATAGGAAGTGAATGGAATATGAAGTAGATTGCCTAGTTCAAGCATCGCCCATCCAGTCAACAAAATTATTATTTGGTACTGGATATAATTATCGTCGTGTCCTAACTTCGTGCATTGCGTAAAACTGTGCCAACGTCATATTGAGAATGTTATATCAGTCTGTTCAATTCCATCTGAGTCGGAGCCTGTGGGTTAAAGACAAAGGTTTTATTGAAATAGCAGATTAACTGTAGCTGCAATTGTTAATAAAACTGGTTGTTATTTGGAATATTTACATACACAATTGGCAATGACATCAATATTTGTATGTTTCTTGACTGTTTTAGCGGTCACTCACATTGATAAATAGCATAGCATTTTAAATGACATGTTTTAATGTAAACGTGATAATAATGTTGTATACATTTTTTATAGTACAACCTTTTATTACTTCTGTTTTGGTGACCAGTGATTTCGCCATAACTAAATATTTTTTTACAAATGATATAGCATATATATAAGTAGGTTTGATATGTTGCGAAAGAACAGGTTTGTGCGTGACTGAGTCTATATACAAAGACTGCTGAGAAATACAACTGCAGAGGTTGTTTTAATATAAAGTATCAAACATTTAAAGTGTAAACAAATAAATTTTATCTAAATAGTTACCATGCATCTGAGCGAAACGTATCTTGTTGATAAATACTGTAATTCATGCTAACGTTAACACTTATTCCCCCTTCTTCAAATTGATTACAGTTGGATAATATTTGGAGGGCTATAATAAATTGGTTTGAAGTGTATTTTTATTAGTCACACCAGCCTACTACCTATATTATAAAACAGTTCGTTCTATGTTTTTATGTGCACACATATCTCCGTCAGTTTTGCATGTATCGAGCTGAAAATTTACATGTGACCTACCGGGCCCATTGGTATGGTTCGTATATTTAGAAATTTTTGACATTCCTCCGGGGGAGTGGAGAACTTGGGGGCAGTTGGTGGAGTTCCAGCTGCGGAAATTAATGTTTTTCTATATCATCGTAAAGATAATTATGTCATCTATAAATATATCGCTGGATGTATACAGAAAGTTTGAATAGTTTTAAGTTATTGACGTTTGAAAATCATCAGCGCTTAACATGCACAAGGTCTATGTGTCGCTGGTCACGTAAGCATTTCGCCGCGTCAGCCCCGTGAGCTCTGCTGCTTCTGGCAAACAACACACTGCAACAATTCGTGGAGTTCCAGCCACGGAATTTTATGTTTTTCTATATCATTGTATGTGTAATTATTCCAAGTATAAATGTGTCACTGGGCGTAAGCAGACAAATGTATTCGTTTTGATGTTAGTAAAGTTACACAATTTAGGATGCGTAACCCAGCTGCCTGTTGCTGGTTACGTCAGTTGCATAGATGAGCGCGTGCGATTTCTGGCAAAAGGTTGTCCTAACAACTGGGCCAGTGACCAATCAAAATTTATTAATGCGAATAAGCTGGACACATTTATGATGGGTTTGGGGTGTCTGGAAATAAAATGTTGGACATTTGAAGTTTGATCCATTTTCACTGTTCATAATTATGTCAGCAATATTTTTGTATATTACTGCCTTTTTTCCTGGGCAACGCCGGGTAACTCAGCTAGTTATGTATAACATTAAACATTACATGTGTAACATTGTGTTGAATTAACTAATACAATCATGCTACCTTATGACATTTCTTTACATAAGTTTAGTCCCAGTGGACCTGATGTGATGATTTTATTCTTTAAAAATGAAGATGATGCATACTCCTCGAGTTTACCACTTGTAAATTTATGCAACTGGGTCAAGTAGAGGTTCGAAGTCGCATTCACGATATACACCAGGTAATTGGAATTCAGCATTATGCTGACCCTCGGAACACAACATAAGAACGCAGCATTGGAATACAGCCTGTGGATGGACTATAATGTTATGTTGCGTTCCAATCACCTCGTGTATACCGTCAATACGACTTGGCGAACTGGAAAGTTCACGGGCTCCTCAAGTTCATTGGCTTCTCCTCGAGTTTACCACTTGTAAATATATGCAACTGGGTCAAATGAGGGATCGAAGTCGTATTCATAATATACACGAGGTAATTGGAATTCAGCATTATGGTGACCCTCGGAACACAACATAAGAACGCAGCATTGAAACGCAGCATTAGACTCTCCCGGCAAGTGGTCCCCTCATTTGACCTGATGCAGAAAGTATCACATGACAGTTAAGCATATCAGACAATTACTGATACACACCGTGGTAATTGTACTGTAGAGAATTAGCACAGGTTTTTACATTCATATATTTGTTTTTGTACAACATATTACATTACGTGAATTTACAGAGAACCATTATACCCCATAACACTATTATTCACAGGCAAACCAGTTCAATGAGTTACTGGAAAGAAAGTAACATACATAAAATAAACTGTTACTTTTGTATTCAATTAAAGATTTGTGTTTGAAATTTACTGATAGGTCATTCTGTGTCTAATCAACACAGGCTGTTGCCGATGACATCAACTAAAATCCGCATAGATTTTCCGTTTCCAAAGCGCCACCGGATTGACCTGTTCTTACCTCAAGAACGCTAAATATTTGTCCATAATTGAGCATAGCATTGAGACCGTCTCAATATTTTTTTCTGTTGTGATTTTCCAATAAATCGAAATAACAGAGTATATAATATATAATACAATAAACCAAAGGGGCCGGGGCCGGTTTGGGTTAAGGGGCCCGTTCTGAACGTTGTTCCCTTGTTTAGTTGTAGTTATTTATTGACGTCCTATGGGGTGTAATTATGTTATACCGAATCCAGCATGTGACACTATCGTAATTTTCTTCAGTGTTTCAGGTTCAGTCTTCTGGCAGCAGTACTCTTACTAAAAAAAAATGTCGCGTGTAAAACGTGAATTTGTCAAAACTGTTTACGTCAGGTACCAGGGATATAATTATAAAACATTTGCACTACCACTGCCTGGAGCCTTTCCAAATTGTTTTTAAAAGTAAAAACCCATTGCGCGTTACTTTTCTGAACTTGCGTACAAATGTCAAACGGTGCCCTGTTGTATTGTGTCACATTTTTTGGCACTGGTGCAATAATTAACGCCAAAAAAACATGTAGTACTCAACACGTGACATTGGCTGTAGTTAGTTAAAAGGCCAACTCCTTTCTCTCAATTCATTCGACTATTGCAGCAGCTCTTGACGTGTGATTTAGGTAAGAGTATTCTTGCGCTAGTTTATACATTGCACATTTAAAACTTAAAATTTACTCTTCTCTTCAGAAATAATATGGATTTAACTTGTTTATAGACAATGCGCGCCGTCATCATCTTTCTGTTTGCGTGTGTCGCGCTGCCGGCATTGGCTGATGACACTGCGGCTCAGTTGGAAAACACGGTAAAATAAGCTGTCTATACAAACTCACTTATTTCATATGAACTTGTCTTCGCCATGCGAACGTGCAACGAGAAATAACTAATATAACTGTGTTTAGCAAATGCAGTTACCTGCTTCAGTTATTTAAAAATCAACCAATCTCTATATGTTGTATATGTCATATTGAAATAATTTGAAAGTCCATTAGATATGCTAATTGTAAACAATTACTTTATTCAAGCAACACAAAGACTTATTAGAGCGATATTCTGCCAGTGTTCAACTGAGATAATGTTGCTTCTATATTTTACTAGGATGTTGATTCTTCTCAAAGTCTAACTGAAGTCGGCGACGATATATCCGGTATGTTTTGGAAGACGTATATATTTTATTTAACTTTAGATCAATGAAATCACCATTATTTGATATACATTATAAAACAGCTTTGTGTCACAAATATATTAATAATAATGGTGTTGCTATTCAAGGAATAACGTTATATCTAAACAAATTTGGCATTATAACAGTAGTAAGACCTGCGAGTACTGCACACGTCAGCCGTATGTATTGCAAGTCAATTTTTTTAATTCACACTTCAGTACCTTGTGTAGTGATGAAATGCGCAGTGGTTGTATGAGCGACTTCCTGTTAGGTTTTTTTTATTCCCTCGACACACGCCCCTCTCAAGCTCATTCCATAGATTTTTGACCTGGATCAGATCAGGTGAATAAGGCATCTACAGGGAGAAGACCTATATGCATTGTGACTCCCGTTAATTAACAGTTATATGATGTACAGAACTGCCTGCTAACACCATCACGCTCGGTTCGACCGACAATTACACGGTCTCCTTGCAGCCATGAAACGACTGTGAATTCCCTCTAACATCTAAGTTTCTGATTCGCTTGTTGTGGCCGCTGTGGGTGGAGTCACCACATAATAAGTGAAAACATATCCAACGTGCCAATAGGTTGGTGCATTCGTCACTTGATAACCACGACATTGTGATCCCTCAAACGCAATGTGTTGGCCTATCTATTGTTTATTCCAAGACTGCCCATGTTATTATTTAAAACTGTCCATTGTTCGTTGACCAATTGACTTTCACCAAAATGAGGTTATTAATACCTGTCTATTGGCACACCAAAACATATATTTATGATTGCCTGACTAGTTGCTAGAAACCTAAACCAAATAAATCATGCAAAAAATCCACCCAACATAGATATTAGAGAAATAAGCGTAAAGTAGACGTGGTAAGTGTTTTGGCGATGAGTATTAGGTACACAATTTTAATGTTAATATTTCATCTATCAAGGTAGAATTGTGCTTTGATCCGAAGTCGTGTACGTTGACAATGGATTTTAAAGAACGGAAATTTCATTATATCCCAGTCTCACGCCGGATCACACCCCCAAAATGCACACATCTGTTTTATATTTAGTTTACTTTGTGAAAGATTATATTTCGTTTATATTTTCTTGTAAGATCGCTACAAGAGAGAGAACGACCAACTTTCGATTCTGCGGAGGATACCCAGACGTAAGTCTAACTACACTTTCCACTACAAGTACACCTTTAAATGTTGCATAATAACAATGTGCATTACACAGTTTAGCTTATGAAATCGAAACATTAATATATAATATATTTGGTCGAAAACGGACATTGCAAGCATTGTTAATATTATGTTCGCCCGAGGGCGCTGCGCCCTATACCGCGGCCTACGTCAGAGGAGACAATTTTATGATGTTGAACTCTTGCATTTATGATAATAAAACACATTCCAGCAAGATGTTTAATGTATTACTGTGGACTGTTTTTACTCGTGTGTGTGTGTGTGTGTGTGTGTGTGTGTGTGTGTGTGTGTGTGTGTGTGTGTGTGTGTGTGTGTGTGTGTGTGTGTGTGTGTGTGTGTGTGTGTGTGTTTGAGAGTGACAAAGTGCTGAACAAAATTATATACTGCGAACAACATAGCTTTGTATGTGACACTTTGCCAGTATGTAGTTATTATATATGCAAATGGTTATGGTTTTGGTGCGATGGAGTTAGGGACCTGTACTAGTATTACTATTATTATTATAATTGTTATTATTATTATTATTATTCAAGTAAGGTGACACCCCTTACTAGTATACATGTTATCATAATATTATGTTTGATAATATAAATTTTACTTTACATCAAACTATACATAGTTGTTTCTTTTTGTTTTTGGTCACGATCACACCACAGAAGAACATAAGAGGTCAACGGGAGGAAAATGTTCACGAAGTACGTTGATTGTAGTCGGGGTTAGTCAATGGCCGTCTGACGTATTTGAAAGTGTTCAAGTTTACTTGATAAGGACGTTACGTCGGCTTCCAGTAAGCGTATCCGGTGTAGGTCGGTGAAGTGGGTACATTGCAATCGGAGGGAGTCCGGTTTGCTTTGGTCTGGTCTGGTTTGGAGGTGGGGGGGGGGGCGAAAAGTGTCTCCCGGTGATTAGTGTGGCTTCTAAATATTTAACGATATTTGGTGAGGATTTCTTATTGTGTATTGCAAGCATTAAGTAAAAACGTCAGCCACATACTATATCAAGTTCGACGTATGTATGATAGTTAATATAGCAAATGTAGTCTACCTAACGGCAAATATAGTATTTCAGTGCGTTAGTAACTGTTATGCTAATATTAATTAAAACAGCTCAGCCACTTTGTTAACAGAATCGATAGTGTCTGTGCAATTCCTTTTGCAGATGGCTGTACAATTAATTGCAGTCGGAGCAGGTGCAGTTGCTATGGCAGATGCTGCTGCAGATGCACCTGGTGGGGCCGTGCGATATGCAAGCATCAATGAGGCCACCAAAACATGTGCAGGACCGTCCGGAACCCAACGGACTGCGATGTGACTGGCATACGCGTCAAGTCGTTGAAGTAACTGGAGCAGGGGTTTTGCAGCCAATGTTTTGCTTCAATTCGCTTGGGGCGCTGCGCTCTGTAGCGTCACCAATTGCACAGAAAACAGCGCATTGTTGTACTCTTGCATTTGTCGATAATAAAACGCATTCCATCAAAGTGTCTAACTTATTAATCATATTAGGAGAACATTATGCAAAACGGGCCCCCTGCCCAAAACAGCCCCCGGCCGTTTGGCGTTATTGTACTACATAGAGCTAAATGTGTGGTGGCACTGCTAAGTAACTCAAAAATAGACCCTAGTGAACATTGGTTGGAAGTGCGAAATGCACATTCAAAGAGGTGAGCTCCAAGAGAATGTTTTTCACACTTTTCTTAAAATGTTAGCACTTTTTTCAAAATATCATATTTCCGTTTTACGCGCGTTGAAATCAACGTAGCATGCATCAGTCAAAAGTAAATTATTGTACTAAATACATATATACTTATAAATAGTGAATATTGGTTGGAAGTGCGAAATTTTCAAAATATCATATATGAAATCAACGTAGTATGCATAAGCCAAACTGAAATGCTATGATGTATATATATATATATATATATATATATATATATACATATATATATATATTAGATTGTAAAAACATGGAGAGTTTGTATTGATTATCAACCTGAGGCTGTGATGTGCGCCCAAAACGGCCCCCTATGTCCGCTATGATAACATGAGTTCACTATTGTCGATATGCGATTAATACAATACACACACCTGCATTTGTAAGGTTTTATGGTATTACATTATTTTATATAGGATATTACATATTACCGAGCCAGTTACACAATAATAATAAAAATAATAACAAAATTATTAAGCAAAACGATAATATTACTAGTACATTTTATAAATATATAATGTCAATATGAGCTGTATGGATACAAATTATTATTATCAAGTAGGGTAATATATAAGTACATTGTCAAGTTGAAAGTGTCACCTAACCATGATAATAAACCCCGTAGCAGTGTTCTCATCTATACCAGCAGGAGATCAATCAACAGAGTGAAAGTCGAATAACTGAGAAAAGACATGCATCAACACGCTCAGGCCGTACAAACGTCAACTTCGATTGAGAACAAAATGTAAGAAAAGTCCTACAACGCATAAGGAGCCTCAAACCAACATGAGTGGAACTACAGGGGGAAGGATGCAATCGTTCGCCATGCCACTACGATGTCTCGTAGCTTCGAAAACAAGCGAGACAACTGGGTGCAGAAACAACAATGCACCAACTGTTTTCGGACAGTAAGGACGGGGAAAAATGGATAGAATGTGACTAATATGCGCCGTAGGCACACCATGACTGGCCTGAGTCCGAATATGCACAATGTGTTTGCGAAATGTGTGATGATGGCTAAATAATGCAAATGGATGAGCAGGGAGCCCGTTTTGGGCGCACCTTTATAGCAAATAAAAAATCGGGTGGTGTTCTGAAACATCCCGTAGATACAGTAATTTTAATAGAAATACGCTAAATTTTAGCACAGACTTAGTAAGAAGATGATTATGACTATGATAACTATGATGACGAAGATGAAGACGTTGAGGGTCATTATTATTACGATCATCAGGACGACAAGAATGACATCCTCAACCTCACCATTCTCCTCAACCTCATCGTTATTCTCACGTGCACCCCTATGACGGTTAGCCGTGCTGACATCCTGTTGATCTTCTTTAAAGTATACTTAACAAGGATTCTCAGAACAAGTCAGCCGTTTGTTTGCTGGGAGAACACACGGAATGCCTTTCATAGAGCGTCCCAAGTAACGTAGTAACGACATGTCTGCAAACAATAGGACCGAATCAGAAAGTGTGGCAGGGAAGGGGGGGGGGAGATTAAAAGGCTCATCTCAACAAATGAAAGGGATAAAATACTCTAAATTAATCGATCATCTCAAACAAATATTTAAGGATCATTAAACCATGCTTAGAAATGAAATACCTAATCATCATTTCATCAAATTAAGGGATCATCTCAAACAATATGAAGGAAATTTCAAGGAAATTTCAAAATACAATGTTAACAATTGATATTAAAAATACTACAAACTAAAGGGTAATGGGTAATCTCAAACTAATAATAATTATTCTTATAAGAAAATGGAACAGTTGAAACAATTAAAGGATAAAAAAACTGTTAAAGTTAAGTGTAGTTTCACTCGACTTCATTCATCTGAACGAATAAGGAGCTCCTAATGTATTTTAAAGTATGCCGAATATTAAGGGATTATATCAAAAGCAACTCACTGCTCATCTCAACACATGATATGGGCATCTCGTAATAAAACCAAGTGGTCTTCTTGAAAAAGTTAGTTAAATTAGGGGGACATCTCATAACAAGGCATGGTTCTTCTAAAAAAGGATAGTTACATAATATGTTAGAAGTTACACATTAGCGAGCTGATAGTCTCAACAAATTAACTGATCATCTCAAAAAATTAAGGGGTCTTCTCAAAAAAGTTAATGGATCATTTCCACAATAGACGCGTTGATTAAAAATAATCGGCTAATCATATCAACACATTAAGGGATCACATCAAAACAATAATGGTCATCTCTCAATTAAGGGGTTTTCTCAAAAAGGTAATATAAAAAATAAATCGAACAAGCTGATCATCTCGATGAAATAAAAGATCATCTTAGCATAATAAATATTCTATAATTTAATAATAAAATCCGTTTAATTTATATAGATAGTCCCTACATTTGCAATAAACTAATTTATTTTGATGACCTTTTGTGTTTGTATTTTGCGATGAAATTGGACATGATTCTATTTCCTTTAATCACACATACTGACCGCTTCTTTTTATGACGTGACAACTTATTTATAAGACACCATCAGCCAGCCAGATAAGTGTTTCAATGATCCTTGTTTCTTAAATGATTCCTTACCTGGTTGGGGAACACCCCCATTATTTCATTAAATGATTCCCTAATATATTGAGACGATCAGCTGGCTCATTTTTATGGCTAGTTACACTTTATAATATAATCATTAGTTGATTCAGATAACACTTTAGTTTTTTTTTTATAGATTACCCCTGTAATTGTTTCAGTTGATTATTATTACTATTATTATTATTATTACTATTATTATTATTTCGAGATTACAGTTACGTTTCTAATAATTTTATAATAGCACTCTTCAACATTACATTTTGAGGTATCCCCTAAGTTGTTTGAGAAAACCCCTTTATTGAGAGATGACTACGTATTTTTTAGATGATCTCTTAATGTGTTGAGATGATCAACCAATTAGTTTAACAACATGTCTATTTTGGCAATGATCCCTTAAGTTTTTTTTAGAAAAACCCTGTATTTTATGAGAAGACCCTTTAATGTTTTGAGATGATCATTGAATCTGTTTACACGATCAGCCAGTTCATTTTAATCAATACTTGTATATCTTGAAATGTTCCCTTAACTTAGTTGAGAAGACCTCTTTATTTGTGAGATGAACCTTTATTATTTTAAGATTATCTTTTAATTCATTGAGACGAACACCTTGTTCATTTTAATGAACATTTACATTTTTTATGTGACTTTGAAGAGAAAACCTTTTTATGAACAGTTATTGTTTTGAGATGATCCGTTAATGTGTTGATGACTTCTTAACATATTTTGTAATGATACTTTTTTGAGAAGACCCATTCTTTTTATGAGGTGTCCCCTTAATTTAATTAACTTTTTTTCGAGAACATGGTCTTGATTCTATGAGATGACCCCGCCATGAATTGAGAAGACCCCTTAATGACATATTTTTTATAATTCTTTAGATTGTTTTTATATAATCCCTTATTATCAGGCAAATTTAATGTACAGGTGCTCGGTGTTCCTTTATATGAATGAAGTCGAATGAAATTACACTTAACATTAAGTTAGTTTGTTTTAAAGATTACCCCTTAATTGTTTCGGCTGTTCGTTTTTGTTATTATTATTTTGAAATTAGCCATTACCCTTAAGTTTCTAGTAACTTTATAATATCACTCCGAAACATTGCATTTTGAGATTTCCCCTAAATTATTTGAGAAGACCACTTAATTTGATCATATGATGATTAGTGAACGTCAACAGGGTGTCAACATGGTTAGCCGTTAGGATGTCATTGTCGCGACCTCATCATCGTAATAATCATTACCCTCATGGTCATCATCTTTATCATCATAATCATCATAAGACGACGCCTTCATTGTCTTCATCTTCGTCCTCCTCGTCATCACTGTTATTTATTATCCTCATCATCACTGACTTTATCAACATTATTAGCATTGTCTTAATTAATATCATTATAATCATCATAATAATAATCATAATCACCATCGTTATACTCATCATCATTACTAAGGTGACCCCTTAATTGTCTTCAGTTTCCTCGTCATTGTCCTCGTAATCATTTATCATCCTCATTATCATTGTCTTCGGTATCATTACTAACATCATCACCATCACCTTCAATATCATCGTCATCATTATCAACTTAGTCATTTTTATTACATTACCGGTCAAGTTATTACATTACCGGTCGATTATTATATTACCGGTCAATTATTACATTACCGGTTGTAATACACGCGTCTCAATCTACTGAATGTTCACTTCAAGGGACGAGATCATTTAACCAACGAACTCTTCTTGTTCATTTCTTCAAGTTCGTTTCCGCTTTCGAGGTCAAGTTGCAATTGTGTGGAAGACACAACTATTGCATTTCTCAACATTCTTGAAGACGAACCAGAAGCATTCATTGAGCTGCTGAGAGGGAGTTTGCAGAGCGTTTTACAGATATTTGAGTTTGTAATTGCTCTTATATTTCAGCCCGTCATAGTCAACGATGCGCCGGAAGTTGTGTAGATGAAGTTCACCAAAATGTAACGGGGCTCTGTGTCACTCTAAGTGACATTCAATGAGGTGTATCTTGCAACCAAACGTACTTACCGTCGGCATAGTTTCTTAAACTGATCTCTCACGCCAAGCTCACTTGGACTTGGGATATCTGATCAAATTGTCAGTTGCACGGCGACCATAATGTACCAGTTTCCACGAAGATTGTGCTAGTAATTACACATATCAAGAAATAAATGTGTGGCCCGCTGT
Organism: Paraescarpia echinospica; assembly: GCA_020002185.1. Taxonomy (NCBI): domain Eukaryota; kingdom Metazoa; phylum Annelida; class Polychaeta; order Sabellida; family Siboglinidae; genus Paraescarpia; species Paraescarpia echinospica. The sequence continues at coordinate 18,726,938 of CM034539.1, read as the reverse complement.
CCTAGCCCAAGTCACTTATTTGGCCATCCATTCAAAAAGTTTGCCGGCCCCTGCCTTAGGGGCTGTGACGGTATTCATAATAAAATATTAAGCCGTTAACAGGTTTGGTTGTAATTTATTTTAGGTAGCCAAGGTTGGGAGGAGAGTAAACTCGTTTCGGTGTTAAAGCACATTGGTAAATCACAGCTCCTCCTCCCTGACAGGGGTTTGAAGTTAAGTGCAGATTCCTTCCCTGGCTTACCCGCCCTCTTCAACTGTCAGTCATTTTAACCAGATATTGTTTTAATCCAATGTAAATGACTGGTTGATTGCTGACGGTGCCATTTTGTTTTATATTGTTTGTTTCACACAGGTGTGCAATCAAAGGGTAGATAATAGAAACGATCGAAGCTAACGACATCGCTACGGCAACATCCATACAAGAGAGGGGTACGTTAGATAATAGACATCCGTACACTGTTCGTAGTTCACAATTCCCAAAATGCTCCCCGCCGAACAAGATATAAATGGTCATTATAATATTAAACGAATCGTGCTAACACTCAGACTCTTGGGATGTTTATGCTCTGTGTAGTTTGATGATCCATCGTGAAACCTTCTGCATCTTGTTTCCAACACCACGATTCCCGATAAAAGGCCTGAACAGAATGTAATGCAGTAACCCTGGGTGGCCGGGTGCGGGAACAGTTGGACCAACCGAGTTGAAATGAACAGCCAATGCATTTGTGAGTGATTATTTCAACAACTGTCTATGCTGGACACAATAATTGATATGATCACTTGGTAACTAACAAGGAGGAAAGGAAAACTTCGTTATAGTAATCCCCGTGAAACACGAGGTGATAAATGGTATGCCTGCATGTGAACCCTATGGCCGAATTCCGTTTGCTATGTTAGTAAACTGATTGCTACAATACAAACGCATGGTGATGGGTACTATAACTGAAAACACTCAAATAGTTGGCTGTTTGATCAAAATAGATCTAAAGATTACCTCAATGCCACGGTGCCGTTGACACGCAGGGCGTAGGCCTTGGGACTTAATTCGTGCTCGCGCAGCAAACGGAACAGGCGGCTAAGTATTGGAATAGTATGCTATTTATGGATTTCTTTGACTTTCTGAAGGCGATGTTTGTCTGATTCACTGTACACACTTTACACACGTCGGTTTAAAAGTTACGCCTTACATCAACAAAAAGAAAAAGATGACGTTTCACTTGCGCGTCAAACAGGATCTAGCACAGAAAACATTGAACTTCCTTGTGTTTTTATATCAATTGAATGCGACATTTTCGAAACTACGAAAATCCCGAAAGACTGTGTGGCCTATTTAAGATACAAACTAGCTATAGGCCTATTTTTTGACTTTCGGGGTGTTTCGTTAAGTTGCTTGTTATCAATTTACATACATTTGAGTGGGCTCCTCGGGGCACGTGTCCCTGTCGCCCCTATGTAATACGCCATTCAGGGGCGGATCCAGAGAGGATAGTCTAGGGGGGCCAAAGACCTCCACTGTCGGCCGACACAAATTCATATTCGGTGGTCTGGTCCGGACCTTCAGCACGACTCCGCTGCTGTCGTGCTGTCCGATCATGATATCAGAAAACGGGGGAGGGGTGTAGTTGAAACAAATACAAAAGGGTCTGTTGCGCGGCAAATTCCAAAGGTCTAGAGGGGCCACTTGCCCACCCAACCCCACTGGATCCGCCTATGCCACTGTATGTTCCCATGTGTGTATATATTTTGGTTTGCCGGCTCCCGCCGTTTTGGCAATTGGGAAAAGATCTCGCATGAGTGACACACAGAGGCGCCACATTACGGAACTTGGGTAATTGAGGCTAGTGTATAGTTGTTATAGGAAGTGCTGCCATCTCTCGGATAGCATAGTGATAATTTGTCCCCGGAAGTAGTGATACGTTAAATACTTACCCGTGTGAAAATATATACCTTAATTCAGGCCGGTGGGCTGGGGTGCGATGGGCCGTACGCACCTCTTCCCTGCTGAGGCAAAAGAGATTCACAATGGGGAATTCAACAACACCCCTCCTTCCCGCCTTCCCTCCCCCGTCTTCCGATGTTACTTCTAACTGTTTATTTGTCTACAATTGGGAAAGTTGTTAATAACTAGGTTTTCTAGATGTAGACTCCATATATGTCTAGTTGTCGCCTTTATGAAAACACTACAATGACTCCCAAATGTCCAACTTATGCGAAACGCTACGTGTAGTTTAAGCGAATATAATATATACGGCTTGATCGGTAATCTTTAGCTTTCTCGAGGCCTACGTACGTGCAGCCCTTGGGGTAGTCGACTTGCACTGTGCATGCGCATGCGCAATGTTGTGTTCTGTTACTAACTTTCGCCGGTCGGCAATGTTTAGTTTTTAATGTTGTCCTTTGTAACTATTATACAGTTAAATGATTAAGTTACAAAACATGCTGCCTGTGAGTTTTTTCTATTGACCTTTTAGATGATTAATTGGCATTTTATATTATTACAATAAATCGGTATCTAAAATGGAATCATGGTGCAGTTGATTTGTGAACTATAAGGTATTGCCATTGAGTGAATGACACTGCAGTCAGTTTCTACCTATCTAAGGCTGCGGCTGAATGAATTTTGATAACTATAAATAGTTCTCCCTCCCTTAATAGACCTGTAAGTTAGCTACAACGACCAACGACGTAAAAGTTGTTTGGCTAAGCTTAGAAGAAGTGTGTACATATTTGTTTTTTGTATTATAAAATTATACAATATCCATACAGCATGCAATTTGTAAGCTAGGATTTCATACAATACACACACACACACACGCACACACACACACACACACACACACACGCACGCACGCACGCACGCACGCACGCACGCACACACGCACACACACTCACACACTCACACACTCACACACACACACATTTATAAGTAGACTTCATTACACCTGACACATTCCACTTGATCTTATGAAAGACCATTGACAATGGAAACATTACTGTTGGGACGATAACTCCGCGAATGGGTATCATATTTGTTATAAAATGGTAAAAAATGCGTATCCATACTTCTACTCTTAAAATGTCAAACTGCCAACAGTTACGTAGATTAGAGAAACCTATTCAGTAGACATATAGTATAAGGTGTAAGGTCGATGTACAACCACTCGAAAGTGTTCCCATATCCATACGAATAGTATCCATACAACATGCACTGTGTTAAAATGGGAATGAGGAATAGTGATGCCGTCTGGTGTTGTTGACTTGTACTACATTGGTAGAGTGGTTAGAGACGCTCTACGAATCGAACGAAATCGACCAATACGAAGTAAGTTTTTATAATTTTCTAACAACTTTTGTGCTTAGATGAATTTGTACTTTTGACACGTATTACTTATACCTATGCGGGTTTATAAAATACTACGCATTTAGGTGCAATCACATGCAAGCTTGTTTTGAAATAAATACGCGTCGCGTGAGCGGTAAATGCAGCCAGACTGGCTTCAACTTCACTGCTACCTGTGTTAATGCCGATCTGAAGATGATTGTTGTATGGATACGGAGCGATATGTTTGTTGTATAGATACTCGGTTGTTCAAAAAAGTTGCAACTGTGTACTTTGTGTAATATGTAAAGATATTATATTAATGATAATTACGTATGGTTTATATTTAGTGGGATATGTTCAATAATAATTTATTTGAATTTGGGAATTGTGCGTAAACAACGCAAAAGTTACGTGTTATTTTGAGTTACTCAAACGTGTTGTCTTGTTTATGGCAGTTGTTTGCATGTATTATTGCATACATTCTACATTCTCAAGTCGTACATAAGACGTGTGGCTAGAATTATTAATTTGTGTGTGAAATAGTGTACATTATTGACTCTTTTTGTATGGATACTCGATATCACATTTTGTTGTATGGATACAAGCTAATTTTCTGCCGCACCTTTTGTTGCTTACCGACACATAACGTCTGCAGTTATTAACTTGTCTGTATGCTTTTTTTGAATATCGTTTTGTAAACACCCAACCAACTCAACTCCGTCCAGTATATACCGTTCTTGGATTATGTTTTGTGTGTGTGTATGTGTGTGTGTGTGTGTGTGCGTACGCGCGTGTGTGATATGTGTGTGTGTTGCGTGCGTGCGTGCGTTCGCGCGCGTGTGTGCGTGTGTGATGTGTGTTGCATGCGTGCGTGTGTGTGCGTGTGTGTGTGCGCACGGTGTGTGTGATGTGTGTGTTGCGTGCGTGTATGCGTGCGTGCTTGTGTGCGTGTGTGTGTGTGTGTGTTCGTGCGTGCGATCGTACGTGCGTGCGTGCGTGCGTATGCCCATCGTGGAAACTTTCACGAATATCACAAGACCGAAATTCCTCGAAACATTTATGATGAAATATATTTGTTTCTATCGAAATTTGCCTCGTGATCTGTATTTCATTAACGATATGTCGCTACCCGCGATTAGGCGTGTTTTTATAACTGTATTTAAACTGACTACACGAGAATCGACAGAACCATACTGATGTAATTTTCATCAAGTTTGTTTTATTATTTCAATCGCGTGCATCATTATTAAATATTATGACGTACACTTCCCATAGTTGAATGTACGTCCCATGCCTATTGATTAACGGTATGTTACGCTGAAACCAGGTCTTTGAAATATATATGGTTTTTCCTCAAAGCTTAGGTTGTTATTCTTACTTTAAACAGTTTCGCGTGTAAAAACATGCATGGCACCTGAAATATTATATTTGCAATACCGTTGCCTGGAAACTTTCTAACTGGCACTGACCCAAGAAAAAGCACCACGAAAAGCAGGGAGTACACGCCAACGCAACCACACCATCGTTTCAACTGAGACAGAAGGAAAGTTTCTTTCTCTTGCTTCGCACCGCGATTGCAGGAGCTCCTGGTATCTTATTCAAGTGAGATAGTTTTCACGCTACTTTGTATATTACACATTTACCACTAGAAAATATACTTTATTTCATACTTTCGGCTTTAATTTCGCTGTAGAGGCGATTAGTCCAGTACAAACTGACAGAATGTTGACCAAACCCAGACATTTAGTTAAAAAGACAATTTTTTTTAAAGATGTCCAGTAGGGAAACAATCCAACCAAAATAAAACATGGGAACCTCAATTTTGTCAAAGGAAAACATACGTAAACTGTCAATTGAAAATGTTCGTTTTTTGTAAGATTCTGTCCAGATTTAGATGGCAGTCCATTCAATATATGTGTTGTAGAAGGCCAAACACGACATTTGTTTACAATTTTGTTGCCATGGCGTAACAATATATATATATTGGTTGATTTATTTTGTGAGACGTGGAGCGTGCGTGTGGACTGGAACACGCTATATTTCTGTGGGAAGCTGGATATAGCATTTGCCCCCGAATATTTAGGGGAGGTTGTGGATTTTGTGGTGTAATTTTTAGTGGAGGGCTGGAGATAAAATGGAAGTTTTCAGAGAGCCTCAATAACAGTGGACATTTTTTTAACATCGCTGAAAAATCTTCAACAGCGTGCACTCTTTTTGGTTTTATTTTGATGGTAAAGTGTATCTGGTTGTGATCACTACTACCTAAAGGCTCACATAATTTGACATTGTCAAGTAATTTATTCTGTGAGGACAAAACTATGTCTAACATATTCTCACCCCTGGTTGGTTCTAGCACATGTTGAGAATAGAAACTGTCTTGTACTAATACTAAAAACTTGTGGTCCTCACTCCCCGCACTCCGTAGAGATTTCCATCGTATATGACCATGGTTAAAATCTCCCATAATAATATAGTCCCGTTTGCTAACTTCCCTTATAGCGCTTTGTACTTTCTATCTTCTATGCTTGTGTTTGAACTTCGATAAACTAACCCCACCGTTAACGTTGACTTTCCTGTAACTATGTTACACCAAACAGCTTCTTCGCAATCTGCTTCTCTTTCTAATTTTATTTCATAAGCCTGGATAGATTATTTAACATATAAAACAACTCCACCGCCCCTTCTTCGTATTCTATCTTTCCTGAACATTATATAGCCTCTTAGTCCCAATTCGGCATCTGATATATCAGTGGTGGCCCATGATTCGGTTATACTTATTATGTGAGGGTCAATATCTTCTACCATAATGTTTAGTTCACTTCTTTTGTTTACTATGCTCCTTGCATTTAAACAAATGCATTTATATCTCCGGTTTATGAAGTATGTCTTTATTAAGGTACTCTACTGCATTATTTGTATACATTACACGCTACAACTTCACAACATGTAAACTTTATATGTGTACACAATTACATTGTGTGTTTGTGTGTGTTTATTTTTTTATTGACAAAGCTAACTATTTAATTATGTAATCAATGGTTGAGTGTAAAGACAATTTTCAGTTTTATAATGTATTTTAGGAGACAATAAAGTATTTTTGATTTGATGGCTAAATGTTACACATTGCAAGATATCAAAGCAAACTTGTTCTTGTTCCTTCCCCCTTCCAGAGAGGGTAGTCTGGGGGGTGCAGTAACCTCCAATTGCACCCATTGAGGCTTGCCAAAAACATTCACTGGTAGCTGAACCATATTCACATTTGTTATTCCGTGGTATGAGCCCGATTCAGGACGATTCCGCTGTCGCGCTGGCGGATCATGACATCAGAAAGGCGATGATGTGCCATCGAATATGTTTTCGTCGGCGCCACCCTAACTTCATCTCTTCAGCTTCTCTGTCTGCTGTCTCAGCTCGACTGATGACATCGGAAGACGGAGGGGGGGGGGGATATGTTGAATTTTTTGCCGTCGTAATTTCAGCTTCTTCTGACCTAAACGGGGGCACATTCCAAAGATCTAAGGGGCACATCACAAAGGCACATTCAAAAAGGTGTAGGGCGCACGCCAAATTCCAAAGGTCTAGGGGACAACTGGCCCCAGGCCCCTCCCGGATCCGTCTATGATAGTTATAATAATTAATTAATTACATACCTAATTAATTAAACTCAGTAATTGATATGTGTAATATTGCGCCATTATACACAATTATCATTACAAACATACTGATCAATAAATAAACATTTACAAGTATGATTGGAAAACATAATTTGGAACCTCGAAATCGAACCGAAACACCCCAAATCAATGGTTTGTTGCTTTCTTTCTAAGTGTTGCCAATAAGCTACCACTACCTTCTTGACAAAAAACATATTGGTCCATATCAGCAGCCCGTTCCTGAAAAAGATATGACTATTTTCTAGGTACTCTTCAGATAATACAATACTATATTATGGGAAAAACAATTCAACAGCAGTAGTTTGCTTTATGATTATAACATAATTACTAACACATACATTTATAATTTAAAATGTTATCTGACTAACTACGGCCATCTCACTAATAAATCAACTACTGGTCATCTTAAACCAAAATTGGCTTTTTAACCAAAAACGTCCGGGTCGTCGTCAATTTCTACTGGACTAAATACGGGTCGTTATCATCCTTCTGTTCGCGTATGTCGCGTTGCCTGCTTTGGCTGATGACAATGCGGTTCAACTGGAGAAAACGGGATGGTATGTTAAACAATCTACAGAAACAAACTTATTTCATATAAACATGTAATTGTGATAAGACTGCGCAATGAAAACATTATGATTCGGTCGACTATCAACTACGACGTGTCCATTTTGAAATATACTATTTACAATAATTATGTGATCAATACAATACTCTACAATCACTTTGTAAATCCATTTACATGCTCATTATTGATCATCGCAACACATAAAAATACGTAGTCATCTCTCAATAAAGGAATTTTATCAAAAACCTTAGGGGATATCTCAAAATGTAATGTTGAAGAGTGCCATTATAAAATTATTAGAAACTTAAGGATAATCTCGAAATAATAATAATAATAGTAATCAACTGAACCAATTACAGAGACCAGTAACAGGAACAGGAAATATTTATTTGTCCCAAATACATAAAACAACAAAATATTCGTTGTAAAAACAAAATACCATACATTACATTGCAGTCGAATCGACATGGGTAAAAAAAAATAAGTATACAATGTATGACAGGGAAATAACGAATTTTGTCATATGAGGGACGGGAGACTCCTACTAAGACTAATTAAAGTCGCTGTCGTAAGAACCACCCTATAAAATACTTTGAACCATTATTGAACTTATATAAACATATGAAAATCCCTTGTATAGTTAGTGAATCATCACTACACAATAAATGCCTGTATATTACACACGTATTAAATGTACCAAACAATCGGTTTTTAAATTAAGTAATTTAAAAGCAAGGAGGCAAATAATTATTCAATCATGTATTGCATATATTACAATTATAAAGTTCACACTGTACAGTATAAGTATTGAGGTAATAAAACTTGGTATATGTTGTGCAGCCATATAAACTGTGACTGGTGATCTTGTCTTTTATTAAATCAGGTGCGTTATTTATGGTACGTGGCAAGCTATACCTGAGGCTTCGTTTGGCAAATTCATGGTGTACCCCGGTTGTGTGGATTTGATCTTATCCACGTGTATAGAAGTTGTGAATACTGTTGTTTTGGACAAATGGTAAGTTTTGCAGGTAGGCAGGTAGCTTATTGTGTGAAAATGTATGGTATAATTTTAGAATATGTTCAACTTTGAGTAATTTAAGACTTTTGAATAGTGGATCAGTATGAGCATTATATTTTCATAAACTTATGATACGGACGGCTTTCTTTTGTATTTTTTTTTCTGTCACATCTATAGCCCCAGGCCATTACATCATAGTTTATATGTGACAATATGAGACAGTTGTACAACATAATCTTTATATTCAAAGGTAACAATCGTTTGAGTTTATTTAGGATACCTATAGTCCTAGAGCACCTATTTGAAATGTTGTCAATGTGGCTTTGCCAATTTAACTGATCATTAAAGCTTAGCCGTAGGAAATTGAACTCATATACTCTATCATTGTTTTTGTTGTCAATTAGTCGATTAGGTTGGTTTATCATTTTATTATTATTTCTTCTAGCTGCTTTGAAAATAATATATTTTGATTTATTTACATTTAGAGATAATGTGTTTAGTTTAAGCCACTCAATAATTTTATCCAGTTCTGAGTTGATTAAGAATTCTACATTTTCATTATTTTGTGATTGTACGAGAAAAGAATCTAGTGTACTTGAGAGGGTCGTGTCGTCGGCATACATAATAAAGTTGAATTTTTGACTAGATTGTGCAAAGTCATTAATGTAAATTATAAACAACAAAGGGCCTAGAATTGATCCTTGGGGTACGCCTGTTAAGATAGTAAGCATTTCTGACTGGGCTACTTCAATGTCTACATATTGTTTTCTGTTGTTTAAATAGTTTTTGAATAGGTCTAAGGCTACTCCTTTTATGCCATAACACTCTAACTTTTATATTAATATTGAGTGGTCCAGAGTATCAAAAGCTTTTGACAAGTCCAGGTAAATATTTATAGGTATTTCATTATTATCCTTATGTGTCAGTATCCTATCAATTAGTTCAAGAGCAGCAAATTCAGTTTAATACTCCTTTCTAAATCCATATTGATTATCGTACATAAGTTTATGTCTTTTGAAAAAAGATTCGAGCTGGTTGTTAATAATATTTTCTATTACTTTTGAAATTACAGGTAAGATTGATATTGGTCTGTAGTTGCAGAATAGGGTATCGTCACCATTTTTATTAATTGGATTCACTTTGGCAATTTTAAGTTTATTGGGAAAGATACCCGTAGTTAATATTTGGTTTGTGATTAAACTTAAAGATTTGATCCAAACAGGTTTAAGCGACTTCAACAGCAGTGAAGAAGTACCGTCAAATCCGCAACTTGTCTTTGGATGTCTGTTATTTTATATATTATTTCTTAATTAATATGTTGAAAATTAAAAACATTGTTATGTTGTCCATTAAAGTTATGTCTGAACGTTTTATTTATGGAGTGTTGTATTTGGCTGACTACATTTGGGCCGATACTAGTAAAATATGAGTTGAATGTGTTTGCTATGTCTGTTTTATCTGCTGTGGTATTTTCACTATAAACAAAGGAATCAGGGAATGTTTTCTTTCTTTGTGTTCTAGAAAGAATGCCAGTGATTGTTTCCCATGTTTTTTAATATTATATTTGAATTTATTAAAACAAGATTCGTAATACATACCTTTAGCTGTACGTACACTTTTTTAAGAATGGTATTATAGGTAGTCAGGTTGGTCCGAATTGCAAAGTATTCTAGCGAATCGGGGTGAGTAATTTTGAATGTCTTATATAGTTTATCTCTTTAACGAATTGATTTCAAAACACCTAGTGTAATCCAGGTGGATTTCTTGTGTTTGTATTTTTTTAATTTAATTATTGTGTATGACGTATGTTTCTTTTGCATATTTGATTACGTTCAAATTCTGCTTGGACTTGATCTCAGCAACGGCGCCGTTGAGTTTCTTTACGACTATGTTTCCATTGATAGTCCAGCAATCTTCAATCTTCTTTTCTTTCTTTAATTTTCGGGTTTCGTATGCCAGCGTTGCCCTCCGAGCCGTCAGATCTTCATTAAAATATTTGCAGTCTGGTTGATGCTTCTTTGGGAATATTTTTTGTCTGAACACCTTGTCACACATTTGTTTTTGCTCAAAGCGAACAACTGTAACTCGAGGCCGTGTGAACTCCTCGCGCACAGGGCCAATCCTGTGGCTGCGTGCGATGCCTCGTACTTCTAGCGGGGGTGTCACTTCCAAGACACTGTTGATAATGGAGATTACTTTTTCTGTAGTGTTCTCGCCTGGGGTCTCAGGGATCCCCTGGAAGCGAAGATTCGATCGCCACGTGTACTGGCCGTGGTGGTCGACTTCCTCTTCCAGGGAGATCACCCGTGCCTCTAACTCGCCGATGCATGTCTTTTTCTTTTAAAGTCTCCTGGACTGACGTCAACTTCGTTTGTATTTCTTTAAGCTCTTCAGCTATATTCATTTGGGAATAGCGCCAGCTTAATTTTTTCCCATAATTTCCGGATCTTGGAGCACACCCAACACTCGGAGGTTGTAGGCCAGCTGATTTTCTTCATCGCTTGTTCCCCGATTTCTGCTGCTCCTGCGCGTTTCCTTAGACATGACACAGTAACAAAGCGACACAAAGCGACACCAGGTTTCAACAGTCAGTGGACGTACAGTGCCACGCTCACTTTGATTACGCAATTGTTGACAGGCTCACTGAAGCGTTAACTGCAGGCGGGGACGGTGGGGTCTAATTCAACAAGCGTGCTACTGTTCACTGCATCATCGCTCACAGCAATAGAATATCATGCAGTTCTACTTCACATCCCAGAGACCACCGTAAACAAAACACTTCACAACACAAAATGCATCCCGCTATGCAAAAAGCATCAGAATGGGCAGTCTTGTTCTTACACATATCTCACCAATTATGCTGCTCCCCCAAGTTCATTCTTGGCACCTGTGCGCCCCCTGTTGGTTGGTTGGTTGTTTTTTTAGGGGTAATCTATAAAAAAAACTTAAGTGTTATCTGAATCAAATAAAAGGGTCATTTTTATAACAAACTAGCAGATCATCTCGACATGTGACGGGATCATTTAATAAAATCAAGTGTTTTTGTCGAAGAAAACGTTAATTAAATTAAGGGGTCATCTGATGAAAAGATGGGTATTCTAAAAAAGTGTCGTTACAAAATACGTAAGTAGTCATTAACAAATTAAGGATCTGATCGTCTCAACAAATTAAGGGCTGATATAAAAATGTAGGGGTCTTCCCAAAAAATTAAATGATTATATTAAGCAATGTAACTAACCATAACAATGAGCCAGCTAATCGTCTCAATATATTAGGGAATCGTTTAGTGAACTAATGGGTATCTTCCCCAACCAGGTAAGGGATCGTCTAAAAAACAAGGATCATTGAAACACTTATCTGGCTGGCTGATGGTGTCTTACAAATAAGTTGTCACGTCATACAAAGAAGCGGTCAGTTTGTGTAATTAAGGGAAACCGAATCATGTCCAAATTCATCGCAAAATACAAATACAAAGGGTCAGCAAAATAAATTAGTTTATTGCAAATGTAGGGGTTATCTGTATAAATTAAGCGGATTTTATTATTAAATTATGGAATATTTATTATGCTGAGAGGATGTTTTAATTCATCGAGACGATCAGCTTGTTCGTTTTATTAAACATTTATATTTTTATATGACTTTTTGAGAAAACCCCTTAATTGAGATATGACCATTATTGTTTTGACATGACCCATTAATGTGTTGAGATGATTAGCCGATTATTTTTAATCAACGCGTCTATTTTGGAAATGATCCATTCACTTTTTGAAAAGAACCCTTAATTTTTTAGATGGTCATTTAATTTGTTGAGACAATCAGCTCATTAAAGTATTAATAACTTCTAACATATTTTGTAACGATACTTTTTAGAATAACCATGCCTTGTTATAAGATGTCCCCCTAATTTAACTAACTTTTTGAGAAGACCACTTGATTTTATGAGATGCCTACATCATGTGTTGAGATGAGCAGTTAGCATTATAAAATTATATCTTAATGACTCCTTTTTTATATTATTCTATAAAAATAGTTTTTGATATAATCCCTTAATATTAGGCATAATATAAAATATACTAGGTGCTCCTTATTCGCTCATATGAATAAAGTCGAGTGAAACTACATTTAACATTCACTTAGTTTCTTTGGATTACCCTTTAATTGTTTCAACTGCTCCATTTTATAATAATAATAATAATTATTATTATTTTGAGATTACCCATTACCTTTAAGTTTGTAATAGTTTTAAATATCAGACGTTAACGTTGTATTTTGAGATGTCCTTTATATTGTTTGAGATAACCCCTGAATTTGATCAAATGATAATCAGGTATTTCACTTGTAAGCATGCTTTAAGGATATTTAAATATTTGTTTCAGATGATCCATTCATTTTGAGTAGATTATCCGTTTCATTTGTTGAGGTGACCCTTTTATCCACCCCTTCTTCCCTGCTTTCTGATTCGGTCCTATTGTTTGCTGACATGTAGTTACTCCGTTACTTGGGAGGCTATATGAACGGTGTTCCGTGTGTTCTCCAAGAAAACAAACGGCTGACTTGTTCTGAGAATCCTTGTTAAGTATACTTTAATGAAGATCAACAGGATGTCAGCATGGCTAGCCGTCATAGGGGTGCACGTGAGACTGACGATGAGGTCGAGGAGAATGGTGAGGTTGAGGATGTCATTGTCAACGCCTTCGTTGTCTTCATCGTCCTCGTCTACATTATCATTATCATTTATCACACTCATCATCACTTTCGTTATTATCATTATTAGCTTTATCATAATGATTATCATCATCATAACCGTCATTATAATCAATATCTTTATACTCATCATCATTACTAAGGTGACACCATAATTGTCTTTGATTTCCTCGTCTTCGACATCGTAATCATTTATCATCCTCGTCATCACTGTCTTCATTATCATTACTAACATAATCATCATCACCTTCATTATCATCGTCATCATAATCAACTTTAGTCGTTTTTATTATATTACCGGTCTATTTGTTACATTACCGGTCTATTATTACATTACTGGTCGATTTATTACACTAAGTCGAGTATTACATTACCGGTTGATGTTGACAAGTATTGAAAAGTAGCATATGCACTTGAATGTCAGCGATGTCCGGTAGGCCTTACCTCTGGAAACGTCTGCTCCACGAAGAAGCTAATTCCATGTCTCAACTCATCTCATAGCCTACATGGCACCTCGACTCAACCACCACACTTCGCAGTAGTATAGGAGGTCTTTATATTGGGTATTATTCACTGCCAGAAGGTGCTTGAACCGCTGGAGGTTTAAGCCACAAGCGCGAACGTAGTTCACGGTCTTCACGACGGCGCTTAGTACCTTTTGCCTTTTCAATGATTTGCCACACAGGCTTTTTTGAAGGGTTAGATGTTCCAGCGGGCTTGAAGAGATTCGCAGAATGGCACCTGCATCGTGTCGAACTCCTTTTGTTCTTCTCACGGAAGGTACACCATGCAAATGTACATATTCTCATTCCGCGTGCAGCATTGTGTGCAGTCTCGGTTTTAGTCCGCATGAAATAGCTTAGTGGGCCGCAGTTTGCTGACCCCTGCCCTAAGCAAGGCTTCGCAGCCGCTTTTTCGGTCGCAGTTCGCCAACAATCCTTCCTCAAGTTCCTGTCGCCATGTTGCACGCGTTGTAGAGCTTGTGGTCCACATCTCGAAGTTACCGTGGACAATTACCGCAACAAAAGAGACGAGGGAAATAAGGAAACACTTTCTGTCGCGGATCCACATCGACTTCATACGCCTCTTACGTACAACTGGTTGTTATGTTAAAAAATTACGTAATGACCAATATTGTTGATGCGTAGACCGGTCTAAGTCAATCCGCAGCTGCGCAGTGCGCATCTTCCTGACAATGTCGTGCTGGTATAAGCATGAGTCAATTTCACGGTGCAAGTTCAGGAGAGAGCTTCATGCTTTTCGCCCCACAGCCCCGAGCTCCCGGGGCCCCTGAGAAAACAAATCATTGACCACAGCTCCTGGGGGCCCCACTGATGTGAATAAACAAATTATTCCGTAGTCCCGGGCTCCAAAGGCCTCACTCAAGTGAGAACACAATTTATTCTTGGGCCCAAGGCTCCCGGGCCTTACTCAAGGGAAAAATCCATGCCCGGGCCCAACGTTTCTCGTGGACCTCATTTAAGGAAAAAATACATTTTACAGGGACCTGAGTCAAGCTTCCGGGGCCTCAGGCAAGTTACCAAAAACGTGCACTGGCAATACCATAGCAAATTGAATGAAATTGATACAAGACAATTTACTAACATCTCCTGACTTTCTACTACACACATAGACGCCCCTACGCATAACTCGTCAGCAAACACGACATCAAAAGTCCCGCCTTTCGTGATTTCCTCAGCGAACAGTTGAGTAAAAATCAACTTTCCTCAGAACATCACACTCTGTTGACAGCAGTGAAAGGAAGCTCATCATTTTCTGCGCTACTGTTGGGAAGTGTGCGTCCTCCTCTTCATTCAAACAGCAGCATTCAGAGGTAGATTTGTAGTGCGATCTCAACATTGATAAATACATGTTGTAACGTTATCACAACGGCAACACCACTCAAATGGTGTGATTGATAAAATAAAATATTAGTTTTCAAAACATAATGTCATTTAAAAATGATTGTAGGTACACATAGGCCTTGGCTTTCGGTGGGGGTTTCACAATTCAAACTTGCCCCATGGCCCCAGTACCCCTTATACCGCCTCTGGGAGCATAACTTATGTTATATCACTTAATTAATGTAATGACATTTTATATAATCACTTTTTCTCTTCGGTATAATTTTCTGAATTCATCTAACTATGTATGTGCCAAAATAAGGCTCACCCGATTGGGTTCCTACTGAAATAAACGTCATATCTGACTATTGATTGTGTTGCTACATTGAATCAAACATCATATCTGACGACGAGGATGAACTCTGGTACGTGATTACAGTTTCATAACGCTACGAGCTAGCTAAACGGACTGTTTCCTTGGTTTCACCGCCCGCGATACATGTGCATTACGCCGATGCCATGGCCTCGCTAACTCCCTTTAAAAAATTCATAGTCTATGGAGAATAGACTATGAATTTTTTAAAGGGAGTTAGCGAGGCCATGGCATCGGCGTAATGCACATGTATCGCGGGCGGTGAAACCAAGGAAACAGTCCGTTTAGCTAGCTCGTAGCGTTATGAAACTGTAATCACGTACCAGAGTTCATCCTCGTCGTCAGATATGATGTTTGATTCAATGTAGCAACACAATCAATAGTCAGATATGACGTTTATTTCAGTAGGAACCCAATCGGGTGAGCCTTATTTTGGCACATACATAGTTAGATGAATTCAGAAAATTATACCGAAGAGAAAAAGTGATTATATAAAATGTCATTACATTAATTAAGTGATATAACATAAGTTATGCTCCCAGAGGCGGTATAAGGGGTACTGGGGCCATGGGGCAAGTTTGAATTGTGAAACCCCCACCGAAAGCCAAGGCCTATGTGTACCTACAATCATTTTTAAATGACATTATGTTTTGAAAACTAATATTTTATTTTATCAATCACACCATTTGAGTGGTGTTGCCGTTGTGATAACGTTACAACATGTATTTATCAATGTTGAGATCGCACTACAAATCTACCTCTGAATGCTGCTGTTTGAATGAAGAGGAGGACGCACACTTCCCAACAGTAGCGCAGAAAATGATGAGCTTCCTTTCACTGCTGTCAACAGAGTGTGATGTTCTGAGGAAAGTTGATTTTTACTCAACTGTTCGCTGAGGAAATCACGAAAGGCGGGACTTTTGATGTCGTGTTTGCTGACGAGTTATGCGTAGGGGCGTCTATGTGTGTAGTAGAAAGTCAGGAGATGTTAGTAAATTGTCTTGTATCAATTTCATTCAATTTGCTATGGTATTGCCAGTGCACGTTTTTGGTAACTTGCCTGAGGCCCCGGAAGCTTGACTCAGGTCCCTGTAAAATGTATTTTTTCCTTAAATGAGGTCCACGAGAAACGTTGGGCCCGGGCATGGATTTTTCCCTTGAGTAAGGCCCGGGAGCCTTGGGCCCAAGAATAAATTGTGTTCTCACTTGAGTGAGGCCTTTGGAGCCCGGGACTACGGAATAATTTGTTTATTCACATCAGTGGGGCCCCCAGGAGCTGTGGTCAATGATTTGTTTTCTCAGGGGCCCCGGGAGCTCGGGGCTGTGGGGCGAAAAGCATGAAGCTCTCTCCTGAACTTGCACCGTGAAATTGACTCATGCTTATACCAGCACGACATTGTCAGGAAGATGCGCACTGCGCAGCTGCGGATTGACTTAGACCGGTCTACGCATCAACAATATTGGTCATTACGTAATTTTTTAACATAACAACCAGTTGTACGTAAGAGGCGTATGAAGTCGATGTGGATCCGCGACAGAAAGTGTTTCCTTATTTCCCT
Organism: Paraescarpia echinospica; assembly: GCA_020002185.1. Classification (NCBI taxonomy): domain Eukaryota; kingdom Metazoa; phylum Annelida; class Polychaeta; order Sabellida; family Siboglinidae; genus Paraescarpia; species Paraescarpia echinospica. The sequence continues at coordinate 18,709,876 of CM034539.1, read as the reverse complement.
CGTCTCTTTTGTTGCGGTAATTGTCCACGGTAACTTCGAGATGTGGACCACAAGCTCTACAACGCGTGCAACATGGCGACAGGAACTTGAGGAAGGATTGTTGGCGAACTGCGACCGAAAAAGCGGCTGCGAAGCCTTGCTTAGGGCAGGGGTCAGCAAACTGCGGCCCACTAAGCTATTTCATGCGGACTAAAACCGAGACTGCACACAATGCTGCACGCGGAATGAGAATATGTACATTTGCATGGTGTACCTTCCGTGAGAAGAACAAAAGGAGTTCGACACGATGCAGGTGCCATTCTGCGAATCTCTTCAAGCCCGCTGGAACATCTAACCCTTCAAAAAAGCCTGTGTGGCAAATCATTGAAAAGGCAAAAGGTACTAAGCGCCGTCGTGAAGACCGTGAACTACGTTCGCGCTTGTGGCTTAAACCTCCAGCGGTTCAAGCACCTTCTGGCAGTGAATAATACCCAATATAAAGACCTCCTATACTACTGCGAAGTGTGGTGGTTGAGTCGAGGTGCCATGTAGGCTATGAGATGAGTTGAGACATGGAATTAGCTTCTTCGTGGAGCAGACGTTTCCAGAGGTAAGGCCTACCGGACATCGCTGACATTCAAGTGCATATGCTACTTTTCAATACTTGTCAACATCAACCGGTAATGTAATACTCGACTTAGTGTAATAAATCGACCAGTAATGTAATAATAGACCGGTAATGTAACAAATAGACCGGTAATATAATAAAAACGACTAAAGTTGATTATGATGACGATGATAATGAAGGTGATGATGATTATGTTAGTAATGATAATGAAGACAGTGATGACGAGGATGATAAATGATTACGATGTCGAAGACGAGGAAATCAAAGACAATTATGGTGTCACCTTAGTAATGATGATGAGTATAAAGATATTGATTATAATGACGGTTATGATGATGATAATCATTATGATAAAGCTAATAATGATAATAACGAAAGTGATGATGAGTGTGATAAATGATAATGATAATGTAGACGAGGACGATGAAGACAACGAAGGCGTTGACAATGACATCCTCAACCTCACCATTCTCCTCGACCTCATCGTCAGTCTCACGTGCACCCCTATGACGGCTAGCCATGCTGACATCCTGTTGATCTTCATTAAAGTATACTTAACAAGGATTCTCAGAACAAGTCAGCCGTTTGTTTTCTTGGAGAACACACGGAACACCGTTCATATAGCCTCCCAAGTAACGGAGTAACTACATGTCAGCAAACAATAGGACCGAATCAGAAAGCAGGGAAGAAGGGGTGGATAAAAGGGTCACCTCAACAAATGAAACGGATAATCTACTCAAAATGAATGGATCATCTGAAACAAATATTTAAATATCCTTAAAGCATGCTTACAAGTGAAATACCTGATTATCATTTGATCAAATTCAGGGGTTATCTCAAACAATATAAAGGACATCTCAAAATACAACGTTAACGTCTGATATTTAAAACTATTACAAACTTAAAGGTAATGGGTAATCTCAAAATAATAATAATTATTATTATTATTATAAAATGGAGCAGTTGAAACAATTAAAGGGTAATCCAAAGAAACTAAGTGAATGTTAAATGTAGTTTCACTCGACTTTATTCATATGAGCGAATAAGGAGCACCTAGTATATTTTATATTATGCCTAATATTAAGGGATTATATCAAAAACTATTTTTATAGAATAATATAAAAAAGGAGTCATTAAGATATAATTTTATAATGCTAACTGCTCATCTCAACACATGATGTAGGCATCTCATAAAATCAAGTGGTCTTCTCAAAAAGTTAGTTAAATTAGGGGGACATCTTATAACAAGGCATGGTTATTCTAAAAAGTATCGTTACAAAATATGTTAGAAGTTATTAATACTTTAATGAGCTGATTGTCTCAACAAATTAAATGACCATCTAAAAAATTAAGGGTTCTTTTCAAAAAGTGAATGGATCATTTCCAAAATAGACGCGTTGATTAAAAATAATCGGCTAATCATCTCAACACATTAATGGGTCATGTCAAAACAATAATGGTCATATCTCAATTAAGGGGTTTTCT